>OX421843.1:20826125-22026125 GCA_949127995.1 Suillia variegata
AAGTGACGTTTTGATATTCGTTTCACATTCGCGGATTTTTTCAAACAAATTGATTTAATTCTTTGCAATTTGATCAAATAATAAAAAATTTATCGTTTTTAAATTGTTGGAACAATTTTTTTTCTCAACAGCTCAGCTTATAGTTCCTGGCGTTGCTCGGACATTTTTTAATTAGGAAAATATCATTGATAGTCTCAATCCAGTCCACTTTTTGTCGATTGGCGGACTTCAATATCTTATCATGAATGACTTTTCAATAATTCCATTATATTTTAAGTGGGTGAGTCACTTGTCCATGACCGCCCACTTTTTGTGAAATTAAAAATCGCCGTATCACAGCGATATCCCGAGTAAAAGTATTCAGAAGAACAAGCATTATTGTCATCGAATAGATACATTTGTACATACAAATATTTAGACTTCCATCAAAATAATAGGTGGATGCTAAGTAAAATTAAAGACAACAACAAAAAATCGACAATCTTCGAGGCAATAAATTGGAGTTATTTATTTCATAAAAAAAAATCCCATTCCGAGTTTGGGCAACCTATTAACTTCAAAAAGCTGTAACTTTTTTTTAAGATTCACTTAAATGAAACTATTAAAAGCGTTCCTTTATGGTTTCCACTGCAACTGCAACCGATACGACTGGCTTTTGTGCATCTCGTAATCTTGCCAAGCGCTGAGCATTGCATGTGCAACATGTCAGTTCCGCAACAACGCCAGATGGCGTTATGCACACTTGCAGCCTGTGCAGTACAACAAGAACATTGCGCACATACTATACTACATAAATGCACGTTCACATACACATATGACTATAGTCACTATACAAATACTCATATACGAGTGTGTGTGTGTGTATGTGCATACATAACCTCGGGTACTCGTTAGTCGATTTTATGTTTTTCACCTTCACTCTGTTTCAGTTAACGTTTTCTATTTCGTTTTAGTTTTTTCTTTTCCTTTTTTTTGCGCTTTTTAATTTTTCTTTGTTATTGGCTTTGCATTTGTTTTGTGCTCTTTTTTTTACAATGTTCGGGATTTTCCATGCAATGTGCAACTTTTATTGTTGTTGTTTTTGTTTTGTTGCTGCTGTCATTGTTGCTGTTGTATTTGTTACTTTAGTATCGTAAAAAACAAATACAACTCAGCGACTTGGCGTCAAGCTGTCTGCCGCAAATTTTTCACATTGCAGCAACGGATTTTCCATACCTCTACACATACATTAGCACTTTAGCACTAAAAACACACAGACACATTCACATGCACACTCGTTACATGCCAATGTCTCTTATAATTAAGTTAGCTGCAATTGCTGCTGTAAAAAAGGCTTTGAAATAATATTTTCTAGTGAAATTAATATTGCTGTTGCCGCTGGCATTTACGAGCGATTATTTCAGCTCATTTCTGTTAGCGTGGTGCGAAGCAATGCGGTGCGGTGCGGTGCACCCGGTCGTTCATGACTCATTGTTCCAACTAATCGTATTTGCTTTGGGGCGGTTATTTTTCCTGCGAAAAACTTTAATCCATATGGTTGATTTCTGTTTTTAATGAGAAGTATTTTGGGTTTTCCCCTTTATTTTCCAACTCTCAACATTTGACGATAGTGCGACCTTAACTCGAATTCGTATATAAAGAAAATAACCTCCTTGAATTTCAAATAGTTTTTATAAATTCAATTTACTATTGAGAATTCAGAAGAATATTTGTAGGTCTTCTGCTAAAGTATCTGCTAAATACTTAAACTCAAGAATTAGAATTCCCAAGAACAGAAACCTATGAACAACAAGTGAAAAACTTCTTCTCAAATGAAGATAAAAGTCAAAATGCCGCATTAAATCCCGCATTGGCATTCTTTAATGATTTCCTAATGAAAATTGTTTTTGTAGAAATACGCTTGCTTCGTTTAGGAACAAAAAAAAAATTTTCCATTTGATCAAATTGCGCGATCTGTCGCGAATTCATTAATCGAAACTCGATTTTAATTGAAAAATTCCCTCCCGCCATATCCGCATGACGCGCGCTCATGGCAAGCAAGCGACCGAGTGTGTCGCTTGCTTGTTTAACTCAAAACGCTAAACGCTAAACGCTTCAAATGACGCAATCAAATTAAGCAGTTAAGCACTTGTGTAAGCCGGACAGAAACTAAAAATTACACTATCACAAACAACAACAAAAACAAGAAAAAGTTGCAGCAGCAGCAATAACAACAACAACAGTACTAGTCCGGTCTGGCACCTCTGGCGCAATTTCCCATAAAGTGCAACATGCAACATAACATGTCTGCCACATGCCACATGCCCGCCATTCCCCTCCACTCCACTCCTCTGCCCGCGCTCTCTTCCGTTACTTTGTGGCAACTCTTTGGAGTCAGTCATTGCACGCCAGCGACATAAATTGCTCACACTGTCAATTTTATTGCCACATGGCGCCCGCTCACCCAACACAACCACCTGCAGAGTTGCCATATAACTAATAGGTTCGATTATATATATTTTTCTTATAATTTTTAGTCTTGCGAAAAAAAAATATTTAAAACTATTTATCAAATTTTAGAATTATCATCAGCGGTTTGCTACTTGTCACATTCAATGACAGTAATGCTAATCATTCTTTTAATGTCTTGTTATGATTTTTTGAAGAGTACGACCTTTATTTGACTTTTTTTTCAACTTATATTATTATAAGATTGTAAGTCTTTAGTATTTGGATCTCCCAAAATAAATATAATATAATTAAAATCATCTGACATAAAAATATTATTAATGAAACATTCACAAATTGTTTGTATAGTTCTTATGACACCAGAAAGTTAAAAAACCAAGGTAAGACAAGACAAAATTAGACAAGATAAGAGGACAAATTGAAGTTGACAATGGAGAAGTGGCAACACTTCATATAGAAAAAGACAAAACAGTTAATAAAAGAACTTTCGAAACCATTAACCAGTCCCAGTGTACTCGTATATGTGCGATATACTCGAACGAATTTTAGTACCAACTCTACTTAAATATTTTTTTTTTTTTTGTTGTTTTTGTTTTTTGATGGCAAAATGTGTAAATTGCCTTCAATTAGCGCTGGCAAAGCGATCATAAATTTGCCAACAATAAAAAAAGATAAATAATCGCCAAGCGGCGTTTATGACGACAAGCGCCACAAAGAGTCAACGCTAGGGTTGCCATTGCAGCAGTTTTCGTTAGTGCAACGCTGACAGCACATGCATACACAGGCTGACAGACAGACAGACAGACAGACAGACAGACAGACAAACAGACATTTTGCGTGAATTGCAAAAGTTGTACTCACATGGTTTTTGTTGTTACTGTTGTTATTGTAATTACGATCTAATCAGTTTTCGAAAAAAAAAATTGGTATGCAACTGACGGATATTTCATGCAGAAAGTTGCGGCATAGCATTATAAAATGAAATGAGGAAAAAATTGCATTAATAATAAATAACGCCCGATGCCAACGGAAGTTCACTTTTTTGAATTTTCAATCATGTAATTTTGTATCTGATTATCGCTTAATGCAATGCGCCGCAACTAATAATGCAACAACAAATAATGAACAAATCCAACCTGAGTACACGAGTATATCCACTAATGCAATCTATTGGAAATATGCATTTCTCTCGAATTATCCACGCAATTGTTTCGCAGAGTCTTATCATATCTTACCCGGACTTATCAAAGCGAAAATATTTCCGCGATTATTTCTGCAGGTTGACGTACGACAAATGGAAATTATGCAAAGGTGCATTGAAATATTCACACCGAACTAAGGTCATTGAACACGCAATCACCTGCCGAACTGAAATACCGATTCTTGCGGGGTTATTTACCCACTTCAAGGTGCACTTGTAGTTCATTTCCACAACGAAACAACAACAAAATCGGAATCGCATTACAATTAAAACCATTTCAAATAAATACAATACAATACAAAACAAAAATTTATTTATTCTATATATGCGTTGGTATTTAAAGTTGTTGAAAGTCATAGGAAATAGTTTAAGTTTTCGCAGTCCATTAGTGCAACTGACCAAAGCCTACACCTGGAAGTCTTGATTTAGATCTAAACTAAATGTAAAACAATTTATTTAATACATTTATTTGCATATATTTTATAATGAACAAATCTCGTCATGGCAACCGAAAACAAAGTGGTGACCATTGCTTACGATAAACCTACTTAAGAAATTCTTAACTAAATGGTACGAACAAGAAAGAAAGTACCTGACAAACAAGAAAATCATTTTCCTTTCGAAGGCGCTCGAAAATAAATTCCTTCTCGAAAGACCGTCGTGGTCGATAACCACCACACACATATACCCAAAGCAACTAACTTTGAAGGACTTTGAACCGAAAAGCCTTCAAACGTTTGCCTCAGTTGATATCCAAAACGTCGGACGTCTTTCTACGACTTGTGCAAATATTTACTCAGAACGCTCAAACAAAAAAGGATACACAAAATAAAGCAGCACCTCCAGGGATGGCAAGTGTGCTCTCGATGTGTGCACCTGAGCGGGAATAAGCATGCATATTAAACAGCAGCGACGAAGGAGCAGCACTTGACATCAGCAAACACTCATATAGTATACAAAAAGCTACAACAGCAACATGAAAAGTTCACCTAAAAGCAAAGGAGTAGGACAAAGAGTAATGATGACATTTAGGCGTTCCATCGAAGACCAAAAACAAAATAGAAACCCACTTGCCGTGTAATGTGTAGGCGGCGGCACGCTTAAGCATCACGCCTAATGGCCATGTGAGCGAATGTCATATCCACAAAGGAGAGGTAACTGTGTCTAGAATATGCCTACTTACTATATTTAGACACTCAGCAGGAATTTCTGCAATGGAATTGTTGGAACCACTTCACAGAGCGTTTTCTTATTTTAGCTGGTTCTGCGGTTTGACAATGAAAATATTTTGGAATGACAAACTTCAACTTTTCGTTGTCGCGATGCCGCAAAGAGAAAAGTCCCTAAACAACTTCAAATGAGTTATAATTGAGTGCATTAGCATTGATGATTTCATCATTACCAGATGGCGCTGCTGCTGTAAACAAATCTCGCAAGCAGCATCAGCAGCAGTAGCAGAAACGTGTCTCATGATTATGCAATCTCATGCAGCAACAATAATTGCACACAGGCATTTCCATAATGGCCACAAGGCATGATACGAGTATGACGGTGCGTTATTAAAATACGCGGCGCATAAATAAATCTCAAGCAATTTTCCACAACAACAAACAAAGCAATACCAATGGCATCAGCAACAACAACAACCGACGGCCAACAAAAATAAACACAAATCAATGCTACAAAACATTTCGCAAATTTGCACAAAAACAACAACAATGACAACAACTGCAGGAAGCTGCGAATTGAAATTCGCGCATGCGCACAATCAATGCCTGTCCATGACAGACGCTGATTGATGATGAATCTATGCCGCTTGCCTCAGATGCATCAGCAGCTTTTCTGTTTTTTTTTTTCTTTTTCTTTATTTGTATATACAGGAAACAACAACAACTTTGCTATTTGAAATGGAATTGAATTTCAAAAGTCCGTCACGACGCATGCGTGCGAATGCTGACCACCACGACTCCAACGACTCCAGCGACGACGTAATGCAACTGCGCTTGAAAGGATGTTTTCTTTTCGAATATCCGAGCCGAATATTTTACGCTTCGAGATTAATGATGCGCACGCTCAATAGAAATGTTGTGTTTATGACCATTCGAGAGCAATAAAGACTTCTAATGGTAATTAATGAACGAACCGATTGTTTGTTGGCTTCTGCTGGCGTTGGTCCTATGCGCGGCGAAAGTGTTGACAGCGACAATGGTTGGTCAAGTGGACCAGAGAACTGCATATCGCTTTATAGTGGTAACAACAACAGCAACAACACGAACAGCAGCAAATTAAAAGCGATCTTTCGAAATGGTCGCCATTACTAAGACCCGCCTTGGCCGCCAATATTAATACACATTGGCAAGAATATAGTAGGTCATTGAACTAGAAACCTTCCTTCGAACAGCCAAGTTGAAAAACAAATCGACGAAATAAATTGAAAAGGGAACACGGAAGAATAAGGGGCAATGGTAGCGAAGCACTCCAAGATATCAGACACAGACACACACATACTCGAAAGGCGAACAGAAAAAGAGAAAAAAATTGTAACATAAACGCAAAAATAGTAAAACAAAAATAAAAAGAATCATATAAGGAACTCGAACTCAATGGTAGACGAAATCGTAGAAAATCGAAAACACATAACAAGCATTTAGGTAGTACCTCCACAGACCGTCCGTTCGCGACAGGAATAAGCTTCGAACATGCAGGCAGTCAGGCAGTCAGGCAGACGCACAAACATGGACATTGTCTAGGAAAATGGGAGCCTTAAGTGAAACGGTAACAAAAAAAAAAAAAAAACACGAAAATAAAAATAAAAAAATCAGAAGCAACATGAAAACATTGTCGGTTGGCGGCTGTGAGACGAGAACTTGATTACCCGTCTCTGTTACTTGTCGTCGTAGACAGTACGAGACTTCCGAGTACGAAGCCAGGCAAGCTTGATATCTCGCTGCAACTATCGCAAATGTTAGTTGAAATGAACATGTCGAAAATAGCTTCTGGGAAATAAATGTCCAATGCTAGATATAAAAATTAAAGACATTACATAAGAAAATCCAAACTTTAAAAATTTCCCAATGTTATACAATGTTTTCTTTAGTCCATTTAGTCCATAATATATAAATATATATATATAGGGTTATATATTAGGTATCGAAAAAATCTCTACATCCTTTGACAATATAAGATACTGTAGAAAAGATACCGATGCGTTTATATTCCATTACAGCAGTTTGTAAAATAAGGGAAGTAAGCACCACACGAAGACCTTTGGCGCCAAAGCATATTACAGTAAATTATACGCCGGCTTCATTATAATGCCAAAGCGTACTAAAACAACATATGTGCAGAAAAATATGCACACTCGCACTCACACTCACACTCATGGGAGCAAACACACACACACATACATACATGTGAACTCATCAACTGGGCGGATACGCAGGATATGCGCTTATGGGAACTGAGAAGCGCGAAGCGCGTCAGAAATCCAATTATTCTGATTTTTCCATATCGCGCAATGACGTGAAGTCGCTCGGACCTTGGTCCGGCAAGGCAAGAAATCACGCTCACGCTCTGGATAATATTGTTCCACATTCTGAAATACATTTTTCATGAGAACATGCAACGCGCTGCTTTTTAATTTGTAATGCAAAACTGCCCCCACACTTGTTGATGACATGTGATGGTCATGGTGGAACCATCAACACTGTTCAAATATTTTCCAGCTTTTTCTTTTTTTTTAGTAACTGGAGTTTTACCTTTTTCGCGGTAGTAATAAGCAGCATGCCTTATTGTTATTTTCTGTTGGCCGACATGACATGTTGGACATATTTTCAGGCCCATGCCGAACATGGCTTGGAGCGCAATTTTGCGTGAGTTTTCGTGATTTACTTTATGGTTTTTTTGTGAAAACGTTGTTGAGGAAAAGGTTTGCCTTAATTAATTCAATTTAATTGCATTAACATATTCCGCTTGGCATGTGTTTGTGTGGCATGCGACATGACGGAAAGAAAAACATTTATGAGATTTGTAGATTGTTTAACAAATTGCAGATTAAACTAAAGTATATGAAAGGTTTGTGAAAGTTCTTTAAAACATTAATCGCATTGCATCTAAAAGGTTAACTGGAATTCCTTTTTAACAGGATGACGAGGAATAAGCTATTGTTTATATAGAAAAGTTTACCGATCATCATCACAAAAGAGTATTTATATACTAAAATTCTCTCATTGAAACATTTTAACGACCCTAACTGCTCTGCTTAATTCCAACCCTCTTGAACTTTCCTACTACCGACCTCAAATCCCTTCTCATCGACACTTAAGACCAGTTGACACATAAGTAATCACTTCGCCGTCAAAAACTTCTGAAACCGACATTTACCTCGAAAACAACTAACACCAAAGACAACCAACAACCGCAACGGTAGCAGCCAGCAATTTCGACAAGCCCGAAAAAAAAGAATGGCTTTGTCACTGCTGCCAACTTAAAGTCTATTACAATGACGACGACGACAGCGATGCCTGACGACGATCGTGAAGCGCTCCCAACTTCAGACGTTCGAGTACAGCAGCCAACACGGACAATATTTGCTTTAAAAAAAAATAACATCGAAAAAATAAAAGAAATGTTGGCAACACGACAACGTATCAAAATTTATTGCAATGACAATTTAAATGAAATCTATGAGTACATTCAAGTTGGCTTCTCTGCGCGCCTCCTCGATGCAATTCAAATTGAAACTTTGTCGACGGGACAGACGGGACGGACGAGACGAGAAGCCTGGCTCTTTTGTCAGCATTAACATACGTAAGTGTCAGCAGCAGTTGCTACTGCGGACGATTTTTATCCGTGCAGCATGTGTCTGCGGCTACATTGTATATTGAGGATATAATATTGCTGTGTACTGTAGATGCACCCGGACAGGCCAAAGTGCAATTGATTTATCGTGACAATGAGATGTTCGGTTGCGCAAATCGCACAGCAAAATCCAATGTTGCAGCAGGCTTCAATCGATCGCTCGAACAAACGATCGGTTGGCATGTGCAACAATCGCTTGCCGCAGTGATTGTGCGCATTATACTTGACAATCAACGCGGTAGAGTTACTACAGAGATTGAGGGACAATTTGGCATCTCCACTGACAGTGTAAAGATTCCGATCGATTTGCATTAAAGTTTGGCATAACACATTGCCATGCAATCAATGTCCGACCGATGTGCTAAAGACAGATTTGGATTTCATCTCAAAGTCTGGAATTGTTTTAGTAATATCAACAAACAAACAAATATCCCAAATAAAGTAAATGTAACCGAAAAGGAAACTGAAATCTTAAGTTTTTTTTTCCCATGACAATATCAGAATCCCTTGAAGAACTGTTTTGGGAACATAAAGTTCAATATTCTAGTTCGTATCAAATTTCTAAAATAAAAAAACTATTTAAAATTTTTACTAGTCAAGCATCTTTGGAGAACACTTAACTGAACTGAACTGTACTACTTTGCGACATTTAGCCCGCAGTGGCAACTGTATTCGACAATCAGCCCTAGCACACAGCAGCTACAGACACTTGAAAACTACGAGTTCACTCACTCGCTTAACCAATTCCAGATTTTTTTCTCGATTAACTCTATTTTGTATTTTTATATTAAAAGCTACGAGAAATGCAGGTAAGGCAAAAGGTAAACAACGAACGAGGCAACATCAACAACGAACAACAACAACAACAACAACAACAACAAACAGTGACACACGGCAGCGGTGTATTTTACAAGTATCAACAGCAACAGCAGCAACAACAACGGCAACACAAAGTTAATGCCCTTTGATTGTGACGTCACATACGATTCCAGTTCGGTTGAGAGCATATCGTAACCAAACAAACAACAACCTCACTTGGCTACCAAACGAAAGCAACGAATGAACAGGCGAGCGGCGAGAAACAACACCGGCATAATCCACAACAAACGCGACGCAACGGAACGAACGCACCGCATCGCAATGGACGTTTGGTCGTGCACCAGATACGATGCAAAATGCATCCATTGGATGCGCTAAGCGAAACGGCAGAGACTGTAAAATCCACGAGATAGGAATATACATGTATATGTATGTAGAGGAAACCCAAACAGCAACAGCAACAAAAAACCAGAAATGCATTCGTAAACAAAGATAATAAAAAATAGGAAGCCAAAGCAAAAGCAAAAGCAAATGCCGGGAGAAGTGCAACGGCCAAAGAGAAGAGAAGAAGTAGAAACTGTAGATCAAAATACAAATCCCGGAGAAATACAACAAGCAAAACAAAAAGCGGAAAATCAAAATAAAAACATCAGCAACAGCAACAGCAAGAGCTACGGCAACAGCAACTGCAAAAGTGGGCAACGCGTTGGAATTGAAACAAACAAATAAACGTGAGTGGAACGAACTCTGTTGCACCGCTCGACACACACAGATACTTTTTCTGTATGCGGGTATGTGTGAATGTCGCACAAAGAATTAAACGATGAGAAATTTAATAGAGTAGAGAAGCAAAATAAAGCAGGAGAATAACAATAACAACAACAACCAGCCAAAGATGATGATAATGCAGACAGACACCAGCAACAAACACCACGAACGAATTTACCTGCAAGATGCAGTTACTTATTCCCTGCAATCTTAAAAGTTTACTTTGTAGGCAACAATCTCTACCGAAAAGAACATATGTATGTATGTACCTACTCCTAAGGGGCTTGGTTCGGATGGCCTCACGGTTGAAAATCGCTGCAAGCTAACTCTGGTAAAATATAGAAACGTGAATCCAATAATTTGGACGATATACCAGGAAGTAATATAATATCTTAAGGATTTGAAGGATGCCTTGAAAAAAGGCAACCCCGTTAACTGTATAAAAAACTCTTTTTGGGGTTAGGTCTACTTTCCAAAAAATAATACTACTGCTATTTTATTCGTGTATTAGCCGGAGTGCTCAGGTACTTTCTGACAAAAACAAGATAACACCAGAAGACGACTTAACGAAAACAACAACAACAACAGCGTACAAAAAGTTATATGAAACAATTGCAAATGAAATGGATCGCAAAATAATACAATAACAAACAAAAAACCAACAAACATGTTGCACTGACATGACTCAACATGACTTTGCAGATAAATCCAGCGTAGAAGAGCCGTGGATGCAGTCGTCGTTGTCTATTCGCGAGTCTATGCCAGCTTGATGCGCAATAGCTTGTGAATTCAAGACACGCCGCAACATGTTTGCTGTGGAGTCAGTTAGCTTATGTTAGTTGGTGTGCGGTGGCAGTAGCCTGATGTGCCAAGGGAAAAATCCAAATTAGCAAAATGACAAGCCAAAGACGCCTGCAGTTGGCTTGGATTGTGGGTATATAAAAAAATCAAAAACTTAACCCAGGTTCCTCGGGGATTTCGTGTATCTAATTTGCCGCATTAGCTCTTTTAAACGCATTCGATCTTAATAAGGCCGTTTGAATTCAAACAGCTTTCGAACGTCCGGTTGAAGAAGTTAAAACACGACTTAACATAATAACAAAAACAAAATGTTTCAACTTCTTTTAGATTACTTATCCTATTTTTTTATTTTTGTATGGAGCGAACTCATATTTTACCATACTGTAATGTCCGATAATTTAGTCAATTCTCATCCTCTGGATGTAATTCCAACTAATTAAACATAAGTTTATTTCCAACTTATTCAAGTATATTTCGTTAGGAATGTGGCATAACTTCCACTGAGAGATATTCAATAATATTATTTCTAGAAGATTACAATTGGCTTAATAGTTGACATAGTAAGGTTAACCAAGTGGTTCATTGACAATGTCAGCCATAAATATCATAATTATCCTCTAAACATTATATAACGGTCAAGACAAAGATATAAATTAACATCGCGCTTATTAACTCTTTTATCTCTTTTCTTTTTAGGTAAGTTAATCAACAAACTTCAAAAACCAAAATTTCAACCCAACTTCATAAATTTAAAAGCATTGGTATTTGGGTAAGTCCAAAAAAAAATAAAACTGTTTCATATTACCAAAGTCATCGTGTACTCTCCCGAGCGCTTAATGCATTTTCGACGCAATCAAGCATGCGTGTGAAATCAATTAACTTATTGACTAAATTAACCAATTACACGCAATCACGCACGCCAACCAATTAACTGAATCCACTTACGCAGCTTCTTTATCAATAACAACAACAACAACAAAGTCAACCTAAAAATAACCAACAACAACTGGTGCGGCAAACCCTTGGACAAGTGTTGCAGGAGCTCCTCCGAAAATACAAAAACAAAATACCGATAGTGGCGGCGCTTCCTCAAGCGTCGCGTTACGCATTCTTAATTGCCAGCCATAAATAAACGAGTACAACTACAACAATAACAATAACAAAAATACCGAATACGTCCGAAACACTACATGAAGCAATTAAAAAATTAAGAAAACACATAAAAGCAATACACGAAATACGAATCCAAAGTAAACCGTAAGAGAAGTCAAAGCACTTTGCCCGACTCCACGCGCTGTCACGGCTTGTCTTCGCCCCAACGACGCCGCAGCACAGCGCAGAGCAGATCGGAACAGAGCAGAGCAGAGCGGAGCAGAGGCCTTCCATCCTTCACAATTTCTTCATGCCTTGCTCCTCGCTCGTTCGTTTTTCACTTGTAATTTATGCGTTTGACTTTACGCGCGCGCGCTGTTATTCTCGTTGTTCGCCCTTTTTTTTCTGTCTTTCTTACTCGCATCTTTAAGATTTCTTCATTACTTGAGCACGTTCGCTTTTTATACGTACGAACGTTCGTTTGTTCGTTCGTTTACTGGTTTCGTTGGGGTCGAGGCCGGTCATTATTATTAGCGCATCGAGTTCAAACTAAGTCGTAAAGAATCACTTAGCACCGGAGTATGTATTAACGACAACAGCATAAAGAAGCGGCACAGCACAGGCGGAGGGGAAGTACGACTTTCGAACAATGATCAAAGGCAGCGAGTACTCATGGAATACTGGCTGTGTCCCCAGAAGTTTCTTTAATCGTACATATAGTGAGTAAATTTCCAAATCGATGGGATTACTCGAAACGGAAGCCAACTGCTGAGGAAGCAAACATATGAGTATAGAATTTGTTGTATTTTAAAGTTGAGACTATATACACATAAGTTGGTAGTTCCTGTCCTATGCATTTCAATATATGACCATACATACACATTTATATATTTTCTTTCATTCGCAAATAAATGCAGAAAATGTTGACGTAGTCAGGGTTCTCCAAGTAGTCGCAAGAACTTCAACCAGCGATGATAACAATGCAAAAAATCATCTCCAACGCAGAGTTTTATTTATTTCTGAAAAGCAATTCTTTTTCTCTCTCTTTTTCTTTTGTTTTTATTAAATTATGTTCATGGAAGTGGTTATGAGTAAACCGGAGAGCGCCGATCAAAACAAACAAAAAATAAATACCAAAACAAAACAAAACTGAAACAAAAACGATCGCACGATCCAACCACGCAGAAGACGCCATTGTGAGGATGATCACGGTGGCGGCAGCTGAAGATGATCGTGATGATGATGATGATCATTATGATGATAATGATGATGCTAACGATGACGATGATGATGATATGTACATGAGGATGATGATACTAATAATGACGCTGGTGACGACAATGACGGCGACGACGACGACGACGACGCCAAAAGTACAATGGCTTCGCTACGCTCGTAAATTGCGCGCTAAAATGAAGCCTCTGCCTCTTCTTCATCTGCCTCGGCATGGACGCTTGTTGATTTTGTGTGCGGTTTTCTATATTCTTTGTTTTGTTTTTTGCGCACTGGGAGGACATGCGCACCGAACGAAGCAGAAGAAGTCAAGTTATAAATGTATTTTGGAATACAACGATCGTCCGCCTGTGGCCAGTCAGCTAGCCAGCCAGCCAGCCAACAGGCCGGCCGGCATTATATCTCATTATAGAGATCAGCGTAAATAACGCGGTGCAGAATGTGTGCAAAAGTTGAGATTAAACGATATTCGTAGAAGAAGCATCATCGTACAAGCATGCCTAAGGCTACCAGCCGTGCTACTATTTTGTTTTACATTTTGAAAAACTCTTTACTCAAAAATTTTCAAAAACATTTCTTGTTTTTATTGCTTTTAAAACTTTAATTTTTGTGGCAGATCCATTTAATATTTTGAAACTTCCTCTTATGCAATACTTTACTTTATATTAAATTAGGCATGGTAGCCCTAGGTATGCCTCATGCATGAGGACAGGAATACAACAACAAGCACCGAATCAATTCGAGAAGAAATAGTGGCAGGCCGACCGTCCGGTCAGGCTGGAAGAGAAAAGCCATCGCCCTCTGATCGGGCAAAAGCAAATTAATTTTAGTTTTGTTGTTACTGGTGATGCTGTCGTGGTTGTTGTTGTTGTTTTAGTATTTTGCTGATCGCCACATCTATGCGTCATCGCGTCCGTCGTCGTCGTCGTTGCAACACGATCGCCATGCATGGCGCATCCATAGTTAATGCGCTCAAGTGCTTTAATGATGCGTCAGAATATTGTTTACGCATCATCTTACATGGCCTAATGATGCCTGATATTTTAATGGGGCGTGCGCGGCATCGTGTGTGTGTATTTTTGATATTATAGGTCCATGAGTGATATGTATAGCTAAAATTTTGAACTTTAGTGTGAGAAAGTACATGAAAGGAAAAAATAATAAGTTAGTAGGTTTCAAAAATAGAGAAAACTTGATGTTAATATTGTATCAAAAAAGGTGCAAATAACATAAGGCATATACGAATTCATGTTTAGCTTTAAGTGTTTACAACATTTTCATATACCTTGCATAGTTATGCTTACATGCCATATTGTACTCACGCTATTTCCTCTATACCTCTATTATACAAAATATGGGCACTTTACTTGTTCATTCTTACCAACTTATGACTAACCTACATTATTGTAGAACATCAAAATCCTAAGTTGTAGTAGTGTGAGGTTTATTGACCCAACCACTCCCACTTTTTGTAGGATGTGTAGTAAATATTGTTTAACATAAATTGTCTTTAAGCATCAATTCCCCGATTGATTCAAATTGATCACACCATGCCTTGTATCCATACTAAATATAATTAAATTTTTTACTTACATTCAATAATCAGACCTTGCAGGCCTGGAAGGACTTCAACTTTTGTTTCAAACGCTTCTAGCACGCTCAGTAGCCAAACTCATTTAACAATCTAAGGTATTGTCTTTTAGAAGATGGATACAGCGAAATATTTAAAACATAAAGCATGTCCTTCTCCACCTTGATATTGTTTCTCTCTTTGAAATTTAAATCTTTGAGTAGTTGCCATGGTTGCTACAAAATTATTAAGAAAATAAAAACAACAACGTTGTTTGTTGTCAAAAATCAAAAAGATTAAATTCAAAATAAAACTGAAATCGAGGTGAGTTCGCTCAATTCGGGTTCTCATTTCCACTTTCCTAACCTTCTGATGATTCAATCATGGGTTCCACTACTTTTTAAATGATATTAAAACTGTTGTTAAAGTTTTGAAGAGATTCGAAACGTCAAAGTCAAATTATTCCACACGCTGCGTTTTACTCCATGTTGAAATTTGTGCACAATCAAAATCGCTGCTACAATGTTGCACAGAATGAAAAAAAAAAACTTCAAAGCGACTGTGCCAAATCGACGAAAAAAGAAAAGTAAAGGAAGGAAGAACGTGTTTTTGTCATGTCTCACAAACGAATCTAAACAAACAAACAAAATTGCAAGAAAAAATAACGCAAACGTTGCCATGCAACAAACTAAAAAATAACAACAGCAAAAACGATAGCAGCAGCAACAGAACAACGACATGCAATATTGCAGCAAACAGCAGCGACAGCGGTAGTGGCAGCAGCAGCAACAACAACAACAACTAAAGCCCGGCATTTTGCAATGTTTGTTTGCTACGCTTTGTTTACATTTTTTGTTGTTGCTTTTGTTTTGAAAAATTACGCGAGTGCGCGCGCGCTTTTTGCTCTAAAACCTTTTTCGCTGTTGCAGCGACAAAAGCGAAATGCGACGCGCGCGCACAAACCCAGCAAAATAAGCGAATGCCGACGAATTCAAGCGTCAAAGCTGACATTCTTCTTCGAACTGGTACACTAGCGCGGATAAAAATAATTTTCATTGCAGGGGATGTCCCCACTTTGAGGGCTGAACTATTTACATTCAGATTCTGATGAATTCCTGAGCTAACAATTAAACAACAACAATAAACACAAAAGAAAAACTTAAAGCTTTAAAAATTAAACAAAATAGCTGAAATATTTTAGCTTGTAAAAATACTCCCGTTCGTTTTTTTTTAAATCTGACAGTCGCTTCGGTAACAAAAACTTTCCAACGTTTTAGCTGGGTTGCGAGTTTGCGCCTCTTTTTTGTCCGCCTGCCTGTCTGAATTTTGTGGCATTGCAATAATTGTTGCATCGTGCTGCAGCAATTCCAAACACGAACGCGCGGAGGAGCCAAGCAAAGTTATGTTAAATAGAAACGCTAAATTATACGCTAAACACAAGTGTTTGTGTGTGTATTTGTATTTGTGTGTACCTGTGTGCGTGTGTGTATGTGTACCTATGTCGGTTAAAAAAACCGACGACATGAGCATCAGGAGCAGAGGGGCGCGCTTAAAGAGGGGCAGCAACTTTTTGCCGCTTTGTTTCAATTCATTGGCAACGAGCGTATCCTAGCAACGACTTTTTTGTTTGCCCTCTTTTTGTTCTGCAACATTTCCTTAAGCGCAAGCAATGCAGGCAGGCAACATATTCGAAGGCAGGTAGAGCAGTGTTGCCAAACTATTGAATTGAATTTATTTTGAAAGCGTTTAAAAACCAACTTGCTTAAAATATTCAGTTGACATCCAATGAAACGATCAATTTTAAAATATCCACTTTTCTATGGAAAATGTTATTTTTATTTACAATAAACGGTGGCAACACTCGCCATGCCTGCCCCTGTCGAAAAATCGTTGCAACCGATGCAAAAGTTCAATGACATACGCCGCAAACGCCGCCGCATGCAGTCGTCGTCCGTCTGTCGTTATGGAGTTTGGTTGCAACTAAGAAGCCGGCATAAAAATGAAAACATAAACAAATTGCAAAACAGCAAAAAAAGGAATCAAAACAGAAATAAAAACAAAATAAAAATAAAATTACGAAAACAGGGAGTTTTCAAAATGGGAGCAAAACACTTTCGACAGCGCAAAGGAATATACTAGTACATATACTTGTACATACATACATATATACATAAGTATTTTTGCTTATTTATTTATTTATTTATTTATTATTTTTTGTAATTGCACTTGAGGTAGAAAAGCATGGCAAAAGCAAAGCAATGCAATACGAATAAATGCAAAATTTTGCTCAGGATTCTTTTCAACATACAAGTAGGAAGGTAGGTAGGTATGTAGGTGTATATACAATATACAATATAAGTAAAGTTGGGTGTATTCACATACATGTATAAGCCATGCATCGGAGTGTGCGAATTTCGTAAAAGTTTTCTGTTTAATTGTATTTTGAAGCCGCACTTGACGTTAATTAAATATAATTTATTATACAAAATATATATATTCATATTCATATTCCATTCAATTCCTTTTACACTAGGCAATTAAACTTGAGCAAGAAATGAGTTTGTTGGAAAGGGAGGAAAGAAGCGAGAAGAGGGTACGTTACGTTTACAGTCGCTGACTCAAGTATCAACGAAAAATTGCTCGCCACTTAAATTGCCTAGTGTAAGACAAAACTGTATATAATTTTTATTTTAAATCTTTTGATCAACATGATTAACAATAAAAATCGAAAGAACTTAAGTTTCTATTTTCATCATTAAGAAATATAAAACGTCCTGCCGCTTTAAAAAAGTGCAACCTCTTGCTCTGGAGTAATCCTACTGAGAACGCATGCCCAAATTTTTGATAAAGCATAACTTATCATTAAAATTCAAAATTTTAAATAAACACGTTGACTTTAAAAACAAATGATTGTTTTTTTGTCAGCTAAAGTTATTTGTATAGAGGCAATATTGCCATGTCCATTGGACGATTGCTCATTCAAGGAACATCATAAAAATCCTTTCCATGAAATGCACACATATGCGAGGGCTGTAAAAATACGAGTACATACAAGTACACTTATATTGCTTCAATAATATCAAATCAACACACACACACACACAATTGAGCCATTTTGAACTCTGCCTATTCTCGTACGTCCTTCCTATAATGGTCTCACAAATACATAGAAAAATCACTTATACACACGCATAAATAATATTACGTTGCATTCGAAAAAGGTGGCAGCAATGTTGTCATTTTTATTACCGACTCCTTTTCTTTATTTCTTTGTTTCTATTGTTGTTTCTGTTGTTGCATTGTTATATAAAAATATTCAAGTGTATTGTAGCAATAAAAATAACGTGTCAATTTCATTTCATTCATTCATTTACGTTTAATCCAACCTAATGTCAATGGCCGCGCTGCAAAAGTCGCTTAATACTTCTTACTCCTCTGTTGCGAAATCCAACCCCCGGTCAACCTTTCTCTGCGCACTTCAAACACTTTTCGCTATAGTCAGGCACTTCTATTGATTGTCTTTAATGCTTGCTTCCGTATGGTAAAAATTACAAAATTAAATTTTGGTTTATATGGGAGAGAATCAAGTGATTATGAAGAAAAGAAGGTGCGGTTCTAATGTGGGTAATAACATGATTTTGTATTGAAGTCAACATCTTTAAATTAGCAATGCTAAGACTTAAAAAAACAACAATTAATATTTTTAAAAAATTACCACCTCCAAAATAAATTGTGGCCGAGCCTAAAATGTGTCAAAAGTTTCTTAAAATTTTATTTCTTGTTTGATTTTCTTGCTGAGCTTTCACGGAACTTGCATATGAGGTTAACTCTAATCGGCATTTGTCAATCATCAATCGTACATGTCAAGTTAAGAAGAAAAGTAACTCTAAGAAACAAACCCAAAGTACGAGTATCTAGTTCTAGCGATCATAACCCTAACAACAAATCCTACATTCCGATGATTTTCAATGGGGCACTTCAAGCGAGATTTTCACATTTTCCCCCTTTTTTTAAATAAAAGAAAATTCTGATGTGCAATTTTGTGTGCGTTTCGTTTAGAAATACCGAAAGCGGTTTTAAGTGGGCATGGCCCCCTGATCAAAACTGCTTTTGCAGGAACTTAGGGAGAGAAATGCATAAAATGTCAATAACCCATAAAAATAAACATAACGTCACTCGCTGTTTGTGAGCCTTGGTGGCTATTCTGCTTCAGCTAGCGATATGGCTGCGTAGGCACATACATACATACATAGATAGATATTAGGTGGGTTCACATTACAACGGCAAAAACTCTAGAGAAACAATGAAAACAGTAATAACAACAACAAGAGCAAGAACAAGAACAAAACGTGTCATGGGGCAACAAACCGGAAATCCCTTCGCACTCGCATATTGCACGTAAAACTTACCGAGTATGCAAGCAAGCCTGCAATATTGCATGACATTGTTGTTGTTATTGTTGTTGTTGTTGTTGTTCTTGTTTATCATTGCCGATTACTTTAAACCAAAGTTATCGAATAGTAGCTGAGTTTTAAAACCCTTTGCACACGCTCGTACCGAAAGGTATATTGAGTTTGTTCTTCCATTCGGAACGATTATAAGGTGAGTCGATTTGACGATGTCCGTCTGTCTGTCCAAACGAATACAAGGATAAGGAGATATGAAATTTAGTATGTGAACTCATATTCTCATATATGTACTAAAAGAAGCAAATTTTCGGTGTCACTGAAGTGGCGGAGGGTATTTGAGCTTCCTCACAGCTGAAGGTAATTCTCTTACTAGTTCTAATTGATTTAAAAGTTCCAATGATCATATAAATACTATAATACTTTTATATTGTAACTGTTCCTAAAATTCCACTCACCTAACATTATAGTACAGATATTCGGAATGATGGTGTTATGTTAAGGAGCAAGAAAACCGATTGACGGATGTACTTGAAATGACATTTGAACATTCACGAATATCAGGAGCGGCATTTTAAGCAATGTCATTAAATTTTTATTTGTTCAAGTTGGTTAAAAATTATAAACTTATTGAAATACAAATGCAATTCTTTTCATAGGATGTCTTCGTTTGATTTTGGAATTTCAGCACGTTGAGCAGATACATTAGTGTCAATTCTTATACACGAAAAATACAAAATTGCTTGAGGCTTGTTAAAATTCCACAAAATAGAAAAATATTAAATTATTTACAGTTTTTTAAACAAAAGTAATTAACAAAATAACTCAAGAGAACTGCAAATTTCAATTTTTTCTAAAAGTGTTTCACAAAAATTAAACAGCAAAAAAGTTAAAAGCTAAACAAATCTTTATTAAGTTGTTAGTTGTTAGTTGTTTTTTTTTATACAATAGATAATAATGAAATCGGTTATAAAATTGATATTTTCACTTGACGTCCACAACCTACCCCAGTGTGCACTTGAAAAGTCTAGTCCACTATAAAAAAACTGCAAAACTATTAACAGTGACAAACAAACAAACAGACAGACTGACTAACTGACAAAGAAAAACAACAACAATTGAGTGCTGCAACAGTTTATTTTCCATTTTTTTCTTTTCTTTCTTTCGATATCTTATCAGCAAACATTTTGTTAACCTAAAAATAAATTTTGTTATACGCAAAAAGTGTCTAATTTCGGGGTCATTGTCACCAAGGTCGTTTTGCCGGTTTGTTCCAGTCAGCAGCGTTTCATTTTATTTATTTTTTATGCTTTGTTTTTGTTTTTTTTGCTGCAGTTATTCGATGGTGTTTTATTTATTTATTTATTGGCAACGTTTTGTTATTTGTTAGCAAAGTGTGTGCACGCTTATTGCACAAGAGCGATAAATAATGGCAAGTAGTGGTTAACACACTCACACACACACAAATTAACAGATACTTATGGCAGGCAGGCATGCAGGCAGGCAGACAAGTAGTTTGGTAATAAAGATTGTCTAGGGAAATTCTCGCAGCGAATAAGTTTAATTGTCCAATAACTGTATTTAAAAAAATCGCAAAAGTTTTCTTTTAACACGAAAACTTTTCAAATTGAATTAAAAGTAGTGAGAGAATCATATTGGTCTATGCCGATGCTTAGATACATCATTTTAGAGATAATCATTTTTCAGTTGTGTATGACGGACCGACAGACAGACAAATGGAAGATCAAACCCTGTATATACCCAACGATGTGTAACCGTGCGTGTGGTGTATAGAACAAAACGTTAAACTTTTTATTTTCGGTTTTTTCATTCAAAATCTTAGAAGTCGATTTACCTACGAAGTTAATCAATAGATTAAATAATAAATTCATATTAATCCATACAATTAATTAAAAATCAATGCATTGAAACATTGTTCTAGTTTTCAAAAGTTTACTATCTTAAGATTTTAAAATTCTGAAATTACTTAATTTAATTGTGGGAAAGCATTTCGATCGTACAACAATTTGCATTAAATATAAAAATAATTAAATTCAAGCGAATATTTTTTGTATCTTCAATTTAAACAGAATAAATCCTGAACATTTTGAATGAAAATTTGAGTTAAAAAATTTTATAGTACAGTAAATTGGAACAGGAAAACATATAAACTCTATATTATAGCATGTAAATCAGCTATTGCAGTCAATTAGTTAAAATTCAAACTTTTAAATAAGCAATCTAATAAATTTAAAATAAAATAAAAGAAAAAAATCTCATCTGGTCCGCGCGAATTTAGCATTTAAATTATAATTCCTATTTTAATTACTCCAGTCAGACAGACGACTTAAAACGTTGTACTAATTAGCGAAATTGAAATACTAAAAAAATACAGAGAAATTAATGACAACAACAACAACAGCAACAACAAACCACATGACTTTCGCATCAAGTATTTAATCAAAATAAATTATAACGAAATTGAAAGTTGAACGACATTTCACCTTTAAATAAAAGATTTCAATATATAAAAAGAAATTTGTAATTAAATATTAAAGAAAAAACAGTTTATGCTATTAAAACATATTTGAAGCGTGCCCACACGGCTACAAGTCGGTTTCTTAGTGACGTCAGTAAAGCAACATATTCTGTTCTTTCTCTCTCTCTCTCTACCCACTTGAAAATGTAAATTCTTTTAAATGACGTCACGCTTGCCCACAAAAGTATGGGAAAACGTCTACGCCTACGCCTACGCGTATGCATCAAGTACACCCACAACCGCATTTTCCAGTGAGATATAAAAGAAACACTGCATACTTGTAGGCGTTGGCACAGTCAACATTTAAATCGAAGACATTACGTCATGCTGACACTCGCTCAATTGATTGTAGTAGCGGCATCCTATGCTTATCAGCTCAGCAGACACAATTTACTTTTATGTTTAATGAAATTTAACAATTTTTTAATGTTAACCATTTTTTAAATAATATTTTTTTTATAATTCTCTCTTATTTATTTTCCTTTGATAATATCTGTTTAAAATCCATTGGATTTGATTTCGGGTTCAAAGTTTGTGCTTGAAAGCGTCTACAAAAGTAGAATAAGATGAATTATAAGCAGACGAAGACATTGACATTGACATCCTTTTGCAAAGCAGCGAAGCCTCCAACGACGACGGCGAGGACGAAGGCGACCTTCTTTCTTGCAACGCCTGCGGCAGTTGTAATTAAATTACCGCCGCCCACGACACACTGCCACAAAATGAAGAGAGCATCACAAAAACCAACAACAAAACCACACTCAGCCAACAAAAACAACAACAGCAGACACATCCAACTCATACATTTATATGCAATAATGTGTGCCTCTACGCGCCTAAAAGTAGACTAAAAACGGCTGCAAAAGTCAACGAAATGAGGCGCAATAACCTTTTTATTCCGTTCATCGGCATTTACCACCGCTGCGTGTAGACGCAGACACAGTCATTGTACCCGTCGCGTCTTTTTTCTTCCAATATTTGGCTACTAAATTGCAAAAGTGCAGTTGTCTCGCTTCAAGGACTCAACAACATAAATTTATTTCACCCAATTATTTGTTTAGCCGTTTTTTTTAAGGATACACTCAAAAATTGAGATGATTTTGGGCAAGTTGAAAAGCCAAAGTCGAGACATTTTTTAACTTATATATAAAAAAAAAATTATACTTAATGTAAAAAGGTGAAAACGTGCGATATTCCATTCCAGTGTTTAAGCACATTGAATTAAATAAGAAAAGGTAATGTTTATAGATTTTTAGGTCTAAAATTTAGAAATTTTCTAAAGTTTAGAAATTTCAAAAATGTTGTTTAAATAAGAAAATTGTTAGATAAAATTTTGCTTTATTTAAAAAATTATTTTGAAACGAAGATTTCTGTAAATAGTCTCCTAAAGTTCTGCTGGCAAATACAAGTATACAAAGCGCCAACGCCTACGCACAATTTGTTGGTTTTGACTTGCCTCAAGATTACATTTTGTTGCTATTTTAGTATTAGGAGGCATGAAAAACAACAAAATCAGAAACAAGACGAACTTTCGTCCTTGCAATCGTGCGACGAAGTTGAATAAACTCGGTGCGAAGACGTTGGCTCGCTATCAAACACAGTCAACACACACTAACACACACAAACACACACACACCGACGCACGCATATTCATGTAAAATTGTCAAATGCGTCTAGACAGTGAAGGTCATTCGAGATAACGGTTAAAGCACCGTTTATTGAAATAACAACACGCAAACGCACACACACTTTAACAAGTCAATATCCTTTGCAAATACACACACGCATTGAGGCACGTCATTAGGGACGCAACTTACAAAAACAAAGTTAATAATTTCATTTTGATGGAATTAATTGGGAATTTATGAAGAGGTGAAACCAAATATAAAAGGTCGAATTAAAAATAAATTGTTTCAAGCGTTTTTAAAATTGTGTCTGCAGCGGTATTCCACGCTTAGGAGCACATCGCGCTTATATATCCAATTGTTTGCGATTTATTCATTTTCCATATTTAACATTTACCCGCTTAATTACCCAATGATTTTGTAGGTTGCTGTGACTTAAAATGTTTGTTGTAGTGTACTTCGGTGTTTCGAAAGAATCGCGAATCCAAAAAGAAAATAATACAAAATTTGCAAATTTGCAAGTCGCAGGAAATTGAGAAAATTTTCATGATTTTGGAATTATTACAGAAACCTTTCAATAGTTGTAGCATTGTTTAATAAAAATTTTTTTCGATTTAGAACATTTTAATTTTTTTTTTAATTTAGTCCAAAAATTAATTTTCAAATATTTTAGATTTATTCTACACAGAAAATTTCAATCGAAGTTTAAAGTCAAACATTTGAACAACTTTTTTTAAATTTATTAATTGAAAAAATATATCGAAAATTCACAAACTCACAAACAAATTGTGTTCTGAGTTGTCAGAACGACACGTTTTCTTTTTAGCTTCGAAAACTTATTTACATTAAATCAACCGCTGCTATTGTCCATCAGTGGTGCAGGCTTAAGACTCTCGCCTCTGACACAGTAGACCCAGTTTCGTTCCTTGGCAGGCGCCAATGTTTTTATACTTATTATATAAATAGGAGAACATGACTATTTGACTATAAATGAAGAAGTCTCTATATGCGAAAAAATTTTTATTTTCAATTAACGCTGTTGAATGCATTAATCAAAACGGTTGTGCCTGGAGTAGGTTAGGTTAGATTAAATTGGCTGATCTAACAAGAATGATACATCACACATAAGGCCCTTTAGAGGTCCTTAGCGTTACCAAGATTGTATAGAGGTATTCAAAGTTCCGAAGTGATTAGTGTTACACAATTTAGCGAGTTTGAGCAAGTTAGCTGCCATTTGATTGGAAATGTCCTTCAAAGATGGAAAGTAATTTAACCCAAAGCAGTTCAGTTTGGATCCATTGAGAGTTGGGCAATGACAAAGTGCGTGGAGTATATCAAACAATAAATTAATCGTAGAGATTTTATTTTAGTATATTTTAGTATATTTTAGTATTAGTGTAGAAAATAGTGAATAATTTTTGTTTTGGTAAAATTTTTCAAAGCGTTATTTAATTTTAATTGATAAATAGGGGAACTAATGACATTTATTAGGGGCGCCACATATTCCAACCGAATGAGGTCAAACAACTCGTGCAAGTGTGTATGTGTGTAAGTATTTGCGTTTAAACTGGCCACATGTAAATTGAATCAAATGTGTTTTAAACGTGACTAATTTTCGTCGTCGTCGTCGACGCGGTTTCACAATAACAGAATAATTGCATTAACATTTTTGTTGTTGTTTCTTTTTTAGTAGGTTTATTTAGTAACAAGTCATCAGTCGCTCTTGCTGGGGAGAGGGCAAGGATGAATAAACTCCAGCGCCGCGCTGCGCCACGTCGCAGTGCAATGACTCTGCGGTGCGGTGTGGTGCGGTGCGGTGCGATGCTGCTCGGTAACAACTTGTTTCTGGCGATGCGCAACGCAAGTGCCGCCGCTGCTGCTGCTGCCACTTCGGGTTTTGTGTGTATTTGTGAATTTTATTTAAATAAAAAAAAATATACGAACTAAATTAAATGCAAATTGACGCAATTAACTAAAATATTAGCACAAATTAACGATGGGGACTGGCGGAAGCGAGTTGACTCACTTCATTTGCAAGTGTGTCAAAGCAAGTGTCCTGCTGCTGACGATGATCCTTCTTATTTTTTTTTCAGTAGCTGAATTTGTTTAAATTACTAAGTGAATTTTTATAAAGCGCTTTAATTGATGACTTTTTTTAATTATGAGTTTCCCAGAATTGTTTCCTAATTATTAAAAAGACTGACAGACATTTAAACAACTATTATAAGCTCTTAATACTCGCTTTAATTTTAAAAGTGTTAAAGGAACTATATAAATATTCAGAAAAAAGAAATTAACATTAAAGTCGAAAATTAAACCGCCTCATACACGTTTTGGACTATTCTTACAGTTAACAGAGTTGTTAACAGAACAATAACATAAAGCTAACAGAAAATCGTTATCACTTAAAACCATCGAAATTAAAAGCTTATTTCCATATATTATTGGAATTTCTTTTATATAAAACCGTTTATAATTTTTTCATTCATATTTTGTCGCTATGTACGCAATTTTATATTTGCCAACTAGAAATAAATCTCAGGATTTTCTTAATAAATCAATAAAATTGTATCCTAAAAGCATTCCTAAAAGTGTCATTTAAGTACATTGTGCTAAGCAACACACATAGATATATATGTATATATATATATATCCACACATATATTACATACTACATACATGAGCAACTCCATGAAAATCGTGCCACAAATAATTTGCAAGCTAATAACATTTTACACGATTTCATTAAGTAAATTGCACCAATTGCAAGAAACCTTGCACCAAAATGTTAATCCAAACAGTTAATAAAAGCAAAAACAAAACAGGAAAACAAAAAAAATAAGTCAATACAAAGTTTTTCCACTGTGGTGTAAGGAGGTTAAACAGTAAAGCGCGCGCAAAAACCGCCATTTACCAACACAATGACACACTTACACAACCGCAAACACAAACACACACACAGAGAGATACAGACACATGTACTGCAAAATAAGTATGTGACCCCGACATGGTAAACTTGGAAAATGAGGCGCATGAGACTCGAGACTCGTGCTGCAGGCAATGGCGGCCGAAAACTGCGCCACATTGTGGGCTGGCTTGGTTTGGAGGCCGACGCTTAACTAGCGCGGCTCATGGCCGCCAACGGAAAGAATCGAGAATGTGAAGGCGATTGCAAATCGTTTTTCAATGCTGCTTCATATAATTATTTTGATGGCAAAATTAAAGTGGACAATTGTTATTTTAATAAAATAGATTTTATTCGAAGGAATATATATAAAATTTGTTAAAGTTTAGATTTAATTAATATAATTAAAACAATACTTATTACAATAAAATAAAAGATGTTTTGTAAATTTAGAATTAAAAGCAGCCAAAACTCATATTTCCGGTTAAAGTATTCTCTCTGAATTTTTTTGAAATTGATTTATCCATCAGCTTTTAAGCTTTATTCAAATATAAATTAGCACAAATTTTACTAATTTATTAATTATTTATCTTTTTTTTATTTATTTACAGGTGAGTCAACTCATTTGTTGTTAATAATCATAAAAGCGAGAATGATTGTGCGTGAATATGTGTAAGTAAAACCTAATAAATGCCAATTTAACAATAAATGTTAACGCGCTGTTAACGCGCTGTTAAGCACGAATTAAGCCTTAAAGTTGTTCCATCGATTCCAAAATGATTGCAACAACTATCAGCTACAACATAGCAACATTTCGAAAAACTTTATTGTTAAATAAATCACTCAAAAAATTTATAAATTAAAACTTAAAATAAAAATAGAAAAAATTGTGAACGCTGCAATGCGGAAAATAATAAAAGCAACATTCCTAAGCGATTGGTTGCTTACCTCGCTTTTCACTTTCCATTTTACCACATTTTTCACACTACTGCTACTCCACCTTCTGTCGCTATCGCTGCCCCTCCACAAAGTAATTCCCCCCATAAAAGTGTAAATTCTCCAGTTCCAAAAATAAACGGAAAACTCAATTCATGCGCGAAAAAGAAAAATACAAAAACAAAACGAAACGAAACGAAAAAAGCAACAAAAGTATCGATTGCGGCCAAATTACATGAAATTAATGTTGCATACATATAGCGCGCGCGCCTCCCGCCTCATAACACCACATTTTTCTTTAACAGGCCGCACCAGTCCAACGCCGCCCGCCGGCGTCCGTTCAAAAATCACCCGACCCAAAACAGCTTTGGCGCAAATTTGTGCGCTTCGCAGGCATAACACAGACAGCAGAAGACATTCCAAGTGTGTACGCTGTGAACGCGAGCCTGTGCCTCTCGTGCCTCCACTCGCCCTCAGCGCAACACTTACAAAAACAATATTTCTGCCTATGGGGGTCCTCCGCTTTTAAATGCTCCAGCGCGTTGTAATGTTTCGAAAATTACATCAGTTTGTTTGACTGGAAAACGCGGAAATTGTGAAAACTGAAATTTATTTTCTCTTTTAAATAATGTGGCCGAGTGCTTTTTCTTCAATTTTATTTTTTGAGACTACCACCCCTCGCCCCCTTCTCTATCTTTTTTGTTTCTTGGTTTTTGCTCCAGACAAATTTAACCTAAACAACAACAACAGCCGAACTATACAAAAATACATAAAATTAGCAGTTGTAGTTGTTTTGTTGTTGTTGTGGTTGTTTGTTGTTGTCCGAAAGGCAGCTGGCCTATTATTATTACTACTGCCAGAGTTACTGTATTTCGTATTTTACAAAAAACTGTTCAGAGTATTTGCTAATGGCAGAGGCGGGGCTTGGCGGGGCGGGGCAGGGCAATAAATGGCTGTAGTCGAGCATATTATTTCGCTTACGAACGAATTTTCAGAATAACAGAATTTTGCAAAATTTATGCAATTTAGGCCAAAAATTATGAGTTAACTTTAAATTTGAATAAGTTTGCTTGTCCACCCAAAAAAAAAAAACGTTTTTCTTCATCTTTTGTTTAATAAATTATTTATTTAGTTGTAAATAAATTTTTTGATATGATTTCCACATACATTTTTTTAATTTTGACTTGAATTATTTTTGGCAACATTTGAAAAAAATCCCAAATAGAAAAATTTCTTGCGATATCATCTCAAAATAGAAAAATTTTCTAAACTTTAAATAAATTTATCGCCTACCAAAGCTGTCGCCCAAAAGCATGAAATTTGCCTTCTTAATTTCACACTTTTTGTATATCCGATTAGAGAACGGGGAAAGTGGTTTTTCATATATGAAAATGTGTAAAGAAAATAATCATCGACTGCTCCGCTTTTACACATTTTTGATACGTTCCGGTTAAACTCGTCAAGATATCCTTTTTTTAGCCTTTATGCATATTCATTTTTGTTGTTGTTCAGTGTTGATATTATTGGTAGTAAATATTGGCCGGATGTTTGTATGACTTTCGAAAATATTTTCCGCATGCGAGCTTATTGCGGAAAGCTTCTAAAGTTACGCTGCTCCGTTCTGCTCTGCTCTGCTGCGATCGATACTTTTTAGCTTTTGTGCTATTTTTATTGGGCAAACTCAATTCGAAAGCAATTTCAATTTTCTAAATGTGCATATGAGTTCTTTCCCTTTTTTGGCGGGAGGGGGTGAGGGCTTGCAAAAGTTTTCAATTTCTTTAAGTTGATTCGCAATGAAAACCCTAAAAATCCGAAAGCTACGAGATGCGGGCGGGTAGAATCAATAAAGAGATTTCGCAGTTGATTGCATGTGTGCTTGTGTATGTGTATGTGTGCATGTAACTGTTAACTTAGTTTATGTTAAATGTGTGGTAAAGTATTGAAAAGTAGTTGGAGGACTTTGTAGTGTGTGTGATGAATTGAAGTTTCTTTCCGCAAAGATTAAGGATTAAATGTGAAGGCCACTTCAAGCTAAAGTTCGTTCAAATATAAATGCATACATACATGCATACATACATACATACATACATACATACATACATACATACATACATACATACATACATACATACATGCATGCATGCATACGTATCTGTGAAATGTTACGAAATTATTGTCGGCTTTTTCGGATGTTTAAAAGGCGGAGAAATGTAAAAAAGTCCAACGAATTTTTTTCCTGATTTGCACATGCACCAAAAAAGAAGATATTCAATATTTGATTTTGGTGAAATATTAACAAAACCATTCAAATTTTTTAATTTTTTTTATGTTTCCTAAAAACAATGTTTAGTCTAGTTTTGATTCGAAGCTCTTCATCTGTACACATCCAGCAAAACTAAAATGCCAGAACACACTTAAAAGCGTTCAAATCGAAGCAGAAATATGAAATAGCGCGCGTCATCCAACAAATACATAAATCAATATTTACACACACACAAATGAAACTAGAATAGATACAAAATCTACACAGCTCAAATATGTTTGACCCATATACGAGTATACGAAACTTTTTTTTTTCATTGGAAAACCATTTTTTTATTGAGGAAGAAAAAATTTAATCGATTTAAAATTGTTTAACTTTCTCTTCTTTGTCCGTTTTGCTTGGGAATGATGACCCTGTTAAGTCGGTCGTCTGTTAAAAATCACCACTTGGACGCATTTTCAAATTACTTAATTAAAATTCTAATTCCATTTAGCGTCGTTTTGTAAAATCCTTACCGCCAACTGTGCGCGCTTTTCACCTTCATCCACATCATCAGCACATCCCCCTGCCGCTTGCCAAGGAAACCAGCCCATCCTTACCACGACCGCACTGTAATTATTAAAATTATTAATCTTGAGCCTTTTGCCTTTAATGGGTTTTTCTTGTGGGCCACAGACAGGCAGACAGACGGACAACAAAAAGTTTCTTTCATAAACATAAATTAAGACAAACAATCTTTTCGATTTTGTTGTTATTATAGTTGTTGTTGCTGTTCTTGTTCTTGTGTAGAAAACGCCAAAAAGGCTTCCTTTTCTAAACGCGCAGCTTTGGCAACGTCTGCCACTCGTCCAGAAAAAAATCCACTAATTAAAAATTCTTCCGGTGTAATAAACTTTTATCTAAATGAGACATTTTGCGCAATTACAAAAAAAACAACAATTTTAAAAAGAGTTTAGACAAAAAAAATAATGTTGAGTTAAAGATAGGAATACCAAAGGAAAATGGTTTTTATTTTGTTAAATAAAAATCCATAAGATATGATTTTCATTGTTCCAGAAAAACTCGTTACTTCATAAAACTTAAGCAATGCAAAGAGAATATAAAAAAAAGTTTATAAAAAAAAGTAGCCTATATAAAGTTGGAAGAGTTTTCCGAATGTACCTTTCACAAAGTTTAATGAAAACTTTTTTCTAAACCTATCAAACCGAATTGAATCGGATCAAGTTTGTTTACATTCCCTTATTATCTATATACTATTATTTCATAAATGTTATTTCAAAATATTTTAAAAATGTATCTAGATATTTTTTTATATATTTTAAAGATTTTTAAATGTTTCGGTTGGCTGTACATATGAAATAATAAAGTTATTGTTGTAAGCCTTTTTCGTACTAAGCGGTTAAAAGACTCTTAAACGAAATATCATAAAATATGTTTAGCTTAGTTATTTGACCGATTTGTTGCTTTGTATCTCTCTTTGAGACTGCACTAATCCCTAAGAAAATCTTTAAAATTTGTAACCGGAAACTTCCAGGTCCTGTCCCACTTTTTTCATTTTCAAAATTAATTTTTTGTTCGCTTCCGTAAAAGCTTAGGCGAATTTATTTAAAGTATATTAGAGAAGAAAGAAGGCAAAATTCATGACAACATTTACATATACATACGTTCTAGTATATATACTTATATTATATGCCACATAACCACTACATAATTCAGTATCCTTTGGGGAAAAATGCAACACTGGCTACATCAAGCAACGACAACAACAAGAACAACAGCGACACATCAGATTATTTGTCATTGAGGAATAAGCGCAAGAATGTTACTTTGCCTCCAACGGTATTTTACTACAAAAACAAAATGATGAATGAATTGACCCGAAATAGTTCAAAACCCATGGGGACATATTTACTAACACATACTCGCATGTGCATACATACAATATAAGTAGATCCGACCCAGCCCGCTTGTCTTGCCACGAATCAAGCTTATGTTAACATTTCCGGGACAGGTTTTTATTTCCATGTATTTAAGTGTATGGGTATGTAGACGGACGTATGTATGTTTAAAGTATGTCACTAAAATACATCATAAAAAATAGAGCAAGCACTTTAAGGATTAAAAGTCGAAAGCTTGTTCTTAAGGATTTCATTTGTTGTATTATACGATATAAAAAGGAGAGAATTAACCTTTTTATGGCTTTTATTTAAATTTACAAACTTGTAGCCCAGTGGAAACTAAAGATTTCAAGTAACGGTTTTGGCTATATTTTCTAATAACATTTTTATCAGATAAGGTATTCGATTGCATTATCCTAAGATAAACCAAAGCAATAAGTCAAAATTAAAAGCATGAAAGACCTCATGAATTTTCCTGGGTAAATAATTTTCTACTTGTGTTAAATCTGGAAACAAAATAATTTCATATTGAAACAAAACTCAACGCATAAAATTTATTTTGCGGGAAATGTTGACGTGGAGCTAATGAAAATAACAATTTTGTTGACGGTATCTCGAAAAGTATCTCGAAGCATACATGCGAGTATCTGCTACTCACACTAATTTGCATGTGAAATTGTTATGACATAATTGGATTTGAAAACACAAAAACCTTCTGATAACATTTTACTCTCTCGCTCGCTGGCGCTTAGTCGATATGTAGCGGTAATGATATTATTATGCATACACTTCCGCAATGCCAAACACCGGAGGCTGTGCTTTACGCTTCTGCAGAAGGGTGCAAATCTAACGCCTTCGTCGTAGCCTTAGACGACCGACCACTTACAGTTTTATTATCTTGCGACAGTTAAAGTTGAGTTTGTGGGAATGTGTGTATGCCTGTGTGTGCTTGTGTGGTTGTGTCTGTGTGCTACAAAAAGGGTTGTTGCAATTCGAGAATATTTGTGATAAGGAATTTTATGTGTTTTTTTTCTCTGTGTTTTGTTTTATGGTTTTGGGTTGCGCGGTTGAAAGAAAATAAGGAAGGATAAAATTCGGTGTAGGCTGGTTAAATGGCTGAATGACTCCGCTGCTGGTTTGTTGGGAAATTGAGTGTAGAAATTGTCCTCATTTATTTTCGGGATACGCACAAATACCCACACAAACACACATACACACACACGTTGAGGTATATAAACGCCAACGCTATTACCAGAAAATGTCATTTAGTACCGTACTTTACACTTAGCCCTGTTAAATTTTTTTTGTATTGTCTAGGCCTGTTTTTATTTTTTTTTTTTAACGCAATGAATTTCGTAAAGTATATATACATATTTATATATATAATATAAATATATTTAGTATACTTTGTTAATAAGGATATTTTCTGCTTTATTTATATCTATAATTTTGACTTTTGAGATTACTCCTTAATTCAGAGAGTAGACAAAACTTTTACCTTAACTACTCTAAAAAGTTTTTTGTGAATGTTAACGAAATATTTCGAAAATCGTTTCATTTTTAATTTAAGTTGATAGCTTGAATAGTTTAAGCGATTTGTAATGGTCTTGCGATAATTATTTCAAGTTTTTAGAAAAACCAATGAAACATAAGAACAGACAAGAAAAAGGATCACATTAACAATTGAATTTAGCCTCACTGTATAAATTCGTACCTAAATAAATGCAAAGAGAAAGACTGGATTTTGAAGATTAGGTTAGTTTCAAGTCGCAATTACAAATTCAAGTAGTTAATGTCAGTTTATATATTATTTAATATGCCTTCAGCTCATGTGTTTAGTTTTTATAAATAATTATAAATAAAAAGCTTTCATAAAAAGCTTTCAATTCGAAGAATTCTGCAGTACTCAGTCAAGACATTTTGTAGCATTCGATCGTTGTTTGTTAACCAAAAATGTTAAATTTTGAGAGTGTTTGGATTTCTTTTCTCAATATTTATAAACTGAAAATATTAAACTTTTCCGCTCTGTCATTTGCCGACAAAGTTGAATATTTTAAATAAAACTGCTGATCAGAGGGCCTTGCAGTAAGATAGTTAAACAGGAATAGATTTTGGCACAATATTTATAAAAATTTTATCTTGATTGTATTTTGATTTTGTATAAATAAAAATATTAACATTAAGACAGGTTAACTGAAAAGATTCACTTTAGGCTTTAGGAGGGTCAAACTTATTACTAAATATTACGGCTTCCAGTAAAATTCTTTGCCTATGAAAAAATTACAACTCTGAAGTCTTTAGTATTTTGTAAATGTAAGAGTACAATAGTTGACATCGAAACCCTTAAAAAAGGAAGTCTGATTTTTTCCATCCTACAATTCCTGCTGCATTCTCTCCTGCATTATAAGTGATATTTTCTAAATGAATTGAAATGTTAAACTTCTGAATTATTCAAATAAATCTGTTTATGCATATGTTTAATATTGTATATATATTTTTTAACTTTTACACAGTTGTCTAAACTATAATGAACGAGTATCGTACTATGCCGTGCCGTACCGCACCGCCTATTATGATGCATTCCACAAGCGTTTCACAATTAAAATTAAAAGTAATTAACTTTTTTTTACATAATTATAACGCAAATGCTCTGTAAATTCCATTTGAAATTCTAATTCTTGTAATTGAATTTTTTATTATTTTTGTTTTTTTTGTTATTAGTTTTGTAGTTTTGTGTGCACCCTGCAGTTGACCTAGTTTTTCTAGTTTACACAGCAACAACAACAACAACAACAAAAAGGGAAATTACAAGTGCATGCATTTACACATGCACAGTAATACACATACGCACACATCCAAACAAAACAAAATCACGAACTCAAAGAGAATTCCTCATTTTGCCTGGTTGTTGTTGTTTTTGCTGTTGTTGCTGTTACTAGCAACTGCTGACAATGTTGAATGTAAGCAGGCGGTGGGTGCGGGTAGGAAGGGCAGATAGGCAGGCAAGCCGAGGGCGCCGCCACCACCAAAACTAGGTCAGCCGCCAAAATGAGGGTACATCGTTTTCGTTGTCGTCGTCGGCGCTTTCAATTATGTTCACTGCGCTCGCCCTCCCTCCCTCCGCCACAGTCGGTTACTTGTGAGTAATCGAAATAAATGCGGTCTTTGTTGGGTACCGAAAAAAAAGAAAAATTTAGTGTCAAATTCGGTTTTGCGACCCAATTTCAATTAAGCTTTTCGAAAAAACCGAAACTGCTCTAAATGCGATAATGATAGCAGAATAGAGAGTAAGTTGCGGCTTTATGTCGCTGCCAAAAGGAAAAGGCGTGGTAGGGTGAAGTTAATAATTGCAGCGCGTCACTCTTGACCTAGTTTTCGCTATTTTGCAAATTATCTTAAATAAACAATTTACAAACGTTTTGTTTAAACAAAACTTTGGAATAATATCATATGAAAGCTTTTGAGCCTTACTTGGAAACAAGTGAACTAAATACAAACTTAAATTATTTACTTAAAAAAATCTGAAAATTTAAACAAATTTAGTTCAAAATTGAGTGTGAGCTGGTATGGGACCATAGCATTCAGTCCTCATGGACCATTGTGCTGTACCCAGGATAGTCTCGGCATAAGAAAGTAAAGATAAAGGATAGAATTATATATTATAGATGGAAAGATTAGAGGATTAGTTCATAAGCTATTTTCCAAACTACTTTTTTTCACGAATGAATTTCAGAAGATTTGGGCTACAGAAAGTATGATAAATATTTATATTCGGTACATCAGTACCCAGTATCCAGTCTCGTTCTTGCAAAAGCCGGGCATATGCATCGGTAATGCTCCGTAGTGCCGTTGCTCTCAAGGCAGAACTGACAAACTGAATTTATTGAATACTTTTAATAATTGTATTAAGGAAGTGTAAAATAATATTTCGTTATTATTATGCAACGTCTTGAAACATATGCTCAAAAGTTATTAAAGTTCGACTATAATAAAATTTTAATAATAATCTTAAACAATCACTTAATAATAATACTTTCGTTGTTCTCTGCAAAAAAAAAAAGATTTAGTTATATTGTATAATTAATAATGTCAATTGTGCATTTATAACTACATTATGACATTCTCGACTAATGCGCTTTATTTTATATTTATAAATTATCGTCGCTTCGAAGTAACAAGTCTGAAGTCGACTTACAGTAAAATAAAAACAAAAGAACTTTACACCGCAATTTTGCGCCACAAATTGCGCTTCTGCACCCAACCCAGGCAATCGCTCGGATCAGAGCTACAAACAAACGAACTTGTAAATGCATTTAACTGAAATCGTTGTTGTTGTTCTTGTTGTTTTGTTCTGTTTGGCAGCTCGCAAGATAGAAATGACCTTGTTGCTGTGATATTTGCGCACCAATTCATCAAACAAGCTCTTCCACTACTTTTTCGTAACCCTGCCGCACCGCTGCCCCTTTAGCAACTGAACCGCACCCCGCTCAGCAAATCGACATCTAGCCACCCACTGCAATGCTACAAGACCTCGAATATTAAAACAATAACAACAAAATGCATATACGAGTATCTAGCTTTATACATAACAACAATATATGTATATATAAGTAATATATATATATATATATATATATATATATATATATATATATATATATATATATATATATATATATATATATATATATATATATATATATATATATATATATATATGTATAAATATACATATTTATTTGTATGTACACAACAGTTGCAAAAGTAAACCAGGTCAAGCGTATTTAGAATTTATTATGTACGAGAACTGCATATCTACCCTGCAGGGAAACCGCGTAGTAGTATCAAAATGTTCTAGTTCTGCACCAGTCCTGTTCTAGCGAAAATTTGACTAGTCGAAAAAGTACTATAGATATACTAGTAAAAGAGGAACCAAATTGGGCTTATATTAAAAAAAATACTTTTTGAATGATTTTTTCAGAAAAACTCGTGTCTCAGCATATTATTCGTTTTTGTTTTTAGTTTTTAGTGACTTTTAGTGTAATTAAGAAAAAATTTGTATGTATTTGAACTGAATTAAATAAATAATTTTGAAAAATTCAATATTTTTTCTAAAATACACTAAAGTTACTATTAGGAAAAAAAAAAAAAAAAAAACAAGCAAGTGGCTGTAACTAAATCGGCTCCTAGTTTGCTTGTCTATAAGTTAATTTCGGCGTAAATGTTTTGATAATTCGTGTCGCCATAAAATATAATTCATCGAAAAACAAAAAATGTTAACTTGTAAACAGTGAAAGTTTTGTGATTATTGTGAAATATATTTAAAATTAAAAAAAATAATAGCAAGGAGGCTAAATAAACAAGAACCGGAACTTTGTATGGCAAATATAACGAGTGAACTTGTCAGCAAAATAAATGAGGAAGTGGTTCGTCAATTTTCGCTAGAGAAAAAGTGCTAGAAGAAAATAATGGACTGCCTTGAGCGGCTGCAATAAATTGATCTTCTTCAAAAAATTTATTTAGAGAATCCCGCAAATCTTTTGAGGAAATACAAGTAAACACGCAATATGATATGCACACGCGTCTGGCCCAGTTGCTGGTCATCGCCACCGCAGTTTCACTAAGCCAACATTTCCATGCTGCAGCAAATCGTCACCGTGGGATCGCTAAGGCAACAGTTACGAATATTATAATGTAATAAATTAAGGTTACATTTTAAGTTAGCTTAAGTTATTCTGCCTTCAATTTTGGCGTTACTTGAATGCAGTTCAATAAAAGGTAATTTATTGCATATCCATTTCATTTACAGACATAAGGAAAAGGGCCAAGTGGCTGGCCCCAACTTTAATTGTTTTGATCCTCCCATTGGGAGTGATCTTAACTTACATGTTACTTGCTTTGAACACGGGAAAACAAACACTTTTGGGTAGTTAATATTGGTCTGTTTCTTTTTTTAATGAATATAATTTGCATTAACAACCGAAAGATTTGCAGATTTACAAAAAAGAAAAATGTTACACAAAAATATGACTCTTCTAATTATGTCATTTTCGAAGAAGTGTCTAGCACATAAGTATGTATTTATTCGTATTTTTTTTTAACTACACATGTAATTGTCAAATTATATATTAAGTTCAAACGGAATTAAAATTGTTTTTGATTAATGTACAAACTTAAAAAGTTTATGTTTAAATAATGATATATATTTCAATAAAACTATTTTAAATCATTCTCAGTAATTATTGTTTAATTTATTAACCTGGGATTTTTTGCGAATTTTTAACTGAAGTTACAAACTAATGATTTTTGTACCAATTTTGAACTAGACACTTTATGTCTAGTTACAAACTAGTTCTATTTGTGCCAATTTTGAACTAGTTACTTATAGTCCACTAACGTTCTAGTTCATAACTGGCGAAAAAGGGATGCAGAGCGGGCTAATTGCCACCGCGTAGGACATCGCAATGTTAAATTCGCCAGTTGTTTCAATGGTAAAGAGATACAACGCGTACCAGTGGTGGTAAAAAAGGAACTAGTGTTTCGCTAGTTCAGAACTAGTATTTTCCCCTGCAGGGTATGTACCTATGCACACATACACTCGTATTAGGTTGTATCAGGTTTAAAAGAAACAACAACAAATATGTGTAGTTCAATATTTAGCATAACTTTTTAAACTGTTAAGTGTATAAATAACAGATCATAAATAGTTCTGCTATTTGAACCGGAAATTCCGTTAAAAACGCTCTTGAATTTTTCGAAACTTATTAAAATATTTGTTTTTTTTAATTAAATAAAAAATTTAATTTGGAATACCCTACCGAATACATACATGCATACATACATATGTATCCATTTATGCTGGCTGGTACCGCTGCACTCACAGATACAGCAAGCAGAAAAATATAAAGAAGAAGAAGCAGCTTTTACAAACCAAGGTTTTCTGCTTTCCGATAGCTCGGAATACTCGTCGCTCTGCCTGCTTCCATTATTTTTCATTTAATTTACTTTTTTCTATTCATTTGTGCTTTTCAATTCAATGTCCCAACCCAGACCTTTAAAAGTGGCGTGGCGCACACTTTTGTTACAACAACAACAACAACACAAACAACAGCAACAATAGAGCGCAAATTGTGCCTCAAAGCTACGAATGGAATACGTAGGTTTTTATTTTTATTTTACAGCTATTTTGCCCAACTTAATTGCTTTTAGTTTAATCTTGTTGGCAGATGTTAACTTAAATTGCGACAAGTTTGTTCTTTTTTTTTAAACTTTGTTTAAAGTGTTTAAAATCGCTTAGAATAAATTTCAATTAAAATGTCTTCCAAAATAATTGTCCCTAAGAAAAGAATATTAAAATGATATTCAGGGAGTGCTCAGCAATGAAATATCACTCTGAGGTAATTTGTTACTCCTGTGCATTGTAAGTGTCAGGCCTTTTCAAGAACAAGACTGCAACACTTTATCATACTCGCCGTTTCCTTAATCCTCTGAAGATCATTCATTTAAAAATTATAAAGTTATGAACTTCTTCTCTCCAAAATCTATCTTTTCTGTCTAAATACTCTTTTATTCCGACTCCATCCATGGTCCTAAAGACTCGGTACTTTGGTTTCATACCAGTACATCCTGAACTGTAAACTATACTCCTATTAATATATGAAATGATGTGTACCTTGGAAACAAGCGAGTAGAGAAACGCTTCTTTTTGGCACTGCAAAGACATTTACACATCTTACTTATATTGTTAAAAGAAAGCTATAAAGTGGTAATTAATTTTCCTTGTAACTTTCCCTATTATAAGTAAATTTTAATTATATTGTAAAAGTGGCTATCAGCACCAAATTGTATTCCATTTTAAAAATATTTTTAATAAATCTTAACTCTTAATCATATGAAATCGAAATTTCATCAAGGATTCGCTTTAAAGCGGAATACTTCATAATTATTCGCTTTATTTTACTTGACTTCTAATAATTGCTTCCAGTTCCACATGAGTGTCTTATTGCAATTTACTTCTAAGTTTCCAGAACATGACCTTCCTTAAGTTATCCATTAGTTGTCCAATAATTGTACCATGTGCTAACAGCATAACAACTGTTCCTTCTCATTTTCCTGTTCCTGTTTTGTTTTTACAAAAGCAGTTGTTCGCAACAAATTAAATATTTCATTGTATACAAGTTTATATTGGAACTCTTAAATCATTTTAAAGTCCGCTTAATGTCAGCTGACGGAGATAGCTTTTAAAATATGGACACACCTTTTGTTAAGTTGCTGTAATTTCGCGTTTTCCGGCCTGCCTAACTGCCGCTTTGCTTTGCATTGCTTTGCATTGTTATTTTATTTTTAACTGCCTTATATGGGTTATCCTTCAACAGGATAAACGTACATAGAAAAGTGGATCTTTTACTTTCTTTTTGGTTTTGTTAAGCGCCACAGCACATTATTCCTCATAACTTCTTTGTCGTTTATAAATAATATTTATTTGAAAAGTTTTTCGTTGGGCATAATTGCATGCTGGCGCCAGCCACATACAACACAGTGTATACAACAGTATATACATATATATCTACTTATACATATAGGTACAATAACAAAAAACATGGAATATTTGTGTTGCATCCGAAGGGACTTAATAAAGACAAACAATATAATTGTATTGATTTAAGTGTACAGTAGAATCGCTTGAAGAATTTAGTTAGAATTTTGTCATGTTTAATCAACTTTAAAAAGTGATTTCAATTACCGCCAAAAAGTTTGATTTTCCTTTTTGCGAAAGCAGGTTAAAAAATATTTTCATCCCTTCAATTTGAGTTGGTCGTATTTGTTCACCCCTCATGACTATTTCAGTCGTTGCTGGATGTGTAGGAATGCCTGAGTTCATTTTTACGTCATCATATTTCCGGCTGTCATTCGGGCAGACGTGATTTTTGTATGGCACAGTTGTCAGTTGACTTTATTTTCAATTAAATTGAGTTTTCCGTATGAATGTATTTTAAAGATATGCGGCTGCCATGGTTGCGGTTGTACATGTAACATACATACATATATGAATAAGTATGTGTTTTTTTATATGCTGAATGAGTGAAGCTGTATGTGTGTCATGAAATGTGTGCGCACCAAATTTTGGTTATATTATAAAAAATGATATAAAATACAAAAAATAAAATTTTTCACGATCTACAAAACGGAATTCAAATTTTAATACACAAAACAATGTTATTGATTTTACCTTTTATGTTAATAATTCTATTTATCGATAATCAGGCACTGTTAGGAACATAACTGAAAAAGTTTGTACATATATCAAAACTAATGAAACACGAGTGTAAAGAACTAAAATTACATATTTATATAGCAATAAATGTTCGGATACATTTTTATGACTAAATAAATAGAAGCTGATCTGCTTTAATGCTCCACAAAAATGTTAAATACTCTTCACAGCATAACTCCCGTTATAAATACATTTAACGTGTTTGCCTGTGTGTGTGTTGGAGCCGCTAACAACTGATTACTTCGGTAGTGTTAAAGTAAATATAGCGCTGAAATACCACCCCGTTATCTGATTTGACCTAATTTCCTGCTCGGTTTCTATGTCAGCACATATACTCTTTCACATGTATATGTGTTTGTGTGTGTGTGTGAACGTAGCACAACAGTATCTAGAGACATACTCGGATGTGCCTAAAAATAGGCTACAATGAAAATCAAAATGTTGTTGCTACATCAGCAACGTTCGTTGCTGTTGGCGATAGAGTGATAACAATAAATGAACGTAAGCAAGCCTCGCAAAGTTGTCTGCGGGCACCACGTACATTTACACCAACACACAGACACACACGTGCCCAGTAAACAAGGAAATTGCTGTTGCTCGGATGCAACAATGCTACAACAATAACATCAGCATCAGATACAGTTGCAGCAGAGCAGCATGCCACAAGAGCCGCACACCAGCAGCAGCAGATAATAAACCGCAAATGCTCATTTGGCAGATGCATTCACAATACCGGTCAAAACTACATTTACTAATTTTAAAAAGTTGCAAATATGTTTAAATAAAAATCTCTTGATTGTAATATTTTTTAAAAGCAACATTTAATAAATCTTCACTTTAATAAAACAAATTAAAATAAATCAACATAAACATAATGAAAATATTTATTAAATAAAAACACTAAAAAGTTAAGTCTAATATTATATAAAATGCGTACTTAAAATTGAAAGGACATTCGTTGCCCACTACTGTATGTAGGAGTGCACGTGTGCGTATTTCTGTGTGCTGGGAAATGTGCAGCAAAATTGGAGCAAACTTCAAACGCAAACATTGTTGCGGTACGGCAAGAATAGAAACAACCACAGCCAAAAGTAGGCGGCCATAATTGCGGCATAGTTGCACAGATCCATGCATATGTATATACTTACATACATAGGTATATGCATGCTCGTGTGTGGTTGCCATAACGTTGAACAACCAACTGTGGTTTTTATAATTAAATTGTTGCCTACATTAGGGGGTAAAGGAGCAAATTAACTTTTTTTATTTTTTACAACCCACAAAAATGAATTATCGGAACACAAAGAAAGTTTACTTGATTACAAGCGGCAACTAACAAAAACTAAATGGGGCTGAACTGGACTGGACTAGTTGAAGATATGAGACCGAAAATCTAAAGCACTTAAAATTCCTATCGATAAATGTAATTTAATTTTAGCCTAAATGTATGCTACATGTCTGGAATTAAGATCTTGCGTAATGAAACGCGCTCCTTGGCGACTTTTTCTTTGCCCTATAAAATCGATTATGCTAAAATAACGATTTATAAACGCGTGTCCAAAATGCATGAATGAAAAGAACCGGAAAGAGAAGAAGAGTAGAAAAGTGCGGGAAAAGGATAACGAGCAGAAGCAAATGCCGAAGAGGCGACAGGAAGGAAGAAATATAAAGTAACAGCTTCGAGCAGCGCTCAAGCTAACTCAATTCAATTCAACGTTCATTCATTTTTACGAGCTCGTGGGTGCTCCCCAACCCAACCGAACCAAACCAAGCCAAGCGGAAACCGCTCTCACCTCCTCCCACGCATACACGCCCACTCATACACACAGTCAATGAAACCCAGACCCATTTCCGCGCACACTTGCCAAGCGCCAAAGCTTACAAAATTCAAATTAAGTTTCCCGCCGCGTCGTCGATGCCGCTGTTCACGCTTCTGTCTGAATTCTTTTAGCCCGATTCACAATTTCAGAATTGCCATGACGATGGCGCGGCGCTGAAACTGAAGCTGATTTAATAGCGCATATAAAATTCTTATGTTCATTATGCTCCAGCTTTTTTTCTTTTCTTTTCTTTTTGAATAAATTTTTTGTGTTTCCTATTGTTGTTGTAGTTGTTACCATCGCTGCTTGTAAAGGTGCAAGTTGGCACGACAGCGCGTTCAAGTTGCCAAAATAAATCCTGATTAGGATACAACAGGCAGCAAAAAACGGCAAAAGAAAATGGCATAAAGCAACGAAAAGAGGATTTCCTAAGCATGTTAAATTTGTTTTCTTCATATTGTTGCTGTTTTTTTTTGTGTGCCTCAACTTAAGCGCTTTAAGCTCGCCGCCATCTTTAATTTTCGCTACTCGAGTATCTGTCAAATATATTGACAGCAAGCCACCGTTAACATTCGTCTCTCACAGAGCACTGAATTGATATTCTCTTCAATTTGCTGTATTGTGCGTGTGCTCCTCTTGTATTCACTTGCACAACCAGGCGAAATGTTCTCTTTTCTTCACTCGATGTGAACTTGTTTCGCTCTCCGCTTTCAACAAATGAGATTTATCTGACTTATTACGAAAACTATTAACATTTGTTTTTACTCAGCTGTTTCTGTGTTTATTTTTAAAATAAATTTAATAAAATTAGTTGTTTTCATTTTCTTTTTTTGCTGTACTACAATGTGAAATTTTGTTTTTTTTACAATTCGAATGGATCTGACGAGTATTACCAACCAAACGTTAAGAAAAGTTTTATTACCGCCCTTTTCTAAGATGTTTTGCTGAACCATTTGGACCATAGAGAATATCTAGCTCTTAAATTAGAGTAAGGAAAATTAAAATATTTAAACTTTTCAATTGTTTGTTATTCATATAAATTAAATGAAAACCAAAAGTAATTCAAGCTATCTTCTTAGAGTTTAGAGTTAAAGTTGTTTGTTCCTCTGCGTCGAAAAACACCATTTAAGCGGACTCTCTCCCGTGACCTATTTAAAAAACTTTCCGACTATCTCAACATATTTTAAAAACTCTTTCATATGTACAGGTATATGTACGAGTACATAACTTTCATTGTGACAGCGAGATTCTCAAGAGCGAGTTCTCTATATTCTGAGTTAGCACGCTGCTCTTTTGCCGCTCTCCGGTTTCGATTTTAAGAGTCGAAGCTCTTGCCGCTCTTTGCATTGGTTTCACTTCCATGTGTTCCAAGGACTTCGAGTCCTGTTTGGTGTTCCATAAGTTAAAGCATAGTAAATACCGTTGCGTTTATGTACTGTTGACCTAATTTCGGATTTAGTCGTTGTTGTTGTGCTTCTTTTGTGTATATATTCGTTGAATTTATTTACTCATGTACCCAACTAGCGCATTTTTGTGCTTTCGCTTTTGCATTCTTGAAATTGTGTACCACACACGTACTCACATATACATATATATACATATGTACGAGTTTGTATGGATTTACATTCATACATAAATGTATTGACTGACACTAGGGAGCTGTAAGTGCAAGTAGGGTGCCTTTTCCCTATATCGAAATTGATATGAAAGCGTAAGCTAAGCATCGCATACGGAAATAAGTTTAAAAGGAAACCATCGTCAAACAAACACGCAAACGAGTACACACACACATACGTACAATCGCATAGATCAAAGCCAGCAATGACGATGACTTCCGCCTTTGTAGGCCATGAAGAGGCAAGCTACAGAAATGCTGAGCGACTGAAAAAAAAACGTAATGAAGCCACTCAACGACAGCAAAAGGGAAAGCGCAATTATTATGTTTTTTTTTTCTTTTTCTCTTGCTCTGCTTTCTATTTTTCTTTGTTTACGTTTTAGCAATATTTTTAGCGACGTTGCCAAATTTGTGAAGGGGGATTTTTGGGTTTCTTACTGTGCGTGCGTTGTGTGAGTGTGTTTGTGCAAATAAGTTCCTTTGAGCATTTGTGTGTATTTGCACTAAATCATGGCAGGGAGTCAAATGTAGAAAAAAGGAAAACACCAGAACGCTACAAGACCGGAAGTTGGCTGTTTTATTAAAAGTTGTTATTTTTGTAATGGCTTTTGGCGGCAAGTCTCGTTCGCTTTTACTCTTGTTTTTGGTGTTGTTGTTGTTTTATACTTATAAGGGTAATTAACAGTTTGTCTAACCCCGCCCCGTTCTTTAGCACAAAGGACCCTTTTACCGATGAAGTTCATATTTCCAAGTTTCAATTGGTTTGTTTTCCGTTTTCTTCAGTTTTCTGGTTGTTGTAGTTTATCATTCGTACTAGTTAATTATTTGTTAATTGTTAATCGTTAATTGAAATTCAGCGTTTGAGGTTTTACTTATTTTTTTACTTTTATGGCGATCTTTGTACTGACCAAAGAATTGTTATAGCCAAAAAGTCATTTTGTTTGATTTTAAGATGCCAAACAAAATAAAATTGTACACTCCTGAAATACTCTGGAGGTGAGCTTTCAAAATAATCGATTACGGTGGAATTAAAATTTTTTTTATTCACACATACTTATGAAGTGACCCTATTGAGAATATTCTTTTTAATATTGGCCTACTTTAAACTTAAGTGTATGGGTATGTATGTGTGTGTGTGCAAAAAGTGATAACGATAAACACACAATTGAAACGATAAGGGATAAGGGAAAAAGAAAAGATGGAGGCAATATAACACACAACCACGACAGCAGGAACAACAACAACATTCGAAACAGTAAATATTGCGCTACAACGTCATATCATAATCATAAATAACACACGCCCATACGCCCCATTTACTCTGACCGACACAAAACACATCCAACAACAACGTTTCCCCCTCTCCAGCAACGTGGCACACTCAGCCATTTGCTACTCCTTCTACCGAAATTACACGCTTTTCGTTTCAGCGCATGCAATTAGAAGCGCAATAATTCGCCCAACGAAAACGCACAAATTGCATTTATTTACTAAAATTTATTTTATTTCATTTTTCCGGCGGCGAGAAAGGCTCAGGCGGGACTAACAGAATCCTACGACGACATGTTTCTTTGTTCATGCACAATAGAACAAACGCGCACACACACTCACAAACACATACACACTTGTACAAACACCAACATACCAACGACTCGCATACGCAGGGATTAGGCAAAAGCCATTTCGACCAGATGTAGACTTTTGTACTCGTATATTTTGTAAGTGTTTGTTGGTGTTATTTTTGTATGTGTGTGTGTGTATGCGTTTGTATTTTCGTGGATTTGAGTAGTTATTGTTGTTTTTGTGTTGTGTGTGTTTTTCTTTAATACACCGAAATGTCTGGCAGAGAAGAAGTGGCCTTAGTGCGTCTAAAAGCCCATAATCCACCTGGCGAAAAAAATGTAATTATGGCCATAGGTTCCTCGACTGACAACGCAAGCCGCTTTCAATTAGAACTATTTATTTTTTTGATAATTCTTTTATTTTAATAATAATTGGGTTATGAATTTACATCCACTGAATATATCTCATTATCAGTATTTAACATGAAATATAATGTTTATAATTCTGCAATGTAAAAAGTTTTTGTGTTTACACATTTTGAGAAATATTTTCCCTACATATTTTTATTTAATTGGATGTTGCCTTGAAAAGCAAACAATTGTTATTACTCAGACGCCGTTTCATTCGTAACTCTTAAAGCATTAAATCAACTTCAGAATTAATGAAACAACCTGCACTGCCCAAATTTTGCCTTCAGTCACTAATATCTAGTATAGAAACTGCAATGAACTGGACGAAGAAGAAACTCTACCATTGCTCAGCGCTAGCCAAATGCAGAATGGGTATTATTGGAGAAGCTATTTTCTAAATGACTTACCTGGAATAAATACTTCGCATTCACTTTTCTGATGACCAATATCGCGAAGCTTGTGCTTTCGCCTTGGAAGTCTATGTAAAGCATTCACCAAACCTAAACTGGAACTAGGAGCGATCGATTATAAAGAAACAAAGTGAAAATGTAACCAGAAAAAGAATCGCTTAAAAATGGTTATTCCTAACTTTTATTCTTTTAACTTTAAAATAGAATGGAATATGAAGAAAATTAACGACTATCGAAATCCTTGTTTATATCTTAAATAGCAGGATTAGATTAGAATAGTTGTTTCTTTATTTAAAGATTGGTATGCAGTTTGATTTTAATAGCAATCGAATAATTGAAATATTTAATTTGTTGCCTTACCAAACAAAAATAATAAATGAAGGAATCATTTATGAATTGCAATTTTTATGATTTTTAAAAAAAAAATTGTATTCGAGGTCACTTGACCTACTTCCGTTTAAAAATTCAAATATGTATGAATTTTATTAAAATACTTGTTGTTACTTTTGTTTTGTTACAAAAATCCATTCAAAATATTTTTTAGCATTTTGGACAACTGTCAGTCGAAGTGCACACAAACTGACAAACAAATAAACATGGTCCTATATTAATATAATAGCGTTATTTACAATAAATATTATGTTAATGTACAAGTATATGCTTCCGTAAATAGGTTATATCCAGCGTCAGTGTCATGTGCAGCAGCAATTATTATCGCTGATTGCAGACGTTTGGCAACGTGTCAACAATAAATAAGTAAAATACAAAAAAAAAACATATGTAGGTCAATTTGAGTGCTCCAATTCGACTAAATAAAACGGAAGCCAACACCAACACCAAAAAGCCAAGCTAAATTATATTCAGCATTAAAATGCAGCATACTTGCAGGCGCACATGTCTAAGGCACCACATAAGCACATACACTCACACCTACTTGTATACATATATGAGTATATATGTACGACAGCAGGCAGCATAAATAAAGCGCTGAAATCAGGTCAGCAGTGCAGCATAAATTGCGGTCGCAACAGCAGCAGCAGCAGACACTGGCGGCATCGTCCTTCAAAAGTTTCGGCGAATCGGCCATGTGCCACATGCAAGTTGTTATGTACTCGTATGTACTCTATGTGTATGCTGCAGCTTATGTACAAGTGCAACGGCGAATCTGTGTGTGCCGCCATTTTTAGCATCATTTGTGCAGGGGTACGAAACGAAACGAAAAAAAAACAACACAAAAAATTAAAAGGACGGAAATGATGTCAAGGTAACGAGCGACAGCAATGGCGACTGCTGCTGCTGCTAAATGACGCCAGTGGCCGCCCACTTATCGGAACACCCCCTTTGCAGTACAAACAAAGCATTAATTTTTCATTTGAATTAGTTGTTATTTATTAAAGTAATAATTGCAGTTTTGAGAAATTTAAGAAAAAGATTTCAAATTATGGGAAAGTGTTTGAGAAAGAATATTTTTGTTGAAAAAACAATACGGTAACTGGAGATAATAGTTTAAAACTTTAAATGAATTATGTTATGAATATTTGCAACTTTTAACAATTTGTTATTTGTTTGTTAAAGAAATTTTACAATATAATAAAAAAAATAAAAATAAAGAAAGGTCAGCGAAGTAGAAAATGTCAACATGAAACAAATTCCGAACACAATTTAAGGAATAATAAGAAAAATTTTCATATAATTTTTGGAAAATTGTATTTTTAATTTTCAACGAAGATCGCCTCATTCATATTATACACCAACAAAAAATGTTCGAAAAAATATAGACTCCTCGTATATTCGGATTCTTTTTTCAGAACATTTAATCGAAAATGTTCTTGATTTGCCATAAATACTTTTCAATAACTTAATACGATTAACTAATTTATTTTCTAACAAAAATTCAATTATTGCTGACTTGGTAAGTACTTCAACTACTGCTGTAGATACCAGGTTGAATTAACCCTTGTTATGTTAGGGTGATATTTCAAGGCCCAATTCAAAAATTGGACGAAACGGCAATTACTGTCCCTGAGCTTAACATTTTTCTAAAATATAAATTCTAATAAATTATTTTAAAAATATTAAATATTCGGAAGAAATGAATTAAATTTTCCAGATTTAAAAGCTTAATAGGAACATCTTTTTATTTAAAAATGTTAGTTTTTGATCTGTAAAGTTTAATAGGATTATTATTATTAGCGCTTTAGGTCATTTGAACATAATTTATATATTTTTCATGTCTCCCTCAGAAATTATATAAAAAAAAATTACCTGAATCAATTTCAAATAAATAAAAACAAAAAAACAAAACTGAAAAGCTTTCAAGTTCAAAACTGTTTCGTGCGATTCCTTCGCCCAGTGTTTGTGGTAAACAAAGACTATGATGAGTGACCTGACCTGGTAAATGTGTGTCGTTTTGTCCGCCCATTTCGGCGCACTTGCTTGTCCTCGTTTCGATTCGTTTTGCATCGTTCTTTCGCTATTTACCGTTACAAGGATAAATTCATTCGCAATTTTATCATTTGCACTCGGCACTTCGGCGGTAAATGCAGTTCGCTTATTCGTCCCCGTTCTCGTTCCCTCCACTCATCGCGTTTCGCTTAGTTCGTGCGTTTTGGTCTGTCGTTTGTTGTCGGCGTCGTCGTCGTCGTCGTGGTCGTCGTCGTTTTCGTCGTTTTATCGTAATCGTTGGTTTGCTTCGAGGCTTGATTTTGCCTGTGCATTGTTCACGCGTACGCTCACCAATACATTCGCAATTTGCACCGGCACCGCACCGGTTGTACGCCGAACAGCAGCGCGCATCAGAAGCAGTCGCAGCCGCAGCCGCCATGTTGTCCCACCAGATGCAGAGTTACTACGAAGCGACGTCAAACGCAAACGAAAATGACTACAACGACGATTACGACGGCGAATACGACTGCGAGGACGATGACGACTGCGACAGCGACAACAACAACAACAACGACAACAACAACAACGACAAGTGCAGCAAACCATTACCGCCAGCACCAGTAACAGCGCCACCACCTCCTGCTTCTATTGCTGTTCAGTTTTATCCGCAGTTGCGTCCGTCATATCATCATAATCGTCAAAGGACGACGGCTAAGCATAGGCTGCCGCCGCCGGTGTTGCTGCACAGTACCGCCATGAAGGAGCACAATCGTCCAAGGCCCAACCGCCGCAAAGTAGGCTATGAAATGAGTTTTGTCGAAGGTTTTGCGTGTGTTGAAGTGTTTGCCAGAAGTATAAATTTAGGCGCGCCAACATTTTTCTAGAGTAATTGTGTGTGTATGTGTGTGTGCGTTGTGAATTTTGCATAAAATGTTGCATAGTTTTTGGCGCCCATTTTAACGCTCTGCTAACCGTGCCATTTTCTTTGTGTATTTTTAGGTAAACAAATCCAGATTCGTCTGCACCTGGAAGGGCTGCAATTTCATTGAGCTAACACCGCCCAAAATAGAGCGACACATACGAAACGTTCATCTGGGGTAAGTGATCAAACAAATGTCCAAATCGATCTGAGATTTGAGAGCAAAGACAAAAACCCGCAATAGTTTCATCATAACATCGGATTCAGTTCGAATAGTTTTCTTAATTTGTATTACCGACAACAAAAACTTCAAAACAAACAAAAAAATATTTTAATCGGTCTTCAAGACTTTTTTAAATGTATTACTTTGGTTTATGTTTACTTGTTCCATTAACTTTATTTTCAAAAAATAATTCTGAATAAATAGGAGTAAGTGCCAAAAGGTAAACATTCACCAATGTGATGTATTTGAAAAAGTATTTTAGACCGATTAGTATTATTCCGAATTAAGTAAAGAACAATATTCGCTGGAAATTGTTTTATCAGTGGTGGGGTACAGATAATTCAATTATAATTAGATAATGTAATGATAAATGTAATCGGAAAAATTGGGAAACTCATTCTTTTAAATCTTTTCGAAACCAAAATAAAACCAGAGTAGATAGCGTATAAGTTCTTTGAGCCTGATTTCCCAACAAAACAGAACTGTTCACCCTTAACGACCTGTACGACCTGGTGACCCATAGTCTTCAATGGATTATTTTTTAGATTTTTCCATATCATTTCTAAATCACTTATTTAGCTTAAGGACAACAAGTTTGTAATTAGAAAAATTAGAAAATTGGTAAAAACGTCACACCCACAACCAGCAAAATATTTCAAACTTGTATGAGAGTAATCTTCGGCTATTCCGATTAAATACCCTACACCACCTTTTTTTTGTTTATGTTGTTAGTTAGAATTTGTTTTAACCCGATCACGCTCAGTTGTTGTCAAAGGGTTTTTAGTACTAATCGAATGGTAAATACTAAATTTAAACAACTCTGCAACTAATGTCGCTGTAATTTTTTGTTTAAGTAGTAAAGTAAGTAAAAGGCTACAATACAAAAAAGTCATTTGGTCCTTAAAGGGTTAAAAATAAATTTTCTGATAAATAATGTAAAAATACATTTTTAGTCAATCATGAAATTATTTAAAGAACAAACGACTTTTTTATTTTGTTAAAATTTCTAAAAGACCTGCGAAAAATATTCGTTTCGTAAATTGCCACGCCCTCTTTTTTTAATTTGATAGACAACAAATGAATTAATTGCAAATAGTGTGCGTCCTTCTCTTTTTTATACCTCGTCGCATAAACACACACACGCACACAAACACACAATATAAATGCGTGCCTCGTAGAAAAAAATGTATCCTTGGCTTTAAAGTCGCCGAGTCCTTGAGCGCATGTTGCGCCGCTGCTACTAAGAAGTAAAGGCAGCAGCAGTTATTTTCGCATGCAGCTCGAAATCAGATCACGACGCTCGCCTTGACTTACTGCTTTAGTAGCTACTCTTGGGCATAAAGAAAAAGCCGCACAAACAGAAGCGTTTAACCCAGTTATGCGGCGGCGACTAGGACAATCTAGCCGCCCACCAACAGCACTCACTGCTGCCATCTCGCTTTGTTAGTGTTTTTTTGCTGCGCTTTGCTTTTTTTATTTTTGTTTTTTTTTCATTTGCAACGTTGAAAACTAGGACACCTGCACATTACAGTGCATTGGAGTGATGATGGGTCGTAGCATACTTTTATATGCTTGCTTTTGAGGCCAAGGTTTCTGTTGCTGGAACGAACGCGACGTCGCATTTAATCATGTCGCAACGCATTTTATGAAATTCATTTTGAATTTTGTTATGAAGCGCACATCCTGTTGCTTTTGTCGCCTAGAAGGCAAACGCTTTGGTGATGAAATTTAAAATGTTAGGAATTTATTCCGTTGGCGCCTGTTTCCTCTACAATTGTTAACATAGGCTTGCTTAAGTTATGTTTTTTAAGCTCTGTTTTAGCTGCTTTTCCTACTTAATATAGAGCAGCTATGTTAGAAAAATTATGCGGAAAACTTAATAAAAACTTCGGTTTTTATTTGTCTTTTCACCTCTACATTTTTCTCGATATTTTCTAAATGGCTTTTAAGTGGATATGTTCCAACATACATATAACTAGGTCACATCCAGAATTCTATTCGGTAGGATTTTGATCTTCAAAACAGTTTCATATAAGTGTATGTTTTCTTTTTTAATAGTGTCTTCCTTTAATATTCGAAATATCGAAATCAAATGTAATAAATTTTTTAAGAAGTCAAATCTTAAAAATAAAGTAAAATAACGTTGTGGGCAGTATCAAACAATCTTAAATGTCTTCTGGCCGGAGCAGTTGAAAGTTAAACCAAACATCGTCACTATTAATTTCTGTAAATGTGTGTTTTTTATTGGCGCACGCTACACTAATACAAGTATTTTTAAATCTTTAAATATTATAATATATGTACGTATAGAATATATAATTTTTTATTAAATTATTGAATTTTTGCAAATGTTTTACAAAATGTTGCGATATTTTTAAAATTGTTTTTATGTTTTCAAAAATAGATTTTAACGAAACCAATCACAAAATCATATCTCCTCGAATTGAAGAGCTAAACGAGAACAGAAAAACAAATAAACTACAACGAAACAAATTAAATTGAACATTCTTCGTTAAAATACAAGTCCTAGGCGCGCATAATATCGAAACAAAACAAAACACATCCAACCCGATGGTTCCAAAATACAAAATACAATGTCCAGGTGGTAAAAATGACATCATATCTATCATACTAAAATAAATATATTTTGCAACACAAAATTTCGAGAGCCAGTTTAGAGAAATCAACTTAAACTAAACGTAAATGCATAAAGCTTAAATGTATGCTCCACAAAAATGGCTGCTTCAGCTTCTTTTCAACTTAATGCTATTCTGATTTTCTTTTATCAACTTTAAATTAACTACAATGATCGTTTATGAAGAGAACAAAATTTCGGTACAATACAAAGCAAACAAAATACAAATTTACAAAACCCAATCAGTGCTTATTAAACGAAGAAAATTTTTCTGAAATAAATATTTAAATGTGTGAACAAAAAGCGAAAACTCTTCAATATGTTACTTCAATAATTTGTTGAATACCTACGAGAAGCGCTTAACAGTAAAAGTTAATTGATTTCAAACAGTATTGTTTTTGTTGTCACTAAAAATATTCTGGAGTGGGTTAAATTTGTTACCTACTCTACGGAGGCTAAGCTAAGCTACTCTACGCTACGCTACTCTACTCTAAAAACTACGAAGTCTGCCTTGATTGTTGCCTGAATTACAAAAATATGCTTGTAATATCATTTCTTCCTTTAATCTATTTCTAAGCAAGAACATACACAAAGAAAGCAAATATGCAGCGTATGCTAATTAAACTAAATCAAGTTTACAGTTATACAGTTTAATTGCTAAAGCAAAATAAAATTTTAATTAAAAAAAAACCGAAAACATTCTATTAAGAAACAAAATTCATTCGAACAATTTTAGTTTTTGATTAATGAGTGGAACTCAAAAAACTTTCTAAAAACAGAAACATTTTTACAACAAAACAGTTTCAATGATGAAACAATTTTAGAAGAGAAATTGTTTCCAACTGAAAGCATTTCATAAATATAAAATGTTAAGCATTTATTTTAAATTTCAATTTTTTAAAACATAATCTATATAAAAATGTCGTTCTTCTTTTAATAAGAAACATATTCGAAATGAAAACAAATGATAACGTTTCCCATATGCAAATGAAAACACTTTCACTATTTAAAGAACATTTTTCAAATGAAAAAGTTTGCGTAGAGTAAATTGAAAGAACATTTACCAAAGAGAAAGAGAAAGCTTTCAAATAGAAAAATTTAAAATATTGCTCAAATTTGATTGTTTAAGTAAAAATTATTTACCAAATGGCAACAATTTGCATTTATTTTAATTAATAAATCAAGAAATCTTTACAAAAAGACTCTTGTAGATAAAATGTTTTTGTTTTTTTTTTATTGAAAATTTTACTTTATTTTGAACTAAAGACGCTCGCTTGTGACTTTAAATTATTGGCAATAAATGCATGATGTATAAACAGAACAAGAACGCACATAAATAACTATACTCGACTGTGTACATAAGAACTCAAAACTCATTCAGAAACAATTGCGAAAACTACTTAAAATTAGATTAGATATTTCTTTGCTAATTCTCGGGATTTTAAATTTTAAATTGAGATAACTAGAATTACGCGTTTTAATTGGTAAAACATAAAAAATTAACTCGAGTTTAGCTGCTAGTTACATACATATGTAAAATATAGGTTTAGGATACGAAAATAAATTAAAAAGTATAAATGTACTTAAAAATTTAAACAATTTCGCTTATAAAATAAAACGTTATTGGTGGTAATGGTGTGTGTTTATGTTTGTGTGTGTAGGAGTTGTCTTCTTTTTAAAATGTTTTCTTGTTTTCATAATTATCATAATCGCACGTTGAAGATGATTTTCTTTAAGTTTGTGGCGACATAAGCGTATGCGAAATGTCCATGGACGCCTCACCCAATCCATTGACCGAGATGCCATTCACCAAATTAGCAGCTAAAAATGGAAATAATTAAAACCATGAACTAATTCGTACGCTGAACGTGTACTAGTGTTTACCTACCGTTGCGCACGCTCTGTGAATCCAACTGCGACCAATACTGTTCGGAGGGACTCTGTGTGCTGGTACCGGGTGGTGCTTGCACCGGTGCGCCGGTATACCGGAAGTATGGATTCTTTAGGTCGAGCGTGTTGCTCGACGATATCAGCGTACCCTCGATATGTAAATCGATGGTGACGTCATACGATTGACGTCGATTCGCTTCAAGGAGGACGCGCCCCGTCAACATTTGGCCCTGCTTGATAAAGATTGGCATAGGCAGCAGACAACGTACCTGATACCAGTGCGTGAGTGGAGCGGTGGGCGATGTGGATAGCCAAACCTGTTGGCTGGAACCGCAAAATTCGACATCAAACCAAAAGGCGAGTCCATGGCAAATACCTGTCTGCAGGATGTGGAACTCGAGTGGAATATCTGAAATGAAACGTTTTAAATATAAATTAAAATACTACTTTTAAGATTTATAATTAAATTCTTAACTACAAAGGCATTCAAATTAAAAACACAAAGCTAAAATCTTCAAAGCGCTTACCAATATTGTGCAAATCGTTCTCGCTGTCGCGCAAAAAGTCACAAACATGCCGCACCGATTTCGCCATACAAATGCGAATGTCGAACGTGTCTACAATCGGCTGGCGGAAGTACTCCTTCATGCCCTCCTTGTGTAGAGTGGTCAAATCGACACCATGAAAAGCAGACTGATACCAGAAATTCGCCTTGTTATACTGTTCCGAGTACAGAGATTCATCGGAGAAGGGTGCCACATGCAGATCGCCATGTGTCGGAAACATTTTGCCGCTGGGCTTTAACCATTTTCGTGCGTGGAGATAGGTCTCCAGCATGCGCTCATTATAGAGCATATAACCCATCGGTTCCGAAATGATAACATCGACCTTTTCGGGCAAATCGATTTCCTCAATTTTACCCGGCATTACAAAAATCTTGTCCAAAACATGATTCGATTCGACCAATTGCTGCGCATATTGTGCCATATTTGATGCTTCGATAGCATAGACTTTAGCGGCGCCCGCTTGCACAGCAAAAAAGGAGAGTATGCCCGAGCCAGCGCCAACGTCGAGCACGATTTTATTCTGCAAAAAATAACATTGAAATAAATTTTATGTATTTGAAAATATTGATTTACAAAAAAAAAGGCAAAAAATGTCTACTCACATGAAAGTCCACCGAATTTCCAAGTATGGCGCGTTGATAGGTGCTCGTACGCACATAATCTTGCATCATGTTCTGCTGCTGGCTGAGATAGCCATAAAATTGAAAATACTGCGAGGCGGAAGACTCTTCAGTACGTTGTGAGAATACTGATTTAGGCCGGAGACGTTTGACGTTGTCGAGAAGTTTGCGAAATCGTTGTTGCTCTGCTCCGTGCGTTACGTAAAAAGGAAATAAAAAAAGGAATACAATTAAAAACTCAATAAAATTTACATTGTCGAAAATACCTTTGTCCGAGGGAAAACGCAAAAGCACATTGTCGTTGTCCAGGGTGACGGCATAAGTTTGGCGCCCGATTTGCGCGGCATCAGTGTCGGAATTAAGCAAATATTCTTTGAGTATGTTGGAAGAGTCGTTATCTGAATAATCAAAAGGTTTCGTTAAAATACAATATAGCTGTCAAATCAAAAGATTTTTGGGAGTTGTGTGTAATTATTTTTTAAAAACTTAAACTGAATCTATTCACTTTTAAATAATTTCCACTGAACAAATAATTTTTTAATACAAAAAATTATTATGCAGCATATTTAAAAAAATATGGTTTATAATATCTTTTAGCATATTTTAATTTAAATGCTTAAATTTTTTTGACGAATTATTGATTAAGAGTACAACGAAATTTTTCCGCCTGCTGCATCTTTATTGCTGCAAGGACAAGACCTTGAGTGCACATTGTAAAAATATTGAAAACAATAAAATACAAAAATAAAAATAAACGTGTAGACAGCAGAAGCATAAATTGTCACATGCAACAACAACAACAAAGACAACACTTATTTGAGTGTGGAATTTAGTGAATTCCTTGCGGCAGGAAAAAAATTAAGCAAAAAAAACGAAGGCAATATTTTTGCGAAATGTGGAAATGTCCTTGCGGCGATAAGAGCATCAAACGACTGTTCCAATGGATGACGCAAATTGCGATGGCGGAGCAGTGAGGTACGGTGTGATGCACTGATACACATGCTCTTTGTGGCAAACACGAACACAATGATGCATCCATATTAGTGATCGAAATGTAATTAAAGATTCAAGCAAAAAAAAAAGGAGTATAAAAAACGAGTTATTATATAAACTCTTAAGCCAGGGAGGGACGCATTTAATAGTTTGTAATAAATATTTTTAATGGATTAATTAAATTTACAAATGATGCTTTAAAACGGTATCAGTATAAAAAAAAAATCAAAATTAACATTTTCACTTTTGGATATGACATTTTTACCTACAAATGAACATATTCAATTAAGAGGGTTTTATCTTGAAGTTTAATTGTTGTTTGCTTTGTTTTTGTAATTTGTGAATCCTTCATGCCTAGCCCCGTTCGATTGATAACTTACCCAATGCAATTTTCAATACGACGCCCTGCGAATCGTAGCTGCAAAGCAGCGTGCAGCTGCCCTTGTACTTGCTGCTGAACTCTAGTTTCGATTCGTTGGCCATTTCACTAATGAGGACGCGGGAGAATCCGGTTTTGTACATATTTTCATTTATGCAAATGTTTGCAACATCACCGGAGTTTTCCGGAGAGTATTTCGTGTAGACGTCCTAAATTAAAAAATATATATATTATTATTGTTCTATAGACAAATGCACCACACAAGGGTGCATTGTTTATTATCAATTTCTAATTAAATTAAGAATTCAAGCAACATTTAACGTCAAAAGTGGCACAACTCAAAAAATTGCATTATCATAACATAAAAAAGAAAAAGTCTGATTTGTTATTTGTTATTTGTTGTAAATTGATATCAAGAATCAAATGTTTTTTTATTTGAATTTTGAATCGCTGCCCAATAAATGCTAAACAAAATAATTTAATTTGCGACACATTTGATGATAAAAATTAATAGTTAGTTACTTTGTTTTACTAGTTAAATTGTTTTTTTCTATGTTAAATAAAGTTGACTCTGTCTGATGTGAAATTTGTAATGCCATACACGCACACACACATACAATACATTTAAAAACCACAGGTCGATTATTTTTCTTTGTTTATGCAGAAATTGGTTTTCTATTTAATTAATAAATTTTTTTTTTACCTCCTCCTCCTTCTCCACCGATGAAACTATTAAACGCTTATTATGCTCTGCGGTGGCGGCGGCGTTTGCTGCGGACAAAGAAGACATTTTCGGTTCTTCTTTCTGTTTCTCTTGGTTAAAAGTAAATTAAAAGTTATCAGTTTTGGCTTATTATTAATTTATTTATAATTGACTGTGAAGGAAAATTTTTATTTTTATCCTGCTCCTTTTTTTCGTTTTGTCTTCTTTTTTCCGTCTACCAGCAATTTTCACTTTTCGCTTTGTTTGCTTGCTTGCAGCTGGCCCTCTTTTGTTCTTAGGTTTTGCTTGTCGTTGTTGTTATTTGTGTTACTTTCGTTGCTCTTTTCGGGAAGGTGGTGCTTCGTCGGTTTTAGGGGTTAGGTTTTGGCGTCCTCGTTTTGGAGGTGCTTTCTCTCCCTTTTTGTGTCGCTTCGCATGTGAAATTAGCACAGCATTCAAAGATTTGATCGATTTTTTTTAAATGTTTATTGTTTATTTGGTTCTCAAATATTTAATCTACTTCTGCAACTAGCAACTCTTTCGGTGGCACAAAGAACACGTTTTTTTATTTTAATATCAAGCAGTAATTTCTTTCTTAGCTTCCGCTGTGCCTCAATTTTTCTTTTGCTGCTTTTCTTTCCTTTTCTTATTTTCTTTCGTTTTAAAATGTTGCAAAAATAATTTTCACACAAACAATTTTTTTTTATAATTGCCCAAAGTCTTCTTTGAATGACAATCCGTCGAGCGTTTGTTTCGCAACCGCAACGTTCTCTTTAAATGACAATCCGTCGAATATTTCGCATCACAGCTTGTGCGCTCTTCAGGGTTGCCAAATTGGATTAATCGATTTCAATACCTGAAAAAATTAAAAAAAAATTTATACTTATATTTTGTACAAAAATTGTTTTAGCGATATTTTATAATTCAAACAATAATAAATATCAAGTGAAATAATAAAATTGTATACTACAACAATTTAATTGCTCTTAATTCTTAAAATTGTTCCAAATCACTGAAGTATAATTGCAATATGAAAAACTATATTAAACAAGTTTTTATTGTCAAACAAAATTTTTTATTTATGCCCTAATTACTAAAAATTTCAAGCAAGTTTGTTCAAAATAATTTAAATTTAAAGATATAATCTGAAAACTGGGGAATTCTGATGATAAGTATGGCAGCACTGGTACTCTTTGCTCTTGTGCTTGCTGTCTCATTCTTACACGCCATCTTGAAAATGAGTGCTCTCTCGTTTGCTGTCAGTTTTGCACATGCGTCCAAATCAGAGCGCGCATATTGTTATCTCTTTCCGTCAACCGTGCGTTATATTTTTCGCAAAATACAATCTGGTTAGTAATAGATCGGACAGCTGACTATGTAATAGATTTTCGAATTTTCAAAATGCGGAACAAGGGCATTCTTATGCAGCACATTTCGTTTAATTTTAATAAATCAAGTATTTATAATTGATACTTTTCTATTCTATATGATAATAAATAATAAATAAATTATTAGAAATCTGTTTATTTTCTTAACGAATTAATGAGATCACGACATTGTAAATATGTTCTTTTTAGCACATGTGGTGGTGTTCATATAAATTAGTTATATACTTAATTATATTCAAATTTCATTAGTGAATTTATTTCTATATTTCATTGAATGTGATATTTCTTCCAACAGCAAAAAACCACGTCGCATTGTACACAATGATGAATCGGACAGCGATAGCGATGATCATGAAGAGGAGTTCTACTACACAGAAATTGAGGATGATGACGATGACCACCGCGATATGGCTCGTCCGCCGCACGAGGATCCCGAATACCAAAGACAAATCGTTGGAAACTTAAGGTAAGGCCGATTCATTTGTGGAATAAACTCGGTTTGGTTATGCTTTCGTTATGTTTTCTTTGAACAAATTCTTTTAATTTAATAAATTTGTTTATAAAGTTCAGAACTTTAAATTACGAATATTTTTTTTTATTTTCGCACCAAATTAGACAAGGACGTGCGGCTAATCAACAACAACAACAACATCAACCACAACCACAACATCACAGCAATGGCACATCGATACACCACGGCAACACTCACATCAACAGCAGCCAACAACACCAACAGTTACAAAGTAGCAACAACATGCCCACATCACCGTTAGCTCATCACAACTACACCTGGCCATCCTCTACCGCAGCAACAGTTGTCACACCATTAGCGACACCTTCGCCAGCAGCTCAGCAGCAGCAACAACAACATAGCCCGGCAGCCGCCATATTTATCAAACACGCACGATCCTCGCCACGTCCGTCCCAATCGGCAGCGCCATATCCATCGCCAACATACGTCCATCATCATCATCACAACTATAGCATCAGTAGCCCCGGCGCTAGCAGCAGCAGCAGCAGTTGCAGCAGCTCCAATCAACACCAACAACAGCAACAACAACATAGTCCCATTATATACGGCAACAGTAGCGCCAACAATGTGCTCCAGCAACTGTCGCAGCAAAATGTCACAGTGACAGCACATCACAGCCATCAACAACAACAGCAACATGCCCACCATCAACAGCAACAACAACAACAGCAGCAGCACCAACTGTCGGCGGTGACAATAACACCCAACTATCATCATGTGCCCCCACCGCAACAGCAGCAGCGTATACGCCAACAACAACAGCAAACAACAACAGTAACTGCCAGCAACATTGTTGCCACATCGACATCACACCAACAACAACAGCAGCAGCAGCAACAACAGCATACACATGCCCACATATCGCATCACCAACAACCGCACCAACAGCAGCAACAACATGTTGTCGTGCATCATGCAGTCGCTGTTGCCATTGCAAAGCAGACGCCCAATTCGCCACAACGACGCACACGCGGCGAAAACAAAAAATGCCGCAAAGTTTATGGCATGGAGCATCGCACCAGTTGGTGCACTCAGTGCAGGTGGAAGAAGGCGTGCAGTCGTTTTGGCGACTGAAAAAGGGCCAAATCGTCGGCGGAGACGACGGCGACAGCAACATTAGCAACTACAACAACAACAACAACGGCAACAAGTGCAACTGCAAAAGCAGCAGCAGTAGCAGGAACAATCAAGCCTAGCAAACGTGCCAGTAACAACACCAACAACAACAACAGCAGATATATTGGCACTAATAAATCGAAAATTGCTGCTAGCAAAAATGTGGCCGCAGCAACAGCTGTAGCGACATCTGTCATTGTAAAACCACCAAATAGTTTTAATAAAATCAATAACAACAACAACAGCCACATCGCTGCCATCAACAGCAATACGAACGACGATCAACAACAACAACAACAACAACCCCAACAACATCATCAACAGAATCAACAACATGTTGCTACTGCCACTAGTGTCGTCGCACGCCAACCGCCGCTGACGATCGCAATACAATCGCAACATTTTAGTGCAATACCAATACAAACAAATATACAAGCGCCAGTGCCAGTGTCAGCGCCAGCGCCACAACAACAAAAGCCACCTCAGCAAATATTGCTACAGCAACAGCCGCTGGCAACATTACAAATCACCACAACCGCCGCCGCCGCAGAGGACACGCAACAGCCTCAGCAGCAACCGCTGGTGTTATTGCAATGTTAAATTATCATAATTTGTATTTTTTTTTAGTTTTAAAGCAACGCAAACATTTCAGAACCAAACGCTAGCAATATGCTGCCGCAACATGTATTAAAAAAAAACGTAAACCTCAGCATGTTGCTCGAAAATGTTGCATTAGTATTAGTTGGGAGAAAACCAAAATTTGTTCTCATCTCTGCTGTCAAACATTTTTAATCTTAGTGAATCAATGAAGCTGAAACGGAGGTTGCTGCAACATGCTGCTACCAAATATCGCATTCAATCTGGCAGCAGAATACACTGAGAAATAATTACAATTATCATTACAAATACAAATACAAGTATATCGGAAATTCCGTTGACCAAAAAAACACAAAGTCAAACATGATCAGAGGATCACAATTGAAATTCAGTATTTGAAAATAAAAAAGGCGGCTTAATTTTGCAGCGCCACTTAACTTTATTTGTACAAGTGGAACTAGAAAAGAACAGTTGTATAGAATTCGTATAGAATTCGTAATGGAAGCATATGAAAAGTTGTTTCTTTCGTCCTCTGCAATTGAAATTCAGTTCGCAACTGATCTCTTCTAGTTGCACTTGGAACATTGAATTAAAGCTGTACTGCAAGCCTACCTTAATCAAATTCAAGTAACTGTAATCTGCTGGCAGTGCAGAAGCAAATGTGAACATCATTTTGACATAAATTGAGTGCGACTTTTGAGTGAGTTTCGAAGTTCGGTAAATTTTAAATTGTGCTAATCAATTAAATAAGTTTTGTTGACATTGTATGGTAGAAATGTTGCTGCAATAGTTTCTGTTGCCACATGTTGCTGCGTGCGTTTCGTTTCGTTCCGTTTGTTTGGCGTGTGCTGCAATTTCAATCGATCCCACGTGCAAATGTTGCAATGTTGCAATGCTGCTCTGCAACAGCTGCAAATATTCTACACTCATGCGAAAATGTTCGTGTAAACCGTTTTGAAACATTTTCGTTCGTTCGATCTTTCTTTTATTATTTATTTTTTGAAATGACTTCGTTTTTGTTTTGTTTTGTTTTGTATTTTTATGTTTTCATTTTGAATACTTTTAATTTAAGTTTTGTTTGCAATTATTTTATATAAATATTAATTAATTTTAAGGCGCTAGACAATTTTTTTCTCCTAGCATTAAGTATTTCAAAACCTTGCTCTACACCCCCGCCCTCCCCCTACAACCCAGATAAAACAAAACAAAAAAACGAAAAATAATATAATAATATGTAATAAAAATTAAACCAAAACTGTAAAAAAGTAAACTCTTTGTAATGACAAAAAGAAGAAGAAGAAGCATTGAAAAGTTTGTAGCAAAATAATCATAAATAAAGCCGATAAATATAAATAATGAAAATAAATAGCAAAAGTAAATGAGATAAAATAAATGTAAACGAAATAAACAAAACAACAAATGAATATGTGTTTAAAGTACATAGTTAAGTATTACATAAAACCAACTCAACTTACATAGTTTTATCTTTAAACCAACAAACACACACATATATATATATATATATATATATATATATATATATATATATATATATATATATATATATATATATATATATATATATATATATATATATATATATATACAAACAATTCATAAGTTTGCGTAAATAAAAAAAAAATACTAAAGTAATTACGAATTACTTAAAATAGCAAATAATCAATGTGAATTACATAAATACAAATACCGAATTAAAGTAAAGTAATGAAAAGAAAATAAAATAAATAATACAATATAATAAAACTTTCAACACTTGCATACAAACAAGAGCAACACTTCAACACTGAAAGAAAAAAAACAGACAAACAAACAAACAAACAAAAAATTTGCCTCAAGCCACAGAGTAAAAATTCAGAGTAAACCAACAAAACGAAATAAAGTAAATGGAAGCTTATCTTCTTCGTAGTAGTTGCAGTTGAAAACAAATACATGCATACATGCGTACACACATATGTATGTGAAAAAAATACACACGTATAAAACTAACAAAATATTGCATACAGGAATACAAAAAATGAGCAAAAGAGCGTCAAAGGAATACTTTCGAAAAATGTTAAAATTGAAAATTGTGCTTTCAAAATTTTACAAACAAAAAAAAAAACGATAAAAAAACAAAAACAACATTAATTATTAGGCTATTTTTTTCGTTTTGTAAGCAACTATTATGAATTTCAGCGCTGAAAACGAAATTTACAACAACAATACAGCAAACAAAAAAAAACACAAAACATAAAATAAGCAAAATTAAGTTTAGAATCGAAAACAAAAACAAAAAAAAACATGTTCAAAATGTTTTTTCCAGTCGTTTTTGAATTTCTTTTAAAGAAGCAAAAACCTTTCAATTAGTCTAAATCTTTAACTTTTTATCTCTTTGAAGAATCAAAATTCGCTTAAGCCAAACATTTTTGAAAAACGTGAAGCGACAAAAACCGATCGATAACTCCAAAACTATTTGGCGCACTCTGATCTGATCTGATCTGATCATCAGTTACACTAACTCGTATGTAAACATAAAAATCCGCAATGGAAATTACAATAATAAAATACAACATACATATGTATGTATGTACTCATATGTATTTATGTATGTGTGGATATTCATATGAAAACGTTTATAAAACAAAAAAGAATTTTCACCTTGATTGGAAAATATAATTTTCACAAAAGTTTTTACCGAAAAGATCTCATGCATGAACTCACACACACACACACACTCCGCAAATTATGTCAAGAACAATTAAGTGGGGTTTGCATTACAGCTTCACCTCACTTGCACAAGTGAAGCCAGAAGAGAGCAGTCATATGGAAAGCGTCTAGAAAGAAACGAAGCTACTGCCAAAACCCAAACTGAATGGTTGCGTCTTTTCGTTCTTCTTCTTTCTCGATTTAAATACAGTTTGAAACTGATCTCTTCTAGTTTCACTTGTGCCAGTGCAGTGCAGCCGGAATGTAAGCCCACCTTTAGGTGAGGTTTACATAATTTTCATTCATTAATTTGAAATTCGGAATCTTACTTCGAAAAAAAGAAAAGAAAAAAAGAAACACAGCTTATACAGTTGAATCAAATCGGTTTTTGTTGCGATCATGAATGCCTCAACTGTTTGTTAATCGTGATCTGAATGAAATTCGTAATGGTGGCCATTTTTACAACATTTTGTTCTTATATACTAAAATACAATACATAAAAAAAAAAAATTCTATTTTTTCGTGCACTATTTTTTGAAATTAATTTATTTTAAGTGATATTTTTTAGCGATTTTAATATCGTCTTTATTTTTACGATCTAACACACAAGCAAGCAAAAAAGTTTACATGCAAAAATACACTCACAAAAAAAAAGTAAAAGATAATGGAAAAAAAGTTTATATGAAAAACAAATCACACGCCTGAACTTCCTTTATACATACATACAAACATACATGCATACACATGCGAGTACTTATACTACTGCTCGTACATACAAACAATTTATTGAAATAAATTACAAACTACAATTTTTAATTAAAATATACAATTGTTATTTATAATTAAAAACCCAGAATTTATTTGTGTTTTAATTTTATTGTTTTTTCTTTTCCTTTTCCTTTTCATTTTTTTTTTTTTTTCATTTTTGGTATCATTTGAAAAGGCTTATCGGAAAATTCCAAGTAGGCAATTATTTGATATATGAAGTTGTTCGTTGATTCCTTTATTAATCTCAATTGTTTTATTTTTTCCAGAACGAATATTTAACATTTTAAAGAATTTCCTTGGTTGATTTTTGCTTTCAAAAAATATTTATTTTACAACAATTTTGATTTTTCATTGAACGCCGAGGTTTCTAATTGGGTCTCAAAATCTCAAACATAATCCAAAAAAAAAAAAAAATACATTAATAATATAGTAAAATCAAACTAAACTTGTGATGATTAAATTGATAATCGCGTTTCTTCGTTGGTAATCTAAAGAAAGAGAGACAAGAACAAAATACGTAGATGAAGGATAGAGATACATACAAGATACATACGAGATACTTAAGTACAAGAATTTAGAGATCCCGGGCGGGATACACGTACATATGGCAACAAAGGGTCCTTGAAAACAAGCTTAGTTTGTGCAACGTGTATTCCTGAAAGCGTTTTGCATAAGAACTACAAAATAAATCTTCTTCATAAAATTTCAATATGAAAATACTTGAATCTAAAAAAAACATTGCGTTGTATGCGTCGATAGACGTGAAACTTTTGCGAACTTCTTTCTTTTCCTTTCGCTTTCGTTGCATTTTTAATTTACATATTTTTTAAATTACACTTCCGGTTTTTTTACACTAGGCAAGTCATAAGGAAACGGCGCCAATGTCGGTGGTGTTTGTTATGTTCGATCAACGTATAAGAAATGAGTTACTTAAAAATTATGTTTTTTCATTGAAAAGTTATTCTGAAAAAAAAAAACAAAACTCGGCGTCTTAATAGAAACGCTTTCTGCACTTTGGTTCAACCTTAGTTCAAGCTTGCATTGAAAAGAAATCCACTTTAACCGAACGACATTTTGACTCAGGTGTATTTTAAAAACCAAAAACAAACCATAACGAATATTTTTTCAACGTTTCAATATCACAAAAGCTTAAAGAAAGAAATCAAGAGCAGACAACCATATTTTTTTAAGGAAATAACATACGAAAGAAAGATTACGATACAAAGTAAATACGATCAAGAAACTCCATAAACATACTATGCAATGTACTTCAACTGAATCTAATTGTTTGGAGAACAACAAAAACAACTAAAATTTCAAACTTTTGAAAAAACTGGGCAAAATCTGGCAACTTCACGATCAGTCAAGCACAAAATTGTTATTGTAAAATCATAGAAAAAAATGTACAATATTAATAACAATAAATGTAAGTGTAAGAGTTGTATTTGTACAACAGCCCCAAAATTATAAATAGGGGGTTTTAAACACACACACACATACATTCATACATACCAATACAAAAATGTCTCAAATATGTACATACATACTTTAATATGTTAAACAGACGGATAGACGGACAGACGACAGCCTAAGCTTTCAGACAATGTACAGAAACTCAGAAACTTGGTTCAAAAAAAAACAAAAAGGAATACTGCGCGGTATGTTAATTCCATTAAAGTTACAATTATTCGTATAAGTGAAATGAAATATAAACAAATGATATAAATTAAAGTAAAGTAAATGTTAAATTTATAATAAATATTTCAATTAATACATATGTTTAACCGGCAATCAAGTGGTCGTGTGACAATGTATATTGAAAATCGGAATAAAATTTAGTTCACAGTAAAATTACAATGAATTTGGTGTCATATTCGACAGCCCCATCTATCGTGTAGTATCGTATATACGATATGTTTCGTATCGAACTGTATCGAATCGTATAGTATCGTATCATATACAGCGTTAAATCTTAAAAAATCTGTTGAAATTTCCGAGTTACAATCTAAAGTAGAGCTTTCTATGTGCGCATTTCTAATAGAATTTACCTACTTCAAATTTACAAAGCTACCGACTTTGTAATTTAACAAAATATATAAAAGCAACAAATTAAATTAATTTAAATCGAAAATAAATCTTAACTTAAAATTACAATTTTAAAATCTAAACTAAAGAAGGCTGATTAAGTTCATTTTTCCTCCATTCGTGTCATCAATTGTGCGATCCGCACAAGTTCGTTCATGTTAATGCATCAGTTTGTTTTTTGAATTCCACGAAACGAATACAAAAATATTTACCATATCAATGAAATTGTTTTTGAAATTAATTAAGTGTCTCGTTAACAAACAAACAAACAAACAAACAAACAAACAACAACAACAACAAAAAAACATTAAATAAGTAAATGTGTATTTTAGATTGTGTGTTGATTGATTGTTGAACAAATTTAATTGCATCTTAAATTAAATCTTACCAACGACTTAACGAAACTAAATATTACATTATATACTTTATATGTATCGTATGTAGTTGCGTTTAAATTGTCCTTGAACAATGTCGTCGCCGTATTAACAGGAAGAAGAAAATAAAACAACAACAAATGCTTATAATATTAAGTCACAATATAAGATTTAAGAAAAGACTTTTTACGCAATTATTTAGATGGAATTTATACACGAATTATGCATACATACTTAAATAAGTGCAATCACACATACACACATACACACATACATACATACATACATACATACATACATACATACATACATACATACATACATACATACATACATACACACGAATATGGCTTAAAGAATAGAAACAGCTCTTTACCTCGACTCCATCAATTTCAACGAAAATAAAGCTTCTTCAACTCTCCACGAAACTTACTATCTCAAAATGTATTGATAACTGCAAATTGAGTGCCCACCCATATTTCACAGCATTTTAATATTATTTCGAAATGTCATAACTTTGTTATAAATCTTGGTTTAGCAATTGGAATTGTCTCATACTACATTTATATCATGTTTGAATAATAAAGTTAGAAAAGATGAAAAGTGTTCTCAAAATGAGCGAACTCACCTCGAGTTCTGCCTTATTTATCTGCCTTGTTTTTAAGTTTGTTGCTTTGATTTTTGACAACAAACTACGTTGTGGTTTTTATTTACTTCAAAATTTTGTAGAAACTATACAAAAATTTAATTTTCAAAGAGAGAAACAATATCGAGGTGAAGAGGAACATTTTTCTACTTTCCTCACCTTATATTTATGACACAATGATGTACTCGTATATAATTTTTGCCTAAATATTTAGAAAAAAAACCTTTAAAACCAAATTAAATTCTTTTTAGAGTGGGCTTGCAATTGCGCCTTTTCAACCCATAATCTCTTCAATTAGGCATGATATTGAAAAATTTAAGCATAATAACTCGAATAGTTCTTAAAACAGACGAACGATAATAAACGGATTATGACTTCTTCCGATTACCTTTGCACCATTTTGAATCCATTATCAAGGCTGTTCCTATTTTTTTTCGGCCAAATAAAGGTGTTTGTAAATTTTGACTATGCTCTTTAATGCATTAAGAAACTTTAATTAAAAAACTGATTTTCTACTCAAGATATCTTTGAAAGTTAAGTACTCGAATCAAAAAGTGTTTCCTCTCGAAGACACTCTGAGATTTCGCAGATATTTTGAGTACAAACTCAGAAGTTGACCTCAAACTTGATGAATAGTTTCATTGAATTACAAACAAACAACAACATCACCAAAAACAACAAACACAGTGCTATCGAAAAACTTGAACACGACACGTTGTCAACACTGCCAATTTAATTTAAAACAAAAATCTGTTAATTCTATAAATTCGGCAACATCGGCGCAAATTTTGAAAGAATTTAAGAAATCTTTTGAGAACTTCGCTCCACTTTATGTGATTGTTTAAAAATCAATAAAAAAAAAAAACTTAATTATAGTTACACACTTTCATTGGCAACATTTTCCACAGATTGTTTACATGAACTTTTTTTTTCGAACATCTTCGAATGAAAACGAAAACGAAGAAAATCATTTCAAAGTTCTACAAAAAAGCGAACAACAACAAAAAAACCAACAAAGAAAAAAGCAATAAAATTCAAACGAAAACAATCACATAAGGTAAACTTCGCGAAAAAGCAAAAGTTTTAAAACAACAACAAAATTTCGTATTTGTGAAAAACCAAAAACAAAAAAAAAACATATACATATATACACACATTTTTTAAGATAATGACTGAATTGAAAACAAAAAAAAAAATAAGTTTTGTTTATAAATTTACGAATCGAATTGACTTAAATAAACAATATTGAAATCAAAATAATGAAGTAAAAAAACATTTTTTTAAAATAAGTTTTAGATTTTTCTACCGATTTTTTTAAAGCGAACAATTGGCGAATTAACTATATTTGTATGTGTATGTAAAGCTAAGGTCCTTCTTTGCTAATGCGAAATTTCTTCCAGAAAGTACATAGAGACACCACCCCTCCCCGCTCCCTCTAACACGAATTGTAATTAAAACAACAAGAAAATGAAAACAGCAACAAAAACTTTCAATTTTATGAGAGTTGAAAACTATTTGAGAACGCCTCTTAAGCGAATTATCACATATTTAAATACTAACATTAACATTAACATGAAAAATTTTCAATTGTTTAATTTCGTATTGCAAGCATTTCGTTAAAATTGCTTCGTAATGCATTTTTTATATTAAGATCAAAAAAGGAAAAATGAAAGAAAAATGAAAAAACTCGGAAACGAAAACCACAAAATGTCTTCAAAATAATTTCAAATTTTGAGAATTACCATTAACCAGCCTAATTTAACATTTCAAGACTTTTTCTTGTATCTAAACCAAAATTTAAACCAACAACATCAACAAAAACCAAAATTCTATGTTAAAAACAACAACAAAAATTTAAAATTTAAAATTTACAAATTGAACTGAAAAACGCGTTTTTATGATACACAGAAGAAAATCTCGGAAAACGAAATTTTTTGTGAATGATTTTATATTATTTACTGTTATTATAATAAGAATTTTATTATAAAAAAAGAAAAAAACACAAAAAATACAAATTTAAAATTTAAATTGTTGTGTCTTCTGGAAATAATTTACCACACCTACCATACAAACAAACAAACAAACAAACATTTGTTTGTTTGATATATTTTTGGTTTTTGTTAAATTTGAAAGGCTTCTTAGTTTCCTGTTTTTAAACTAGTAAAACTGGTTGTAATTGACATTAATATATATAAAACAAAAACAAAAACAAAAGTTATATGTGTCTATTTGATAAAGTTAAATTTATATTATTCAAGTATTCTTAAACCGATAAGAGAAAAATGAAATTGAAATGCAAATGCAAACAATCCTTTTAAAAAGCATTATTAACATTATTCGAAAATATTATAAACCATAAAAAACTAAAAAAAAAACAATACTTAATGTGTGTGTCGTAAAGAAATTAATATTAGGCGATCTAACATATTACATAACAATATAACAATTTACATATATAATAATAATACATACAGAGCAAATCTTTTTACATTAGCATAAGCAAAGCTAAAAACTCAAAACTTCTTAAAAAAAATGGTTTAAGTTTTTCACATATAAAGGACAACAAAAATGAGAAATTCTGCCAAGTTTCAATTCAGTTTGAAATTTGAGACTTTCTTTTCTGTTCTAGAGATTTTCAATTTGTGCGTTTATATATTGAAAAAAATCTCGATCTAAAAGGATTTAAAGATCAAACACAAATTTATTTGGGTCGAAATTATATAAACCTCAACATGAATCCGACATTCGTTTGTTCGAATCTTGTCCTTAACTCACCAAATTTGTTTCTTTCCAAGTGCGATTTAAAATTTGGTTTTATCTTTATCTCTGATAATTCTAAAAATTAGCTGCTATATTTAAATCACTCCGAAGCACTACCTTTAAAAATGTCAATAACTTAAGATCGCGTCAGCATTTTCCACCCGACTATCGAAAAGAAGTTGTCAAATTTAGTGATTCGTAGTACCGAAGTACTCGTACATATGGCCTAAATCATTGGCCATAGGAACATTGGAATAGAACCTACAACCAAGTTTATAATCTGAAATGCAATCCAAATAAATAACAGTTCCTGTTTTTGTCATATTTTACGAAATAACTGGAATCGTAACAGTTAAACCGAATATTTGAAAGATGTCATACACTAAAGTAGGGGAACCACAGTGGCAACACTCCGCAGTAATATTTATCTAACGTTTGTAACTTTTTCGTACATTGTTTATATTTTATAATCTGCGGGAGTTTTTTTTTAAATATTGACTTTGATTATCACTGAGTGAGTTGGCAGCAAGACAAAAATTAAGATCTATTTCTTTCTTTTGCCAGTAAATTGGCGATTTAAAAGAGTTCTCAACCGATATTGTTCGGTTTTTCAATATTATAAGCCGTAGCCAACAATAGCCATAATATGTAACCATAGCTTACTGATCTCTAGTGAAGAAAAGACATTTTGTTGAAACATCTCAATCTGACCATGTAATTCAAAGTAAAACTATTTGCTGGCATATTTTAGGTTTCCCTGGCAGTAAGAAACTGAATAAGAGAAAAGTTTAAATACAAACCACAGACAAAATAATAATGAAAATGATGTTCAGATTGAAAAATATATCACAGTATAAATTAAATAACAGCATTCTGAAAAATATGGGAAAATTTGTATCTTGCAAATGACGGTTAAGAAATCAGCGATAAATCGAATTGTTAAGGACAATTAAAATATACAATTAAAATATATCATTGAAATACTAAACGAGAACAAATAATACAAGAGACGGCAAATATGATTATGAAGTACCGATGATAATACCGAAAGCAAGAGAACACACGTTGTACATACATACATAAATAAATAAAATGAATTAAAGGTAACCGATAACCGATTAACTGAAGAGTATTGAAAAGAATCTTTTGATGCAACAATTAAAATGAAAATACACAACAACAAAAACAAATAAAACCAACAAACTAACAAATTATTTGGAAAATAATCTATAATTAATAGATTGTAAATTATGTACCTACATCAATAACAAAACAAAATATTATATTTTTAAACAAACAAAAAATAAAACAAAACAAAACAAAACAAGCAAAAAAACACAAAATACAAATTAAATAAAAAAAAAAAAACAAAAAGCAGACCGACAGACAAACAATTTTAAACAAAATATATAGAACAATTTTAACATTCAAACATATACATACATTTACCTTAACACAAACATACATGCATACTTATACATATATACATAATATACCTATACAGAAAGCAAATACAAATACAAAAAGAAATTATGATATATTTTGCGTCTTATATTTACCGATAAGAATATTTTAATGTACTAAGCAAAAGTAAAAGTAATAGTAGATGAATAATTTAATAAAAAAAAAGGCAAATGAACAAACAAAAACACAGAAAACACAGAAAAAGCCGAAAAAGTCGAAAACAAAAGAAAAAAAACTCTGAGCTCTGAACATGTAACTATTACCTGCAACCCAACTTACCCTATTCAAGAAGAGGAAACTTAATCATATTATGTACTCGTACTATGTACTATGTTATTCAAATGCAGATTTTCAATACAAAGTTAAAGAATCATAGTGAAAGTCTTTAAGTTTTGTTCAATTAATAATAAGTTGCTTATTATGCTGAAATTCGCAAGCGGTTATACCAAATGATTAAAATTCGAAGCATACTTTTCGGCGCGTGTATTTCCGCAAGTGAATCAAATACATTTTAAACAAAAACAAGTCAAAATAAAACTAAACTAAACCAGACAAAAACAAAAACAAAACAATTGAATATATTTATGAAAACTCAAATTTACATACATACATATATATATAAAATATATTCACACATACCATTGTGTATACAAAGAATTATTTTAAGAAAGATGCAAAAACATACAAAAACAAAAAACAAAAAGTTAATAATAATAAAAAATAAAATACAGTTTATGCGCTAAACACAAAAATGATCTTGGACAGAAAAACAATTACAATATGAAAACAAAAAAATTATTAAGAGTATATATAATAAAATATATTGCAAAATAATAGCATACGAAAATACCGATTCCGTGTTTCATTGCCTCCGACATTTAATGGCTCTCAGGTCTGTATTCCAACTTAGCTGCCCCTTTGAAATTTTTGAGTTTTCCTCATTGGTTTTATCTGTTTTTTCGTCTCTTTTTGTGGCGATGTATCTATAAGAATAATTGAAGAACTCCTTTCTTATAACCAAATCACGCGTCAGCTCGAAGATCATTTGGTCCACCTTAATACATTCGTGAACAAAACGTTAATCCTGTTACTCGCCAGTGACGGTCATTCACACAAAATTTGTTCGCAGTTCGGAATTCTCTGGTGATTCAAATACATGACGGTCGTTGACAGGGTTCAATTGTGTTCCAACGTGGCTTTAGATCACCAGACTACCAAGGCAAAATACACTATGAGTCTAATCTTCATAGTATAGATCTAGTGAGTGGTCTTTGGAGTTAAACCAAATATTAATCAACAAACACTAAAATATCACTCGTTTGGTCCTCTGGATATTGCCCTTATCGTGATCATTGCAGTCAGCTTAACATCTAGGATAACTCTTAGATATTTCCTTTTTTATTACAAATTTTTGGATTGTAGTAACTCAATTATTGATGTTATTCCTTTTCCTGGGCTTGCAGATTGTATTACATTGATGTGAAATTATTTGGACCTTATGTAAATTATTTAAAATTTCCTTAAAATGTTTAATTTATTTAAATATTTTAATGGCAGCGATAAGTACACATTTTTGACTGTTTGAACTTGCAGCAAAAATGGCATGTCCCATTAAATAATATATTTTAATTTAATGATATCAAACCAATTTATGACATGCAATTAGTAACACAATTATTGCAAGTTGTTCAAAAAATAACCATATTGTACTTGTTGCTGGTCACAAACTCATTTACCTTTATATACCTTTATATAATAATGAATGAATTTAAATATGTATTACGCACAGAATTTGTGAAACTAAGAAAACATATTCGATTATTTAGAAATTTAGTATCTGAGTTTGTATAAGCACTTCCCCAAAAATCCGGATCCGTATCGCAACAACTCTACAACGGGGAGTAACGAAAAGTTCCGCCAACTAATTATCTAACGCATATTTATATAAAAAAAATCTTGCTGGTATGTTATAAAAATCGCGATGAATATTTAAACTAAAATATTTCCGAAATTAATACTTTTTAGTTTATCTACTTAATAATGAATTCAAAAAAAGAATAGCAAATAATAGTATTAATGATAATAAAATAATACAAAATGCGTGTAATCAAATGAAAATATTGCTGTAATTAATTCTGGCGAATAGCTTACAAACTGGCCTGCAGAGAGGTACAACAAAATAACCTAGCCAAGGCGCAATCGGTCACCTAAAAGAAAATAAAATGTTTGAGTTATTCGAATGTTTTAAGCCTAGCGACAAGAATGGAACTCAGTTTTGAGGTTCACAAAAATATTGAACAGTTGAACTACATGCCAAAGCATACAACGACAAAGCTGACAAAGATGCCCTAAGTGAAGAAAAATGGTAGAGGCAGTTAGGCAATTATAGCCTCGCATCTATTGCCAATATATCGCATCGGCAGCAGTGAACGAGTATGTCGGAGCCAGATTTCAGTTAGCCGAAAGCGTGCGATCTGAATAGACGTGTCGGAAAAAATCGCTGACTTCAACTTAATAAAGCATTTATTTAAAAATATTAAATAACAAACAAAATACCTTGAAAATTCAATTTAACTCTAAGCCACTTAACATAATTTATTTATTTTCAAATACTATTTTAGAATAGGAAAACAAAAAACGTAATTGCATTCAATCTAATAAAAACTGAACAATCTATCATTCCATAATACTCAATTCGCCTAACCAAAGTCAAGTCAAATTAAAAAAAAAAATGTTTAAATTCGCAAACCGTTGAAACTATTTCGGCGCAACTCTCAAAAATAAACAAACATTTAAGTTTACGCTTCAGTGGAACAAAACGAACAAACAAAAACTGTTTATAATACCAACAAAGTTCTAAATAAAATACTCATCGGTGTAGGTGGGGTGGGTCAGACTGGTTTCGAAAAACAATTTTATGAAACATAGATTTCATGTTGAAAAATTATAAATAAATCAAAGTTCCACATTTCTCTCTAAAATTTTAACTAAATACAACGAGGACTTTAGTTAGCTCAAGGCATTGAGTATCAGACGCATGGCAAAACTATTACAGGTACCTGCAGTAATTGACAGCTGATTTCAATTGACAAACAAGGTGAGAGTAAGAGCTCTAACTCTCAGAACATCTGTTGAAACTCGCTGTAATTAATATTGTTCATTGTGTTTTTTTCCTTATTGATTTAGTTTTCTGGCAGTTCTTGAAAACTAATCTTGACAATCTTGAACCTAACATAGCAAGAGATCGTTGTCATTACTGCAGTTACAAGTAGTAGCTGCATCATGATCCTTTTACGACTGATCCTTATTTAAATGGTTGAAATTAAAATTTTTTCTAATATGTTTTTCCAAATTTCAACTTGTTAATAAATTGAAAGGAGACGGACACAGACGACTTATTAACCAACTTTTGAGTTTATCCAAAAATAATAATAATAATATATTAGTTCAATTTAATATATTTTCTACTAACATCAATTCTTTTCGAAGCCAGTCTAATGACATAACCTATTAAACAATACTACGCGCGTTCTAAAAAGTTGCATTTTTAAAAATTTGTACAAAAAATAAATAAAAAAAGTTGGCGCGGACAATTATGAAAATGACGGAAAATTGCAAGCGAGTTATAGAGACACAAACGCCGGCGACACCTCGCGTGACATATGCGTTTTTATTTGGATTATTATCGCTGATGTGCTTCCCGCTTCGACTCACTGCAGCGCACTTCATACACATCGATCAGAATGAGTTCCGTGCAAGCGGTTTTCCGAGGCCACCACAAAATTGGCCACTCCCGCCGCCGATCGATTACTCGCAGCATCTTTCCGCCAAGGAATTGACACCCGTCGAAGTCATGGTCGACTTGAGCAACGACTTGACCTATCGCATTCTCCACTACCATTCCATTCTAAATCGCAACAATTTTGCGCTTTCACCCACCGCGCTTATGAGTGTATTAGTGGCACTTTACGAGGGCGCGGCAGGTCGCAGCGCCCAGGAGTTAAGCAATGTACTTCAATTACCCCGTAATCGCGATGTTATACGCGTCGGTTATCGCGACATCCATCGAAGACTAAGGGTAGGTTCTAACAGAAGCATTACATATCTCCTAAACCTAGAGCCTTGCTCTTAAAAAAACAGCTTGGCATTATTTTTACGCCCCTAAAAAGTTACGCTCCTGAAGCACTCTAGCGATAAGCTTTGAAAATAATCGGTGTAAACGACAAATAATTTTGGTAACCGCGCTAATGAAAAGTAAAATTAAGTTAGACTTAGAGTTTATGTTTATGTTGACCCAATATTGACCGATTTTTTTTTCTAAGTTATATCTTATATATAATATAATTATATTATAAACAAATTTAGGAAAAAAGTCTTCTTAGCAATTATTAAGAGAATCTCTACAAATTACAAAACCTTAAAATCAAGAATGGCGATGGAGATTCGTATTCGAATTTCGTTGTTATTTAAGTAGTACTCGTATATATTAAAATCGCTTACAAAACACGTTAAACACTTGACCTAGAGCCACAGTGAATGGGTTTTTGTTATGAAATCCAAATATTTACATGCATCGTTGACCCTATTCGGCCCTCGTTCGCTCTCAGAGTTTTGCCCTAGAATTGTTAACAAAATAAACACAGTTAATTCATTGTTTTGTGAAGTTGAGCATAAAATCGACGTGTAGCCGTCAGTGATATGTGCTGTACAGAACCCTTTAGCTGATCCACTCAGTAAAGATACCCAGCAGAAAATTTATTTACCGAAAAATACTTCACTGAATATGGTTACTCAGACCTGAATAGTTCATCACATTGAGAATATTGCAATATTTTTAGATTTACACACTTTTTGTAAAAGTGTTAAAAACTCAAAAAAATAATTGATGTTAAAACTCGGAGCAAAATATAAAAATGAAATAATATTATATTTGACCACTCTTTAAAGAACTACGCCTTAACATGTTGACAAATTAATTTTGATTTCTCATCGGTTAGCAACAAATAAAAACTAAGTAAGAGAAATATATCCCAAAAATCTTATATGTGCTATTTGTCTCTAAAATAAGTGGTCGTTATTTTTATCCGATCACTCCCGATTTTTGTCAGTAGTTTTGTGTTACTACTTAAATGAAGATTTCCCAAAAGAAGGCATGTTTCTATGGGCGTGGAAGTAGTTTTGTCCGATCTTGCTCATCTTTAAACTTAACCTCCGGTTGCCGAATGGAAGCCAAGGTCGATATCTCTTAAACTAAGGCTATAATACAGGCGGATGTGCGAACATCATTTAATTGCAGCAGCAATAGTTTATTATGATTATGATATATTATGATTTCTTCTACCTTTTCCTGCTGGGTGTACAATTGAATTCCGAAAATCACGTGCTCATTTGGTTGTTGTCTGTTTATTTGCCAAATAAATTCTTACTTTTATACAGAAAATTGATAAAGTACATTCACATACGATCGGTACTGATCAATTCTGATTCAAGCTTCTTCGCTTTAGGCCATTTCAAATGTTTTGATTTTATAACTGTGAAATATTCTATAGAGAATTTATTCTCATTGTTAACTTTTCCATTGTAAAAAAAACGAATTAATGTTTGCTTGGACTTGATTCCATTTCAACTGTTCCAACAATTACGAATATTTGCGCACACATGTCAGGCACGACGCAAAAGTTCGCTGAACCCTTTTGTTTATTTCCAAAACTGATCGATATCTAAACTATTATTTAAACAAAATTGTATCACACTTGTTCCCATTCGAATGTTTAGTTACTCAATTGTAGTTACGAGTACTTATTAGGAAAAAAGTGTTTGGTAACTATTGGAAACTATTTTTACAAATTGAGAAACCTACACGAAACTCAGAGAAAAAAACGTGTTTAAATATGTTAGGGTGCAAACAAAGTCTAAGTACAAAGTATATAAGTAGATACTTTAATATTAGAATTTTTATTAGTTATTTTGAAATATCAAGAAATATTTCAAACAGAATTCATGAAGCCAAATACAAATGTGGAGCTTTAAATCTAAAATCTTAGGAATAATCATTTTTGGCAATGCTAAAATTGTACGTTTTCCAAAGGATTTTTAGAATCTTAGTATGGGGTCAGATGGGGACTATCCTCCACTTAATTAGCACATCAAAATATGATTTGTTTTCCAAAATTCTTAAATTGTTTTCAAAACTCAGTGACGATTCGATTGGATCTTAATGCGAAACTGCTTATGAAAATATTTGATATTTTACAAAATCTTGACATGAATTCCCATTTTACTCGTAATTAAAGACATTTTAAAAATGTGTTACAATATTACTTTAAGTTAAAAAAAATTGTAAGAGAATTATCTTCATTCATTTCAGTGACACCAAATATGTTCTTTAAGCTACATTTGCTGCATGTCTCTATTATAAGTGGGCGTTGTTCTTATCCGATCACGCTCCATTTTGGTTAGTAGTTTTATGTTACTACCAAAGTGTTAAATACCGAATTTGAACTGGTTATTTGCATTGTAAATATTTTTAATAATTTCTTATCCACAAGAAAGGATAGTTTGTATAGAAGGTGGGCGTGGTTTTTATCCGATTACGTCGATATTTTATCAGAAGTTTTTTTACCATTAAAGCGTTAAATATTGAATTTGAAATGATTGTCTGTATTCAAACTATTTTAATTAATTTTTTTCGGTATGGAAAGAGGTGGTTTGTATGGAGCTGGGCGTGGTTCTTATTCGATCAAGCCCATTTGTGTAACTACTTAAGTGTTAAATATTAAATTTGAACTGGATATCTGGACTGATACTGTTTGATTTAAATTTTTTTGCATGGAAAGTGGTGGTTTGTATGAGAGTAGTAGTTTAGTACGATCATTTTAGAATATAGTCTGCTTGGAGAATAGGAGATCACATACATAATTTTTAGCTCGGTAGCTCTTAAGGTATGGCTGTAATCGCTGGGACAGACGGGCGGATATCGTTAAATTGACTCAAAATCCGACGCTGATCATTAATATATATACTATGGCATACCTACCACACCCCCATATGGGCGTTACAAATGGAAGAACAAACTCAATATACCCTTCGATAAGTGCACTTGCACTTGACGAAGGATATACGAAAAAAAGGATAAATTTTCACTTTGGTCAATCATAATTTAGTATAATATCGTATAATTAATAAACATAATCGCACACCCACCGCAAAAGGGACACAACTCCAGAAATGACAATTTCGAATTAACAGAAATAAGTTCTACGAGTACCCGAAAGCAAAATTCAGTTATAATTTTTACTGTAAATTGCTGCTAAAATACATTTATGCCGCTTTGAGGTAACGATTGGTTGAATTTTTAATCGCTCGAAGTAATTACTAAACAGCCACATTTTGAGTTGTGCCACCTTCAAAGAAATAAAAGATTTTTCTTTTCAATTATGAAATTTTTCTATTTATTTCAGCAAAGTATCACATCTCTTTTCAAAAAGTGAAAGTCATGATTGAAAAGGTTAATTTTTCTACGTAATGATGAAAAATAACTTCTTCAAGCTCAGCCATATTATTTAAGCATTTTCTTATTAATGCTATGCATTATACTTATTGCATTAAAAAAAGCTCAAAACAGTTTTTTGTGTTCTCTGAAAAATATCATTTTTGGATTTGTGCCACTTTCAATTGTGTGCGATATAAATAAAAGTTCTATTTTTATTGAAGATAATTAAAATTGTCCTCTGAAATTTTCCCAATCTTATTTAATAAACCGGATTAAATAAAAATGTCTACAAGCCATACACTGACAATTTGAAAGTATATGTGGCAAGGTATAATTTTTCTCAATCAATAATATTCAATATTCTTCTCGCGCAGACTTATTTCTTTGGATCGGAAAATCCACTTAAAGGCCTCAGCTTGAATAAGGATAATGTGACCATAGCGCGTGACTACGAAACGGTTCTGATGTTTTACGGTTACGACTTGGGTATGGATATGGTTTCGTCGACTATTGCGCCAACTACTACAACAACAACAGTTTCAATAATCGCTGATGCTGCCACAACAACTGAATCAAATATGGCTACTACAACGGAAATGGAAACGACGACAGCAGTTGAAACAACGACAACCGAAATTTTAACAACAACAACAACAACAACAACAACAACAACAACAACACAGCCAATGACGACAGCTAGTGAGGCCACAACAACCGAAGAAATGACTACGGAAACCACCGTGCCAACAACAACAACAATAGAGACTACCACATCGGAAGCTCCAACAACGGAAGCGCCAACAACCACGGAGGCACCACCTTTAGACACCACCGAAGACGAGGGAGAAGCGGCAGAACTCGTTTCGTCCTTTGTAGCCGAAGCTGATGCTGAACCATTTCTTCGCATTCAAAAAGCGCGCGTATCACGGCTACCCAGCGGCCGGCTGCAAGCACCAGCACAAAAGGCATCAATCAAACCTGCGTCAAATCCACGCGTTAATTACCTACCTTCCACACGCAATGGACTAAATAGCATGGCCAACTCAAATCGTGGTCAGAGTCGCAACAAACGCCATCTATTCGGCGGATTCAAAGAACTGGACGCTAATCTTTTTGTGACCCTTTTCAACCCGCAGTCCGGACATGGTTCGCATGGTCTAATACCCATGTCTGGACCTTCGGCAGCTACTGGGCCAGGATTCATTAACAACTACGAACTAAATGTAGAGCCACAATTTGTTGGGAGTGGGCCGTCTGCAGAGACCAAACAAAATTACAACACGGACGTCATCAGTCACGTTTTTTATTTGGGCAATCAGCAATTAGTACACACCACCTTCAAGGTCTACAATGCCGTCCTCTACTACAAGTATTTCGACAATCTAAAAATGAGCGTTCTCGAACTGGAGCTGGACACACCTGAATATAATCTCATAATTTTATTGCCTGACTTTCATACGGATCTAGTTACAGCGGCTGCTGCGCTAAGATTGGGCCCCACGCTACGTCTAATGCGTAAACAATTGAAGCCGCGTTGGGTCCAGGCCATAATACCAGACTTCAGGTTGCACGGCACCATGTTCCTTACCAACGACTTGCAAAATGTAAGTTTTGCCAGCTTAATTATTTAAGATATTACATTAAGTTAATAGTGAAATATTCTTAAAGGTAGTTTCCATGCGAGGGTTGCCTTTTTTATTTCGGGATTAGAGAAATCAAATAATATTTGTCATCGAAAATGGATTTATTGCTTTTCAAAATATTCTCCATGATGCATATGTGTGAATCGATTTTTGAAGATTTTGTTCCATGCAATTTTCATTCGATTGTCAAATTAGGTCGGATCCGATGCAAACACATTTTTTAAACCATCGATAAACATTAGTCCTTGATGGTGCTTCATTGCCAAACATCGAATTAAGTTCATCGATGCACTGTTGATGAGCTTATCCACGTCGAAAATTGTAAAAACAATCGCACGAAAATGTTTACGATTTTATTTCATTTTTTTGACTGACATGAGTTTTTAAAAGTTTCTCAGTTTACTATAATATAAAAACGTCAGTTGCCAGATAGCAGCGCAATTGGTTTACCAATCCCGAAATATAAAAGACAACACTTGATTCTCAATGCTTGACTAATTCAATAAAGGATATTACAAAAAATATAAATCTATACGTTTATAAAGAATATTTGGACAGATATATATTTTATATATTGAAACTTCAGGTTTTTTTATCGTATACCTCAAAAATGTATATATATATTAGGTGTACAAATAAGTTTCCGCCGTTTTTTGTTAATAAAATAATATTTAAACGATTTTAAACGATGTGAGACTGCTTGCTGAGTGACTTTTAAACTAAGTGCAAGTTCCTTTTGTGTTTGAGACGAATCTTCACCCAATAATTTCTCCAAATCTGCATCCTCGTAAATTTTCGGCCTTCCACTGGATCTTTGTCTTTTATGTCAAAATCACCTTTTTTAAATTTTTGAAACCACTCACGACATGTTCTCTCACTCAAAGCATCCTCATTATATGCTTCTATGAGCAATCGATGCGACTCAGCAGCAGATTTTTTTAAATTAAAAAAAAAAAAAAATTAAAAGTTCCCGCAAATGACACTTAGTTGGCTCAAATTGAGACATTTTTAGATGAAGAAAAATATATGATGCTAATGCGAACTTAATAACATGATAAGGTTATGTTGTTCTGGAATAAACAAACTAATTTTCAAGTAGGTTACCATCTGCGAATTCCAACGTAAACCTCGTGCCACGCCATCTTTCTCAAAACGGCGGATACTTATTTGTACACCTAATATATATATATATATATATATATATATATATATATATATATATATATATATATATATATATATATATATATATATATATATATATATATATATATATATATATATATATATATATATATATATATATATATATATATATATATATATATATATATATATATATATATATATATATATATATATATATATATATATATATATATATATATTGAATTGTAATTGTCATCGTGGTGTTATCATAATTTCAAATATTTCGCATCTACCAATTTCTACTACAGATGGGAATTTGCGATATTTTCGAACCGAATCGCGCGGATTTTCGACCCATGACCGAAGAGAAGGGTGTATATGTAAAGCATATTGAGCAATCGATCAACGTGAATATTCGAACGCATCCCATCAATCAGCTCAAACGTAAGTGGGCAACAACACGAACAACAAAAGCTACACTCCTCCAACCCAGACAATTAAAGATGTGCATTCACGCGCAACATTCGTTTAAAGCTTCCGCACTTAACTTGTTTTCTCAACATCATCTTTTTCTTCTCCACTTTTGTTATTAGGCAACTACGGATCACAGACGCAGCCCATACAAATCTCAGTGAATCATCCGTTCATGTTCTTCATAGTCGATCGTGATTTGGATGTGGCGGTAATGGCCGGACGCATCTTAAATCCGCTCAACGTGCGAATACAGTAAAGGTCGCATTTTTGGACAGACATGCCAACAGACACGGAGGAGATTATGCAATTGCATACAAATATGCAGACAGACTTTGTACAGTTTAAATCTATGTTTAATCAAAATATAAAAACAAAGAAATCATTAAAATAATAGTTAGGAAATCTTGTAAATTGCATTTTCACTTCCGTTTCAAGAAACTACAGATTTATGGGTGCGGCATAAATGAATGCTTTAACATTTAACATGGTTTCTTCCGTGGTATTTATTTTCTAAAAAATATTTAATTTAAATTTAAAACAATGGCAGTACTCATTTATGCTCGTTTTTGCCTCGTTAACCTCCTCCACCTAACGAATTTATACCTCGGAAATCAGCTGCTTTTATTTCCATACTAAAAACTTTACGAGGTGCTTATAAATTTATCAAGCAAATAATGCGCACAACCTTCGTAAATACACACACACACACACTAACTGTTTAATATCATTCACCGTCGCTACCAAAGAATTCAAGAGTTAACAAATCCTTGACGCTTATTTCATTAAAAGGAGTCTACAAATTTCAAAAGCTACAATAAATATTATAATACAAAAATATATATGCGAAAAACATACATTTAGATTTTAATGTAATTTTATATATTGTATTAACATATTAACATACTAACTCTACTAAGTCAACTTCATCAGTAGTCAACAACCTTTGCCGATTAATAAACGAGAAATTCGCTATTATCAAAAATAATTTAGAACTAATTACAACATTATGCACGATAGTTATTGAGCCCAATGAACCCGGCATTCCTGTTTGGAAAATAGAGTCTAATTGAATTTTGAATCAAAGCCTGAACCAGTCTAATGTAGTATTTTCTTCAACACTCTCCCCCACTATAAAATATTTTATGGCAAATATTGCATTACAAAAGTTTAAAAATTAAGTTTAAAGTAAATTGTTTTCGACATTCTATTTTAATTTGTTTTTATATCGGCTGTGATTTACTACATACTTGTATTTAAATTGTCAATTTACATGGTAATCAATATTGAAATATTGAAATATTCCATAAAGCACCAGCTTTATAACAAAAAAATAATAAAGCTGGTGCACTGGATTTGGTTTTGTGGTCAAATCAAGCTGATTAAAATTATATATCTCTCTCGTTTTTATGTGGGCAAAATTAGCTTAAGTATATCGCAACAATTGAGAGGAATCAAAAGCACCTATTGAGGATTTTAAAATTGGTTCACCCCACCGAGATTAATCATCTCCATCAAATCCATTAAAAAAAAGATAGATGAAAGTATATAGCGTAAGAAACATGATTTTTAATTTAATATGTATATTTTTTTTTGTATTAATGCTAAAAAAACTACATACATTTATTTAAAAAAATTAACAGAACATTTGAATTTACATCATTCTTTGGCGAAGTCAAAATTGATGCAAATAATGACAAATCAAAAAATTAGGTTGAGTTTAAATCAAAATAAATACTTAAAAAAGAGTTTTCATATAATGGCGGCTCAATACAAATACACACCAAACACAGTACATACACAGAAAAGACTTGAATTGCAAAATAAATCCGATGTCTGCGAGTCGGATTCGGCGTCCCAGCAGCATTTAGCTATGTACCGACAGCCGGCGCCCAGTTGCTGGCCCATTGTCACCTGAACCACATGCTTGTAGCGTGGCATTTCGATGGACTCCTTAACAGCAGCATTTACAGCGTCCGCAATTTCACGAGTCCATTTGCCCGCTTCCTCTGCGTTGTAGTTTTTTCCTTGAAAAAATATAATTGAATATTTGTTTTTAAATTTTATGAAAAAAGTTTCTATTAAAATTTTACAGGTCACGAACTTCCTTTATTCAAATAAAGTTGTGAACTTCAAACAAAATGTAGAAATTAAATCAAATCAAAACTTAAGATTTCGAAAATTAAAAATTCAATTTTTCGTCTTTTTTTCGAGTTTGATGAAATCGACAGAGTGGTATAATGATTTAGTTTGGTTGGTATGTGACTACATTTTCGTACTGCATTTTCGCTGGGTAATTACATTCAAGATCTGCTTCGAAACCAAGCCAAAAGAAATCAGCTATTGATAAAAATGATGAAAATTCTATTTCTGACGGATTTAAAAAGAGGATTTTCTCAGTTTTTATTTTTATAAAATTGTTTTTTGATATAAATTAAAGATGAATTTGTAACAGAATTACTATACCGAAAATCAAATTCACTACGCTTCAACTAGAAACAGAATTTGTTATCTTCATTGCAATAATTATTTAATTATTTTATTTCCTTAAAAATGCGGGAGTTGTATAAGAGGGCGCTGCGACAGGCAGATGTAAGGACAAACAGATAGACGGATGAACATCGACCAACAACGACTCAGGATTCGACGTTGATCATTTAAATTTTCATACCTACCTACCTACCTACTATCAAATGCATACAAACGCTAAATTACATTATAAAAATACTATACTAGATTGTTTATAACAAACAAATATTAGTCTGTAAATGTGAACTGTTTGACACTTGTAGAAGAGATCTCGCAGTTGCAACGAAACTACTCGACAACTTCGACGTCAAACGAAATCTTTAAACTTTTTGCTCACCCTGCAACTTCTCGGTTAAAATTTCTTGAATAAGCGCCTTGATTTTGCTGGCTTTAAAGGTTTCCGCAAGAGAAGGCCGCATGTTATAATGGCCCACCTGGGCCTGAGCCGGTGTCGAAACCTGCAAGACACTTCCCGAAATTTCTTCCGTCCGCATTGTAAATTAACTAATTTCCAATTAACATCCGATTCCTTCTATTTTGTTTAGTTTATAATTTTTTGGTTTTTTGTTGTCATGGAAATACGTTCTGTGTGTTCCAATTTAATAACAAACTACAGGGTTGCATACTTGAAGTGTGTTACGAGTACAAAAATTAAAAGTCAAATTTATCACTGAAAAAAAAAATACGACACTGACAGAATAATAATAAATTTAACTTTGTCGTAGTGGAATTTCCGATGATAATCGAATGTATGTAACTATTAATAGTAGAATAAAATTTCTGATAGAATGTGACAATTACGCCGTTATTATTAAAAAATACTTCAACGTAGTTATTTTCAACAACTTTTGTATTTCATTAAAGCGCGCACGAATCGCACGATTTATACAATACGTTTTCGCCGATCCATATCAATCAATGCATTGTTGCCGTTGTCGGCCAATGTAGCGTTCTTTTGCAAAAAGTTGCGAAAGTTTCACAATATAAAAAAATTCCTTATTAAAAAATGTTCAACTTTCCTACAAAATCATGAGTTATAAAATTGGGAATTCTAAAACGGATTTCTTATACATTTGATCTTAAATTCTTAAAAAATTTACATTATAATGTTTAAATAACAATAAAAAAAATCTTCTCATTTTTTCTAAATTTCTTTTGTTTATTATTTTATAAATTTTTTTCAAATGCAAACAAATCTAAAAAATTAAAACAAGTAAGATATTATGGTCGGTTATACCGACTATTACAAATGCACCACATTGTAAAATATTTCTTTTAAGATATTCTTTTACCTTGTTCATGAAGAACGTATGCAGCCCTTGCAACCACAGCCAACTTACTCCTTATCGAAACGCTAAAATTGACTATGGAAAATGGCAGGCGTCTTTTTCAATGATAAATATTGAAATTAGAAAAAAGTCGATAAAAACCAATTTTTCGTTAATACAATTGCATTAAAAGTAAAATATAATTGTTCATATATATTTTTAAATATAAAAGTGATGAAAAATAGTGCTTAAACGACGTGAAAAGTCAACGAAAAAATTTGCGCAAAGCTACGCAAGAGGCCGAAACTGTGTGTTTTGCCTTGTCTCTTTTGGTTTCTGCTTCGTCGCTTTGCAAAGCTGAGATTTCTTTGAATATTATTGTGATATTTCCCTCGTTTACGCCAATTTTACTCCACCGGTATTGTTGAACTCTAAATCGGAAATGAAAGAATTAGCGTAATCGCAATTTGGAATTGAGCATTGCTGATTCTGTTGCCCTTTAACATATTTGTGCAATTCCCGAATTTAATCATCAATTTATCAAATACTCCGCGAAATGATTCCTGGATTCGAATCTGCGTAGATAAGAGCAAAATTATGTCTAGCTCTGTGTTTATTGAGAGCAGTTCGCTACCCAAACCGGTGGCAACAGTGGACAGTGGAGACTTTGATGGCGAGATCAGCAAGTCAAGCGTTGACGCTTCGGCTGATTCAAATTTGGTCTTGGTTTACGGCAAAAATGGCATCAACTTTGATCAGCGTGGATTGGAAAAGTTAATTGGTAAATTTAAATTTGTTATTTTGTGATTTGTAATAGTCATGGCTTCAAAATCATGTATAAAAGCAAATAAAAATGCATATGAAAAAAAATTTTAATACATACTAAATTATACATATTTGGATTACAATTTTACGAAGGTTGGATTCCGCCAAACTTTTTTTTTATTACTGAACTACGATACATTTAAATGATATTTTGGTTTTCTTCTACTTTCATTTGTGAACTTGATCCTAATTCAATCTTAATTCAAATAAGGGTCGATAATGTTTTCATTAATAATGTAATAATATTAAATAATTCGATTGTTAATAATAAACATTTATTGTAAAACATTTTTAGAAGACAAAACTTTGGCCTCGATTAGCGTTATTCGCCTAACATCACCTACGCCTAGCATGGAAGATGAAGAAGAGGCTGAAGAAAAACAAAATGAATTGTTGCGGCGTCAGGAGAAAGGCAACGGTTCTGCTGAGGACTCAGAATTGAGCGCCAAGAACAGCGAAATTGAAGACGACGACGACGAGAAGAATGATAACGTCGCTACCGATGATGAGATTAAAGATTCTGCAGAAGAAGATGAAGAAGCCGAAACAACTGTAGGCGATGATAACAGTATTGATACGGATGACACAGCGGGAGGAAATACCAACAATGATGGTAACCGCCGCGCAAAATCAAAGAAAAAGTCCAAAGCGGCAAAAGTAGAAAATCTATTGAAACGAAGGCGAAAGAAAGCACGACCAGAAATTGTCGGCTTAACCGTGGAACAATTTTATCCTCGGGAAGATGCCACTGAATTGATCAAAGAAGTTTTAAGTGAGTAGAATTAAACCACTGTCACATAATACCCTGCACATTTAAAAACTTAAAAAATACTCGAGCACATTTTTTAATAAGATGTTACATATAGCTAAGCTATTACTTAGGCTTCAGCGTCTTAAAGTAGAACAGGTACAATGAGTGACATATAAAGCGTAAGCTTCATTCGTCGAGAGAGTATTCTGCTTCGCAATCCCAAAGTCACTATCAACAATATTGCCTTTTTAAAGCAATACTTTCTTACGCTAAAGAATTTTGTTTTTCTAATATTAACCTAGAGCTACCTGGTTTGGCCAGGTTCTGTGTTAAAATTAAATTATTATTTAATGAATTCAAGTTTTATAATAAGATTTTAAGTTTATTATTGGTTTATTGGGCGTAGTTTGTGTAGACTCGGGCTTGCAACTTATAGTAGGCGTGATCGTTCACTTCGTAGACTCGCAGTGAGTAGGCGATAGACTCGAGACTGAGTGGGATAGGTCACACGGTTCACGAAAGTTAAATGAAATTTTAATAAACAAATTATTCTATTAACTTAGATGCAAATGTGGCACACACATTTTCAAATGACATTCTGCAGTTGTTACAAATTTTTCAATTTTTAATATATATTTTTAAAAGGTTCCCTGTGAGTTTCATCGTTTGAGTTTTATTAATTTACATTTTAATTAGAATTAATTTGTATTGTCAGTGCTCAAAATCCTTTCAACTATAAGTAATTTAAGTTATAGTCATATAAATTAAAATAGCTTTAATTCAGAACAATATTTTTTTTAGAACTATCGGGACGTTCAACTATTAGAGATGCTGGGGAAGCAACTATTAAAGAATCAACTACAGATCGTGAGTTCCAATTGTACGTTATTATGAACGACCATTGCTACACTCCATTCACATCGCCCGAGCAGATGAAAGCAAAACTAGCCGCCGATAAATACGAAGCGGAAAGGCAAGCAGCAACCCGCAAGGCAGCAGCTACAACAACAAACATCGCACAAACATCAACTGCAGCCGCTGTCGCCGCAAAGAAGAAACCACTCAAACTGGCAACACAAACGGCTGAGCTGGATAGACCGCTTCAGTCGTCAAAGGGCAAATTAGAAATGAAAACCAAACGACTTAATGACATGGATAATTTGAAAAATGATGAGGTTGATGACGAGGAGTTACATAGTTCCTCTGCTGATGCAGAAGACGATGCCGACACCGAATTCAGCATCAGCGAAGAATCAGCTGAGACGGACAATGATCGCGATAGCGATCTCGACTTTGATGTCAATAATCGTAAGGGCCGTAAGCGCAAAGTGCAGTTGATGAAGAAGGCACCGACTGCGACAGTGACGTCGACAACCACAAAACAACGACACTCTTTAGCCCTGGCGAGCGGAAAGCATCAACCACAAACTTATTCTAAGCGGCGCCCACACAGCCAAGATAATTTCGATGATACACGTAAGAGCAATGCAAATAAAAGCTTGGATTCTTCTGGACGTGGTCATAACAAATTGCTATTTACACCGACTACAAAAACCGCCGCTTCGACCTCACTTTCTTCATCAGTCATTTGTATGCCCAAACAGCTTTCAGCTGCAATTGCGGCACTGCCGCCCATACCCCGAAAGCAGCCATTGTTATCAACTACCGGCGTTGCCTCTGCTTCAACTTTCGGAGGAGCTGAGGTAAAAGTTGCTATTGGACATTCTACAAATCCCACAACAGCAGCGAAAATTACTAACGTGCGTAGAGGACCCATCGTGCAAATTAGCACACACACAACCCCACTCACAACCGCAACTATTACGTCTCCAACTACATTACAGCGAAGTTCTCAATTGCAAACATCGCCACATACAGTTAAGGAAATTGTTATCAGTAAGGTAAGAACTTTACAATTTCCCTAATACTATCTTTAAATGCTTTAAAAAACTTAGAATAAGTTTTTGACATAATAATTTTTCGAAAATAGTTTTGAATCTAAGGTATTATTTTTGGTGATACGATACGATGTTCTTTATTAGAGCATTGAGAAACGTCGATAATACAACATTTCGAATCGATTTTTAATATTTAAAAGACAGCACTAGATTTTAGGGTTTACAAATCACGCGAATACATACTTAAACGGTGTGAAAAATATTTCACTCCGGCTGATAGCCGTAATGTCTACATCACCTATATACGGCCTAAAATGGAATACAATTCGCACCTATGGACTTTACAAACCCCTTTAGTTTGGAGCTCCTGGATCTTGTCCAAAATCGTTTATTAAAGTTTATCGAAGAATTAATGAATCCAACTGTATTGACTCTTAGAGTCATCGTTGTAATGTGGGATGTATGGCTCTTTTCTATCAACATTTTTAGGTAGATGTTCCTCTGAAAATGTTTAATTCTTTCATGCCGTTAAAGCATTTTCACGAACAACCCAACATACATTCCAAATAACAATTAGATTTTAACGCACCTCCCATTACAAAGATAATTCATTCTTTAGTCGTACTGTGTGAATGTGGTATAATCTTCTTACGAACATATTTATTACAATGTTGGCAGACTTAAAGGTAAACATTTAAAACCCCTTTCTTCTAACCTTTTCAAATCAAAGCTAGGCCTTGCATTTATGCATACAAAAATAATAATAAATATACAATAAGCATATTTTATTTAAAAAATATGTGTGATCGGATCAAAACTACCCCCTCCCATACAAACACCTCTTTTCATAAGAAAAAATAAATTGTTTCCAAGCACTTCTATATTTTCCAATAAAACGCAACAAGTTTGATTTGATGGAACCGATTTTCAAAAGTGGCCATTAAATTGATACAATCTCATAAAATTTTACATTTTTAGGAGTAATATTAACGAAATTATCTAATATTTTCAAACTGTGGGCATAAATTTTTTTTTGAATATCTGGTTAATTTGGTAATTTTATACCAAATTTGTATGCAGAACTTCCCGTTGCTCGTAGTTAACCTCCCCGGTATTCGCATTTGTATGTAACTAAAATTGTAGTAGCACTTTCCGGTCAGATTTAGTTACTATGAACCAAATTTCTGCATAGTAGTGCATCACGTTTCTTAGCTATGGCGGTAGGTGTTAAATAGACCCCAGTTTTGGTGAGATGGTAGATTTAGTTTCCAAATACCTTCACACTTTAGTTAATCATCGTACAGTATCACGTTTCTGAGCTACAACGGTGAGCGTTTAATTGACCCGATCACGACCACTTTTTGTAAGATGGTAGATTTAGTCACCAAATACAAACGTTTATCTTTGTAAAGCATCGCGTTCCTGAGATATAGCGGTGGGCGTTAAATTGATCCAACCACGTCCACTTTTTGTGAGATGGTAGGTTTCATCATTAAACACCTACATACCAAGTTTTATCAATGTAGACAATAGCGTTCCGGAGTTACGACAGTGGGCGTTAAGTTTATCCAACCACGCCCACTTTTGGTAGAATTGTCGACAGTAACCATACCAACTCAAATTCCAAATTTGAGATTTTTTGGAATAGTATTAGCGACATAATTGATTTTGTTGACTTAATTTTACTAATTGTGGGCGTGGGAGATTTCATATAGCCTATCATTCCTTCCAGACCCATCTCGATATATGTTCCAAGTTTGAAGTAAATCGGTTCAGCTGTTTAAGAGTGAAAACGGTACAAACGAAAATAAATAAAGAAATATTTACACCTCCCTTTATAATATTAGTAAGGATGTAGAAAAATGTGTGCACTACCTTTTATCCTTGTATCTTAATACATAGCAGTGTGCTTACCTAACACGATAGCTGTTAACAACAGATGCAACAGCATGTCGGTCAGTAATATAACACTTCCAAACTTGCGTGAAAATTCCAAAAAAAATATTTTCAGTTTTCATCAACTTCCCTTTTTGTTTTTTTTATAGTAATCTTTTCTTAGTGTTCACTTTGAAACAAACAAAATCATTTTTGATTTTTTTTTATCCTGAAACTTTTAATGTGGACAAATGCCCCAACCCACAAATATTTTTTACAAATGCCCTAACCCACAAATCTATTTTACGGGAGACACAAAAAACAAAAGTAATATTTATGGTTTTTTTTTTTGTAGAAGCAATAAAATCTCAATTTTTGGTTTTATTATATAGGCTTTAATATAGAAACTAAAAAATCGTGTTTTATAAAAATGTTGGTAGATTTTGGTAGAAATATGTATTTCATATAAATTTTTCGTGAAACAGATTTTTTTGGTATTTGTAATCAACATTTGTTGAGAAATATTGTTGGTACCAGTGTGCAATATTAAAGTAGTCAACAAAATTTAAAAATTTAATGAGACTATTAAGTCATGGAAAAATAAAAAGTGGCATGTATGTCTAAATAATTGGGTGCAATAAAAAATAACCAAGATAGTAGCTACATTATAAAGCTAATGAATAATAACAAAGATATAAAATTTGTTTATCAATCGTACTATACGAGTATATAACGTATATAATTCGATTGATTTGATCATTTGACCATTAGTTAAAACCTGAGTAAAAGTATTTTGCAGCAATAGAATCATGAACAAGCTGGATAAAGTTCAACGACGACACTGCTTCAGGGTGTTTTTAATAGTCGTGGTATCGATTGTGGTATTTTCGTTATGGCTTCCAGTCTCGCATGGAAAACGTTTGCACAAGCAGTATAATGAGTGGTTCACCAAAAACAATGATGTCGACGCAACAAAGACATTTCGGGACAATCGCATTGTTGGCGGTGAAATCGCTGAGTCAGGCTTCGCTCCATATCAAGTTTCCATTCAATCAATTTTTGGTACGCATTTATGCGGAGGCGTTATCATCGATCCACAATGGATTTTAACGGCGGCACATTGTGCCGAGGATTTTCCACTCGAAATGTTACGCATCATTGCTGGAACAAATAATTGGCTTCATCCTGGAGTAATTCGCCGACCTGAGCTCGCTGTATCACATTGCAGGTTGGAAATTTTAGGAAGGGCAATAAACAACAGATCAAAAAGTCAGTGACTTTTAAAATGAAAGTTTTTGGAAACACACAATAGTCTTTAGATGCTATCTTGGGGCACTGCGATTATGCGATTAAAGAACGCAATAAACTCTTTCAAATTTATCAGACGATCTTGAGGACAGATTTTTCATAATCAACCAAATAAGCAAAATGGGAACCACTGAGCCAAAGGCATATAATACCGGCCAAATTAGTTTCACGTCCAAAACATAAACTTTTATTTAAAGCTATGTTGCAGAATTGCCAAATAGTTGTAGTCAAGCCTTTTATTAGTGTTTTTAATGAAACATTTAAGATTTTGTTGTTTTCAGTGTATAATGACAGAAGTAAGTTAAAAGCAGGAGTGTTACATTTAAGGTTTAAACGCGGGAAATTGAAGGTCACTGATGTCTAGATTTGCCTTAGAATATTTTGAAATTTTTTCGATATTTTGCATATTTTTGAGTCTATTTTTTATTTTGTGTTGAACCTAAAAATATACTGGACAAAATTGAAATCTTGAAATAAAATAGTTATGTTTTTAAAATAGTTTTTCATAGCGAAACAAATTAATTCAATATTTTGGCGCTAAGCTATTTTTGACAAGACAACAAAGAAACAACATTTCTTTGCGACTGTTTGAATTAATAAAGACAACTTTTTAACTTGCCATATTTTATTTTTTCGAAGAGTGAACATTTTTAACACTCTACTCATACAAATTCTTTCACAGGGTTGATCAACCATTTTATCATAATGACATTGCCGCGATACGGCTTGACGCGCCTCTAGAATTCAGCAGTCGGATTAAAGCGATCGAAATGAGTTTGGAAAGTTTGCGTCCGGGCGATGTGCTAACGCTAACCGGTTGGGGTAGCCCCAATTTAAATGAAGCGCCGCGGGAAGATCTATTCAAACTTAATGTGACCTATATTTCAAAAGAAGATTGCAAAGCGGCTTGGAATGATGATGAGGGCGTGGGTGTGGGACATATTTGCACTTTTACGCGTGTTGGTGAAGGTGCATGCAATGGCGATTCGGGTGGACCGTTAGTGTTTGCAGGAAAACTAGTCGGTTTGGTCAATTGGGGTGCGCCGTGTGCGGTTGGCAAGCCAGATATGCACGCAAGCGTAATTTATTATCGCGATTTTATCGAACTCGCTCTGAGTCAATGTACTCATTTGAAGGGTTATTAAAATGGTTTATTTGTTTGATCTTTTATTATAAACAATATAAAGGACATAATTTCCTAGTGCTGTCTCATTACGTGAGATTTATAAAACAAAAAATAATTGTAATTTTAAATGATAAAATCAAAAAAATAAAAACATATAACAGAACTTGTGTTTTTAATTGCTTCCTTTTTTAATATTGTATAAAACTTATTGATTCTTGTGTAAATTAAAATAAGGTATCCGCCTGTTGATAGATATCGTTTTCAAAAGATTTCGTGTAGGCTTCGCTGAAACAGAAACAGTTTGAGAAATTGAATATATCTTCAAAATTTGATTAGTGTATCATAAAATATTATGGAATATGGACTTAATTGCGATGTTGTTGTGGTAGCAGGAGTCTAGTTTGTTGTCTGGATTATATAGTACGTAATGTCGAGCACTAATAAATGAACACTTTTGTTAAATATTGGAATAATTGAGTGGTTTTGTATGTGTGCAAATTATGAGAGGCATCTGCTCCTTATCAATCTTTACTGCTTCTAAGCTCTAATCTAGTATTATATTGTAAATGTTATTATCGATGACGCCAGTCTAACTGAAATTCATTTGGTATGAATATTATTTGGTATGCATTTCATTTGGTATCAAGTTTGTGCTATTCTGAAAATCAACTGTTATTACAATATATTTAAAATTCAGATACTCCTAAACCGGAGTAAAAAGGAAATATAAACTTTTAATTATAATATTTCCCAATATAGTATAAGTATTTCAATTTGAACTTGTATTATTTAGTTAAATAGCGAACAAATTTAAATATATTGTGCATAACTACTTTTTTAATGGCCCTATTTTTTACTTTAATCTACATTACATTCCTCTCAGGTTTTGGCCAGTCCTAAAGGCGGTTTTACCGACATAAGCGCTTTATTATCCCAATCGGATCAGTCCACAGTACAGATTGCGCCAATTACACCGACATCTTCAACAAGTTTACGCCCACAAGCCCACTTAGCTCAAATTACGACGACGCCATCGTCAAAGGGTTTCATGCAGCTGGGAATCGAAGCCGCAGTAAAAAATCAATTACCAGCACAAATTTCTATTCAAACGCATCAAAGCTCATCTGAGTTAGCAGCCGAGCACGACAAGCAATTAGATCTCATCGATTCGATTGTTCAAGATGAAATGCAAAAATCGGGCGGCATTATTGAAGAGGCCGCCAGTGTCAATGAAAATATTCCGGAACTCGTGAAGATGCTCGAGAGCACAGAGAAGGCATTGGTGGAGTCATCGAATAAAAATCAGACTCCACAACTTCAACACAACGCGACCAACTACACGCCCAATGCAGTTGTCGAAGACATTGACATATCGAATGCACCACTGCTAGAGACACCGGAGGAGGACGACATACCCGATGATTTGCTGCAACATGTGGTCGAACTCATGGGAGACGATAAGACCCTACAGGAAGCTGTGGAAAAGCAAGTTTTCGGCGAAGATAGCAGTGAAACTGTTGGTGTTAGCTGTGGCAGCGGTGGAGTAGTCGCAGCTACAACGCCACCACCTTTGGCGCCCATATTTCAGAAACGCCAACAGCAGAAAACATCCACAATTAACGTTTTACTGGTAAAATAATTAAGTTTTTATAATAAAAGTTTTGGTACTCCATTTATTATAGGTGAATATTATTCTTAAGTTGAACAAAATTCGTAGAACTACAAAAAGTTAATAATATTGGGTTTATATTAGCTAAACAGTTAGAACTAGCAAAGCGCAGTTAAAAATTTTAGTATAGTATATACAGCAATTCCTACTAGTCTAGTTATTAACAGGATTTCCTATAGTTTTCTACCCAGCATAACACAAAATATTTCCGATTTTTTTAAATGATTTGTTGTCTTGTCACGACTTTTATCAAAGTATATAAAAATTTTATGTTTTCGCAAAGAAACGGTTGGAGAGCATAGGGAATAAGCGTCTGAGTAGAAAAAAGAAAATTCGGTGTGATCCAATTGCATTAACATAACATTAAAGATAAAATCAGTTTGGGAATCTACCAAATATTTTGAATCAATTTATATTCACATTTTTTTCTATTGCAGCTCCTCTAGACTTTTTCTGGGGTTATTTTTTATTGAGTGTTGAAATAACGAAATGAAATGAACGAAAATTAAAAATTTTTTGGAAAATTATGGATTCAGAGAAAAAATATTTAATTACCAATTCTTTTTTTTAATGATGCAACACTTTTTAAGCATTGCTAAATTTGCTTGTTTATTTTTAATTTTCTATTTTTAACCATTTAAAATTAAAGCAATTGATTAATGCTAATGTCACTTTTAAAATTTTTAAATCTTATCTTTTTCAAATAGCAACCAATACAACAGGAACAGCCAGCCACGAAAAGCATTATTCAGATGGCAATATCAAATTCTCCGGTGCCTTCTCCCGCCACAGTTATTTGCCCTGCTCCCATTATCTCCGCTCAATCACCTTCAAGCAGTTTCCGTTTAGCTGGCATACACACTCCTAAAACATTGCCTCTCGTTCGTAAGGAGCCCATCCAAATAGTGCGTGGCAATGGACGCGTCATAACTTTGCCGCCCATCGAGGCGCCCACTACGCGCGCGAAGCGTCGTGCACAGATATTGCCCACACAGTCTGGCAGTGTCAGCAGTGGACAAGCTAACACCAGCTTAAACATCTCAACCCTAAATGAATCATCGCTCGATAATTCGCTACAGTCGAACGCTTCATTTTCAGTTGTCAGCACTGGCGCTGCGAGCAACAATACTAATGTCAGCGTGCCAGAGCGAAAACTCAGCGAATCTAGCGCTAGAAGACGCGTTTCTAAAGAGGGTATCGTCACTGCCACCAATACCGCGACAGTGAGCAAAGCTTCAAAAAGAGCAGCTGCAAATGCTGCAAAGAAAGCATCTGCAGCAACAGCAAAGGCAAATGCTGGCAAAAACAATGAGATTGCTGACGCAGAAGAATCGCAAGAAGACGACGATGATCCGAATAAGTATGTGACAAATATTTCCACTATATTACAATACAACTTAGGTCGACTAAAGTTCAGTTTTTAGTACTCTGGATGTATCATTTTTTAAGGTTTGACTTAGTATTACATTGACATTTTAGAGAATTATCTACTCAGAATTCGACGCTAACAATTTTTCATATTATAATACCTATCACGCCTCGATTGGTCATATTGACATTCGTTTAAAGAGTTACTTTAATCAATATCTAATGAAGTTTATCTTATTATTTGACGAACTTGAGATCCTTTTAACATAAAGTTTGTATTTTGTTTATATTTTGGCAACAATAATGCAACAATGCAAAATATAGTTTGCAATCTTAGGTGAAATTTTCATTTTTAGTGTAAACGAAATATACACTACTATTAAATGAAATATTTTTAAAAGAGAAAACAAAAGAAAAACTGATTCAACTAACGATTCAGAATTAGAAAGCATAGTTTACTGCTTGTCATCTTCATGATGCTTTTTGTTATTTTGCCTTGTTGTAAACAAAATTTACGAAAAGACAACATTTTTGTGAAGTGGACTTTTTTTATTATATAAAGTTTTAAGGAAAAAAAGTTCTCTTTAAGTTTATCTACAACATTTAAATATTAATGTTTCAGACTGTGGTGTATTTGCCGGCAACCGCATAAAAATCGTTTTATGATTTGCTGTGACGTTTGCGAGGATTGGTTCCACGGTACTTGTGTGAATATCACCAAAGCCATGGGCCTGGAAATGGAAAACAAGGGCATTGACTGGACATGTCCGAAATGTATAAAAAAACAAGAGGAAAAGGTATGAACAAAATCAAATTATTAATTCAAATCTATTTTATTAAATTAATTAAATTTGACTTTTATTTGTAGTCCCAGCGTAAGATCACAGAAATGATGCCGCTCAAAAAGACAGCAACGGGTGCAGTGACCGCAACTACAATAGTAGAATCACCAACGAAAACACCAGTCAAACAGCAAAGTGAACCCGCCATTGAAACCGAAGCAACAACATATTTTGAAGGAAGAGCATCAGCAATTCCGACATCTTCATTGTCGTCAACAGTTTCGGAATTGACAGAAACTTCTCAAACAGATCTGGCACCATTACTACCAACAATCCCAAAGAAACAAATAATTGAAATTAAAAAGATTCAATCGGGTCATTTTATTCCGATCAAGAACCTGGAGAAGCAGACACCAGTTACCGTTGTAACCAGTGGTCAGAAAAAAATGTTCGCCACTACACCTTCGCCGACGAATGTATCCTCTAAGCGGGTTATTGTTCAAAATGTTCACGACCCTAGAGCGTTGTCATTGAATAAAAATGCCGGTCAAGACAAATCTTCGTCACAACTTCAGCAACCGATGCAGAGCAAAATACAAAGAACAACGTCGCAACCTGCACCACCGACAACACCGTGTATAACATGTAAAAAAGCATCTCGTCCCAATTCTATTTACTGCGGCGACGATTGCATTCGCAAACATGCCCAAAACTCGCTGAATGCCTTTGCCGCCGCCTCTTCGGCAAAATCTCCGGACCCAGTTCTGCTTAATGCGACCCAGGCCAAAAATGTTGCTGAAGACAAAAAAAAGAAGGCGAAGGGGCTTTTCGAAGATCTACTATTAATGGCTGATCGCAAGCCCAAAGCAGACCGGGTAATTCAAATTTTTGTTATTATTTTTATTTTGAAAATAGGACTAGTTTATGGAACCCGACGTTAGTAATTTTTTTTTTTGTTATTTTTTTATTGGAAACATGTTCAAGTTAATTGATTAAGGTTAGTAGTGAACTATTCCGGGACATCCACTTTTCTATATATGGCTCGTAACCTTATATCTATTTATCCGATGAACAAGTAAACTCAAATAAAAGAGCCACACCTAAGTGGATTTAAAAAATGTATAACTCATTTAAAACAGAATTGAATACAGTTTACTCTTAAATACTTTAATATAGTAAATGGTAAACAATATAGTGGCGTAAAACGCCATTCTAAATGAAAAATCTTAAATTAATTTAAAATTGTCCTTATATTAAGGTATACTAACAATTTATATATCGTTGTAACCGACAAAATGTCTTCGCTTCAAAGAAGTTAAAAACTGAAAGAAATTTTTATAACTTCAACCTATCAAAAAACCTATGTCCAGATTTTTGAGACTCAATTAAAAATCCTGAGTATCAGAGCTACAGCTTGAGCTGTGTCTTATCGAAAGTATATTTTCACGGTCACACAGTTTTATTTGTAGCTTTGGATTCTAAACAAAGTTTTTACTTTTAGGTGAATGTATTTGAGCGCAAAAGTGGACGCGTTTTGACTGGCAATGCTGCTCCTACGACCTATAATCTCAAAAAATGGCTTCAAGATAATCCAACATTTGAGGTCGTTCAACCGGGAAGCTTACAGGCAATTGAAATAGAGGTAGGTACTTGTATGTTGTTTTGTCGAGAAAACAAAAAACATATTTTTATAAAGAACTGAAATAGTAAATAACTAATTAAAATATTTAATGTGTTTAATTTTTGTTTTAATTTTAGAAAAAACAAAAGCAACGTGCTCTGCATGCATCTTCTTCTCCAACCGTTGGCAAGGGTTACGCACCGCCGCAATTTCCCACAACAGCAACGATGACGATAACATCACAATCGCCCGCAAAATCTTCACCACTCTCGCCAACACAGCAAAAATTTGATGGGGGTCAGTTATCGTATCAACAGCAGCACATGCAACTCGAAGTCATCTCCACAACAGCAACAACAACACCGCTTCAATCAAAAAACGTTAAACAACTGATGGATCATGCGAAATCTTCTTCTACAGCATCACGTCCCAACACCCCCAAACAATTGCAGAAGTATCCACAACAAGTGACGATAAAACCAGCTGAAGTAAAGCACCTTAAACAAGAAACAGAGTCCAAATCGAAGGAGAAAACAGCAACACTAAGGCGACAAGGCTCCGAAGGTGGCAGCGGTAATAAAAAGTCTGTTGAAGCTACTAGCGGTGGACAAGTAGATTCTGAACCGATTCGCTTGAATGTTCGCCGAACACTCAAAGAACAGCTGCTGCAACGTATAGACGAGCAAACTGCAACGGAGTCGGCGACGACCAATTCTGCAGACAACGGTGCCAATCAATTGCCGAAACTCACCGCAGACGAGGTGGAGGAGTTTGTCATGGAAACGGAAGCGGAAATGTACAACTATTTTAATCGTGATACCGGCACTAAATATAAATCAAAATATCGTTCGCTCATGTTCAACATCAAGGATCGAAAGAATCACACGCTTTTCGCGAAAATTTCCGCAAAGTTAATTGAACCGAAACAGCTAGTAAAAATGTCACCCGAAGAGCTGGCTAGCCAAGAGTTAGCGCAGTGGCGCGAAAATGAGGCAAAGCATCAGCTTGAAATGATTAAAAAATCAGAATTGGATCTGTTGTCGTGCGCTAAGAATTATGTGCTTAAGACGCACAAAGGCGAGGAAGTTATCGAGGCAAAACAGACAGATTGTGTAAGTTTAGATCTGACCACGCCAGTGGAGGATGTCGTTTCCGTCTTAAACAATTCGACGGCGAGCGAACTTGAACTGGAAGCGACAAGTTCTTTGCAAACGTCTTCACTACGCAAAGATTATGGTCATTTGTCCGATTTTGGAGGTGGCACTTCAAGTCCTTCTTCATCGTCGTATCTTGAAATGTCTTCATCATCGTATCATCATGTTATGTCGCCATTAGTTTCTCATCAACCGAACGCGACAGAAGAGAAATCGAAATCATTCGGAAAAGAGAAAGAGCGAGAAAGAGAAAGAGAAAAGGATCGTGACCGTGAAAAACAACATAAAAGCAAGGATCGGTACCGTGAAAAATCACGCTCGCGAAAACGCAGCCACTCGCGTAGTCGTAGTCGCAGTCGCGAAAAGCGATATCGTAGTTCGCGTAAGGATGAACAGCGACGTGATCGTGATCGAGGTGAGGATCGCGTTGCTGATCGTAACGAAAAAGAACGCATTAAGGAACGCAGCGAAAAGGAAGAAGTAGATAAGCGCAGTGAAAAGAAGATTATTGTCTCAGCGCCGTTTTCTTCAGCTTCGACAAAAGTGACTTCTACCACAAAAGAAAAGTCAACGCCCAATAGTGCTGCAAAAAAGCAGGTCAAATCAACCCCTATGGAATCGTTTAGTCTGATTGATCAAATATTAGAGTCTTCAAAAACTGTGGAAGAGGCAGCAAATTTAGTGTCGTCGACGGAAAAAGAAAAGTCGAATGTTAGACAAAACACCCCTCCTCCTCTTTCTCTTCCAGCGCCACAACCTCAAGTTTCAACTCAAACTAAAACACAACAAACGTTAGACGCTTTTTTAGCATTAAGCTCTGTCGCAGCCGCTATTCCACCCCCTCCACCGCCACCTCTGACACCTCAATCATCTTCCACCTCGGTTTCGTTTTCTACTTCGGGTGAATTTGATCTGACGGAGCTGCCTACGAGTAGTGTTTCAATATCATCAGCCTCCTCCACACCGACACCCCCGCCGTCCGCTTCATCATCATCTTTATCGCTTGATCCCTATACGCGGTACAACAGCAACAGTACCAACGGCGAATCAACATCTGCAATTTGGGGTGGCAACATCAACATGATCGATGTCGCATCATTCCAAATTATACTTCAATCGGTTGTAGGCAATTCTCTCAATCTAGGTAAGCTGCTGCCCGATGAATTGGATGTTGTCGGTCGCATTGGTCCTGATACCGTTTGGGATTACATTTCGAAAATCAAGAAGAGTCCCAATAAGGAAATTGTTATCATTCGGCTGCTGCCGTCGAGCGATTCGGAGACCGCCGCCTATACCATTCTGTATCAGTATCTCGATAAACGCAAACGTTTAGGCGTCATAAAGACTACCTCGGGACAGATTAAAGATTTCTACATATTTCCTTTGGGTGCCCGTCGTAGTATGCCGACGATTTTGCAGCCTATCGAAAGTGTCGATTTTTATGACGATGTTTTACGACCGGATATGTTAATTGGCATTGTTATACGCGTTATTGGCGGCAAACGCTCTGCGGCACAATCAGTTGCTGCATCGTCGTCGACGTCTTTAGTTCTGAACTCAACCACAACGAATACCGCTTCGACGACCAAGGTAAATAGTTATTTGCAATGGTCAAATGTCGCTGATTGTATTTTATAAGTCTGATATTAAACTTAAGATTAAAAGAATCCATACGAGTCGTTGTAAAGTAAGGATTCAGTTTGAAAAATCCGATTTCAAATTACGTTAATACCTCGGGACGACGTTATCAGACAAAACCAAGTATCTTTTTTTATTAAAAAATATATTTTTTTAATTTTAGTTCCCGCGCCGAGTTACAGAAGCAACCGCCGACACATTAACTCCCCCCGGCAGCCCCAAAGGAAAACGATTGAAATTATCAGTGCAAAAGGACGATGAAATCGACTTGGATGCCATCATTAAAGCACCCATCGCTGCGAAAAACAACAAACGTAAATTTAGCGAAATTTATTTTTTAATGAATTTTTATTTATCAGAGCAATATAATTTTTTTAAAATAAAATCCGTTCGTATAGCATTATCCACTGCGACTTCAACAACAATGTCTACTACAGCTTCAGTTACAATTTCCGATGATGCAAATGAACCCTATTCGCCTGGTGGTAGCTCTGACGATGATGTTCCATTACTACCACTTAAAGCATCGACCATTATGGATGCTCACAAGACGACAGAAAATGAACTTAAGCGTAAAATGGATGAACTTAACCGGCAAATTGCAGCACAGGAAATGGAAATTGCGGGTTTATTAAATGTTGAACCATCGGTAGGTGTTTTCTCTCAATAATTTCAATTGAAATACAATTTATATACGTATTTATTTTTTCAGCGCTATGCTCCATCCTCGTCATCAAAAGTTTTAGCTAACATTTCAATTCCATCGAATTTGTCACAAATCTTAGCAAGTATAAAAAGTAAACCCGATCAACCGCCAATGCCGACACAAGCGCCACCACCCACAGCAGCACCTCCGCCTCCTGTAATTGGTTCGTTAATGCAAACAAGCGGTGCTGCTGATGAAGAATATAATCCGGAGGATGTCATCGGCATCTCATATGATAAAAGTATGTTTGGTGAGAGTAGGCAGTTCATTATTAAAAACAAAACTCGAACAACATCGGGTACTACAAGCTAATTATTTATCAAAACTATTAAAGGAGTAATTATCTTCGGCTATACTTAAATTTAAATACCTTAACTAATTCTAGAGAAAAATTAGCTTATTTTTTATGTGTTTCTATTAGAAGTGGGCATTGTTCTTTAACGATCTCGCTCATTTTATGTCAAATTTATATTTTATGGAAGCTTGTAGTAGTTTCAAATGTATTTTAAATATTTAAATTTGAAGTTGATCTTCGTTTTGATAGATCAGTATTATTACCATAAATCAATACTTTTTACTTTGACTGGATTAAGATAATTTAAATATCTTGAAATTAAAATACAAACAACCTTATTGAATGGTAAACTCAATAACTTTGTTGCCTTAACCATAGTCGTAACATAGTTATTTTTTGTGAACAACAAATATGTTTAATGTACTTTTGGTCGCATAGAGTGTAATAATCGATTTTACGCTAAAATATTTATTTTATTTTTGATTATAATTAAATGTTCTTTATTTTGTAGTAAAACTTCCGGAAAAATCATCATCCAGTCGTCTGGCGCAATTAAGTGAAGCTGAGCTTCTTAGTATGGTTCCAGATAACATGATTGAGGAAACGACATTTGTATCGTCTGCCGAAAAGAAAATTCAGTACGAACAACCACCGCCACCGGGTGTCTAAAATAGATAGTAACCGATCGAAATTAACAAACCAACAAACGATGAAAACATTTTAATAAAGTTAGTTCTTAACTGCTTAGTAAGTAATAAATATTTTTGCATTCATCTTTATTCAATGAATATAGTTTGTCAATGTAAATCTAGTTAGTAAGAATTTGCAATAGACTCCTTCTCACTCACTCACTCACTCACTCACTCAATCACTCATTATTCATATTCACACAAAATCACTCATTGTATTATTTCACTCATTTGACCTTCTCTTTTATTGGTTATGATAAGAATTCATTTCATTTTCTAGTTTTTCAAATTATAATTAATATTTTAACTACTCGTATATGCAGAAGACAGTCTAAACGCTGGCCCTAGGCCCATTGCTGTGCTTCTAGTCTATTTGTTACTACATTAATATAATTATTTTATATGAATTAAAATATAATATAAACACAAAATATTGTTAACTTTAAAAGAATAACGAAAATATTTGTTTGGTATAGTCGTTTTGTTTCACATGAAAAATTCTTCAAAGACGTCAAGGACTAAATTTATACAAAACAAATCGAAACAAAATTGTAAAAAAATTGTGGAAATAAACTAAAGAAATAAACTAAAAAAATGTAATGAGAATTTGTAAGGCATTAATGATTATATCACTTTAAAATACAATTTTAGTTGTCATGTACAACCCTACTAGACTTAAAGTAAAAACAATAATAACTGAATAAAAACTGTACAGAAAAAGTAACAGCCCCTTTTGTATGCATAGCGACTTTAACAGGTACATATTATTGTATTAACATTTCTTCGTTCAAAACCGTTGATAACATAAATAAGTAAAAGGTTTGTATGTACGAGTATAAATACTTCGGCTTTTATTAGTTAAATTCGGAACTACTTGAACATCAATATGTAAAGTAATGCACGTTTGTAGATATGTTTTCTATGAAATAACTTTGTTTAATTTACTGCACATGGATCATGCTTGGAGCTGAAGTGTGCGCACGTTATTTTCGGGACACTGTGCTTCCGTGGAAGTTCGATTCGAAACAGGATGCCCTGTGGAATGCATACGCAAATCTTGTACTGAACGGTGTCGACGCGCACTCCAAACTCGGGACTTACAATTGGTATCTTGTCCATGTCGAGGAAAATGCCGGAACCCGCTTCCAACAGTATGGCGCCTTGAGTGGAATTAATGGCGATATTGTGTTCGGCTTGGAGTAGTGTGATAGATGAGTCTAAACTAATGCCCTCAGAGCCCTTAATCGCAACTCGTCCGTCTGCTTCCAAACTCAACGGTTTTCCAATTGGACTGGCAATTTTGCATGCACTGACCGACTTGGCCACCAGCGCTTCTGCTCCACCAGGCATATTGTAGTGTGGTCGATGTGTGTTAAAGATTGTACTGCCACTGATCGGATCCTTAACCTCGAAAGTGTTGACTGCCCGAAATTGTATACCCGACTTATCCATGACCAGCCGATTTGGGTCATTTGATCTTTGTGTTGCGGCGCCGTTGTTTCGATTAGGATCAAAATTAGACGGTTTCTGTACGGCAGTGTTGCGTGGAATACGTACAAAAACGCCACCACCATCTTCGGCCGTAATGCTAACCGGAACATCGGTAAAACCTTCGATCTGGCCGATGACCTTGCTGTAGATGCTATCTAAATCGGTAGTGCCATAAAATTTTATTAAATCCTCCTCAGGTATAAGCTCCATGCCATGAATTCCCTTGCCTAAATGTAGCACACCGATGATAGTTAGCGTTAGAAGAAGATTTCCGACGGTCAGGACCAACAAAATCGTGATTATAGTCCAAAAGGCGAATGTGTTGCGTCCCTTTTTTAGAGTGTTCTTCGTGTAGGCCATGGCCGCAACATCGTCGTAGACATAATTGAATTTTTCGTCCAGAAAGTTATTATCTACACTCGAGTGGGGCATGCGATCCAGTTCATCCGTGATTCCAATCGGAGTCACCTCCGATGTTGCCTCATCTGAATAAGATGGCGAAGGACCACGTACAAAACTATTTTCGTAAGATTTCATTTTAGATCTTGATCTAATCTTAAGTTATTTATTTGTAATGTTTCTGAAAAGCAACCAAATCGAAAATAGTGTAGACACTTTGTGCTGGCCTCACATATCACAGCTGATGTTATGTTAGTACAACATTTGGTCTCCCACACTAATTCAGTGACCATGCGCAGATACAAAGCAGAGGAGTGGACTTCTTTATTTGCACAGTGCCACACATCTGACATATAAACATATTAGTAACACTTTAACTCATTAATCTCTTTGTGGGATTACTTTTAATATTATATGAGTGTCATCAACGGCACAAAACGGGTCTTTAGATAGTCCTAAAGATTAGCCAAATCGCTCATCGTTTAGAATATCTTCGGCTTTCTGCATTAACCTTCTGCATACATAAGTATCGTAAATCGGATTTCTGAATGAATTTATTGGAAAAATAAATTATCATAATTTAAGCAGCATACTTTGAATAAACCCAAAATTTTAAAGGGTCAGCTGGCGGTGGGACTCCATATGACAACATAAGACTGAAATGGTGAAACGGTAGTCTAATTATTTTTATAATTAAGGAAAGATCTATTTTTATTATCTAGAGAAAGAAATATATGCATAAAAGCAATTATAACTTGTATGGAAAATATATTTAAGAAATTTCAACTTCGTCAAGTGAATCGAGATAAAAGGAGACAATGTTAAAAAAAATAACAACTTTTCTACAATTTGAATTTTTTTTTTGTGGCTAAGTACTTAACCATCCTGATCTGCGTCGGATTTTGAGTCGATTTCCGTCTGTCTGTCCCAGCGATTACAGCCATAGTTTAAGAGCTATCGAGCTGAAATTTAGTATGTGAGCTCCTATTCTCCAAGCGGAAGCTCAGTTCTAAAATGGGGCCAAAACTACTACCCCACAAACCACCCCTTTCCATGCCATAAAAAAATAATAAAAATAGTTCCAGTGCAGATATCCAGTTCAAATTCAAGAATTAGCACTTTAGTAGTAACTTGAAACTGTTTACAAAAAATGTGAGTGAACGGATAAGAACCACGCCCACCTGCTATACAAACTAACCCTTTTTTGGCGAATAATTTTTTTTTAAGAATAGTTACAGTGTAAATAACCAGTTCAAATTCGGTATTTAAGACTTTAGTAGTAACAGAAAACTACTAACCAAAAAGGGGCGTGATCCGATAAGCACAGCGCACTCTTATAATAGAGACACTTGTGTACTACAAGAAGCACATTTTTTGATGTCACTGAAATAGCGGAGGGTATTTGATCTTCGGCATAGCCAAAGATAATTCTCTTACCAGTTAAGTTTGATTTTAAAATGCTTGCTCCTGGCGTGTTTTTTTAGCTGCTTATCTGTTGTGGTTATAAAATTATTTTGTGGTAAATTATTTTAAACTAAGGTTTTACTATTTTTTTAATTATTACTATTTTTATGATAAACTAGCGAATGCCCGGCACTTCCTCGGTACATATGTGGGAGGCCTTATCATTATGAAACGCACTGTATATAAAAGCATTTGAAAACCTCTTCATTAAGGAACAGGGCCGTACCTAGAATTAAGGCGCCCAGAGCAAAAGTGAATATTACCGCCCTTCCAAAATAATTTTGTATATTTCATAATTTTTTTTTTTTATGAAATAGTAGTTGAAAAATTTAAAAATTAACAGTACATTTATTTTTCATGAAAATCAAATGAAGAAGCAAAAAAAAGAAAGTACTCCCTTGTGTATAAGTGTCGCCCTACAACTTCTTCCACATGCCGCTCTTACGTAGTGACGCCCGGGTCAGTAGCCCCTTTCGTACCACCCTAGATACGGGCCTGTTAAGGAAACGAAAACGAAAACAATGCCAAAAATAAGTAAATTTCTGGCAACCACATTACATTGTCTTATCCACCTCAACCATAACTTTTAGGACGACTGATTTAATTCCAAGTGGAATTCTGATAATTTAAATTTTATTACCGTGGCAACTCTGTTTGGGATATCACCTAATTTTGTTATAAATAAAAATTAAAACTGTCTGAAACGGCAAAAATCGATACTGTTATTTTTAATTTAATTATTTTGTCTTTGTTACTATTAAAAATAATTGTGTTGCGTTGGGCAATCCGAAAGTATATTGTAGAGGAATAATTTCAATCAGTTTCGCACAGTGACACGCAATGGCATTCAAGGTATGGGGAATTTGGTCATTTCAGGGTACATACACACCAATTGTTGCACTTTAACATTGTCTTTGATTTCTAACTACTGACGTAGCCAATCGATCCCAAACGCGATGAATTCCGGCGTTACTTAGAACGGGCTGGCGTCGTCGAAGCGCTGACAAAGGTATTTGTACGCATTGTTAAGGAGCGGCCGGATAATCCAATCGAATATCTACGCCACAATCTGGGTGATTCGCTGCAGCAGGCCGATAACATGGCATATTTGCAGAGTGAGTTGGAGGATTCGCGCATTGAAATTCAACGTTTGCGAGACATCATCGAGAGCATTAATCCGGAGGCACTTGAAGTTGAACCGCAATCAAAGTCGCCACAAGTGGATAATAAGGAGAATGTTGTTGAAGATATATCACCGATTGATAATCGTAAAGAGAACGAAATCGATAGTAGCGCTGCTGAAGGTTCTTCTGATATCGAAGCAGAAGCACCGCCAATGGCCACGAACGAAGCTACAACAGTACCAGCAGTAGTGGCAGAAACCGAAACGATTCTCGATAATGACCAACAGACGGGAGCGCCGTTAAACTTTACAAATGAAAATTCAGTTGCTCAAGCAAATTAAAAACATGCCGAAATTAGATGTTTGTTTAAAAAAAAACAATTTACACTTTGGGTTTAGAGCGATTTTAGATGTTAAATGGCTTAAAGCAAAATAAATTTGCTTAGATTACTTTCGGCCTTCACTTTTTAGTTCCTTCTAATTAAGAAAAACCCAGTTCCATATTTGACTCTATTTGGTATCGAAACTCATGTTACAAAAGGGATAATTTTATCATTCATAATAAATAAAACAAATATCAACAAAATTTTTTTTTCTATAAATAAAAATGAATTCTTTCTTTCTTTGTACCACATGCGCGTCTAAACCATTCATCCGATTGGATGGTTTTGGGCAAACAAAATTTGCCACGCCCACATTTATAAATCTAATTAAAATTATTCGATTATTTCGATAATATTGCTCCTAAAAATCTGAATTTTGGATCTGAGTTTGTATAGGCACTGTCGACAACTTCATCAAAAATGGGCGAGATTGTATCAATTTAACGCCCACTTTGAAAAAAAGAAAAATACAAATATGCTCCTAAAAATCTGAAATTTGGTATCCAAGTTTGTATAGGCACTGTCGACAAAAATGGGAGAGGTAGGATCAATTTGACGCCTACCGCCATTGCTCAGGGACTTGATGTGCTATGTAACGGAATGCACCGGGAAGAATATCAGGATATACAAAATCTGCCACGCCCACAATTTGTTTGTTTAAGTGAAAATATGCGATGACATTGCTAATATTGCTCCTGAAAATTTGAGGTTTTCTTTCTGAGTTTGTATGGTTACTGCCGATAATTTCACCGCAGTAACTCGAAATCGCTATAACAGGGAGTACCGGGAAGTTTCGCTATCTAACGGGGAGTATCGGGAAATTCTGCTAACATTTTCTTTTTTTAAGTGGCATTCCATGGTTTCGGGCGACAAAAAAAATTTCCACGCCCATATATTACGCCCACAATTTGTAAAACTAAATTTTTATAGGCACTGTCGACAACTTCCCCAAAAGTGCGTGTGGTTTGATCAATTTGACTCCAACTTTTAAAAAAAGGTTGAATCAATTGCTCAGAAATTTGATGCGCTATATAGAAAACATATATAGAGATGCACCGGAAAGAAGAACAGGGTATACAAAATCTGCCACGCCAACAATTTGTTTAATTACGTGAAAATATACGATTATATTTCTAATATTGCTCCTAAAAATTTTACATTTTGTTTCTGAGTGGTTACTGTCGATAATTTCAACAAAAGTGGGCGTAGTTGGGAGAATTTAACGTTCACCGCCGTAACTCAGAATCGGAACAACGGGGAGTACCGGAAAGTTTCACCAACTAATTGTCTTTATATATAAAAATGAATGTACTTGAATAAAAAAATTTTAAAAACAATCTTTTTGTTTTTTTAAGTGGCATTTCAAAGCATGCCGGGCATTAGCTAGTTTTATATTAATTTAAAATAGGTGATAAATAAAAACAAAAAATACAACCATCGATGTTATACTCGTATACTAATATTTTGTCTGTACTTATTATCAGATGGTTTAACCTCGTACGACAAAAATATACATACCCCTTACAGATAGAAAACATAACTTATATGTTACAATCCCTAATTAATATGCGGACATTAACTCTAGCTAGCGTCTGTCAGGATTGGTGCAATCTTCTTTATTCCTTTTCCACACGTTTTTTTTTTAACAAACTTGAAACATACTTGTATATATGACGTGCCGGATCATATATACAGATATGTTATCTAAACGAAAACTCGATCTAACTTTCACTAATCTAACTTAGTCCACTAATTTTTAAAAAAATTGAGTATTGGAGGAACATAACCACATCTACGATCCTGCCAAAAGTGGCAGTGGTTGGATCATTTTTACGCCCACCTCCATAACTCATTATATAGTACAATAGTGCTTAATAAACAGTGACTTTGCACGAAAAAGGTGTCACGCCCACTTTATTCTAAACAAATCTTAGTTTTGAACAAAAATTAACAAATCCATTGCTATTTTTTTTTAAACAAGGGCTTTTTTGTATACTTTATTTCAAAACAATTGATAATTTAGATTAAGGATATAGAGAGAAAGAGTTTTTCGTTCGTACACATCATTTCGAGTGCGACAAGACGAGTTTAATTTTATAGGAAATTTTAATTTTCTAGGGAATCTTGTGCAATACAACAAATATATTTTTAAAAATCTATATCTTTAACAATTTGTTTTCGAAACTTAAACAAAAATCACATTTTGAACTATAACACTTCTTTTTACAATTTAATCTATATATCTAAATGTAGTACCCGGCGTTGCACGTTGCACTGTGCAACAATTTCTATCATAAATTCTATCATCCAATAGTCCACTTATTTGAAATTGTCGACGGTTAACATTCAAATTCAAAAACCAAATTTAATTTCACAAATTGTGGGTGTAGCTAATTTAAAAAAACTCGTCCCCTAAAATCTGTATGTTCAAAATTTGAATGAAATGTGTTCAGCAGTTTTCGAGTTTAGCCATAACAGCAGACAAGGGAGACAGACGTTGGAATTTATGTATATATGTAGTAATCTCTTGACGAAAGTTCGAAGAGGGTTGAGAAGATAAATAGAATTTAGTATTTTATAAAATACAAAAAATTACGAACATTCGCGTCGGTGTGTGTGTTCAATTGCGTTTTCGAAGATACTTCATGGACGTTTCGCATAACATTCGCACGTAGAATCGAGCACTATTGTGCGCCTGCTTTAAAGATACATTTTTCGAAGATTAGTCTAATTGAAAAATAGCATTTTATCAAGAAGAAGAAGAGACAAGTACCGTTTGTTTACGTTCAGCTTACTTCAAATGGCTGCTAGTGTTGCAAATCAAAGTGCACCGCCCGCGGGACTCAAAGCACTAATCGACCACTTTCAATGCGTTTACCCTGACCAACCAAATCCATTACAAGTGACAACCCTTCTGAAATATTGGCTCGGTGGCCAAGATCCTTTAGACTACATAAGCATGTATCACAATCGTGGCAATGTGGAACGGGGAGTACCGCCACACTGGCATTACATCAGTTTCGGGCTTTCAGATCTGCATGGCGACGGACGTGTGCATGTTGTCAACAGCGAAGAACACAACAGCACTCGCTCGGGCATGGGTTTCGAACTCACCTTTCGTTTGATGAAGACGACAGAAGAGTTGCGTGCAGAACACGAGCAGCCAGAGCGGCCACAAAGGCCCCCTACGTGGCCGGCCAATCTGCTGCAATCGTTAGCTCGTTACTGCTTTCAATCGGGCAACGGACTCTGCTTTGGCGACAACATTCCGTGGCGCAAAAGTCTCGATGGCGGCGTAAAAAGTTGTTTGCAGAATATTTTGGTCGCCCAAGACCCGCAGCTGGGAAGCATTGATGGCGCTTTTGGTACGGTGGACTTTTGCCAGATTGTAGGAGTCACTGATACGGAATTGGAACAAGCTTCACGCTGGAATGGACGTGGCGTACTGAATTTTTTGCGTCAGGATGCACAGACGGGTGGCGAGTTTCTAGTCACCGATATGAGCCGCAAACACAGCGTATTTGAACTTTTTCCAGAAACTCTATGCAGTCTGCAGGACGATCTTGAAAAGCAGGGCTCGGATCTTGCCGGAATAAATGCAGACTTTACATTTCGTGAACTGCGTCAATTTTCGTCAAATTTTAAACAAGAAATTGACTCAAAGAGCCTAAACAAACAATGCCTATGGGAGTGGGAAGAAAATAACCGAATGCAGGAGTCGACATCAAAGTCGCAAATAAAACGAGAAGAAGGAGCCGCCGGCTTTCCATACTCAATGACGCTGAGCAGCAATTCTTTGCACAAATCATGTCCACTCGACTATCAGCCGCAAGCGCCAGACTCTATTTCGCTAGACGGCATTGAAATTACACTTGCACCGTACGCTGCCAAGTATCTTCTGCTTGCTGTCAAGGATCGCATACGACATGGTCGTCATTTCACGTTCAAAGCACAGCATCTAGCACTGACATTGGTTGCCGAGTCTGTGACAGGTACTGTTGTAAGTCGCGCAGCGCCGTATGGTGTTGTAGGCTATTGGATCCAAGTGCTTATTCCCGAGGATCTAGTGCCGCGAATGATGGCTTCATTCCAGCAGTCTGGATTAGATGGAAGGGCTAATGAAGAAATGCAACACCGTCTCGAATTCGAATGGCCCGAGCATAAGCTAAAATTGATTGTTGATCAGCCACATCAAGGAGGAATTCAGCCGCATATTTAGCACTCTTTGGTGTTGTTTTTGTCAAATTGTATTTACATTTTTAACAACGTGCTTCCAATTACTTTAACATTTTATATTAAAAATAACTAAAAATTTTAAAATGAATTATTTACTTCTGCAATTCTAGGAACGTTTTTCTGCTATTTTGTCGAATATATGAACTTAGTTTAATGTACTTCAGACGTTGTCGCATTGCTTTAAACTTAAATGTGAGATATGAGTATATTGAGTTTGTTGTTCCATTTGTAACACCCAAAAGAAGGCGTGATCGCGTATGACAATCTATATATATAAAAATTAACTCTTTTTTCCTATCTTTCTTTGTACCAAATAGGCGCCTAAACCATTCATCCGATTGTGATGAAAATTTGGGAAGTTGCTATGCTCACGCCAACTTAGGTTTAGGGCAAAGAAAAATTTGCCACGCCCACCTATTACGCCCACAATTTGTAAAACTAAGTTAATATATTCGATTATTTCGCTAATATTCCTCCTAAAAATCTGAAAATTGGTATCTGGTATCTCAGAAACTTGATGTGCTATATACAAAACATGTAATGGGATGCACCGGGAAGAATAAAATCTGACACGCCCACAATTTGTTTAATTAAGTGAAAATATACGATGACATTGCTAATATTGCTCCTACAAATTGGAGATATTGTATATGAGTTTGTATAGTAACTGCCGATAATTTCACCGGCGTAACTCAGAATCACTACACCGGGAAGTTCCGCTATCGGGAGTACCGGGAAGTTCTGCCAACGTTTTTATTTTTAAGTGGCATTGCAACGCATGCCGGGCATTCGCTAGTATACTTATATACTTATTTGTATATATAAATAATCAGCGTCGAAATCAGAGTTGATTTAATGATGTCCATCTGTCTATTTCGGCGAATTCAGCCGTAGTATAAGAGATACGTGTGCGAGCTCCCATTCTCCAAGAAGTTAGATCCAAGATTGTACAACTATCACCCACCTTAAATACAAATCAAACCTTTCAAATGGGAGTCATAATAAAAATAACCGGTTCAAATTTAATATTTCGCACTTCAGTAGTAATACGGACCTTCTGACACTATAATTATAGTCTTATATTTGGTATACAAAAAAACGGTATTTGAGCTTCGGTAAAACCGAAACAAATTCTCTTATTAGTCAAAACTAATTCTGTTTTTGGACTGTTGCAGTTAATACGCGAAAAGTGCTTATAGCGTAAATATGTGCGAGTATGTATGTGACACATTCCCATCGAACTATTAAACAGTTTGTAATTTTCAGATACAATTTTCACAACATAAAAATTAAGAAGCTTTGCCTTCGTTTTTTTTCGATTTTAATTAAAATAATTGATTCTTAAACGAAAATGCGTCACTTTATTTTTATGCTTTGCTACGAGAATCTGAATGTGTGAGACAACCATTTGACCATATATCATTCATCGATACGTACTATGACGATATAATTTGGTGTGGCACCTGGTAATTAAAAACCTGCAAAATCGTACAAGTACAATTCTTAATTACGATGGAGAACGCTTTCTAGTTTCTAGTTTTTAACTGAAAACCGAGCAAGTTCATATACAATATTGTAATCTAACTGTAAATCAAATAGTTGTTAAGTTTAAATATTTCAAAAACACTTTTGTCATTTAAGTAACAAAACAAAAACAATAGAAGATTACCCTGATTAATTGTGTACAACAATTGTAAGTTTTTCCGCGGCTTTTAAAACATTTGTAAATCGAAAATCCAAGAATTTCAGGAGTATTATTGACAACAAACTCATCTTTACTGTGCAGCCTATTTCGCGGCGATACGTCTTAAATTCGCATCAGTAGTTTTTTGCTACCATGGTAGGTAAACGCAATAAAACATTCAATTCAAATGTATTTTACTATTATTTATTATTTTTTTAAGCGAATAATTAAATTTCTAAGTTGACTAAATGAAATTGATCTTAAAAAGTTATTTGGAAACTTAAAAATTGCAGCAAAGCCTCCTAGTGAGGATTTGTGGCGAAATCAAAAATAGCGATTTGATAATTTTTGTCTTTTTTCGATTATTTTTTAATTCTTCCGTTCTCCAGTGACTCACACCAAAGGAAAATACTGAAAACAGATTAGCAATTTTTGATTTCATTTTGATTGGAAAGCGAAAAAAGTAAAATACAGGCTGGCAATAGGAGCGATGTGCCTAACCGAAACACACAAGTCGACAGCAGTAAATGTTACGCCAAATATTTTATTTAAATCATTTCAATAAATTGTATATAATGTATTTTTTGTATCAATACAAAGGATGTTTAATAATACAGATTTTGAATATTAATATAGCATATATAAAACACTTCTTATTTTAAATGGGAAGGGGTTGTCGCGGCGCAGTAAGGTTCCATAATTGGCCATTGTTAAAAAATAAACTTAATTAAAGTAAAAAAATTAAACAAATATGGTTAAAATTAAAACTTGGAAAAATTTCGAAATTTTGCAAAAACGGTTGGCGACGACGACATGCGGCGGCACGAACGCTTTAATATTAATTTTCTTTAATTGCAAAACAAACAAAAAATCATGGAAATTAATTAATTAATATACTAAATTGCGGATGGCATTTTTTTGTTTGTTTTGTTTTTATATTTTTTTGCAATTTGGTTAAATTTAAACGGAGGCAATTCTTTTTTAATAATGGAGAAGAGGAAGATATTTTGTGAGTTAAACGCAAATGACAGACAATATTTCACTTTTGCGAATTGAGTTTACAAATTCAGTTACAAAAGAGAATTGTCACACCAGAAATGCTTAATGAATCGATAAATTTAGGACAACAATTCAAAGTAATCCTATACACAATATTTCCGTCAATTACTTTTTGAAGAAAATGGCTTTTATTTGTTTTATTTTGGCTTTAATGTTAATCCGTCAATTCAAATTGTACTTGAGGAAGGAAAACATCCGAACTATAGACACAATTTTGTAACCAAAAAACTTAAATAATGGTTTAAATATTTAAATATCTTTACTAAACTTGTGTTTTTATTTTATTATTTCAAAGGAAGTTCAATAAAGTATATTTTAATAAAGACCGAAAGTAATATTTCCATCAAAATCTGATTAAAGTACAAAAAAAAGTTTTAGTGTTTTTGTTTTTCAAAGACAGCTTTAAATAAATTTTTGACTAAAACCAAAATATTAAAACGTATTTCCATAAAACGTGAATTTTTAACAAGTTCTTCTTGCGTTAAAGAAATGGTATCAATTTAAACTTCATATGTATTCGTAGCATGCATATGAATGCATTAGTTTCTTATTAAAATCATTTAGCAAAATACAGAGCAAGATCCCGGAGGCTCTGTCTCTATATTGTAATCGAAATTTATTGCATTCGCAATGAAAGATGTATTCTAAAAAAAAAACAATTCTCAATGCGAAACTATTAAATTGCAATGACTTAATGTCCGATTTATGAAGTGGGGATGGTTAATTTTAGAAAATAATCTTTTAAGGGAGATTGGTTGGAGGGTTTATGACCCGATGTTGGTTTATTGATGCAAGAATTGGCTGACAGAGTACATACACGGGCATTTTTATAATTAAAGTACATCGAAGTAAGTTGCAAAAAAAAATTTGTGTAAAGAAAATTTTTAATAATTAATTTGATTTTCTGTTTTTTTTTTTTTTTTGTATAATAATAATTTATCAGTTTGTTGTTCTGATTTCCTTTATTTTAAATTATTGATTATTTTTTTATGTTTTTAATTTTTTTTTTATATGTGTGTTGTTGTTTTGTGTGTGTTAATATATAGAGGGGAGGAGGGGTTTTCTTGCTTCCTGCTCTGGTGCGCGTCCGCTTTTCAACTGCATAATTTTTTCTTGTTTATTTTTTGCGCTTATCTGCTGGTTTAAGAATCTGGAACGAGCACATCAGCGTATCGTCCACGGACATCATGGCGCCGGCATTATCAAACTCGCCGCAATAATTTGGAGCAGAGAAGAGCGTTACCAACTGTCGCTTGGCAAAGAATTCGTACCCATCCTCGACGACCTGATGGGCGCGACAAATCAAATCAAAATCGTGCTTTTGCAAAAATTTGCCGACGACTTCGGCGCCAAAAGTGAAACTAACGCCGCGATCATTTTCTCCCCAACCCATGGTGTCCTTGTCCGGATCGGACCACAACAGATCACACAGCAGTCCCTGATCGGGCACATCAGTGGGGCGCATGATACGCCGAATTTGCTCCATCGACGACAAATCGGGCGATAGTCCACCATGGCAGCAAAAGATCTTTTCATCGACAATCGCCGCAACCGGCAGGCAATTAAAGCAATCGGTGAAGGTCTTCCACAATTTGATGGTATAGCGGCGCTTGCACTCGTCGTAGAAGCCATAGATGCGATTGATACTAGCGCATTCGTGATTTCCGCGCAACAGAAAGAAGTTTTCCGAGTACTTTATCTTGTAGGCGAGCAGAAGGCAAATCGTTTCCAGCGATTGCTTGCCGCGGTCGACATAGTCGCCGAGGAACAGGTAGTTCGATTCTGGCGGAAAACCGCCGTACTCGAACAGACGCAGCAAATCGTAGTACTGGCCGTGAATGTCGCCGCAAATTTTTAATGGTGCCTCCAGCTCGAGCAGAATTGGTTGCGAGAGAAAGATTTCGCGCGACTTCAAACAAAGTCCGCGAATCTCACTTTCAGAGAGTTGGACGTTTTTGCCCGGCCTGGCTCCACGCACTTCCAGAAGACGCGATATGATGCTGTCGATATTCATTACGTCAGCCATGTTGGAAATTCGCGTTTTTCGTCGTCGTCGTTCGTCGCGCACGTTTCTCCGTTTTTTCTTTTTATCTACGCAAGAAAATTTATTTTCTCGTCAGTTTTTTTTCGAGCGAGGAGTGTTCGCGTATCGAGTCGAAAGTGCGTTCCGATTGTAGCTGTTTTGCAGTCGTATTTAATGTTTCTATTTTCTTCACAATAGATTTTTTTCTTTTTCGCTATTTTCGTCGTTTCGTCTTGCACTTGCACACACCACACACTCCACACAACCAACACCAAAGCTACTTGAGGCGAATTAAGCAGTAAAAAAATGACGGACGACGGACAACGAACAAAGAGACGATGATTGGCGGCGAAATCGAGTCGGGCAAAGGCGTACTTACGACGAAAACGAAAAAATATCGAAGCGAAAGCAGCGAGCAAATGCACCCAGTAGTACAACGGACGACAGCCAACAACGTCCAACGGAATCGGATATATGTATATATTGTTATGTAGACGTAGCGATACTAGAAATGATGCTGTTTGTTTGTTTGTTATTGTTAGTTAAATTAGTTAATTTCAAAATTTTGATGGCAAATTGAAGACAAAATTTTTCATTATGAATTTTAATAATAAGAAACTCATTTGCTCGTTTTGAGAAAAAAGTCAAGCATTAGTAAAAAATATTAGTATTTAATTTAGATTTGTATTGATGCACTCCTTTTCTATTTAGTTTTTTTTTTTTGTATGTTAATTACTCAAAAATTATGGACATTCCTGACCAATAACAATAAAAACCTGGTTATTTTTTTTTTCAATTTCCGGTGCACCGCTTTAAAAGATTTTTTTGATACCATTTATGTCTATTGAAGGTTTCAGCTTCTACAAATCGGTCAATGAGCAGACAAAATGCGTTTTACAGGTAGATGAGGTATTGTCGTTGGTATACTGTTTGGTTGCGTTCGCCGCTTTTACATGATCAAATAATTATTATTGATAAAGGCTATAGAAGCACTGCGACCTGAAAGATTTATTGTGCAGCCTCGTTGCCCTACAAACACAATTCTAGACCAAAGCTGCTTTTTATTGAAGAAAAAAAAAAAAACAAATAAAATATGTATAGATTTGATATTATAAATACAAATTAAATAAAGGGATTCCTTCAAATAGTATTCCTACCTTCAAAGTAATGATAGACTGCGAATTTATATGCAATTGCATATTTGAAGGAAAAAATTATAGATTCAAAGGTTGCAAAGGCAAAAAAAAATATAATACGATTCGTCACTCACGATTTTCAAATATGTTGATGTATATTTAGATGCATATATTGCATATCTATATATATAAAAATGAATTTTTCTATCTTTCTACCTTTCTTTCTTTGTATCAAATGGGCGTCTAAACCATTCATCCGATTTTGATGAAATTTTAGGGAGTTGCTGTGCTCACGCCAACTTAGGTTTAGGGCAAAGAAAATTTTGCCACGCCCACCTATTAACCCCAAAATTTGTAAAAAAAAAAAGTTTAATTATTCGATTATTTCGCGAATATTGCTCCAAAAAATCTGAAATTTGGTATCTGAGTTTGTATAGACACTGTCGATAACTTCCCCAAAAATGGGCAAGGTTGGATCAATTTAGCGCCCACTTTGAAAAAAATAGAAAATATGCGATAACGTGGCTTATATTGCTTCTAAAAATATGAAATTTGGTATCTAAATTTGTATTGGCACTGTCGATAACTTCCCCAAAAATGGGCGAAGTTGGATCAATTTAACGCACACTTTCAAAAAAAGGGTGGATCGTTTTTAGGCCTACCACCATTTGCTCAGAAACTTGATGTGCTAAATAGAAAACATGTAACGGGATGCACCGGGAAGAATAACAGGATATACAAAATTGTCCACGCCCACTTATTACGCCCTCAATTTATTTAATTAAGTAAAAATATACGATGACATTGCTAATATTGCTCCTAAAAATTTGGGATTTTGTTTCTGAGTTTGTATGCCGATAATTTCATAGCCATAACTCAGAATCGTTACAACGGTGAATACCGAGAAGTTCTGCTAACTAACGGGAGTTCCGGGAAGTTCCGGTACTAACGGAAGTACCGGGAAGTTCCGGTACTAACGGAAGTACCGGGAAGTTCCGGTACTAACGGAAGTACCGGGAAGTACCGGGAAGTTCTGCTACCATTTTTTTAAGTGGCATTGCAACGCATGCCGGGCATTCGCTATTAATTTGTATAAAAATATGTTGAATAGAACTTGTATAAAAAATCTTAAATAAAGTAAAAAAAAAGAAAAATATAAATTAAATATAATCTTTGTATCGTTGCGAATCACTGCATTTGAAAATGCAAAAAAAAAAATAGCAAGGATGTTATTCTAACGCGGTAAGCCCAGGTTCGACGCCTCGCTCTCGCCAGTGTTTCAGTACTTAATAAGATTACTGATGACGAAAGTGACACTTCAGAAACATGTTTAACCATGCCCTTGCTTTGCAATACAAATGTCTATTTTTACAATAATGACCTTTTACTCCCATCCACATCATTTCCAACCGCCCACGTCTATCCTTCACCAGATTTTCCTTTTCAAAAATAATGACCCAATTGATCTGCTTCGCAACCCAATAGACTCAAACATATCAATAATATATGTAAAAATTTCTACAACAAACTTTAATATAATAAATTTAATGTAATGTAACCAAATATGTTTTTATTTTATTTTATAACTAGCGAATGCCCGGCATGCGTTGCAATGCAACTTAAAAAAAATGTTTCAGAACTTCCCGGTACTCCCGTTAGTAACGGAACTTCCCGGTACTCCCGTTAGTTATCGGATCTTCCCGGTACTCACCGTTGTAGCGATTTTGAGTTAAGGCTGTGAAATTATCGGCATGCAAACACAGAAACAAAATCCCAAATTTTTAGGAGCAATATTAGCAATGTCATCGTATATTTTTTTATTTACTTAATTAAATAAATTGAGGGCGTAATAAGTGGTCGTGGACAATTTTGTATATCCTGTTATTCTTCCCGGTGCATCCCGTTACATATTTTCTATTTAGCACATCAAGTTTCTGAGCAAATGGTGGTAGGCGTAAAAAAGATCCACCCTTTTTTTGAAAGTGTGCGTTAAATTGATCCAACCTCGCCCATTTCTGGGGAAGTTATCGACAGTGTCTATACAAACTCAGATACCAAATTTCAGATTTTTTGGAGCAATATTAGCGAAATAATCGAATATTTTAACTTAGTTTTACCAATTGTGGGCGTAATAGGTGGGCGTGGCAAAATTTTATTTGCCCTAAACCTAAGTTGGCGTGAGCACAGCAACTCCCTAAAATTTCATCAAAATCGGATGAATGGTTTAGACGCCCATTTGGTACTAAGAAAGATAGAAGAATTCATTTATATATATATAGATATACAATTATAAAATTTTCTACACATCTTAAGCCGATAGCCCAGACAGCTAGTGCATAAGTTTAATTTATAATTTTAAATAAATAAATAGACTCAACAAATTATGGTAGAACTTGGCAGAATTTCCTATTAATTGAAGCTGCATAAAAATCCATCTAAAAATGCATCGAAAAGAAATCAAATTATTTTTACAGGAAATAATTTGTCTACCAAAATATTGGTTATGCGAAATGTTAAATTACGATTAACTAAAAAAAGATTTTGAGCAGTGTCCAAATTTCCCAATGTAAGCCCCATTCCGTGTGTGTGAGATATATAGTCGAATAAACGACACAATAGCACAAACTTGTCAATGTCTCATAACTCTGGCACATTTTCGCAGACACCGAACACACAAAACTCGATCCTGAGATCTCTTCGTTATGGTGTAAGGAGAATTTCCACGAAATATAGGCGAAGACTTTCAGAGAAAATCCTTTCTACACCTTGATACTTTCTATCATGAGCCCGGGGACTTTCCCCAGGGTATTTTATAAATGAAATTAAGTTAAATTCATTTTGAGAGCTACCAGGAGCTCGTTTGTGACCCCGAGAGACAAGCATGGAAGACTCGAACACTACGTGCTCAATAACTTAAAGTATAGATGTTGTATTTATATTGAGTTATTGACGAAAAAGTATCTGTGAATTGTAGCAAAAAAAAAAGTGTGACGGAAAAAATGGTTCAATACTTAAGGCAAGCTGTTGTATTTTTAAATTTATAAATGTTCGGTTGCGTATTATGTACCTGAACCTGCTCAAAATATAAGTATGTGTAAGAAAGATAATTAGTTAGCGTAACTTCCCGATACTACAAGATGTAGCGTTTCTGAGTAACAGTGGTGGGCGTTAAATTGATCCAACCACGCCCATTTTTAAGTGAATTTATCGACAATGACCATACAAAATCAGATACCAAATTTCATTTTAAGCAGCAATATTAGAAATATTTTCAATTAATTAAACAAATTATGGGCGTGGCAGTAACATTTTAGTGAATAGAATGACTTTCTGTTACTCTTTTTTTTCGCTACAATTCGCAAATACTTTTTCGTAAATAACTCAATATAAAAACTTCATCTATACATTAAATTTTTGGGACGGATACACGGATATCATTAAATCGTCTCAGAATTCGACGCTCACCAAAATAATAGGTTACACAAAATCTGTCACGCCCATAATTTGTTTAATTAATTGAAAATATTTCTAATATTGCTGCTTAAAATGAAATTTGGTATCTGATTTTGTATGGTCATTGTCGATAAATTCACTAAAAAATGGGCGTGGTTGGATCAATTTAACGCCCACCACTGTTACTCAGAAACGCTACATCTTGTAGTATCGGGAAGTTACGCTAACTAATTATCTTTCTTACACATACTTATATTTTGAGCAGGTTCAGGTACATAATACGCAACCGAACATTCAAAAATTTTAAAATACAACAGCTTGCCTTAAGTATTGAACCATTTTTTCTGTCACACTTTTTTTTTTGCTACAATTCGCAGATACTTTTTCGTCAATAACTCAATATAAATACAACATCTATACTTTAAGTTATTGAGCACGTAGTGTTCGAGTCTTCCATGCTTGTCTCTCGGGGTCACAAACGAGCTCCTGGTAGCTCTCAAAATGAATTTAACTTAATTTCATTTATAAAATACCCTGGGGAAAGTCCCCGGGCTCATGATAGAAAGTATCAAGGTGTAGAAAGGATTTTCTCTGAAAGTCTTCGCCTATATTTCGTGGAAATTCTCCTTACACCATAACGAAGAGATCTCAGGATCGAGTTTTGTGTGTTCGGTGTCTGCGAAAATGTGCCAGAGTTATGAGACATTGACAAGTTTGTGCTATTGTGTCGTTTATTCGACTATATATCTCACACACACGGAATGGGGCTTACATTGGGAAATTTGGACACTGCTCAAAATCTTTTTTAATACCCTTCGCAAGTGCACTTACCAAAGGAAATATTGAGAAGCCCAGAAGGCGTCATGGTTGGTATGACAAAGTTTCTTATTGTATTAAACGAGCTAAGTTTGTATTTATATATTTATTTATATTTGTCTCCAGTATCTCAAGATCGGCTCTAACGATTTTGCTGAAATTTTAGTTTGGTGGTAATTGACGAGAAAAAAATATTGCGACATGTTTCATCCTTGCGAAAAGTCGTTAAATGGGCGAAATCGAGGTTTAAACTGGGCATGTTCAAAAACTATTTTTTTAAATAAAATTAAAATGGGTAGTCGGATTTGAATGCGGTGCTTGTGGTATGTGAGCGGAAGCTGAGTTCTATATGGGCAATATCGGATCAAAATGTCTACCCACTCCCATACAATTGATGATTAGCACTTTAGTAGTAACACAAAACTGCTTAAAAAAATGGGCGTGATCGGATAAGAACCACGCCCACCTCCAATACAAACCAAAAATAGCTACAGCGTAAATAGCCAGTTCAAATTCGATATTTAACACTGTGGTAGTAACACAAAACTACTAACCAAAAAGGGGCGTGATCCGATAAAAACAACGCCCACTTATAATAAAGATATAGCATTATGTGCTAAAAGAAGCACATTTTTTTGGTTTCACTGAAATGGCGCAGGGTATATGAGCTTCGGCATAAGATAATTCTCTTACTATTTTTAACTTAATTTAATAATTGTGGGCGCAATAAGTGAGCATGATACATTTTATTTAGCCTAATTCCCTTCAGGCGCGTCCCTATACATGTTTCCTATATAGCGCATCAATTAATAAACTATGGTGGTAAAATATTTTGTACACGTTTAACGATACAATATAAGGTGGTTGTTTTGGAGACAATTCAGCCATAAAGACTATTAAATTACAATACGAGATTTTTCTTTACACTTTCCATTTAAGTTTAAAAACCAATTAATGACTCTAATATATGTTGAGATTGTTCGATGTTTATTCCAGGCTTGTTTGGAAGTTCAAGTTAAGACCAGCTTAAAATCAGGCATAAAAGAAGTAATTTTTACACTTTTTCGCAAGTCTTCTTCTTTGCAGCTTATGCATAAATCGTTGTAAAATGAGTCATGGGCGTAACCAGGTATGGACAGGGGGAACTCGCCCTCATATCTAGCTTGATTAAATTGTTCTTTTATTTTATTTTTTAAATTTTTTGCAATAAGTTTTTATATTTACTATTAATCAAAAATTGGCGTGATCGAGTAAGAAAAAAACACACTTGTAATATTGATTGCTTGTCATAACATTTGTTATCTCTAAAATGGTGTTGGGTATTTAAGCTTTGGCATAGCCTAAGGTAATAATATTTTTTGTTTTGTATTCGATCTTCAGCTTTAAATTGTACGTTGTATTTGTATTTCTACTTATTTTTTGTCATTGATACATTAGATCTGCGACAGTTCGAGTTAATTTTCATAAATAAATTTTAATGTTCCGTTTTCACCTTGTTTATATAATTTTTAATTATTTTTAAATTTGTTGCTTCAATTAAAAAAAAAAAAAAAAAATTAATATTGAATTAAGTTAGAAAAAGTGTTTTTTTTTAATTTGGAGAATAAATAAGCGCAATTCAATTTAAATCTTTCACATCACTTTAATGTGATATGCTAATACCTTATTACATACAAATATATATGAGATATTTCAATAAACTACGCAAGTCTTAAGAAAACTTATTCGGCCGCATCGTCCTCGGCAACGCCGGCATTCTCTACTGCCTCCATATCCTCGTCTCCATCGCCGTCTTTCTTATCTGCGGGCTTTTCATAGACAGCTTCTAGAGGTGAAACCACGACACCATTCCACACAGACATTTCACGCACTATGCTGGTATTTCCCTCGAGGCCGAGAATATGCTTGTAGCCACCGTGAGCGAGTACACGCAACAGCGTTTGTGCAGTAAGACAGCATACGTCCTGCTGCTCCAGCGTCATGGCAGTATGAACGCGTATATGGCCGGGCTCGCAGGGATCCGTAATTCCAGCTGAACCGGGCAAAAAGAGACCAGCTGAAAGCAACTGAAAGACGCGTCTAAACGCGAGATTGATTGGCAGCGCCTGACGTGAGGGGTTGTTCATAATTGAAAGATGCGCAATAAGGTCTAGCATCCATGGGGAAAGTGGCGAAAAAGCCTCAAAGCGACGCGTTAGATCCTTAAGAATGCGTATGAGCACCTTAATCGAAGAGTGATGAGCGTTCTCTTCAAACCAACGGGTGTGACGTATGGCCGCCAAATGCGCCTGCATCGCCTTTTGTTCGAGATGGATCTCGGCTTCCAATTTACGCAGATTTTGCGGAAGCGTTGCGATAAGAATGCGTACCTTAGCCTGCCAATTAGAAATATCAAAGCCGCGCTCGTGTATTGTCGTATTGATTTGATCAGCCTTGGTTAGCACCTCCGTTTTCATGGTATTCTTTAGATCTGCTTCGACTTTTTTGGCTAGCGCATCGCATGCCTCCTTCGTGGGCAGCGTTTTGAGGATTACTACAATATCAGCAACATTGGTGCCTGTCAGCATAGTTCCCTTTTTAAACGAGCCTACCTGACGCACCTCCTCCAGTTGCTAAGAATTAGAATAAATTAATGATGAAACAAAATAATTAAGATATGGAAGGTATAATTTAAAATAAACATAATTCCGTTTTTTAGCGTTTGGAGGTAATGAATTAAATTATTTTAACATACTAACGTTTTTTGAGTATGAGGTTATATAATTTATTTTTCTAACTTTATACATTATTTTACAAAATTAAATTCATAATTATTTTTAAAAACAAAGCAAAATATGGAATAAGGTCGGTGGTATCGAGCTTGTGACTCTTCTTTGTTTAGTACTTTCTATTAATCGGATCAAGGACCATATAAGTTCCTGGCTTGGTATCTTCAATTGATACCAGAGCGCGCAAAGATTGAGGCGACTAACAAGACGTTTTAATAACCAATTAAAGAGTTTTATTTTAATAAACCCAAAATCAATAAATATGAGAAATCCTAATCAGTAAAAAAAATGAATTTAATTGTATAAAGTTTAAACCCAACATAGTTCTAATCGTGTTAACAAGAGCAAATATTGACTCCAAAATCTAATCAGTTTGTTAAAGGTGTACAACATTTCAGCTTAATATCTCAAACATTTCTCCCGTTATCGTTTTAAAAAGAAATGACAGACAGACGAACGGAAATGGCCAAATCGTTTCAGTTTTTAATTCTGATCAAGAATATATTTATGTCTATATCTATCTTTTTGTAATTGGTATTTATTGAAGTGAAAATAATTCGACAAATTAAATAAAGTTTCAATAAGTTGTTCTTCTAACAAAGGCAAAATTCAAAGTGAAGAAAATTATTTGAAACATAATTTTCTTAGAAAACATTTTATCAAATGATTGCTCATTTGGAATTCAACACCCTCTCTCGACGTTTGTTATATCCAAAGATTTTGTAAAAATATCTGCTAACTGATCTTTAGTTCCAATAGCAGCAATTTTGATTATTCCATTGACCACATTGTCTCTGATGAAATGATGTTTAATGTCAATGTGCTTAGCACGTTTGCTTTCAGCATTATGTGGCATTCCAATACATCCGCGATTATTCTCGTAAATAATTACTGATTCTTCATTAAGTTCTCGAAGGTCTTGCATTATTCCACGCAGCCAAATTGCCTCTGAAGTCGCTGCACTTAAAGCGATATATTCAGCTTCACTTGATGAGGTTACCACTGAGAGTTGTTTCTTACTAGACCATGAAAAAGTACATCCATACATTTTAAAAATATATCCGCTCACAGATTTTCTGTTTACAATATAAATGGCACAGTCAGCATCAGCATATCCAACAAGCAGCTCACTTTGTTCTTCATGGAAACATAACTTTAAAGTCTTCGTACTCTGGTATATATAAACAGTTATTTTTCTATTTCAGTTATTCTATTCGATATTGTAGCGATCGTTGAACTTAGACTCCTCAGCTAATAATCGCTCTTTAGCAATTGCAACTGTCAGCTTACCGTCAATCAAATTTTGAAGTGCCGATACTAAAGGATCAAATTTCTCGGGCAAAGTAAGCAACAATTGCGAGAGCAAATCGCCTTCTTCCATGTAAGCTCCTGCCAATTTCAGTTGACGCAACAAATTTTCGAATGCATGTAAATGCGAGACCATTGTGTCACTGTTCATCTGCAACTTCGTTAGCTGCTTGCGTAACAATAACTGGTTTAACACGGACTTTTTAGCGAACGCCGACTGCAAGCTTTCCCACATGACCTTAGCAGTATCTTTATCTCTCACATAGCTGGGACAATCTGAATGTGCAAAGTTCACCAGTCATTCTTTTGCCTTTCGGTCCTTCTTCAGAAACTCTGCCTTTTCTGCCGCTGTACTTGGTGGATCGCCGGTCAGAACGTCCTTCAAATTATGCGACTCCAAATGAATCTTCATCCAGAATTGCCAATCATCATAACCGCAACCGTTAAATTGGGGTATATCATTCACAAATGTATCGTTAATAACCTCTTGTAATTGGTATTTATTGACAAATTAAATAAAGTTTTAATAAGAAGTTGTTCTTCTAACAAAGGCAAAATTCAAAGTGAAGAAAATTATTTGAAACATAATTTTCTTAGAAAACATTTTAACAAACGATTGCTCAGTTGGAATTCAACATATCTTGAGTATTTCTCTGTTACAAACATTTGACAATATACAATATACTGAATGGTAAATAGAATATCTAACACTTTTAACCAGTATACAATTTCACATGGTTAAATAATTTTTTTTTTAAAATTTTGATGTGGGAATTGGTTTGTTTTGGCCATAACTGACAAATTACTAAACTTACGCATGTGTTAAAATCGCCAGGTGCAACGACAAGGTTGTCCAACACCGCTTGCACTTTAGTGACCAGATTTCCAATGGACGTTTGTTCGACCGGTGTCGGGCTAAGGTCCTGGTTACGTTTTAGAAGGGCCTGTGTATGAAAAATTTTAATTTTATTGAATAAACCATTAAGTTTTTGAATCCACTTACCGATGTCAAAGCCGAATCGTCGACCGGTGCCGATACTTTAGAAAAGAGCAAACAAAAAAAAATATTAAATTTTTATAAATCATTTGATTGTTATATTTTTCAAGGACGATTGCGTATTAAAAAAAAACAATTGATGTTAATCGCTAGTTCTTAAGCATAACTTAAAATGTTATACAACGTTTTACAACAAACCAATTGAGCCCATTTTTCGTCAATAGTTTCGTGTCAATACTACAGATAAAAACTGAATTTGAGCTGGTTATTAGCACTGCAACTATAAATATTTTGTGTGAGGAGTTTGTCTGGTAGGGGGGATCATTTCGGTTCGATTGTTCTCATCTTAGAACTTAACCTCCGCATGAAGAATAGCAGCTCATTCCATATGTCTACGACAGTAATAACTGGGACAAACAGACTTTGTTAAAAATACTCCCAATTAAACGATGATCATTTATATATACATATTCTGTCATAACTACCCCGCGTTTTTATGGGAGCTACAAATGGAAGTTCAAACATAGCTAAGGATACAAATATCCATGTTTTTATATATTACAAACTAAGTACATATGTATTACCTTTCGGAAAGAGCACCTCGGCAAGCGTCAAATCAAAAGGATGGCGCGGTACAAAAGTCTTTTTGAATGGTGGACGCATTCCACCACGCATTGGACGTCCGCCACGCATTGCTCCGCGAACCATTCTTATTTGGTTAATTTAAAAACCTTTTCGAAAAATCCTATTACAGCTTTGCTTTAAAAAGTGCTGTATTGATTTGCAGTTGTGCCAACCTTAAAATTAAAATACAAAAATTAAAGCGGTTGTTAGAGCTGTTAGCTTTTTCAAATCGTCTTATTTTTATTCCCCAATTTTAATACACTATGCCATCAGCTGTTTTTGTCTTATTGACAGCTCGATTGATATTTTTAAAAAAAATGTGTTATTAAAAGAGCTTAATCGGCTTCATCAGAAAGATTATTTTCAACAGCTTTGCTGTCCTGAAACTAACAGATGTTGTCTTTTTTAACAAAAATTTACAATCTGTAGATTTTTAACACCACAATAGAATTTGGTAAACTTTTTTTATTGTTCGTTTTTTTATATAAAAAATCAAAAATCTTCGTCGCATTTCTCCATAATTAAATCCTAGTGAGGCGTTTTTTAGGATTCATTAAGATTTTGTTACAGGATTATTGAAGATAATTTTTGTATATAATAAGATTATTTACGTTAGATAATCGCAATCATAATCGTCAAGTAAGAATCGTTGCATTCCTATTTAAAATTATCCCATTATCCAAAAACTAGACATTAGTTAAAGATATTTGATTTTCCTATTGATCAACTAGATATATCTGCCAAATTGTGCGTTTAGGAGCAATTAAGAATAGATAATTAATATTAAAATAATTTCACAGTGTTGTATAGTTATTAGAACTATTTTAGATTTCTGGTTACTCTTTTTAGTTATTAAGGTTGGCAACATTTTTCAGTCGGCGTTTATTGTTATCCATCACTCGTGTTCCGCCAATTCTTGCAAATCTTATTTGTTTTTTAAACAACAGAAAACAAATTTATAAACTTTCCAGGAGGAAATAAAAAGTAAAATTAGTTGTATCCAATTTCTGTATAACCTCAGATAGAAGAACAATGGAAGTGGATAGCAACGAAAATGGCGATGTCGGAATTGAACTCACCGAAGCGGAAAATGAGTTGTACGACCGGCAAATTCGTTTGTGGGGCTTGGAATCGCAAAAAAGGTTTGTTTTTTTAAGTTACTTCACTTGAATATGCCACACTCAGCAGAATAACAGTAAGAATATTTTTATTACAAAATTTTGTAAAAATGAAGAAGACTGCGGATGGTCTTATATTAAAGAAAATATTGAATTCCTGGGATTCTACTAAAAACAGAATTCCAAGAAAACTTGAATCCCATTGTAATCCCTGCGAAAAGCTCTTTAGGTTTATGGGTTGATTAAAATATACATGTATTATCAAAGTTATTCATATGATAAGAATTGGTTTATTATGACATAGTCCTTATATTAAGTAAAGAGTAAACAAATTAAATTCCTGTATTTTGGTACTACAGTAGCTATTCCTAATTTTTTAATTCAAACCCAAAGTTGTATGGTATCAATGAAGCATTAAAGCTTTCATACTCTGTTCATTCTTGCTACAACTTTGGGAAGAGTACTGCCACAGGGCAAAGAGCGATACAAATTTTTAGCAGAATTTCAGGTAATCCTATTATTACTTTTTTTTTTATTTCATGACGCAAGTTTTCCAGCTTCATTTAAAATTTTTTTTAGAATATTGTAATATCAAGAACCTTTGGTTTTTTGTATTTGTGACAAACATGTAAAACAATTATTTACCTTAAATATTTACTCGTTTTAGACTGCGAACCGCCAAAGTGCTTATCTCAGGTTTGAGTGGAATTGGAGCGGAAATTACCAAAAACATAATCCTCTCTGGAGTGCACTCGGTCAAACTGCATGATGATGCTAACGTCACGGAGGAAGACTTTTGCTCGCAATTTCTTGTACCTCGTTCAGCTTTGGGCACTAATCGTGCCTTGGCTTCAATTGAGAGATCACGTGTCCTTAATCCGATGGTCGAAATATCTGCCGACACGGAGCCGCTTTCTGCCAAGGGCGTCGATTTTTTTGCACAATTCGATGTAGTCGTTGTGATTGGCGCACCAAATGCGGAATTGCTACGTATTAACAACATTTGTCGCGAGCGCGGTGTAAAATTCTTTGCTGGTGATGTTTGGGGAATGTTTGGCTACTGTTTTGCTGATCTGCAGGAACACAGTTTCGTCGAGGACACGGTCAAGCACAAGGTCATTTCGAAGCCCAACGAAAAGATTAAAACGGAATTGGTCACGACGACTGTGCAGCGCGAACTCAAGTTTCCACCGTACTCGGAATTGCTGGACTTTGACATTAATGCAGCTCCTTTCCAGAAGAAGCTCAAGCGCACTGGTCCTGCGCTTGTTTTGTTACGCATTCTTCAACAGTTCCGTGAAACATTCCAACGTGATCCTAGCTACAAGACTCGTACCGCAGACTTAGCCGAACTTGAACGAATTCGCAATGAAATGACGAGCTCTGCGTCAGTGCCAGCGGAACATTTTTCGAATTTATTCTCGCAGATTTCACCTGCGGCTGCCGTTGTGGGCGGCGTGTTAGCGCAGGAGATCATTAAGGTCGTCTCAAAGAAAGAGGCGCCTCACTGCAATGTCTTTCTATTTGATCCAGAAACCTGTTGCGGCTTCATTGAAACAATTGGTGTCAATTAACTGGAAGCAATTTATATATAAATATCCTATATGCATTTGGTTTCACTCAAAAGAGACCAAACAAATTCTTAATACTTGAATAAAAAGAAAACACGACAGGACTACAAACAAAATCCTTTAAAAAAATGTCGGATATGTTTTTTCTTTTTCATTTTATTTATAACAATTGTTGAATTTGGACGTTTGAATTTCATCAGACAATTGAACTTAAAAAAAGTGCTGCCGGCTGGCTTTATACAAAACTGAATTTTTCTAAAGTTATTTTAATACTTTTTCTCAAATATTATGAGTTTTTAATATAAACAAGGGAATTACTTTCTGATAATTGACGAGTGATAAATTTCGACTATCACAATAACAAAATTTATTGCAAAAAGTTGTGTATTGTTGACTTTTTTCTTAATAAATTTCTCAAGTGAAATTAAAAAAAAAAAATTTTAATTATAGAAACTGATTAAAACCTACTAAATAATATATTTTGTAATATTACAAAATTAGTGAAATGCGATTTCAACATAAGTTATTTTTTTATTAAGATACTAGCGAATGCCCGACATGCGTTCCAATGCCACTTAGAAAAATTGTTTACCAAAACTTCCCGGTACTCCCCGTTAGTTAGCGGAACTTCCCAGTACTCACCGTTGCAACGATTCTGAGTTACGGCGGTGAAATTATCGGCAGTTACCATACAAACTCTGAAACAAAATCTCAAATTTTTAGGAGCAATATTAGCATGTCATCGGATATTTTCACTTAATTAAACAAAATGTGGGCGTAATAAGTGGGCGTGGCAGATTTTGTATATCCTGTTATTCTTCCCGGTGCATCTCGTTACATGTTTTCTATATAGCGCATCAAGTTCCTGAGCAATGATGGTAGGCGTGAAATTGATTCACCCTTCTTTTGAAAATAGGCGTTAAATTGATTAAACTTCGCCCATTTTTGGTAAAGTTGTCAACAGTGTTTATACAAACTCAGATACCCAATTTCAGATTTTTAGGTACAATATTAGCGAAATAATCGAATATTTTAACTTAGTTTTACAAATTGTGGGCGTAATAGGCGGGCGTGGCAAAATGCCCTAAACCTAAGTGAGCACAGCAACTCCCCAAAATTTCATCACAATCGGATGAATGGTTTCGACGCCCATTTGGTACAAAGAAAGAAAGATAGAAAGAATTCATTTTTATATATATAGATAGATGAATTCGTATTATTGGTTCCGTCGATATAAATAATTTACTTTGGAATTCTAACTATTCAATTAATTTCTTAAAAAGAAAAAAGAATCCTTACCGCACAATAAGACTACTCTACGTCCCATGCAGCAAAGGGTATAATACGATACAATGGTATTATACCCTTTGATGCATGGGACGTAGAGTTAATTCGGTTTGTTCTTCCATTTGTAACATCCATAAAAAGAATTGGTAAATAAATGATTTACTTCGATTTCTGAATTCATTTAACATCCGCTCAAGCGATTACAGTTGTAAAGAAATCTACTTGCAATAAAAAAACACTACATTTATTTAAAAATTCAAAAATATTTTGTTTTCTAAAATTTGTCAAAATTAAATTTGTTTTTCTGAGCAAAAAAATTGTGATTTTGAAAGTGTAACTACACAGTGGTACTTTAAGAGATATCGAGGTTAACTCTTTCGAACAATGTTTTATTTCCTTCCGACCAAAGAACTTTTTTTTGTAGTAAAAATAAAAAACTCAAATATAACACCCTTCGTAGTAGGGCTGGTAGCCCTTCGAAGCTTCGAAGTTATTACTAAATTTACTAAAACTTCGAAGGTTAAAAGTAAAACTCGAAGATTCGAAGTTATCGAAGTTTCGAAGCCTTCGAAATTTAAAAAACTTCGAAGGCACAACAATAAGATTGCGACAAGTATGAAAATGGTTGAATTTTTTTTTTTTTGGTTTTAAAATTGTTTTTTTTTTTCATTTGGAAATTGAAAACTCTAAAGCAACTGTTTTGGTAAAAAAATTTAATTTGTTGAAATAAAAACTTTGAAGCCTTTGATTTAACCACGAAACTTCGTAGGCTCGAAGTTACGAAGGAAAATAACAGCCCTACTTCGAAGCAAAAGATAAAACATCATATCGTTTGAATTTTCAAACTTGATGATTCCATATTTTTCGTATAAGAGACATTTTGTTTCTGTGGTGTATGGTATTTGAGACAAATAATGCTCATACTAGTTTTTTTTTTAATTTCGTTGCCAGCTTACTTTCCAACTTTAATTAAAACATAGCTTTTTTTATTTTAAAAAGTTTTAATTTTAAATGTATCTTGTTTCAACCGACCGCCTGTTTAAGATTTTATTTTTTTGTATAAATTGTATTGAGTGATGCGTTTATGGAATATTGGCCAAGTAGTCCTTGACGGTGGCAGGATCCAGACGCTTAAAACCAGTGCGATCGCAAATACCAACCTCAATATTGTCAGCAGTCATTTTACCCTCAAAACCTTCTTTAAGCGTGAGTATGGCTGTGTGCACTGCATCATCCAGCTCCAAGTCTTCACTGTATCTGTAAACAAAATTTAAATATAACAGCATTAGTGATGGAAACTATTTCCGGGCTTTTTTTCGAGATACATAACATTTTAACGTTCAAACAATTTAAATTGTATGTCACGAAGTCGTGGTCATTTTTCTGCCACGCACACACTAATTGGATTTGGAGAACTACCACGACAATATTAGTTACATACCGGGAAGATTGATTGCTATGGTGGCGCAAATTGGTGTGATGGTACATTATGGCAATATTTACCAACGCAACAGCAGATAACGGAAACTTTTACATGCTAAGATATTAAAATTTGATGTGAAAGTAAATTGTCATATACACGCACAAAAACAGTTCCAAAAAAGAAACGGGCGAGACTAGTTTATAAACTATAATCAATTTTTTAAAACATGTTTCTAATAAAAACAAAAACATGAGCAACGCCGAATATATACGTATATTTAGTTAAAGTAATTTTTTGTACATTCCAAAAAACAAAAAGAATATTTACCTTTTTTCCAAGAAGGTTTTTCCATTTACCGCATTCTTGCCCATGGCGGTTGCCTTCCAAGCAAAGTATGCACCAGAAGGATCGCACTGGAACAAATACGGACGATCCGAATCCCAGCCGCAAATAAGTAACGAAACGCCAAATGGCCGCACGCCACTGAAAAGCATAATTAAATATATTTCAATTTTGTTTCACAAGTTTGAACTGCCAGTCTTGGAAGGAAGACTTACCCAGTTTGGGTGTACTCTTGCATTAGTGTCGCAACGCGCTGCACCAACTGTGACACCGGGATTGGTTCCTTGTAGGTAAGAAAATAGTTTTGGGCGATTTTGCGAGCCTGCTTGACCAGAAGTCTATAGTCGGGACCCATGCCAGAGTAGATCATGCCAATGTGGCCAGTAACCATTTCGACCCGATTAACGCTGTGCTCCTCATACAACACAGACTTGTGTTTGTTTTCGGTGGCAATTACAACGCCATTCGACGCTGTTCACATACATTAAAAGACAATGGTTATTCAGAACCAATTCGAATTCATTTGGAGAACTTACCCATGATGCCAACGGATGGTGCACCAGCGGACACTGCGGCCAGTGCATACTCCAACTGCACCAGTTTGCCCGAAGGGCTGTCAAAGTGAAAAATTGTATTTGTATTTTGTACAAGTCATTGCTGGAGGTTATGTTTGGTTTTAAATTGGTTTATGCTGACCGCTACACCAACCAAATATTGAAAATATAAACTTTTGGTTTGTTTAACTTACCTAAATGTTGTTAACGAAAAACTATAACGCTCGGAAGCCATTATTTCACAAATTTATTTGCGACCGGAATATTAAAATCGCAAAACAAAAACTGCTGAAATGACAAGGCAGAACGACAGTGTTTTGAAGACAGTGTTTCCAATTGCATGAAATAAATCATCTTGGCAGCATTTCAACTTGGATAATTTCTCCATTTCCACTCATACCGATTCGTTACTTTCATTTCAACTAAGACCTAGAGTGGTGAATTTACATAGACAGCCAGATGGCGCTATCTCAAACTGAATTTTTAAAATAATTTTTTCCACTTAAATTTTAGTTGTAATAAAAATGTTTATATATATTCAATAATATATATAAACAATTTTGTTATGCTGTTTCTCCATAAAAATTAAAATAATTCAAAATCGTAAAAATTGAGATACTTAAAAATATATTGTATAGCGCACAGCCACTTCAAAAGTGGCACAACTAAGATAATTAAGTACTTCAGAAAACGCAAAACAATGTTTTTGAGCTTGTGAAATTGTTTTGAATTGGTTTTGTTAACTCAACAATTAAATATTTCGAGTTGTCCCACTTTCAAAGTCTGCGTGTTATATGCATTTTTCTATTGTATGAGAGCTTGAGCAACGACGGCTACAATAAGCAAAATAGTACGTCGTTATGTGATTTTTACATGTAAACATTTATTTTATTTATATTTAAAAAAAAATATTAGTGTTTATTTATTTTACAATATTTATTTTAATTTGGCTTCAGAGTCTCCCAACAAAACTTTATTAAGTTTCAATACTCGTTCATTGATTTTGACTAGGTGGGTCAACAATGTGAACCGATTTTCTAGTTGATTTGGACGACGCACTGGAATAAATACTATGCTGGGATTTCCGTACTAAGAGTCCGAATCTATTCGGACGCAATGAATTCGAACTGGAAGTGGGGCGCAAATTCTTCTTCTTGCCGTTTGGGTTTACGAGCCCACTGCTAAACTTTGGTTGTGGTAACTTGCCCTTGCTGTCGGTGGTAGACAACAAAGCCTTCTTCAGCAAAGGCGAACTTCTCGGCGATCTAGCGATCCTTGACTTCCGTTGAGTTTGGAATTCCGAATCCGGCTCGGATAATTCGATTGGTTCGAGTGCTGGCTTCGGCAAGTTCTGTAACTCTATCATTGAACTTTTACAATATCCTATGCGACAGTAACCATCGTAGGTAATACTTTTGAATTTCGTATCGCGTATTGCCCAAAATGCTGCTGCAATATTGGCCATAGTCGCAGTAGAGAACTTTACCTTGTTCTTGATTTGCTGCAAAGACTATCGACAGATGTTTTAACTAAGACCTATGGCAAGAACACATTTTACGAATTACGCCAACTGTTCCAACATACCTTCTGTTCGTTCTCGAACAGCGCAAATACCGAGGCCACCAGAAATCCCAGAAATATGACTATAAATGAGTAGAGTAAAAGCAAATCGAATGTGCCAACCTTGTCCATGCGATTATCAATTATGAAATGATAGAATTTTGTGAATCCATTGCAGACTTTTTGCGAATAAACGTTTGAATTGCACAAGCTAAAACCGGGCCAAAAATTTACCGAGAAACGAAGCGTTTCCATGATTTACTATTTGACGAAACAATTTGAAGAATTTCGGAATGTTAACATTTGAAACAATCCGAACTTTGACATAACAGAATTTGGTTACTTAGGTTTTTCGAAAAAACCAAAAAAAAAAAAAAAAACAAAAACAAAACTAAAAAAGTCTTGTCAATAAATTAAAAACTAATTTTTTTAGAGCAGTTAATCGAACGCACACTTTATTTTTGCTTGCAGGTATTTTTCTTGTTCAACAATGTTAGTTAAGGACTGTTTGATTGTTATAATTTCCATAGATGAATTGCAACGAGGATTGAATGAGTTCGTCACTACGTGCCACTACGCTGTCCATATGAGTCCATAAAAACCAAAATATTAAGGCATATATAATGTAGGTCGCCACACGATCAAGTATAAATAGTCTGCGGTGTACTTTTCTGGCATGTGGTATAGTGTCCTCGTTTTCGCCTATCAGGAATTTGCGTAACCCCAGTATGTAGATGCGTATGTACTGCTCCCAATTGAAGTGACTAACAGAAGTGTCGAACTCTCCCTGATCGAATTCGTTCAATCTAGCGCTAAGCTGCTGAAAGCGTTCAGTCCTAAAATCCCACTCGTTAGTACCATAATATTGCAACAGTTTACTTCCTGCAGACACTTTGCGCTGTACGCGCACCAAACTGAGCAGCGGAACACATAATGATAAATACAAGTATAAGTATAAGTATAAGTATAAGTATATATGTAAGCAAACAACAACAACAACAAAAAATCGTGTTTATAAAAACATAAAAGCAAAATGCAAACACTTACAATGGTTTCTGTCTGCAAATAAATAGAAAGAAATCGATACAGTATGCCGGCAAATAGTGAAAGAAAATAACGCAGATAAGATGATGATAATAGTTGTTCTTCGGGGATCCATCCGGATACCACAACGAAACACTCAACGGTGTCTCACGAAATAAACGACGACCCGTATTGATGCATTCACCCCACGAGCTCAGCAATTTATCCGATATCGTTAAGTTATAGAATTCGATTGAACCCAATTTTGAGTTGGCCCGTTCATAGCCGGCAATTATCATGCCATTGATAGCTTTGTCGACTGGTATTATTGTAGTTTTATAATCGGGATTGCAGTGGACCGTTCGAATGACACCTCGTGCTGCGCCAATAAACAGGCCATTCGGGCCGTTTACACCTTCAACCCATCCAGGCAGTGGTTCACTTACTGCTGCGGTAACTGTAAGGATCAAAGCATTATATTTAAAAGTATATAAAAAATTACATAAAATGCATATTTGCATATGGATTTGCATATTTCATCTTTCATATCATTTATTTTTTTGCGCATATTAATGCATATTTCTGGGTATTTCACAATGTTTAGTCCGCATTCTAAATTCCAAGTTTTGTTAGTTGGTTGTTGTGTAATTTATCGTTAAAGTTTCTCCTTGTTAGTAGACAAAATACTTACCAATTGACGGCCTGGTTATGACAATGGGTAGCTTGTCCGCATATCTGTTAATTAAATCTTCCGCCAGTGCTTTGGTAATGGAGTACGTGTTAGGGAGACCATTTAACAATCTACAAAAGTTACCCAACGATTATTAAGTTTTCTTAAATCAAACACATTCACACACGTAACGTAACGTAAGGTAACGTAACATACTTTGGTGTAATCTCTGCTAAGGCTTTATCGTCCATTGTATCGATCATTTTCATAATTTCATAAGGATCGTGTGGGGCTGCATAGGCTCGTTCCTCCAATACGCGCTCGTTACATTGGCAATATGTGGTCGATACGTGGACGAAGACCTTCAGGTTAGACATCTTTTCAGATAATTTGAGCACTTTTAATGTGCCAGCGACATTCATTTGCACCATCGGTCGCAACGGCTGGTCAAAACGAACGTTGGCAGCGACATGAAATACTACCTCAACATTTGAGGCTAACTCATTCGCATCGTCGCGACTCAAACCAAGGTCGCACTCTGTCACATCACCTTTTACTATCTGAATCTTATTTATGATATCAGGATTTTTCTCCAAGAGCTTGTTAAAAATCTGCAAAGAGATAAATTATAAAAGCCAAGTTTACATTCACTCGCAAAAGCTATTAATCTTTCGTCTAACACAGTATTTTGTTAATACACGTAAATTAAGTTTTACTTAGTAGAAGTAAATATACATATATGTTTGTATGGAAATTGTTTTTTATAAGAATAATGTAAAGACCAAAGCTTCCAAAAATGACAGTCACTCAGATGAATACCTGCACAATACCTCGAATATGTTTCCTAATTGCAACTAAGGGCCATGACTTATTTAAGATCATAATGCAACACGAAACAAAAATATGATCATTGCAGGTAAACTCAAAATGTTCATGGATCTTACCTCGTGGTTGTGCAGTGCGAGTGCGGTTAATTTTACATTAACCACACAAAATTACACATGTACAATTGTGGTTACTGGCAAATGCAGTCGGTAAGTGTACTCGTATGTACAGCAATACAAGTTTTTTGAATTTTAAATCGGTTATTTTTGAAAAATAGATGTTGTTATTATTTTTTTTACATATATGGTTCAAACAATATTATCACAATGGGCAGATGTCAAGAAATTAAACTGATTTGGCAGTTAAAGATTAAACGAAATAAGTAAATATTCAAAAAATCGATGCATCATGCACTCACCACACATTTAAAAAACTGTTCTTTTCTCATCAATGGGTCCACGCCTTTTTTCGATCGTACAAGGAGATAAATAACTTTAATGGCCGAACAACTGCGTAAGAGCTTTTCAACTAATACTTTTCCCATAAATCCGGTGGCGCCAGTGATTAGAATACTTTTTCCAGCGTACCATGTCGCAATTTGTGATTTTTCGGCCTCACCTTCTCCTTGTATTGTTTCCATTGTACTTTGTTCTGCAAAACTGCAAATGAATGAAAGATAAAAGAAACGAAATTTATTAAAGTTCTGAACTCAGAATTTTCTACTTCAAAGTCACTTTGCACAACAACACGTAAACAACTTCCACAAAACAATGTTAGCAAAGTGTTGTTGCTATTCTTAAGGGTTTTCTCTTGCTTGATCTTCTTGTCATTTCTTGTGTACGTAAGATAAGTACATATGTATGTTAGGTTTGCTTGTCCATAGGTGATAAAGCAGGAAGTCACTATACATTTAGATAACATAGTATTGTGTTTTAACTTTTAAATCAAACATACAACAAAAATTCGAAACACATTTTTGTTTAAATAATAACTAAATATACTCGTAGAAGTTTAAAAAGAAAAATCCTTTAATGTGTTTTCGATAACATTTAAATTGTTGATTCCAAAAAAGGCAATTGGTACAATTGGACATTTAAATATAAGAATACAATTTTTTGATTGATTCTTATTTATTTTAAAATTTGTTAAATTCAAATGTTGTCCTGCAAGCCTCGAAATTAAAATTGTTTTTCGAATCCTTTGTGTTTTCTGAATTATTATCCTTATTTAATAAACAAAACGATGTCTCTTTCCTCGGTTCTTTGAATTGGTCCGACCGCTTGATGCACTGTCAGTGAAGCCGAATCTAGATTTTAATACCTGGCGTTGCCCGGGTTTAGTATTGGATATAAATTTGTAAGACAATTAGTTAGCGGGACTTCCCGGTACTCCCCGTTGTAAATTCTTAAATACTGCGGTGGGTGTTAAATTGTTGCAACTACGCCCACTTTTGGCGAAATTAATGCAAAATGCATTAATTGGACTATTTTTGTTTTTAACAATTTTTAGTTATTATCATTTCGTAAACTTCCTAAATGTGAAAAACTGTTAATCAGAACAAAAAAGTTAAAAATTGAAAAATCGGTCAAAATGTTGTTTTCATTATTTCTATGTAATTAGGCAATCACAACTTTGGATTCATTTTTACAAAATATATATTTCGTAAATATACGTTGAACTTTTAAATGTTCCTCGATTGAATGATCGTGATTTTAGTAATAAATAAATAAAAGAAAAACTTATGCTCTGCTGGTTTATATACTCGTTTACGAGAACATATGTATGTATCTACTTACAGGTACATATCTGTGTTTGTTTTGTTTATATTTTTAATACATACAACGAAGTTTAAGTTAGTTCAGATGACAATGTCGTTTAATTATTCCAAAGTAAAGAAAATTAAACATATGCAATATTCGAACATTTTATTTCATAAAATAAGCTCTTGATTTGTTCTACTAACAAATGTTGATATAAGTTGGAATTTATAAATATAATACTAGCCTTAGGTAAATAAGTTCACATAGTATTTTGTTCGTCTTAGAGACCCTGACTTTAATCTTTAGCATCCTCCATGTTTTTTAATTTTTTTCAAAGATTTGCTTGCACTATTTTAGATTTTTGGGTTTGGAATTAGTAAGGACCTGCTTATAGTTAATACACATTTATGAACATACATACATACATACATACATACATACATACATACATACATACATACATACATACATACATACATACATACGTACACATCTATGTATGTATTAACCTTTAAGTGTAAAAATCATTTTATAAATAAATATATTTAAACTTTTACAAAAATTTAATTCGTAAAGGCAATTTACTTTTACAATTTAATTTTATATCAATGAAACAAACAAACAAATTTGTGATTTTTCAATTAGCATAAACACAAGACTTAAGCAACAAACTTGTTTAATGATTCCCGATTTTACACACGTCGATCTGATTTTAATAATCATTGTTCTTTTAAGAACTTAATTATTTAAAACAAAAGTAAAATATTTATTATCTTTAGATTTAAAATTGGTTTGACTTTGTGTAGCAATTAAAGTAAACTAAAATTTATTCCACTAATTTTAAAATCTTGTTTTGAAAATACAGGGTGGCGCAACAGAAGTCATCCGGCCTTCAGAATGTCGGTTGTGGCTCGTGCAGTGTGTGCTGTTGCTCCGTCCTGTTGGAACCACATGTCCACCAGTCCTAATTCGTCCAGTTCGGGCAGAAAAAACTCGGTCAACATTGCCCTATAGCGCGCACCGTCCACTGTTGTCGTTTGACCCGCGGCGTCCGGCCCGATGACTCCTCCAGCGTGAACAGCGCACCACGTAGTCACTTTGAGCGGGTGTAATGGTTTCTCGTGCATCACTCGCGGATTTTCGGTTCCCCAGAAGCGATAATTTTGCTTGTTCACGTACCCGCTGAGGTGAAAATGAGCCTCATCGCTCATTATGATTTTTGCCAACACCACAGACGAATTGTTACGCAAAAAAATAGACACAATTATTCCGCGTTCTTGGGGAGTGTATCGCTCCATGGCTTATTCACTTGTATTCTGTATCTGTCTAGTCCACAAATGTCAAAACAGATTTGACATTGGCGGCCATTTGCAAAAATGAGAGCATCTTCCAATAGGGTGATTTCTGTTGCGCCACCCTGTACATAATCATTTATTTTTTTTAAACTTAGGAAATTTTTTTATTTTGTAAATGAAAAATTTTGTTTAGTCAGTAAAATGTTTCACAAAATTCTGTGTTTAAAATTTGTGATTTTTTCTGAATTTTATTTTTATTTTAAATAGGGTTTTAATGCAATCTAAATTTTTTTAAAAACCTATAATCAACAAATATTAAAAATAGCATTTATCCACAAATATAAGTTATTTAACTTTTAACAGCCATTGAAAATAGTTTAAAATATGCAAAAGGATCTCATTATAAGAAAAAATTAGTTATGCATTTTTAATTATTTTGGTTCTTTTTTAAGATTAAACATAAAGTTTTTCTGTAAAAGAGAAAAAATTATATTTTCGAAATAACAAAAAAATTTCAAACGCTACATTCAGAAATATTTTGATCCCAAGAACCATGGTGTATTAATTATAAGGTGAGGAAAGTTGAAAATTCTCCCTCTCCACCTCGATATTGTTTTTCTCTTTGAAAATTGAGTTTTTGTGCAGTTGTCGTGGTCGCTTAAGTAAATAAAAACAACAATTCAGTAACAAAAATTAGACTTCAAAACACGGAAGAAATCGAGGAGAGTTTGCATAATTTGCGTTCTCTTTTCTACTTTCCTAATCTAATTATTCAACCATACAAAAAACGATGTTTCAACTTAAATTATTTTATGAATAAGGCGTTGAGATTAACATACGTGGGTGGTCCGATAAGTAGTTAGCCTCTCGGCCCGATGGAGGCCCACTTTGCAGACCTTGACAAAACGTATTTTCAGACGGTTTAAATAAGTTGGATCATCGCATCGTCAAGTGTATCGAGCTAAAAGGAGACTATGTTGAGAAATAAAAAGCCACTTTTCCAAAATTTAATTTTTTTTTGTATACTAAGTACTTTTCGGACCACACTCGGGATAAGTATTTTGTTTTTTTAATTGTACTTAATACGTGTAGTAGTAGTAGTATAAGTGGAAAGCCGGTGGAAAACCACCAGCACAAGAAGCATGTTTAATGCTGCTTGATACCACAATCTCCTGAAGGGAGGAAGGATCAATGCTGGAGCCATCTTGAATTATTAAGGAATTTGAAAATGTACATTAGTGTAAAGTCAGAGAGAACTTTCAATGAGGTTTGAAAGGCGGAGTGGAGAGTACGAAGCCTTACTCTTGCTAAAGCCGGACATTCGCAGAAGAAGGAAATCAGTGTCTCTAGCTTACTAATGTTGTTGCAGCTTCGACAGTGGACCCTATAGGCTATTCCCAATCTGCGAGCATGCTCGCCAATAGGCCAGTGTCCAGTGCAGATACTTGTTCATACATGAATAAATATAAACAAAAGAGTCCTTCAAACGCTTCAGAGTAAAGCGTTAGAAAAAATATTAAAAAACTTTAAAGTTGAAAAATTTAATTCTTCATTCAAAATTTGTCTGGTAACGTATTTATAAAAATTTACACTAAATGCAACATTGGAACAATTGCGCTGAAATTTATATTATGAATAATAAAAAATTGGGCCACAGCCACATTTTTCAGTTTTTCTCACATAAGAATTTCAAAAAAATCACTTCTTATCACACTCTCAGATTTTGTTTATATATCGCGCTATTGCATCTTTTATAAAAATAACAAATTTTTTATTAAATGAAACTCACTCAAAAGCGATGCCAGTCTTAAATAAACTTGAATTTTAACAATTTCCTTTATTTAAAGAAACATCATATAACATAATAAGCACATTATTGTTATTAACCACTTTTGTTATAATAGCTTCTGTCATACATTTGCACCATTTTAACTGAAGTTATTGACCAGGCAGTACGACGCCAACAACAGTTCAACTGTTTTGAAACGCTTCTGCACTGCGATCATTCGACGAGTATTGTCAATAAAATTGTCAAAAATCATTGGCTTCAAAGTCATAACTTAAGAAAACCAAACAAGGAAAAAAATAAAAGACAAACATTTAGTCATTTCTATTAGCACTTAATTGTGAAATTATTTACAGACAAACAAACTCACTTATTACGATAGATCAAATCCGTTGTTTAAGTGTTTATGAACAATATTGAAACTAACTAACTAGCTAACTAACTGACTGACTGACTTAACTTGACTGAACTAAGTACGAGTAAGTGAACGAACTATTACGGCTGCTAGCGCGAATTTCAATAGCTTCAGCTGAAGTCACAACGTCAACTAAATTGAAAATCAACAAATTGTTAAATATTATACGAACTGTGTCCGTAAAGAAAAAAAAGCTTGCGTGTGTTGGATGGAACCAGTGGTTTTCCGCATAAGCATAGGGCTAAATCACTTGTACAATGTACTCGTACAAACATACATGTGGAAAGAATGCTGCCTTTATATATTTTTTAATTTTGTTTTGTTTGTTTTGGTTTTTTTGCTTCTTTTTAAGGCCAAACTTGAAGTTTTGCTGACGAGTCCTACAAAAGCAGTGCATCTTAAGTGGGTTACAGGGCTAGTTAAATTGCAAACTAATCCCGTTTTAATTTTAGTGTTAATATGTAAACAAATTATTTTATTTTTGGATTTTCAAAACCTGTAGGAATTCTGGATAAAACTTGTTTATTTTTCAGATTTAGCAAGTAAAATTAAGCACGTGAAGTTAATTCGAATCTATCTAGCAAAGACGCTGACCATGTCGACAAAAATGTCCACATTTGAATTTTTAAAGACTTGAAAGTATAATCGAGATAAGGTAAAAACGAATCTTAGCAATTTTAGATCACTTTTTCCGTTCCGTTACTCTACGTTGTTGAGTTTTTTAGTTACGGCGCTTGAAGTTTTCGGCAGTAGGAAAAATTTTTGAGAAATAATCGAATATTTTTATATAATTTCACAAATTTTGGGATTAATAGGTGGGCGTGGCGAATTGCTTTTACCTCAAAACCTTCCAGAAGAATGGGTTAGACTTTCATTTTTACACAGGAAAGAAAAACAACAAAAATATAGTTTATAGGGTTAATGTCCATAACTTCAGTAAAAATGGGCGTAGTTAGATCAATTTAACCCCTCAACGAGGAGTAATATAGTTTTAATATACGAGTAAATATCATAATAGCAGAACAGGTGAGCGTTGTAGACCTTAAAGATATTACTATAAACACTTCTAGGTTAAAACATTTAAAAGTATAGAAAAGTTTAAATAGCCTAACAAAATAGAATATATTTAAGTCTTGATTATGCATTAAGAGTATCGTCAATATGTTAAAAAAATGTGTTTGTAAAGATGCCAAAATAGTAAACAAGTGGATTTATCTCAATTTACAAATGCTGCATGAAGCTGATTCGATGGCAACGCTTACACGTAAAAATTCACTTGAGCTGGAGAATCAAAAAGGACAGACATTTTTAATTTCGAAGTATTTTCCAAGGCCACCGAAATCGTTAATGCACTTGTGTGTCATCATGGAGTTGCAAGTTTTTCAAGACTCGATCCGCACGGCACAACGAACCTGATTCACAACTTTCAGGACTGGTACTGCTGGTAGGTAACTACTTGTATGTAAAACAGAAAACAGCGAACAAAGGGACAGTCTTGCAAAAGACATCCGAATACAAATAAATATAAATATTATTGTAAAAAAAAACGAGAGTTGTTATTCAAACGTACATGTGAGCATCATCACTGGGACAAAGAAAAATATGAGATTATATTTAACTTGTTCGCAGTTGCAATAATTTAAATCTTTACTTGTGTACTTAGAATTACGAGTAGTTGAATCAAATTAAATTAATTTATACGAAAAGAGAATTTTGACGAAATTGCTTAACACACAATACAGCTAAGAATTTTAGAGAAGACACATTAAAGATATCCATAAATGTGTCCTCCCGTAGAACAGTTTGGAGGCGTTTATTGTCGTTGCCTTTAATGTCTACAGCAGTATTATTTGTTTAGAATCTAACATACAATGCACGGCATGTTGCATTATGTACATACATTTTACATCTCGTTCATCAACTCTCGTTAAATTTCTTCCGTTAATTCAAGTTTAATATAAAACGAAAAATTGAAAAAGTAAATTCAATAACAAAAAAGGAAGAATTAAGAATTGATTTAGGGCAAGTCGAATGATTTACTGACAGATTCTGTCTTCTCGGATAGAATTAAATAGAATTAAATTAGATAAAAACTAACTGAATAACAAATTTGTTGTTTTTGGTAAAGACATTTTAACTTGTACGTTAAATTTTTAACGACGTTAAGTTTTCAACGAGATTAACGAAGGTAAGTTTTTGGTTAACATTTTTCTGATTAACGAAGTTAAATTCTTAATTAACGATGCCCACATATTACCGTACTTATTTAAACACTTTCTTTTATCATTTAATATATATAAAAGCATTAAGAGCAATTTGAACATAAAGGGTTAATTCCTTCGAATTAATTAAATTATTTAATTCAATTGCAATAGGCCTTCATGTTCAATTAGTAAACGAATGTTAGTACGTGTAGTCATTGAAGCCTAGCGAGCTTCGGGAGAGAATTAGAAGTATACCTCAGTTTAATTTGAAATATTTACTTTTGTTCCGTTATGTGGACTAGGAACATTATTAATATATAAGATGGATTGTCATAGATTGTCACCATTTATATTCGTACATTAAACGAAACTTGTACACAAATTATAATTTAAAACAAATACGTGATATTAACATTAAATAAAATACTTGTATAAATAAAAACGACTTTGCATTTCATTCTCTTAACTCTGATCAGTTTGATTCGAAGGCAATTAAAAAAGATCAAACGTTTTGTACTAATAGTAATAATTAAAGGTGCTTCCCATAACTTTTGTAGTTACATTCCTTAGGGCATTAAAAGCAAATAAATTCATTAAAACAAACGCCTTGTTCAATTTGTAATATATGTAGCCTTATTACAAAATGCATCTCATTAAAAATGAAATGAAATAAGTTTACTCATAAAAAATTATTTAATTATTGTTAAACAATAACTCAGCTCATTAGCCATTAAATAAGCTTTCCAAGACTTGCCTAGGTGTGCTAAGTGGAAAGTTTTTCTTTCGCATTCGTGATTAAATTTTGCGAGAGATTTTTAAGAAACACGCAAATAAACGAATTTTAGGGTGGTCCAAACATTTTAAATATTTTTGAGCTATTCCGTTTATTTATAATATCGCACACCCGTAATTCGAAAATTATATTTTTTTTATTTTTATTTTTTTAACATTAAATATTATTCTAAAAATACATCTTAACTCAACTATTTTAATTTTTAAATCAGGTACCCTACATCATTTTCGAGAAACAACTTATGTTGTTTGCTATTAAAAGTTGGCGTTTCTCTTATCCGATCGCGCTTATTGTTTGTCTGAATTTAAACTGTCCTCTCAATTACTTACTTTCTCAGCTAGTATGTATAGTACATCATTTACAATAAGACCAAAACGACTGGAAATTGGGGCAGATACCAAAAATATTGATGAGATATCTTGACAATTTTGTGGTTGACAAAAGATGGTGAGTGTTGATCACGTTTTCTTGAGTCTTTTCCAAGACTTAAGGCAATCTAATGTCTGATCTATGGTGATCTTGCCCAGTTAACATACGATTTTGTCTTTATGAGTTGGCGCAGATGTTGGAATCACTTACATATGCATTTGGCAGAGAATAACGCGCATGTCCGCTCCAAAAACATTTTTTCTCCCTACCATATTCTGAAGAGAAGCTTTAGCAAGCTTTCAGCACCTCATCTCCAGTATTGAACTACTCAGCTGATAGTCCTTCCAGTCTCGAAAACATCCAGGCCTTACAAGGTTTTTACGTTTTATTCGAGTTCATCAATTAACAAGACCACAATGAACAACTTCACAATTCAAAACCAATAAAATATAAAAAAAAATATTTTTTGACAGATATATTTTTCATTTGTTCCTTATGCTCTTTTTAACTATTTATCCGATTGCGATAAAATTCTGGAGATGATGTGAGGTCTTCCGACGGAAGACGAAATATTGAAAAATAAACATTAAAAAAAAAATAAAATTTTTTTTAAATACAATATTAAAAAGGAGCCCAATAAATAAAATAATTTTTATGTATTATAAAATTTTATCAGCCAACAATGATGATCATTTCGATGCCGTTAGCGAATTATGTATCCTCAGATCAAAAAACAGAAGAACTGATGTTGAAAAATTTGATTACCGCTCTTCATAGACTCCATCTCATGATAAATATGTTTAAATATTCGATCATTTTCTAAAACAATTTTTATCACAGCACTATGTCATATATTCGCCAATTTGCCAATATTATCTATGACAAAGAATGACATTTTCATTTGTCTTAAAATGGAAGTGACCTGAAGAGAAATTTTTGTATATAAAATTAAAATTTTAAGTATTTTACTGGTTTACTTGCACCATTGCCCTCCGTATGCCCGTAACCTTTGTTAACATCAACGTTGCTCTATACGTTAGCTCCTTTAAAGTTATTGCTGCCGTTTTGTAAAAAGTTGTGTAAAACAAAAGATAAACTGATTTTTGTGGCAATCGAACTGTAAAATTATATCCTCAGGATTGAATTCATTAATAATAAAATTTCTTAATGTTTACTAATTTTAGTCTTAAGAGTGTACGCAGTTTATTTCCGGTGGTACTAACAGTTTTAATATCAAGAAGTCAACGTATCAAACAGAATAAATAAAGTGTCGAGTAATTGTTATAGTGAACTTTGGAACTTATTCTCTTGTTTAAGTGAACTGCGGAATTTCGAGTGGCGTCATACATCTTCCATAATCTTCGTTTGTTCGGGTGGCATCTCAGGTCTACTTCAAGACAGAACTGTCCTACACGTGACGACAGCCAGACAGACGTCAACAGCTGATTTGAATTAGAACAGTTTTGATTGGGGGCCAGTTTTTTATGGTGATTTTATTTTCAAGCAATTTAATATATGTATATATTTATTGAACTGAAGCTAATATCATTAAATTAAACTAAATGCTAAACAAATTAGAGTGATTAAATTTAAATCATCAGAATTGTCGAAAAATTCGAAAGGAAAACTTAGGACAGATGTATACATCATGTACATTATATAATTATAATTATTAATTTGAATTTATTTCAAGGCTCTTGCAATTTGGCCTTGGAATTCATCGAAATTTTGCGAACGACAAAAGTGACGAAGCATTGGCGCTCTCTGCTCCCATTTTTTCACTTCGTGCCGGCCAACCATCAGCAACTGACTAAATAATGCAAATAAGCTGACAAAAACAATAATATATATCTATTCAAAAGACGGATATTCTAATATACAAGATAACTCAAAGCACACAAACGTATTTAGCTTAAATCTTGCCCGCACCACAACAAAGTGTAATGACAGATCAAAGCACACACACACACGATAACTCTAACATTCCATTGACGCGACCACGAATTCACGCACGCAAATTTATGACTGCATTCGATTGGAAGGAATTCGCCTGCGGCTGTGGCGCCGCCTTCATTAATATCGGCATAACGTATCCAATTTACAAGATCATCTTCCGCCAGATGCTGCATGGCGTTCCCATCACATCTGCTTTCGGACAGCTGCGGCATGAGGGACTCGCCTTTCTCTATCGTGGCATGTTTCCGCCGTTTGCCCAAAAAACCATTTCGTTGTCGTTAATGTTTGGCGTATTCGATGGTACGCGTCGCTATATCGTACGTGACTTTTCGGTGAATGTCTACACTGCCAAAGTGATTGCAGGCATTACGTCGGGCACAGTCGAGGCGCTACTGCTGCCATTCGAACGAATCCAGGTGCTATTGGCGCACTCAAAGTATCACGAGTACTTTGGAAATACTCCACATGCGTTTAGGTAAGCATGGAAATCAAACAAATTCATCAAATAAGCAACAACAACAAAAGCACATGTGTTACCGTACGCTGTATTGGGAGCCCAAATGTGTTCTCATACTCTAAATTTGGAGAACAAATTTGCACAAGTTTCTATGTTTGTCCACAACAGCTGAAATCTTTTTCTAATTATATTTAAGAAAACTATCTAAATGATCAGCTGATTAAAACCAAACATGCATATATTCAATCAGATTTCTTAGTTGATCAATATTTTGTTGAGCATATTTTAGGGTATCTTTTTAGTTCTTTAATTTAGAAAAAATGTTCGTAAGTAGTTCACATTTTTTCTAAGAACTTTTTTACTTTGGTCCGTATGCGTTAAATTAGTGAACAACAGTGGTCACATAAGATTTATAATTGTATACTTACAGTCATGAGAAAATTAATAGTGATTTGCAAGAGCAACAATTGATGCTAGAGATAGTAAAAGGGAGGAATTACTGCTATTAAACAGAATTTAGACAACAAAATTTCAGTTACAAACATTTAACAAGAAATCATTACTTATCCATAATTGATAGTTTTTGACTGTACGAAATTATAGGTAGAGCTTGTCGTTTTGATACGATATTAAAAAGTATTTTAAACTGCCTGAAAGGGTAAAAAAATTGCTTATATTTACAATATGACAAGCACTACGATCTAATTAATAAAATATCAAAAATTTTATAACTCCAGAAAAGTTTCGGAATAACTTGGATTATCAAAAACAATGGGGTAAAATGGGTTCCTAAAAACGAAACTTAATAGAAATTATAGTCTTAAAAACAAAGTGCCCCTACTCTTTTAAAATGTTATATTTTTAAATATAAAATAATAAATACATTTTAAGATGATCCCAAAGCGATGAGAACGTAACGGAATTTCTTCTTATGTTTGATATCAATAAACTTTCATTTTACTTGCTTTCTCGTCAAATAATGCTCCTGTATATCACTTTCCCTGATATTTTTCACATGACATGAAAATAAAATAATTATAAAGCTTAGTGACTTGAAATAAAACTTCTTAATTTTTACTTAAATAATGTTACTAATCCACTAAGTAATAGGTTCATATTGGAACTAGCTTACATTTTTTTGGCGTAAGGTTTTTTTTATTTATTCTCCTGGAAATCAATTAAAATTAATTTTAACAAACTTTCCGAGAGGTGATGGTTAAACAGAAAATCTAAATTTTTACTGTTTACTATTTACGGCAAAACACAGTTTTTAATTATGGTGTAAATAGTTAAAATTTAACTTTTTTACCGTCACCTTTCCAAAAGTTTACAAGTTAATATAAATTAGAAATTATTATTAGTGAATAAAAGTAAAAAAAAAACATCATTCTTCTATCGTTCGGTTTCGACTTTAAACTGAAGATCCCGCCACACACATACTATATGGTGTCGAAAAGGAAAAGCTACTGACATCTACCTTACCTTATATAAAAGAATATCTGATATTACGATATTTTTATTTTCAGATATGTGTGGGTCAATCACGGATTTTTAGAATTATACAGAGGAATTATACCCATACTTTGGCGTAATGGCCCATCAAATGCAATGTTTTTTATGATGCGCGAAGAAGCTTGTGCGCGTTTACCACAACGGGTAAGCAAACATTGTTTAAATTCATACTTGTATTTTTATATTTTTCGAAATATATATTTTTGACAGACATCGGTAAGCACAAGAGCGGCACAAGAGTTTCTTGCTGGTGCACTGATAGGTGCAACAATTAGCACATTGTTTTACCCACTGAACGTGATCAAAGTTTCGATGCAAAGTGACATGGGCCATCAGTCCGAAACGATGTGGGCGACATGTAAGAAAATTTACTATGAACGCGGCAGTCGAATAAGTTACTTTTACAGAGGTTGTGCTTTTAACTCGGCCCGATCATTTATTAGTTGGGGCATTATCAACACAGCATACGAAAATATGAAAAAACTAATAAGTTCAGACGAAGTCGGCTGTATTGGAGGTTCACAGTAGGAAAGGTAAACAACCATTTGAGTTAAGGAAACAAAACGAAACAAAGCTACAAAAACTAGAAAATGTGTATTAAAAGTGTATATTTAAATATTTACATAAAACATATATGTATGTATAATGTATAGTTAAGTGTTGCGAAGAATCATTATTTTTTTTTAATTATTATTATATCTTGATCGAGATTGACTTGAGGGGAATTTGTCCACGTTCCTTATAGTTATTAATTCAAAAAACAAATTTAAACCACCTTCAATGTATTGCATTCTCAGTTTATAAAATATGTAAATAAGTCCATCCTGATTAAATACAAGACGCTACTATTTAAAATACATACAAAAATTGTAATATATATACATATGTACGTTATTTTCTCCTTTTTTTTATTGTTTTTTGAGATCAAGTAATGCCAATAATATAACTAAAACAAAAAACTTGAAAAGAAAACACTCAAACGTACCAACTGAAAAAATAGCATTTACTAAATTATATTTGAATTTATTTATGTGTATAAAACTAATAACACAGTGCAACAGGATATTTAAAATATCAAATTAAAAAAAAAAATTAAATAATTGTGATTTCTAAATGTCTAAATAAAACCACGCAGACCATTAAAAGGTTTGGATAAATAAGTAAAGACTAGAACCACCTAAGCATAATTTAATCATTTGAAAATGTTGTTTTTGTAATATTAAATTTGTAATATCTAATTGCGTATTGATCACAGGTTTCTTCTAAGCATTTTTCGGTGTATAATATTATTAAATTAATTTTAAAGTGAAACTAGTTTTTCATATTTGTTAAACGAAACTGCAAGTAACGTTTTAAAGTTTTTTTTTGTATAAGACTTTGATGATTGGTTTCTTTCTTTTAAATGAACTATAATAATTTGCAAATTTGACCAAAGATTATAATATATCCGGCTCATCTAGATACTTATCTCGAAGTCCTATGCACCAGTTAAAAAACTGATTTAAGCATTAATGCAAAACTTTTTTATGTCAATCAGAAAAAAAAAATGTTTCGACTTTTAAATTTGATTTTCGAAACGATTTTTAAAGTGGTCAACTTGTGGCACTGTGTAATCTATGTAGTATGTACATAAAACAAATGTTTGTACTTTGTGATTTTAAATAATTTAATTTTACGTAGTTCTAATATTATAATTTATATCGAAAATGTAAAATTAATCGAAAGTTACAATTAAATGGTGAAAATTATGTATAAATAAATTTAAAACTTTATAAGTTCCTTCCTTGTTTATATATAGATTGTTTTTTTAAATTATTGATAAATATATACACAGCATTATCAAGTATTAAGTGATTTTCAAGAAAAATAGAGATTAATCCTACATCTCTAAATACAATTTAATCCAAAAACCAATGATTTGGATGGTTGTAGACTTTCTGTATAATTGTAAAATTTTGTTTAAAAATTTTGTTTTAATGTGCTGCAATGTTAAAGAGCTATTTTCCAAACAAGATAAAATATCATACAACAATTCAGTGAAAATATATTTTGCTTCAATGTCTAAGTATAGTGTTCGGTCATGTAATTATAGTGATACATGTTTCAATTAGAAGTGGAAGTTTATCTTATCCGATCGTAGTGTTCTTTTACTACTGAAATTTCAAATACCGAATTTACTATTTTAGAGAACCACACAGTATATTATGTTTGGATAAAACTTTGTGGGTAGTCCGATGTCTATCTGTCTGTCCTCATTTCTAGGTAACACGATAGCGAAAGATCTTCTAGAGACATAAACAAGTAAGAAATTATAGTCGATTATACCGACTATTACGAATGCGCCACATTGTAAAATATCAGATTCAAATTAAGGTGGTTCATAATGCTATTAAAAATAAATAAAATTGTAATATTGAACCACCCTAATTAGATTACTCTACTTATCGTTTGAGTACCAAAATATTCTTTTAAACTTTTAAGGGATTTGTTTAAACATATAATAAAAAAATAACAAACATGAACCACCCTAATCGTTTCAAAAATCAGTTGTTCCCAAGTACAACAGAATTTGTTGAACAAAGTTTCAACATAATATCTTATATGGTTCTCAAGATATCGTGTTAACAAGAAATCGCTATTTTTTGCAATAGTGGGCGTGGTCATGGGCGGATTGGCTCCAAAATCTAATCAGTTCCTCGAGGGCATAAAAATAACTAGTGTACAAAATATCTCAATATCAATATCTCTAACGGTACTCCCGCTACAGTGTTAGCAAGATATGATGACAGACAGACGGACATCGCTAAATCGACTCAGCTTTTGATTCTGAGCAAGAATATATATGTCTATATCTATCTTGAGTATTTCTCTACGTTACAAACATTAGACCAAAACCAATTACACCACTGGGTGGTGCATAAAAATGGGCGTGTTTGGATTAATTTAACGCCTACTTTTAGAAATTGGTCGAATCAATTTCACGCCCACCATCATAACTCAGAAACTTTATGCGATATATCGATAACATATATAGGAATGAACCGAGAAAGAATTATAAGCTATTTAAAATCTGTCACACCTACTTATAACGCCCACAATTTCCGAAATTATGTGAAAATATCCGATTATAAGTTTGTAGGGTCGCAGTCGATAACTTCACAGAAAATAGGCATGGTTGTAATGCAGTAACTCAGAAATTTTAACTAATTATCTTACACATATTTATATTCAAAATAACATCCCGGCAACGCTAGTTTACCATATAACTAAGTTGGTTGTTGCAAGTACCGGTCTTTACAAAGTACAGTGGGCGTGACTTATATTCCTGACACAGAGGATATTCATGGTAGGAATGGAGGTCTACTCCCAAGTTTTATCATCGTAGTCCATGACTCTAAGTAGTATTAGCAAGCTAATTGAATTTTTCACTATATTGCGTGATAAGTGGGGAAGTAGCAGATTTTATACCGTTCTACGATTATAGAATAGTGTATTATTATTTTTTTTTATTTTACAAGTAAACAGTTAGAAACCCCATGTACTTATTTCAGAAAAATCCAATATGACTTAGCATTGACTTAAACCGGAACAACTGCGACATCTGACAGTTGGCTGCACTGCGTGTCTTCCAATCGTTTATGTCAAAAATTGTAACAAGCTCGACCGCAGCCAACTTCTGGGTTCTTTCTTTTTGACGTGCTTTTTTAGACCGTGCAACGTGGTTTCTCGGTGTTCCTTTAGATTAAAGCCCAAAAATGACTATTCGTCCTGCATATAGGCCAAGAATTGTGAAGAAGCGCACCAAGCACTTCATTCGCCACCAGTCGGATCGTTATGCTAAGCTTTCGGTAAGAAAATTCGTGAAAATAAGGTTTTTCGTTGGGGAGGGTGTACATAATCGTGAGTGAACGGCTGTCATATAAACATAAAAATTTTCTTATTCGTCTCTTGCAGCACAAATGGCGTAAGCCAAAAGGTATTGACAACAGGGTGCGTCGTCGCTTTAAGGGACAGTACTTGATGCCCAACATCGGTTACGGTTCAAACAAGCGCACCCGCCACATGCTGCCCACCGGCTTCAAGAAGTTCCTCGTCCACAATGTCAAGGAATTGGAAGTTCTGATGATGCAGAACCGTGAATACTGCGGTGAGATCGCCCATGGCGTATCATCGAAAAAGCGCAAGGAGATCGTTGAGCGCGCCAAGCAACTGGCTGTGCGTCTGACCAACCCCAACGGTCGTCTCCGTTCCCAGGAAAACGAATAAGCTTAAGTTTTCTGATATTTTTTTATGTTTACACGTTCTTTCAATTCAACAAAACATCTGAATATAAAAAACTTGTAATTTGAAAGTTGGTGTTTTGTGTATTAAGAAGCTGTGTTCGGAAATCATAAATAATGAGTGCGTTCCAACGCTGATGCCGAGGAATGTTTGAGAGGCTTAGTAAAGTGTTTTTTTTTTCTAATTTTTATTAAATTGCCAAGTCAATTAATTTAAAGAAATCGGAAAAGTGATTTAAAAATCAATTTGAAAATTGTATACAAAATTTATGATTTATATGGAAATCAGATTTTTTAAAACAAGTTTTCTCTTCACCGTTCTTAGTTTTAAAAATAGTTCTTTTTTTGTGTTAATTTTTTGAACGAACTTGGTAAATTAAAAAAGTTTTTCTAACTCGTTTTAAAAAAAGAAATTTTAAGTTTTCTTAAAGTAGTTTTTTCTAAATAAGTAATTTAAAGTTCAAAAAGATTTTTTTTTTAAATTCAAGGTTTTAAAAATAATTTTTATTTGCAGTGAGAGGAGAAAGTGAGACTATATTTTTTATTGATAAAATGCATCTTTTACTTTGTTTTCTGTTAATGGCATTTAATCTACTATTAGTTATCTTAATAATTTTTTGTTTTGAGCACAAAAAATAAAAACTAGATCAAATAGCATATTTCCTATTGTTTTGAAATTTCAACATTTTATCATAGTTTAAAGTAACAAAATTATTTTAAAGCTAAATCAAATTTAAGCCGGATGTTAAAACTCAACATATACAAACTTGTTCAAAACTATTTTTTTTTTAACTTTTCACATAGTGATGACCGACCAACCACAAAGCTCAAATTTAAATCGCTTAACAAAATGCCAAAGTTTATTATTAACCTTTTGAACCACTCATTTTGTTTTTTCTTGTCTCCAAAAAGAAGAGTTCCGAAGGATCTGATTCCTTGCCACTGCAAAGAACGATGGGGTTTTTCTCAGAAAAGTTACGCTGAAAATCTCATGGAAAACTTTCTAAATGCTAGGGTTTAGACTTTATTTTTTACTGCTCCAAAGTAACGTACATTTTATAAAAAATCTAGAAATCTTAACTTCACTTATTTTTGGAACAAAAAATTAATTAGAAAAAGCAATGAGAATTTTAAAAGTGAAATGATAAACTTTGACATATTTTTTAATGTAGTGCGGTTTTTATTTCTTAATAATAATATATTCAGGTTTCCTAAAACAGAATGTTTAGAGAATGTGCATTACTCGTATAATTTAAAAATTTTATAAATACCGACAGCGATTGATGAACGTCCCCTAATACATACAGAGTAAAACTTAAGAGGAGGATATAATTAAATAATATTATTTGAAATATAAGTTTAGGTACCGGTTGAACTTTTGAGACATTTTCTTAAAATAATTTTTTTAAATCAGGCGTCGTTATTTGACATTCTAAACTTTGGGACAGTATATGCGTCTTTAAAGTGAAATAACATTCAGTAAGGTTTTTTTTGAGTCAATACATTTATTTAATTTAAAAAGTAAATAAAATTAACTTTATAGCATAAAGTTTCTACTCCTGATAGGGAATTTCTTGCTCTATTATAATGTCCACACCGCTTTTCGCTCGTTTTTTTGAATCTTTTGTGATGACCTCGTATTGTGAAAAGTTGGTTATGGTCAGTGGCTTGGTAATTACATCATGCTCCCGCTCCATATGTTTATTAAGGACATCCATGTTCGTAAACTGCAAGTCGCAAATAATGCAATTGTATTGTAGTGACGCTGCAGCGACATCCACAGTCGGCTGCTGGTCTAAAGGACGAGTCTGCAGCTGCTCGGCGATTGTTGCAGTCTCTTCGGTGTGGGTGCGTTTATGTACCTTTAGCGTGTACTTTTCCGTAAAGGTTTTTCCACAATGTTCGCAGCTGTAACGCGGTCGATCCGGTCGATGGGTGACCATGTGGTGTGTGTAGGTGCGCTTCGTTTTGAATACCATATTGCAGATTTCACAACGAGGAGGTTGTTTTTCGGCTTCGTGATGCTGCTTGTGATTCCACAGAATAATCTGCTGCTTAAAACATAGGCCACACTTGTCGCACTGGAATTTCTCCTTATCCCAATGCACCTGAAATAGAATCAAATTTAAATTCGAATATTTTCGCATGAAAATCTAACAGTGCGGTGCCTTCGTACAGAGTTTAGGATATATGCACACTTTTGTCTACTCCTGACTTAAGTTTATACTGCCTTTGACTGAGGATATTCTTTAATAAGATTTGAAATTTTGACCAAAATATGTGAACTATATTTTTTAATTTTATAATTCTCATTACAAACCAAATAAAATTAATTTAACTTGGTACAAACAATTGTGTAATACCTAAGTATGATTAATTTATATTATACAAGTTTAAGTAATAAAAGATTACAGAATTTAAATTCAAGACCGCCAAAAATAAACAAATATGTTTAAATTTGCATTAGCTATTCAACAATATATTTTAAATACGAATTTAATGAGCTAAATTGTCTTATTATTTTTTAGCAGTTTACAATTTAAAGAAAAAAGCGGCACTTACTAAGCATTTGTCTTATTGTAAATTTTTGCAGTTGTTTTTCATATTTTTTATTTATTAATTTTTTAATACAAAAAGCCTAATTGGCCAATTAAAGTATTAATACAGCATTTCAGCGAGCAACTATATATAAAAATAGTATTTATAAACTTAAATCTGTGAATTTATGGTTGTAATAGCTTCCCTAACTAAAAAAAAATATTGGAAATATTAGAATTGTTTTCTCATTGCATAAACAAGCCCCTTAAACAGTCAACATAAGTATTTGTAAAGCCTCCGTAAGTAGAAATATATTTGGAATAAGATTATAAATCATTAATGAGCGAATATACAGTTAGAAGTTTTTTAAACATTATGATTTTCATTTATTATTATTTCGTTAAAAAAGTGCATTTACTTTTCGTTCCTTTCTTTCTATTTTTCTTTTATTAACGTTCCTTTCTCATGGTTAAACGGTTGGACCGATTTTTAAAACTTGAAACATACATATATCGAGATGCGTCTGGAAGGAATGATAGGCTTTATGAAATCGGCCACGGCAACATACTTCTTCCACAATTAGTGAAATTAAGTAAACAAAATTCAATATCACTGATATTACTCTTAAAAACTAAAATTAGGTATTTGAGTTGACATTACCACTGACGTCGACTACAGCAAAAGTGGGCGTGGTTGGATAAATTTAACGCCCACCATCATATCTCTGAAATGTGATCCTATACGATGATGAAATTTGGTACGGAGGTGTATGTGACGAAATTTGTCATCTCACAATAAGTGGGCATGGTCATATCAACTTTACATCGCTATATCTCAGGAACGTGATGGTCTCAAATAGAAACAAAATTTTATGGTGGTATATATTTAAAAATCTACCACTTACAAAAAGTGGACATGGCAGGATCAATTTAACGCATACCACCATAACTCAGAAACGAGATAAGGTATAATTTGGTGCATAGTAACCACGTTTGACCGGAAGGTGCTACTACAGTTTTAGATATATCTAATGTGATTACCGGGGAGGTGAATTGCTGCAGTTGTTATACTTAGTTTGCGAATACAAGCTGACTATACAAACTTACATCAGGCAGTAATAGGAATTTTTACATTAAAATTTGGTGTAATACTACTAAATTAACCATTTATGCATACCAATATAATTCCACAAAAAATAGGTCGAGGCTGGTTATTATATTAATCTTAATCAACTAATAAACTTAGATGTGATTCTTTAAAAAAAAAGCATCGCTAGTGCTTTAAACCAGTGAAAAATTTTTGTTTAAATACCTACATAAAAACTTTAAATCCGCACTATTAGACTCTAATGAAATGTGTCACATGCTAGTGTACCTGCATGTGGCGTATTACATTGCGTTTACGTGAAAACCGCTTGGCGCAATAGCGACACTCGGTTTCCGTTTTGCCCTCGTGCAGGTTCATATGAAGATCTAAGTACTCGTCGTCTTTTAGCTTAATGCCACACACAGTGCAGGTGGAGCCCTTATTTTTTGTGCCATATCTTCGACGTTCCTTTTTATTCGTTTTCCTAAATAGTAACGCCTCTTCTTCTTCCTCCTCCTCCTCCTCCCAGTCATCGTCGTCTTCTGTTTCTAATTTTACTTCGACACTAGGCAATAAGATTTCCTCTTCATCCATCGGTTCTAAATTAACCATGGAATCAAAATCTTCAAGATAAATTTCCTCATTATCATCCTCATTGTCGTATACATCATCGGTGTGTTCCTTTTCCATCTCATTGTATGACTCCTTGTTGATATTTGTCTCATCATCGGCTTCCTCGTTTGAAGAAAGTACAAGACTTTCTATGTTACCATCTTCGTTAAGTGATTTTTCAATCATTTTCGTCAGTCGCTGCTGCACTTCGAGCAGCTTGAGCACAAAGTCATCATACTGTACCAGATCGCGATAGCATCTCTGACAAACACAAGCATCCGGCGGCACTTTCAGTTTTGATTTTATGAACTTGCCGAGGTGCACAAGAACTGCTTTCAGTGGCTTTTTGGAGTTTGGCACAAACGCTTTTTCAATATTTTTATAGATTGTACTGTGCCGCGACTTTTTGCTGCGACAAATAAAACAGCTCAAAGTTATATTTTCGACGTTTTGCATTAAAAATAAATTTTTGTTTACTTCTGTGTATTTATTTATATTTATTTTGAATAACAGCAGCGTTCACACTGTCAATTTATTCAAAAAATTACCTAAACTACAACGCAACGCGATTTATGGTGGGTATACATTACAGCTTTACTTTATTTGTAAAAGCTAAACTATATGCATGAGTAATGCATTACTTCATAGTATCTATTAGATACTGCATGACCGCAATCATGATAAACTTGTTAAACTCTTACAAGATATAAGTTTCAAATGTACTTTTTGATTTTATTTAGTATCATTTTATAGCAAAGTTATAATGCTCAACAGTAGCTAAGTTTATTAATCTTAATCAATTAATTAACTTAGATATAATTTTATTAAAAACCCAAGCTAGTGCAAAATAATTGTTGAAAAAACTTGTTGCATATATAAAAATCATATATAAAAACTTTTAGAATATTTCCTTCGTTCCTTCTATGGTGTATTGTATGTTAATTAAGGAAATAATTAAATCTTGAAAATATATAAGAAAATTAAGTAATAAATTTTAATATAAAATATACCAAAAACAATTTATGTTCATGGTTGCTCTGCCAACATTAAAATCAGCTAGGATCGACGTATATACTTCACCAATCATGACAGTTCATTAACATTGTTTATAAGCGATATAACCGATAATCGAATGTACTGAAAATGATAGTTGGACATAAATAAAAAAAATAATGCTTTTATAACATAATCTACAATTCTCAAAAAAACCGGTTCAAATTTGTGCAATAACAAATTTGAATTAATGTATTCGGTTTGCCGTAAGATAAATAAATATATTTGCATTAGATTAATTTGTTTTTATAAATCAATTTTTTAAAATAATTTATTTTAAAAATTAATTGTTTAATTGTATTTTAAATACCCTATGTTAATTTTTTCGTAGTAAATGCAATATTTACGAAAATAACTACATTTTGCAAATTGACTATGCTGTAAGTCGTTCCGAAGAATGCCAAATATAACATAAAAAAATGTCAGTTAATTTTGACTTTAGAAATTAACCTTCATTAAAGTAAATTGAAAATTTTTGAAAATTAAGGAACTTATCAAAATTTTTGCAAATGGAGTACAACGCTATACTGTCTGACAATGCATTAATTTTTATTGATCGGCAAAGAAGTTTTGTATAAATCGTGTAGTAATATTTCGCGATGTAATGCAATATTATATATATATATATATAATTAAATTTTTCGTAGTAAATGTAAAATTTACGAATATGACTACATTTTGCAAATTGAATCCGCTGTTAGTCGTTCGAAAGAATGCCAAATATAACAAAATGAAGAAAATGTCAGTAAATTTTGTCTTTAGAAATTAATCTGCAGGATGGTTGTAAAATTTTGTAAATGCAATACTTTAATTGATATTGATCGGTAATAAATACATAAATAATTGAATTAAGATTAAATATATATTTACAACTTTAAAAAAAAATTTGTTATTACTCACAAGTTTTTATTCTCTAGAGTACCAAAGCAAAATAACCACAGGTTACTTAGGTACCATTTATTTTCAACACTACTCTGTTTTTCTTCTTCTTCTATCGGCTATTTCTCCTTTTTGACAGTTCATAGGTGCAAGCTTACGGGATGCGTATACTGTGTACTGTGCGTCTACTGTGTACTGTGCCGTTTGCAAAATTGAAATTTGAGTATGTAATTTCGATGTAAAAGAAACTGTCATCAATTCTGCATTGAAGTTTTATTCGGCTTTTGATAGTCATCTTCTTCTTCTTTGGAAGAGTTGAACGATTTGGAATTACGATAGAAAAATAAAAATACGTTTATAAGCAGGACAAAAAATAAAACTTTCTGCATAAATTATAAAAAATAAAATACGCTCGAAGAAAATTAGAACAAATAAAGGAGAAATGACAGAGCGTTGTTTTTTATGTGCGAAACGTGGCGACGAAATGCCTAACATTGAAATCGAGACGTGTCGAGTGCCGGCCAGCCAGAAGCCAGTCCAGGTGGTGCTGCAGGTAAGTTGGAATTGGCGCCATTTTCATTGGCATCTATTTATGTATATTTTTACAAATTCATTATTTCAGCATCTGGCCAATTGCATCAAAACAAAACTGGTGTTTCAGTCGGGCGCTTGTATCTGTGCAGACTGTCTCAAGGAGCTCGCCGACTATGACAATCTGATGCTAAATCTCCTGACGTCACAGAAGCGTCTAACAGAGCAGCTACAGAGCATGCTTAACAACAAGATGGATATTCTGGAAGAAGATCAAGACATGGAAACTATTACAATTAGTGTCGACGAGGATGGTCAATTGGCCGATGCTTTCAACCCCGAGCTGGATGCCAAGGAGGAGCTAATAGAAGTGGATGATCACATGATTCTAGAAGAAGATGCAGAGTTTGACGGAACAGAGGAAGAGTTTGTTGATACAGCAGATGATGAAACGGCCGGTTTAGCTGTGGAAGACGATAATGATAACGATGCTGATGATGATGATTCGGGTTGGACATTAGCTCGTCGGCGCCTCAAACAAGAGTGCGTCATCTGCGGAACCAGTTTCAAGTCAAAATTTCAGCTACAGAGCCATATCTCCGAGGTACACAATGTCAAAGTGTACACATGCACCATTTGCGGAGCAGTGCGGCGAGACGAGGAGTATTTGGAGCTACACATGAACACGCACGAAGGAAAAACAGAAAATGAGTGCCGCTACTGCGAGAAGCGCTTTACTCGCCCAGTTAATACATTGCGACATATGCGCAAACACTGGGACAAAAAAAAATATCAATGTGAAAAATGCGGCGAACGTTTTTCACTCGACAATATGCTCTACAATCATCGTCTACGGCATGAAGCAGAAGAAAACCCGCTTATCTGTAGCATTTGCAATCAGTCGTTTAAATCGCGCAAAACCTTTAATCATCACGTGCTCATCCATCAGGAGAATCGACCGCGCCATCACTGCACGCAATGCACCAAATCTTTTACCGAGCGCTACACGCTCAAGATGCATATGAAAACGCATGGTGTAGACACGTCATTACCATCGTCAGCTGCCACAAAAGATCGCGCCGCAACTGCTGTTGTCCGCGTCCACCCATCTATCGATGTTGCTGCTGTAGTCGCAGTATCAACAACGCCGGAATTTTTAAAAGAGGAAGAGTTTTTAAAAGAGGAAACAGAAGCTGCAGTTACGGCGCTGGTCGTCGAAGATGTTGAAGAGGACGACGACGGCGGCGAGTCTAATGAATACGGCTGTGTAATTTGCAGTGCGAAATTCGAATCAAAGGAGCCGCTGGAACAGCATTTACAAAGGGATCATGACGTTATTCTCAAATAGTTTTCAGTCGCGGCGACAACAAAATTAATTTTTCCTTTTTCTAATTAAACTCTTTTCAAGTTTACGCGTTAGGTCCGAGCTTTTCGTTATTTTCTAAAAATAAAAGAAATCCCACAAAGACGCAATAAAATATTAAATTCGAAAGCTACTTTTTTAAAGCACCGTCACACGAAGCTATAAAATTTATTGGGGATTTTGACATAATTGAAAGTTTTAAAAATGGGCACCTGATGCACTGATGTATAATTATTTAATGAAATTTGCTACAGTGATAGGTAGTACTAGAGGAGAGATACCATTCAATAATTGTTTGCATCTTCGAGTACCTATATTCCAAGTCTCATGACCTGGGTACACAAGTTGAAGGCGGTTTTCATAATCATAATAGAATTTAAATAAATGGACAACAATATAACATCGTTACGAGCATGGCTAAAAATTTTATATTATATAAAAAAGAAAACCTTAAATATTGTAAATAGAAGTTTGGGATTTCTAAAAGGGTTAACATCTTTTTTAAATTGTTTGGTTTAAAATATTTTTTTTTTTAACTTTTATTTAACTTAAATATATTAAAGTTTTTATCATGGCGACAAACAAAGTAGTTAAAAAAAACACTTAGTGCTTTCCCACGTTCACGAATAAATTTAAACAAATTATGTTAACCTCTCATTTAAAAAATAAAATACATTTTGCTGTAGCATATTTCCAATCAAAGTAAAAAGATTTTACTTTTGTTGTGTTCGTTTAAATTCTTTAAACGATTTGTTTTGTACTTTTAAAATTTTTTGATGCATATCTTTTCAATATTTTTCTTAACAAAACAATTTTAGTTCTTTTGTAATGCAATCCCAACATTTATTTTTTTGTTTTGTATTTAGGTCAATTAAGTAAAATTTACTTAACTTTATTAACTAATAAAAACAAAGTAACATATTTATTGTTTGATTTTTCTTACTTCGATAAGTTGTTTATTTTCGACAGTTTTTAATTCCAATTTAAAATTCCATTGATATGGAAATCGGCATACAATCAACAATTCAAACCAATTTTCGTATTCTCCCATGCATTTCAAAAAGATTTCATATCTGATAATTAAAGTTATTGGTTGGGCTTAAGGCTTCATATTAACATTTTGGCAACAACAATGTAAAATCAGGTCAAACAGTTGTTTTGGAGGCACTACTTTTACATCATCAGTGACCAAAGATGAAGTTTAAAACTTTCAGTCTTTCTTAGGTGAAGTTTAGAGTCCTAAAACAAAGTTTACTGCATGGTAACAAACATTTTTTAATTAATATTTTTCAATAAACCAAATTCATTAATAATTTTTTATTTCCATTGCATATTTTTAGTTTAATTTTTAATTTTAATTCATTTAATTTAATTAATTTTCCCAAAATAAATTTGTCAATTTTTGAAAGATCATACAATGTTTAAAAGCTTCTAACTGTATATTCGCTCATTAATGATTTATAATCTTATTCCAAATATATTTCTACTTACGGAGGCTTTACAAATACTTATGCTGACGATTTAAGGGGCTTGTTTATGCAATGATAAAACAATTTTAATATTACCAATAATTTATTAGTTAGGGAAGCTATTATAACCATAAAATCATAGATTTAAGTTTATAAATATTATCTTTATATATAGTTGCTCGCTGAAATGCTGTATTAATACTTTAATTGGCCAATTAGGCTTTTTGTATTAAAAAATGAATAAATAAAATAAAAATCAAACAAATAATAAGTTTCTCATATTTTTTTAATCTTTATTCAAAAACTGATGTATATTTATTCGGAAAGTTCATCAGACTGCGTTTTCCTGGATAATTCTATGTACTATTTGTATATGAAAAACGACAATGACGCTACCTTGCAATACTTACCCATTATTGTGGTGAGAAGTTGATTATCGACTTTTTTTGTACACAGTACAAGAATTGATCATCTCTAGCGGGCGTTCGGAAAATAAACAAATTTTGACAACAAATATCTTTTGCAATAACCAATGCAAGACATGAGAGAAAAACCCTTACGCTGTTTTATTTGCTGTAGCAAAAAGTCACAAACATCAGAGTTCGAAGACATTGCAACAGCGAGAGTGCCCAACTCAAAGAAGCCCCTGAAAGCAGTTCTTGTCCACCTCGGCAAGTTCATAAAGACTAAACTTAGAGTGCCGCCGGATGCGTGTGTTTGCCAGCGATGCTATCGCGATTTGGTCCAATATGACGATTTTGTACTCAAATTGCTCGAGGTGCAACAGCGGCTGACGAAAATGATAGAAAAGTCGCTGAACGAACGTAGAATGAATGGTTCCATGTTTTCTTCAGAAGACGGTGATGATAGAGAACTCTCCATGGAATTTTTGACAAAACATGAGGGAACAGATGATGAGGACGAGGAGGAACTAACTTTGGCCGAAATTAAGGCAATGGCAATAGCAGATTTAGAACCGATGGACGAAGATGAAATTTCTCTACCCTCTATCGAAATTAAATTGGAAACTGAGGAAGAGCAGCTAGTGCTAGAGGTATTATATATTTATTATACGATAAATACAGAGCGATATTGGCTTTAAACTATTAGTATTGCTGATACTTGCCAGTTTTATGAATAGAGTAGAGGTAGATATAGTGAAACAAGTTTAGCTCCTTTACTTTCATTATGTACATACTTACCAAATAGTAGTCACCTTATACGAACAAAAGCTTAGCATTGTTATACTAGAACAGGTTCAGATTTCAAAGATTCCATTGTGAGAGAGGTTATCTCCAACGAATATTAAATTTAACCAATTCCTAGGACATTTAGGCATTGATGAAATCTTGCTTAGAGTTCGAAAGCTCTTGGTATTGGAGTTATCTTATCAACTTTTGAGATACAAAGTTAATAACAAAGAAGTCGGAGTTGAGGTCTAATAAATCTGGCAATAAAAATTTGTCTAAAGCTAAACCAGTTCAGAACTACATTCCTGTTTGCATGATCATTCCATGATCGGATTTCGCTAGTGTATTTTTGTCACCCGACTTTATTTATGGAATTAATTACTTGCTTATTTCAATTTGTTATCTACGTAACTTAAGCAACATATGTGGAAAGCCAGCTCAAATACTCTCCTCCATTTCACGTGCTTCTTTTAGCACAAAAGTGTTACATGTCCCTATTATAAGTGTTCTCATCAGATTACGCTCATTTTTGGTTTTGCTACTGAAGTGCTAAATACCGAATTTAAACTAGTTTCAACACTTTAACTATTTTTAATAATTTCGTTTCTGCAAAAAAAGTGATTTTTGCATGGTTCTTATCTGATAACGCCAATTTTTAAATGTTTAATTAAATACTCAAAAATGTGATGTTTGCATTGAAAGAAACAATATAGAACAATTCTTGTAATGTTTCTTAAATTCTTTATTATTAATAAAATTATTTAAGAATTCATTAAAAATATAAATAAATTTTCATATATATTTTTTAAAATCTTGGGCTTTGTTGAGAAGAAATTTTTTTTCTATCTTATTGTTGAATAATAAATAATAATGCTATTTAACACATTAATATATTCCAAAAAGTATTTGCTACTGTAAAAAGAATTCACCAAGTCTGAAAATAATTTAAAAATTATTGCATCCGGTATCAGTTCGTGCATTTTAATTTTGATTATTTTTAAGGGTCAAAGCCTTATTTTCCTTAAGTTAATAGGTACATTTAAATGAAAACCCATTGTTAAATATTAAAAAAAAAATGTTTTTATTAAATTAAAAATGTATCCTTGTTTTAATACAAAGCACACATAATAAATCTATTTCGACAGGAGGAGGCCCATAAAATGGCAGCAGAGTTACTTGAAAAATCGCTGCCTGGTACGAGGGTACGCGTGCCCGCCGCATGCAATCATTGCAACAAAATTTTTAAGAACAAATCGCTGCTTAGTTATCACATCAAGCACAAACACAAGATTAAAGACGGCTGCACATGCACTGTGTGCGGTGTCATGGTGCGCGATGAGGAATACCTCGATCTACACATGAACCTGCACGAGGGCAAAACAGAGAAAGAGTGTCGTTATTGCAACAAGCAGTACACGCGCAAAGTCAACGTTATTCGGCACATGCAAAAGCACTGGGACAACAAAAAATTTCAGTGCGAAAAGTGTGGACTGCGCTTCTCCGAAACAACGGTTCTCTACAATCACAAGTTGCAGCATGAGGCCGAGGAGGAGCCGCTTATTTGTGCCGTTTGCAAGCAATCATTCAAGACGAAACGAACGTACAAAGGACACATGCTTACGCATCGTGCGGATAGACCTCGCTATAGTTGCGAATATTGCGGTAAGACATTTGTAGAGAAGTATACTCTCAAGGTACATTTACGAGTACACGAAACCGGCGGTGGGGGTGGTACGGCCGTAAGTGAGGAAACAGATGATAAACGCACTCCAGCATCGGCAATTGCTGACGACAGTGTCGTTCAAGAGGAAGAGACCACTACAACATCTAAATTTTCGTTTGTCTGCATTATTTGCGGCTTGTGTAACTTTACAGGCAAGGAGCACTATAATCAGCACATGCAAAAGCAGCATGACGTCATCCTTAAAATGTAAAATAAAAATAGAATTATTTGTAATTATAATTGTATGTATTTTAGGGTCGGATCTAAAATGTTGTGTTGCACAATATTTAGTTTCCAAAACTTTGTAGTTACTTTAAAATATTAGAAATATATTTTTGTCTTAAAAAAACTTTTTTTTAATTACTGGTAAATTGAAATTATGCACCTACAATCGTGACTGGATATAGTGAACTAAGTATTGCAAGGTCTGTTCACAGTATTGAGGTTTTTCACTATATCAAGGTTAAAACTTTTGCACAAAAACTCGTTTTATTTGCTCAAAATACACTTTGTGTATGATTAAAAGATCATAATAAATTAGTAGGAAAACATAAATGTATGCTCATTGAAAGAATCGGCGAATAGACGTTTGCTTCTTGCGTTCACAAAGTGACTTTTGAATCACAATCGGTTTGCGCTCGACAAAAAACATAACCACTAAGGTCAAGAAACAGCTGATTTTGTATATATATATATATATACTCTTCCATTTTTGATTCCTTCTTGTGTTTTTGTTGCTTTTTGCTTGAAAATTTTGTTCACTATTTAGAGGTTTTCGATTATTCACTATTTAGAGTACTCCATGCAATAATTTAGGTGTTCACTATATCGAGATGTTCACTATGTAGATGTACTATACCCAGACACTAATGTATATGATAAAATACTTGATATTTTTTTTTATTGTGTCAGTTATTCCATTTTCAAAGTCAAATATCTCATTCTGTACTCAAATTGCAGAATAAGATAATAAATGTTTGGTTTTTAAACATTAACTTGGAATTAAACACATTCTAACTATATGACAACATAAATTATGAAAGAGCAAATTTTAAAACTTGTTTTTAGAAATCAAAGTTTATAACTTTTTAGTTTTAAAAATGGACTTGTTTTTTTAATATTAATAAAAATAAATTTGTGTTTTCATAAAGATTTATTTTTGTTTTCACAATGATCTGATTCGAATGAACGAATAACAAACAAAGGCAGCTATCCATTATTAAATTAAACTCAAAACGTCTATAAACTAGTTTTTGAAATAAACAAAGCGAATGTTTCTTTTTCGTATCGTTCACAATAAAAGAGTTTCTGCTCATAAATATTGAACCTTAAAAAAAACTTTATACAAATTTTGCATATGGTTTTATATTGCGTTTTATTTTATTTATTCATGTTTTAGTTGAATAATTATTTAAAATAAATTATAGTTTGTATATTTTGCTACATACTAATTTCAAATATAATAAAGTGGTTTTATATTACATGTCTAATGTAATGAACGCAGTGTGTGTATTTACTTGTGAAATAAAAAAATATTCATTTATATTTAAGAAATGTGGGTCCGATATTATATTTGCAAGACCTATAGATCAGAAATCGTTAATTTTAATTACGGAATTAAATTATTACAATAATATTAGGTGTACAAATAAGTTTCCGCCGTTTTTTGTTAATAAAATAATATTTAAACGATGTGAGACTGCTTGCTGAGTGACTTCTAAACTAAGTGCAAGTTCCTTTTGTGTTTGAGACGAATCTTCACCCAATAATTTCTCCAAATCTGCATCCTCGTAAATTTTCGGCCTTCCACTGGATCTTTGTCTTTTATGTCAAAATCACCTTTTTTAAATTTTTGAAACCACTCACGACATGTTCTCTCACTCAAAGCATCCTCATTATATGCTTCTACGAGCAATCGATGCGACTCAGCAGCAGATTTTTTTAAATTAAAAAAATAAATTAAAAGTTCCCGCAAATGACACTTAGTTGGCTCAAATTGAGACATTTTTAGATGAAGAAAAATATATGATGCTAATGCGAACTTAATAACATGATAAAGTTATGGTGTTCTGGAATAAACAAACTAATTTTCAAGTAGGTTACCATCTGCGAATTCCAACGTAAACCTCGTTCCACGCCATCTTTCTCAAAACGGCGGAAACTTATTTGTACACCTAATAACTCAAAAAGAATGTAGTTTGGTTTAGGACAAGAATTTACACAATGTCATTTCAAAAAAATATTTTTTTTTAGTTGAACATCAAGTTCCTGATAATTTTTATGACGTCACGTAACTGTTTTTCGTTGACTACTTATGAAATCCTGATATATCTAAAGCTATTTTGGATTTCATGCTAGCTATCTAAAATCTTTTAAGTGTCAAATTAATTTTACTTAAATATAAACTAAGAGTATTTCAATTCCGATCTAAGACTGTTTACTTAAGTGCGACACCGTGCATGTGCTCCAAATGGTAGTTTAGATTGGTTTTCGTTCGGAACATGTGACCGCAAATATGACACGGCGTCTTGGGTTCGTGTGTGACGACTTCGTATTGTGAGAAGTTGGTGAGCGTCAGAGACTTGGTAATAACGTCGTGCTCTCGTTCCATATGTTTGTTAAGATGATCCTTGTTAGGAAATGGTAAATCGCAAATGATACAATTAAACCGGGCTTCCGCTGTGGCGATATGGGTGTTGTTATCCAAGGCGGCGATTTGCATTTGTTGCGGCTGCTGCTCTGTTGTGGTCTGTTGATGCATTTGGTCAACTAGAGGTACCGTTACTGCCGCCGTAGCTTCGGGATGGGTGCGTTTGTGCACTTTAAGTGTGTACTTTTCGGTAAAAGTCTTTGCACAATACTCACAGCTGTAGCGTGGTCTATCAGCGCGATGTGTAATCATGTGGTGGCGGTAAGTGCGCTTCGTTTTAAACACCTAAAATTAAAGAAAACAAAGAAAATTTCAAGAGTAATTTTTAAGAAACTTATAAATAAATGTGGATGTTTAATTATCGACAAGGGTCATAAAAAATCATACACAAATTTACAAAAAATTAAAACAAAAGAATAACAAGTTAAGATAAATAACATTCCATGTATTTGATTCTTATTTATTTTTTTATTTAAAAAAAATGTTTTTTGCTGTTAAATGAAGTACCAAATAATACATTATTAAATTTAAGTGTTATTAATTATTATTTAGTTCACTATACATAAAAGGCTCTCACCTGATTGCAAATCTCACAGTGAAGCGGCTGCTCTTCGGCCTCGTGCTGCAACTTGTGGTTGTATAGGACTGTTGTCTGCGAAAAGCATAGACCACACTTGTCGCATTGGTACTTTTTTGAGTCAAGATGCACTTCCATGTGCCGGATTGTGCTGATTTTAGTGGTGAAATCTTTGTCGCAGAAGCGGCACTGATTTTCATTGCGACCGAGATGTACGTTCATGTGCAGCAGAACGTAGTCTTCGTTGCGATGACTAAAGTTGCACACTTCACAGCTAAACTTTTTGTGAGCCTGAGCGGTATGCTTCTGAAGACGTCCTTGGCTTTTAAAGCGCATCGCGCATAGCGTGCACTGAATAAGCTCTCGTGAAGAACTCTCATGATAGGAGGAAGATGTTGTCCTGCGGTCGTGCTGATATTCAGCTACGTGGTATTGAACAGAAAAGTTAAAAATTCATATTAAGTTATCATTATTCACACATTTCTACTGTAAGTAAAAGTTGTTCTTATTCGATAGCGTCAATCTTTTTCGAATAGTGTTATGTTACTTTAGCGCTAAATACTAAATTTTAAGTAATTGTATTAAATTATTTCAGCGAATAAGGGAGTAGGTTTTGTAGATATGATTTACTTTGTGCACTTGAGTGTGAAGTAAAAACTTAAAAAAAACATTTTGTTCGAGCAGTTAAACCAGTTGGTTAGATCCCTGATACCTTAATATGAGTGAAACCATAAGTTTGTTTAAATATACTTCTATCTATATATGTTTTCAAGTTGTCACAAACACTTCAAATTTAAAGACGAATTTTCTGAGGGGAGAGCACCTTATCTCTTAAATTGTATCCCTTTCAAACAGGTCCAATTAAAACTTTAAAAAAAAACTAATACAAATAAGATACAACTAAATATTCGAATTTTTCATATTTGAAATAGAGATGAATTTAAAAATTTTGTTAATCTGACGAAGAATATGAAGTTATTTTTACAAACCACTCATCTATTTTATTTAAGATCAATCAGCAGTCTTGTACAACTTTGGAAGTGGAAGTTCTGGTTACTTCAATAATTATTACAATATCGTTAGTTCTTACCTCTGCTGTGCTTTTTTCTGCTCCTATTACCATTGACTGCCTCATTTATTGTTTCGGAAATCTCATTGTCGGAAATTTTACAATCATCAAAATAGTGGTCGTCGTTTATTTCTTCCATCGTCGACATGTGTGTGTCACAGTCCTCTTCATAGTTGTCGTCCACGCTGACGGCCGCCTTCTCTACAAGCTGCGTAAGATTTCGCTGTTTCCGTAAGAGTTTTAGCAGATGTGCATCATACTCGATTATCGCTGTGTGACAGTTGATACAGAGAGATTCGCCGCGCGATATATGCAGCTCCGTTTTGCCCAATCGAGCCAAATGCTGTAAAACTTCTTCGAGGCTCTTTTTTGATGCTGGGCAAAAGCCTGCAGTAATGTTCTTCTTTACGACTGCTTTACGACGGCACAGGAAGCAACGCGTGCAGCATGTTGAGCGTGTTTCAGACATAGAATTGTTATATTTGTAAAAATTAAATTATAAGGAATTTCTATTCTGAAAATTTTGATATAGCTGATTATTTTATATTAAAAATTGGAATACATTTAAACAAGGTTGCATTTGAGCTTTTGTTACTATTTGTCAGTGTTGTCAACACTGAAATACAACATACAACCACAGTACACAGAGACACAACGCCGCAACAGCTACCTCGTAGCTGTCAAAATCAGCTTTTGTTCAAATTAGTGCCATTGAAAATTTGAGTATTCGCATTCGGTTTTCATTGTCGTTAAGTGGCAAATGTTTAAATGGAATATAAAAAGTGCGCGTTGTGTAAAAATCGTAGAGATAAAATAAACAAAAAATAATTTTATCTATATAGTTTTTTTATATATAAATTAATAGCAACATACATCGTCTTTTATATGCACAATATATTGTGTAAACTATTTTTACTTAAATGCAACTTATTAATTTAATTTATAAATAAGCTTATATTATTAGTTATTCAAATAACTACTGGTTACTTAGGTACTTTGTAACCACCTTTACTTCAACACAATTCTGTTTTTCTTCTTCCTCCTATCGGCTGTTCCTCTTTTTTGACAGTTCGCAGGAGCGAGCCTTCGGGATGCGTCTACTGTGTACTGTGCATACAACCAGAAAAAATTCTAGCAAAATCGCAAGAAACAGGAAAATATAATGTGCGTATTTGTACGCAAACCATATTAAAAAAAATTTAATAATTATTCTCGCCAAAAAGTATTTTCTTTACTCGTATTCGCTTAAAAATACGTTCGATCAGCTGTTATACATTTAAGTGACAAATATCTAAAAGAATCACTTTTGAAAAAATTGAGGAAAACAAAAATTGTAGGCAAAGGTTTAAATTAACCTGCTTTGAAAATTTATTGACAATAATAGTGCTCACAAGAATACACAAATAAAAATACGTCTAGTAATACGCAGAGCTTAAGAATTGGACATATGTTTCCTACTTGAGTTTTGAGTATATTTTAAAATTTACTATAAAATCTTAACAGAAAATAAAAACAAGAAAGAAAATATAAATGAATATTCAGAAATTTTATTTTTCAATTAAACATATTTTTATAGTCTAGCTTGCAGCTATATTTTAGTAAAGTATGATGAGTTTAAAAGTGACGTAGGGTTTGCTTTGTTCAGTAGGCAATTAAGAGATTTTTGTTGATGCACGTAAATCAAGTCGTGATTTACAAAGCTCTATGATGTCAAATCGATGAGCAATGTTAATTAGTTTTAAGTCGAATGTATCTAATGTAAGGGCTATGGTCAAGTTTTCGTTAACGTAAAACCTTTTGTACAGATAGAAACATTAAAATTTAAAGCTTATGATGGCTAAGTCATGCCGCACGGATAAATAATGATTCTTCGTAAAGTGTACCTCACATACATGGGGGTTGGCGACGATGCTGAGGAACCATACAACTCTTAAAATTTAAATTTCTTATTAGAATGTTGACAGGTAAGAAGCGACTGACAGCACATTTTGACGGAGACTGTATTTGACAATTGGTTGTAAACAAACTAGCGGCATGTAAATTTTGTTTTTATTAAAACGTTTTCAATTGTTTAGTTGTCGACAATAAATCGTTTTATTATAATATAATTAACTAGTAATCTATGTTAACAGTTTACTCAATAACCTTCGTCGGAGATTTCAATTTCATAATCTGGATATTTATTCAACAAAATCTTCCTGGACTCGGCATGGTCAGCTTTTCCGTATCCCTAATTTATATGTACATAAAATGATTAGGACTTAAACAAATTTAAATTTTCAAAATTACCTGAGAGTATCCAAAAACCTTGATAAGTTTAGCACTTGGGTTGTGTTCAATACGTCCACCACCTAGACATTCAGTGTCCAGACCCAATCCCTGACATGACGTACTGACCCGTTCGTAAATGTCAGCTTGAAATTTAAAATATAATAATAAATTTGGGAATATACATCTTTTTGAAAAGCTTCCACTTACAATGCCATTCGCAGTCGGCGTAACCCCGGACGATATTTTTAGATGGTTCAGAGTTGTCGGGTTTTTCCTTGCCGTACACTCTAATTAGAACGTATTTAAACCTACCCTCCTCAATGTCAACAAGAGGAACTGCATCTAATTTTGCATCGACCATTTTAGAACAACTTCGTAGCTCTGTGAGATAATAAAATAAATGTAAATGTAGACACAGATAAACAGAACTTAACAATACTCAACGATTTTCTCGAAAACCTAACTTTGCTCGGTTAGCTGCGAAAATACGAACAGCTGTTTTAAGCATTTTTTTCCAAGTAATAGATGTTAATATTTATATAGATAGAGCTGTCAACCTTTTCTTTATTATTATAATATTATTATTATTAAATTTATTATTAAATTTATTATTACTATTATTATTATTATTTCAGAATCTAAAGCGTGAAATTAAGCTATTGAAATTGCCTATCGAACGGTATCATAGGTTATACCAATATGGACTTACTAAGATTTTTATTTTCTTTTTATTATTGGTTAATGGAAAATTATTTTCACGCCCTTCTTAAATCAAAATTTGCAAAAAATATAATAATTCCATCCCTAGGATTTCGGAGTAAATTAACCCTCTTCAGAGGTGAGAAATTAATTGGTTTAAACTTAATTAGCTGCGGCAAGTGAGGTGTCAAACTAATGGTATTGAGAGCTTTAATCCCTTATACCATATTGGTTAAAGTAAAGAAAGATATTATAGAGTACTTTAAGGTGCATTTTATAAGTTTCTGCGATATTTCTAAAACTTTTGGTGATATAAGAATTTTTCGGAAATTTTACCTTAAAATAATTTTATTTTGATGGTTAACAATTTTTAAACCTTCACTCGATTTTTCTACTTCTAGATGGTTGGTAATTGAAATTTAAAAAAAAATGGATATATTGGTGGTCGAAAAATCGTGAGGCTTAGCTGGTATATGCACTTTACCCACTTTACCCACATTTTTTGCGATTTCATTATAAATGTTAAACATATAGACGCTTTACGAAATGTTGTGCTTTTTTGAGTTACTTTCTCGAAAGAAGGCAAATTATGACTTAATTTAGTTTCCGCTAGATTACAGTTGGAACAATTACTTTATTTTTCTTAATCCGCCTCGACTATCTAGCAGTTTTTGGAAGAGTTTGGCAAAACAACAAAATTGTCGAATCAATTTTCAGCAATTCTGTTATAGTCGCTGACAAAAAAATATTACAACGCCGATGCATAGCAAAGTATAGCCTTTGAAGAAATTTGATGTTTTTGTTTACCATTTTCACAAACTAAAAAATAAAAGAATTTAGAAAGGATGTCGATTTGCTGTATTTGTACGCAATCCGTACGCAATGTACAAAATATTTTTGAGATGCGCCTCGGAAATTCGCCGCCCGTGCTTATTGGCGATATTGTGCGAAAGCTCACAAAAGAAACTCATCACAAATTTGGAGTTGATAGTAAAATATGTCGAAAATGTTGTGACAAGGTGCTGCGCTGGCACAACTCTCTCAAAGTGGCTCAGGAGCTGCAGCGAGAACTTTTGCAGCTGCTGGAAGATGCAGAAAAGATAATTGTATTTGAGGCACTTAAAGAGGAGGACAATTTTGATGATGTTCAGAGTGAAGAATTTATTGAATGCAAAGAAGAAGATCTGGCGGAAGACTTTGACTCAGATGAACAATCTAAAACGGAAATTATAAGGTTCGAGTGCGAATTTGATGAAGATAAAAATACGAATGGTAAGCTTTTGGACAAGTTTCGTATAAATTAGAAAAAAATTATTTCTGTGGAAAATATATTAAATTAAACTTTTATATGAGAAATAATTTTTTACTTTCAGTAATCTTTAGAAAACTGAGTTATGTGATTTTATTTTATTATTATATGTAAATACATATGTACAAGTATTTTTTATAAGTTAAGAATATTTTAAGTGAAGAAATACAATTTGTTAAATATATTCCAAGTTTTTTTTAGAATTTCAACTAAAACATTATTTATATTTCGCTTTAGAACTAAGACATCAGGAGGAGGAATACAGCAAAATCGAAACCACCGAAATAAAATTTGTTGTAGAAGAGAATGAATACGAAACCGTTAATTCAGATGACGAGAAAAATTTTTTAGAAACCGGTGCAGACTACGATGAATACATCGAAATTGATACAAATAGTCCTTCTGAATTAAACGAAATCGAAGACAACGAAAACATAAAGAATGAAGAAGGTGATTACGAACATTATAGTAAATCAATGTTTAAGAAAAATAATGCTTCTCATAAAAAAACGAAAAAAAATTCTGTCGGGCTTGGTTTGGATCTCAAATGTTCTGAGTGCGATCAAACTTTCAAGAACAAACGCCAGTTTAATGCCCATATTAAAAAAGATCATTTTGCTGGATTTATTTGTGACCAGTGTGGCAAGACTCTGCACTCCTATTCGGGCTTTGTTAATCATCGCGAAAATCATAATCCGGTTAAGACATTGGAATGTCCGGAATGCGGAGAACGTTTCCACCTTAAGAGCAGACTAAGACACCATATGGCTTGGCACAGCGGCGAAAAACCGTACCAGTGTGAAAAATGTTCCAAGCGCTTTGTCCATCGTGTAGCATTGCAAAGACACATCCTGATCCATGATGACAGCTCACGTCGACTGGAGTGCACAATTTGTGGTTTCAAGTTTCGTACTAAACCGCATTTAGACCGACACATGGCCACACACACGGGTGCAAAGCCACACAGCTGTCCTATTTGTGGCAAATGCTTTGCCCAGTTGTACAATATGCGTGTGCACGTACAGGAACACGAACAACCGGGCAGCACCCGCCAACGTAGACTTAAATGCAAAAAATGTTTGCATACATTCATTAACAAAGAGAACTATCAAGAGCACTGCAAGCGTGGCGATTGTGAAACTAAAGCATAGTTGGGCGGCATGGCATGTTCGACAGTAGTTAGAAGGTTTTTGTTTTAACAGAGCAACAATATGTAGTTTAGTGTTGTTTTACTGAAAATAAATCGTCTTTCAGTTTACCAATATGTGAAAAAACAAAACTTGTTTAAAGTCAAAGCTGGATTTGAAACAATATTCCATTTTGAACGTTTATAATAGTTTTAAAATATGTATTGTTATCTGACACTAAAAAAGAAATAGATACTATTTATTTCTATATTATGTAAATATATGTCATTTTAAAGGCCATGCAAATTATATAAATTACTGGTTTTATTTAGTATCAAAAATGTTTATACTAAAATGAAAAGTTATGGATTTTAAAACATGGTTTACTTAAAAAAACACAAATAACAAAAAACTTCAAATTTATGTCCTTTAATTTAAGTTATATAAAAGTTTGGTAAAAAAAAAACAATTATTTTCTATTATATTGCCAAACCTTAAGAATGTGAATCCAGTAAAGAATTTCCATAATATACGTGGAATAGATTTCAGTCGAAAAATGCAAGAAAGAAACAGAAATTAATTATAAAATAATACAGCGCTTTTTTGAATCATTAAAGATTCCGTGCGTTAAACGATTTCTTTTCAACCACCATATTTTGCTTTTATTAAAAAATTAGTACAAATAATCAGATTTAAAAGGTTCTTCGAATGCGAGAATCTATAAATATATAGGATGAACAGTAAATTGAAATTGTATGCAATATTAAATGAGAATATTGTATGCAATATTATTATATAAGCGAATTATTCAAATATCTTTAATTAATTTCACATTTTGTGGGCGTATTAAGTGGGCGTGACAGATTTTATAAGTCTAAATCCTTCACGATCGTGAGTACGACTCCCCGAAATTTCATCGCAATTGGATCTATGGTTTAGAATCGTATAGGGTACGAAAAAAGATAGGAACTCCAGCAAATTAATTTTGTCGTTTTTCTTTTGAGCAACAGGAATCTGCCAGATAATATATGTGAACAAAAGAAATTGGTATGACTTTTTGTAATAATCGTAATTTTTGGCTTCAAGGCTCTTATTTTTTGTGTCGAGGTGTATTTTAATATTGTCTACCAGAAACTGTTAAAAAACGTTGTTGGTTAGGGGGTGCATTTTGGTAGCGATATTGTAATATGGAATCTATATGTCACCAAATTGATTGTTTAAACTTAATATTACAAATTAATTGATATGATGATGACTAGTGTCACCGAAGAACAGTTGAAGTCTAAGATTTATGTCGATATAACAGCCTTAATATGGGTTAACATTTTTTCGCATCTCTAATTTAGCCGCCCATACTTTAGTTTCAACGACGTTGTATAAACTGGTTCCGGCTTCGGGCTCCCGGATTTGTTTATAATTTGTTAAAAAATTGTCAATTAAAATGTCTTGTTGCATCTGTCAATTTAGAATACGAAATCCTAGAAATATATTCGAGGAGAGTATTGGTAACCCGCCGGTGTTAATTGCAAAAGTTATTCAGAAGCTTACACTCGGGACGCATCACAAATTGATTGCGGAAGACGGCATTTGTCGAAAATGTTGCGACAAGGTGCTGCGCTGGCACAACGCTATGAGAGTGGCTAAACAAACGCAGCGAGAATTGCTGCAGTTGCTCGAGAACGCGGGAAAACCTTTACAATATGAGCCTGTTGACGAAGAAGTCGAAGTGGAGCAGCGTTTGGAAAGTGATGTAGAGGAAGAAAATGACGTAGACGAGCAACAACTATCTAAGACGGAGAGCATTAAGCATGAATGCGATTCAAATGACAATGAGGACATAATTGGTAATAGACAAATTCAATTTTGATAGGCATTAGAGCAACTTCGTTTGCTTCTTTCTCACCCTAAAGCCAATAAAAAAATCTTAGTGTTGATCTAGAATTGTTTATCTGTCTGTCCGTTATCATTGCTGTTAAGACGATACTGACAATCGTTAGAGATATTTGACATTCATCTAAAACAATTCTGCTGTAGATTTTAAATCCAATTGAGCCCAATATTGGAAAGAAATTTCGTTTCGTTTTTGAAAAATTAGTTTTGATTTTTTTCATTTTCCATTTTCCTTTTGTACAAAGTATTTTATCTAGTTGAATACTTTTATTTTAGAAAATTTTTAAAAATAATAAGTCCTATTGGAAAATAATGTTTTTAGAAATATGTGAATTAATTTAGAATCATTAAAAAAAATTATATAAAAAAAACCATTACTTTACAACAATCGAAAAGCGAATTGGTGACAGGAAAGCAAATTTGCATAAATGTTCTTCATAACAAACGGAAATTCAAATTGGCAGGAAGGAATGACAACAATTTTTTCGGGTGATTTCTGCTTCGTTATTTGATCTCTTTCCGTATGAACTGCTTCTCTTTTCCTTAAAAGAAATCGAAAAATGTGAAAAATATTTGTTAGGTGATTCCCCACATCTTAGGTATTATACTATATTTATGGAAATGCTCTCCCAATTTCGTTTGGAAGTGCTTCAAAAGTTCTTTTGAGAAGATGTCTTACTTTCTTGACTATGTGAAACTTTAAGATCAATATTTTAATAATTACGAGCATACAATGTCAATGTATATTCTATAATGATGTGATCTACAAAAGTGTAATAGATAAACCATGATGAGATTTTATTTCTGTCCCTTCGAGTAGCTCTTTTCGGAAAATTTTGTTTTTCCTAATTTTGATGATTTATTACTTTTGTGCAGTGGTTAGAAGTGGTTTTTTCTTATCTCTTCAACTACAGAAGTTATATGTAGGTATTTATTTATTTTCGTTTTTGATGTACCAAATAAAGTTACTTGAATCATTTTTATTTTTTGAAAGCCCTGATTTTGTGTTTGACTAATTTACTCAAATTTAAATTTTATATATGTTTCAGAATACACGGCCAATAAATCGGTAGTGAAGGATGAGATCCGACCAGAATTAAATGAATTCCTTAGTGGCAAGATAGAAACCACCGACATTGAATTTGTTGTGGAGAAGGAGTATTTAGAAGACGATGAAGATTTCGATGTATTTGATGATGACATAGATGATGCAGTTTATGACGAAGATGAGGCAGACATTGACTATAAACAAAGTAGTCCTAAAAAAAAGAAAAAAGAGGGCGCTGCTGAGCGTATTAAATGCACCGAATGTGATCAGACTTTTAAGACTCAACGCCAGTGTAACGCGCACGCGAAAAAAGATCATTTTACTGGCTTCGTTTGTGACCAGTGCGGCAAGACCCTGCATTCGTATTCGGGCTTTATAAATCACCGCGAGAACCATAATCCTGTCAAGGCATTTGAATGTCCCGAATGTGGTGAACGCTTCCACCAGAAAAATAAACTACGCCACCATATGGCCTGGCACAGCGGTGAGAAACCCTACCAATGTGAGATATGCGCTAAGCGTTTTGTCCATCGCGTTGCTTTGCAAAAGCATAAGGTCATCCATGACGACAGCTCGCGTCGCATCGAGTGCGGTGTTTGTGGTTTTCGGTTTCGTACAAAACCTCACTTGACACGGCACATGGCGACGCACACAGGTGCTAAACCACACAGTTGTCCCTTCTGCGGCAAGTGCTTCGCTCAACTATATAATATGCGCGTCCACGTGAAAGAACACGAATCGCCGGGTAGCACGCGTCAACGTCGATACAAGTGCAAAAAATGCTCACGCACTTTCACAAACAAAGTACATTACGAGGAGCATTGCGCACGTGAGGATTGCGAGACCTCCGCCACAGCATAACTCGATTACGTAGTAACTAGTTAATAAGATGTTTTTATATTTAAATTTTATTTTTTTGTATTTATTGTTGCTAGGAATTTAAACCGATTTCGAAACGTATTTTCGACTTGAATTATTTTCAGTTTCAGTATGGATTGCTGCATTAAACGGTTATAATTATAATATTTTATAAAGATTGTTTGTAAAAATAAAGGCATACAAAAATCATTCAAAATTAAACTAATTTACTTTGGTAGTAAATTTGTCTGTAAGTTATATTACATTATTATTATTTGTTTTAATTTAATCGTAAAAGTTTTTCGAGAGATCTCTTAATCAAATCTGGTAAGGCAATCAAATTTTAAAAGCGATAGCTCCAAAATGTGTTCAAATCAGCAAAATCTACCTATCAAAAGTTAATTAAAAAAATGTTATTCAAAGATTTTAAGGTTTCAAAAATAAGTGATTTCACATTTTAAGTGCCAAAAGGCATCCTGGTAGATCAAGTTCGCTTTGTAAAATATTAAAACATGCTACACTTAATGCCAATTGAATCATTCAAAAAAAGTACGGTAGGCTTGGAGCAATTCCACTAGAAATGATTAATTGTAGATCACATGGGTTCTGCTAGAAGATACGATTTGTCTAATTAAAATATTTTTTGTAGTTAAAGAAATATTGGAGATATTGTGTCAAAGTTTAAATACCCTACAGCATATTGTGTTTGGGCACAAGTTTGTAACGTAGATATAGTCATATATATTATTGGTTTAAAATCTGAGTCGAATTAGCCATGTCCGTCTGCCTGTCACTTCTTGTTAACACAATATCTTGAGAACCACTGGAGATATTTAGTTTACATTTTGTAAATAATTATCTGTTTTGCTTGAGACATCCTGATTAAATTTCAAAAACAATCGGTTTAAAAGCATTAGGGTGGTTCATACCATGCCAACTTACACACCAAATTTCACATTTCTAAGAAAAAAAATAAACCGAGAGATTTTATAAAATAAAATATGTCTGTAAATAACTTTTTTTTTGGCTAAAAGCGCATTTTCTTGATGCCATTCGCAGCGTTTTTGGTACTATAAAATTGAAATATTGAGAGCTAAGCATTTTTAATACGAGCATTACATATACATGGACAAAATAAATTTAATGTTTTTAATGAAAAAACTCCATTGCTAGTACTTTGGTAGTCCTCCATGTTTTATCAATATATTGTCCATGAGATCTTCTGGAACATGGTTAAAGGCTTTGCTGATTGCATTAAATTCTATTGATGGAATTTCCAATTTTTTTAATTCTTTCGCAACATTTTTTTCAACATCTTCGATCAAAGAAGCCACATCAAAACTAAAGCAACTCGACGAATTTAAAGACATTGCGAAATCACTAATATTTTCCTGCGAACTAAACTTAATTTCACTTGGCTGTTCATTGTCAATAAGTTTCTTCGGACATTGGTTTTTTTTACTTCCCAAACGGCGTTTGTTGCTGCTGCCTGATTTAATAAAATTCTTTTTCTTACTTGGTTGCTGGTCTGTTAACGCCATTGCGTCAAGATTCATCTTCAAAATGCGATGTGCAACTACTGGTGTAGGTTCGACTGCGTCGCCTCCCGGTTCCACCTTTCGACCTCGGCGACATGATTTCTTGATCCATTGCAGCTCTTTCATGCAACTAATAAAACGAAACTTTCGAAGCGGTGGCGGTATATTCAACAAGAACTGCGTGTTCGGGTTAAAAATACCTTCCTCGGTGTCATAGTCTCCTTTTTGAAGAATGCGTGGCGGTCGCCGTGACGTTATATAAGCTCTTGGCCCTACAGCTTCTAAACCGTGTCGTAATTCTTGACTGTAACGTCTATCGCTTTCGGCAGTGCAATATTGCCACTGATCGGTTCTAAGTCGGAGCCCATCAAAATGGCCTTGTAAATTGAGCCCATCGCTGAATGTCATCTTTTCTATATTTATGAGTTCTCCGTTCTCAAAAATACCATCAAAAACGAATCCGGTTGGTGGGCCCATTTTCAGATGTCCGTAACCTTGGAATTTGCCATTCTTTATATAGCCTCGGTACTCGGTACCATCAGGAAATATATATATGCCGAAACCGTCCATGCAGCACAGCATTTCGTTGAAGGTTCCATTAAAGCGACTACCGGTTAAAAACGTTATGGACTTTTGCATTTGGGTTTTAGTTTGCAAACGTTTAACAAAAATTATATTGAAACTTCATTTATTTATGTAAATCTATTGACTTAATAAATTAAGGGAGGGGGTCACAAGTGTGGATGATGAAGTTGGATCGTGTACAAAACTGACAAGTTGATTAAGTGACAAAGAGTTAAACTGTTTAACTGTTATCACATCGCTACCACCCTTTACTAAGCACACTGATCTCATATATCCATTTATAAATGTTGACTAAAAGTTCATTCTCAGTATACCTGCCGATCCTATTAAGCAGTGTAAACCTTAATTTAACACAAACATCGCCCAATAAGAAGTCAGTTATGAAGATACAAATTTGTATTGTAGTAATTCAGTCATGTCTTGTCACAATTTAGTAGTCTTGGTCTATCGTATTTGATCGTAATTGCATATCTTATTATACGGAAAGTAAGTCTCAACCAGAAGTCAGGTCAAGCCGACCATTTTTTGAGGAACTTTAGCAGTTTGCTGATTTCACTTAGAGATTAATAACTACTAAATTAGAAGTCTTTATAGGTAGTCTTTATATCACTGTTTATTAAAAAAAGTAAAAGCTACAAGTATAAAGTCCAAATTAAGCTTAAAAAATTAATGAATGAATGAAACACTTCTCTAATATAATGCATTTTTGGGGCATGCGAAGAATATTTTATTAATGGAAATTTAAAGAGCTCATACAAGTTGAGGTCCGCTAATAAGTATTGATTATAATTATAAAAAATTGGCGGGCTTCAGCAAAAGTTAATTTATTTTTATGGTTAAAGAATCTGTTCTGATTCCCGAAAGTGGTTAACACTTTGGAGAAGAAACAATTTAGAGAGGAAAAGCTGAGAGAAGTGTTATGCCTTTATGAATTGTAGTAAACCACAACCGAAGAACGGCGTTATACGAAAAACTCCAGAAATTCTAAACAGTATTTCGTAAAGAATCGTATGGTCACATTTTAAGCACGCTGGACTACCGTCGTGAAAAAAAACTTTTCATACACAAATAATGGTTTGTCTTCGAGTGATAATTGGGCACAAATCTATTCTGCATAAACCTTCTGAATAAAATTCTTTTGCTTTGCAAGCTCATACCGAAGAGTATATTTAGCTAGCCTTCAATTTGCAATACCCATAAGAGAGCGTGGTAGGCATGTCAATATATATGTATATATCTACCTACTTTCTGTCCCAGTGATTCCACTTGTAGTTTTAAAATTTGTTATATGAGCTACTATTCTCCAAAACGGAGGAAGAGTTCAAAGATGAGCAAGATAGGACAAACATACAAACAAGCGGAGAATATAAAAAAATAATATAAAAATTAATATATACTAGCAATTTCCCGGCATTCGTTGTAATGTAAAATAAGAAAATGTTTGTTTTTGATATATAATTTATATATATATATATATATATATATATATATATATATATATATATATATATATATATATAGAAGTTGTAGACATTGTCTATACATACTCAGATACCTAATATCAGATTTTTGGGAATTATATAAGCGAATTAACCGAATATTTTTACAGAGTTTTTCAAATTGTGGGCGTAATAGGTGGACGTGGCAAATGTCCAAATCCATCCTTGGTGTGAGCACAGCAACTCCCCAAAATGTGAGAGTACAAAGAAAAATAGATAGAAATAAAGAAAAAAAGAAAGAAAGAAATAAAGAAAAATGATAGATAGAAAGAGAGATAGAAAGAAAGATACGTTCATTTTTATATACTTATATAAATAGGCGTTACAAATGGAACATCAAACTCAATTTTAGTTTCGGCTATTCTAGTTTCAATATTGTTGAGCCCTGGTTGATAAGTTTCAACTTCCCTCAATCTAATTTCTACTGAGTGGGATACTCTGGCAATTTGCAAGCAGCTGTTCCGCCAACCAAATTAAAACAAAAACTTTCTTGAGGCAACTTAAATAAAAAAAAAATAATAATAATAACAACAAAATTAAAGTAATAGAAATGGACTACAATGTTCATAAAATATGTCGCGTTTGCTTGGAGGAAGGTGCCTTGACTTCAATTTATAGCACAGAATTTGCGATGATGCCTTCAACGATGATGATGATGTGCGCCAAGATACGGGTAGGTAAGCCGTATTATTTAATTCCTTAGGTGCGATTCTGGCACTTAAAACTAAAAAAACACTAAAAAGTCGTACCTAATCAAACAACAATCCAATATTTGATGACTCGTTAAGTACCGCAAAGGTTTCAAATTTGTTTTTTTTAATTTTTACTGGTCGGATTCCAGAAGTGAGTTAGCCCCTTTCAAAGTTGAGAAATGAATAGGTTAAAACTCAAGAATGTTGCTGCGGATTATAACAAATGAAGTCTTAAATCTTTCATCTCATTTTTGTGATATCTTAACATACATAATTTTTGAAAAATGTACTTAATAGGTTAATTTCTCTTAAAAAAGCCATATATTGACATAATTTATTAAAGTTATATCAATTTTCTTTCATTTGATATAAGATATGTCATACCTAAATCTTATCAATGTGACTAAATTTCAAAAGAACTGAAGCAGGGTCGGAGCATTTTTAGTAAAATCCCGGAAAATATCTTTATGGCGAAAAGTTTTGTGAAGATATCACAAAAAAATGTATAAGAGATTATAAGAGATTAAAGCTTTATTAAATACCTTTCATTTAACACCTTATTTGTTATAATCCGCAGCAGCATTCTTCAGTTTTAATCTATTAAATTTTCAACTTTGAAGGGGCTAACTCACCTCCAGAATCCGAGCGGAATTTTTTTTTGCAATCGTGTTATAATCCGCAGCAGCATTCTTCAGTTTTAAATATATTAAATTTTCAACTTTGAAGGGGCTAACTCACCTCCAGAATCCGAGCGGAATTTTTTTTTGCAATCGTGTTTTTAGCCAATTACCTATATTTCTGCATTATTTTTTTTGTCGGTGGAGCCCATTCATCTTCACCCCATTTTTTTTTAGGTCTACAAAACCGATGGACTTCCGGCTGTAATTTGCAACAACTGCATCTATCGACTGGGTGTGGCATATCACTTTAAACAAGAATGCGAAAATTCGGATATACGTCTGCGTCAATATTTGGGATTGTCGGATAGGGGATACGGGTGAGTTGGGCGTGAAAGCTCGCGTTTCAGGGAGTGGCAACATAAAAATTGGTCTCTTTTGATGTAAACATTTCTAACATTGTAAACAGGCTTTGTGATGCAGAAACCAATACCGAAGTAATTCTCCTAAACGAAAAGCCTTTGCCTTCTTATTTGGAACCAGATGATAATGATAACTCAGACGACGAGGAGGAAGAGCACACAGTCACAAAGAAGAGGTAAAATGCACCCTCAAAAATGTTTGATAGTGTTGGTGATTTTTTTTTTTCACACAGCAAACGTCGGTCGCGCTATCAACGCAAGCCTCCTGAGGAGCACAAGAAACGCGGACCCAAGCCACTGCCAAAGCTGCCGCAAACCTGCTACGAGTGTCAGAAGACCTTTAAATGTGCTGCTCAACTGCAGATGCACATGCGTACTCATACTGGAGAGAAACCGTTCGAGTGCGCATACTGTCCCCGGCGTTTTGCCCAAAAGTACAATCTACAGATACATGAGCGCACACACACTGGGGCACGTCCTTTTCAGTGTGAAATTTGCTCTAAGCAGTTTGCGGCACTGGGAAACTTTCAGGCGCACCAGAAAATTCATACTGGCGTTCGCGATCAGTTGTGCCCGGTGTGCCAGAAAGCGTTTTACAGTGCCGGTGATCTCGCAAAACACATAGCCACGCATGCTGGCCTACGCAATCATCATTGTGATGTGTGTGGTAAGGCATTTAGTCGACAGCGCGACATGCAAGCTCACAAGCGCAAGCTGCATGCATCTTCCGCTGTTGTACTGCAAGAACATTGCAGCGATGAAGATGATGAAGACGAGGCGGTGATAGACAACCCGGTGGCTGTGGTGCAAGAAGCCTTCAAGTGTCCAGACTGTGATAAGGAATTCGCGTCGGCTGGCAGTTTGAGCGTTCACTTTCGAACACACGGCAACAATAATTTGCTGAATTTACCATTAGGGGGTAGCATACAAATGCAAATGCCACCCCCACATCAACATCCACCTCCGCCACATCACTTTCATTCACATCCACCACCGTTGCCACATCCGCATGAGAGTCTACATCCGCATCATTTGCCGCCATTAAACTCTGTTGCTACAACAAACTCTGTTCCCGGAATGGCGGTTATGTCACATGCTTCAATGGCGCACATGCTGCCGCCTCCACCACCACCTGCTTCAACTAGCCAAACAGCACTCACCATGATGCATGCAGCTCAACGACTGCACCCGTACTAAAGAAACACATACATAAATAAGTAGACACAATTTTTAAGACAGGTACTCATTTAAGTCTACAGCATCAAAACTTTACATACATAAAAATTTTAATTTATTACTGCTGCTGTATTTATAAGTTCAAATTATTATTAGTTCAGACCCACGACATATACACAAATATTTATGTATACACAGTTGTGTTTACAAAAATAATGAATATATCACAACCAACCCAATAATATCTGAAATACACCCATTTTTTTGGCCCCACAATGTTTAAACGTCTTGATTGTGTATTATGGCTTTTATGTAGTTGGTATTGTAAAACATTACTACCACAGTATGTAAATAAGCTACTACTGTCAACATAAAAGCCATAATACACAATTAAAACATTCAAACATGGTGAGCCATTATATTATTCAACTAATAATAATAAAATACTTATAATCGCTATTGCAAAGTCGGAAAAGGCACTTGGGACACTACCAGATACCTGACGGCATGCTGAAACAACTGGAAATAGGCTTTATACTAAAATGTATTTCAGTAATAAGACTTACAGAAATACTATAATTCATTTAGAACTTTAGGGCCTGTAAGAATACTATTACCTTAGAAGGGGGGAGGGGGGGGGGGGGGTACAATAGTTCTATAGGACGCGGTGCACTTCACCAAACAAAATAATAATAATCGTGTAAAATAGATTTTTAAAAAGTAAAATATTTTCGAGAATTTTTTCTTAATTTTTTTAAGCGCTGCTATTTTCGTGAACACAACTGTATATACATATTATTTATATATATTAATGAATGTATCTTTCTATCTTTGGACCGTATGCGCGTCTAAACTGTTCATCCGATTGCGATGAAATTTCGGGGAGTTGCTGTGCTCACGCCAATGATGGTTCTCGGCAAAAAAAATTGCAACGCCCATCTATTACGCCCACAATTAGTAAAACTAAGTAAAAAAAAAGGATTATATTGCTAATATTGCTACTAAAAATCTAAAATTTGGTATTTAAGTTTATGTAGGCACTGTCGACAATTTCGCTAAAAATGGGTGTGGTTGGATCAATTTAACGCCCACTTTAAAAAAAAGGTTGGAAAAACTTTACGCATTACCACTATTGGTCAAAAACTTGATGCGCTATATAGAAAATATGTAAAGGGATGCATCGGGAAGAATAACAGGATATACAAAATCTTCCATGCCCACAATTTGTTTAATTAAGTGAAAATATACGATGACATTGCTAATATTGCTCCTAAAAATTTGAGATTTTGTTTCTGAGTTTGTATGGTTACCGCCGTAACTTGGAATCGCTATAACGGTGAGTACCGGGAAGTTCCGCTAACATTTTCTTTTTTTAAGTGTATATAAAAGTTGCTCCTTATAATTGTAGATCTTGGTACATTAAGCTGAAGATCCCGTTGTGTGCCGAGCTATTGGGTAAATCACTAAATTAAATTTAGAACTAATCAATTAAAAAACATGAATTTGACATATAATAATTATTATAATATATTTTGATTTACAAATTAAATTGCTTAAAATATACCAATCGTGTACACCGTTAACTGTAAATTTTAAAATGTACATAAGAATAATCAGAGATACTTCAGAAAACATAAATTTTATTGCAGATGAGTCAAAAATGTCGTCAAAAGGATTTTATATTCAATAGTAAATAATAAATTTTTTGACAACTGCCAAAAACCTTAAATATCATACGAGAGAAACAAAATCGAGGTGAAGAGGGACATTTTGCTACTTCTCTCACCTTATATTAATTACATGATTCTTTCTAGAGTACAAAAGTAATGGACTGAAAAGTAATGGATGCATATTTTAGATTTATGAAGTATAGTGCAATGCTCCGTGAGCTGTCATCGTGCCACAACTGGTGTCGTTGCAGATCGCACAGATAATAAAAACGACGAGTGCATATCTCACATCTGTGAATGTTTTCGCCGCCGCTTTTGTGTACGGCCATGTGGCGCTTAAGGTGGCTTTGAAAGTGAAAACCTTTGCCGCATTCGGTACACTTGAAAGGCTTGACGGGATTGTGACTTAAAATATGTTTGGTTACTCTTGAGTTAGACTGTAGCGTTTTGCCGCATTGGTCACAATTAAAGAAAGCTGAATGCTCCTTCTTCATGTGACGTTAAATCGCATTCGGCGCATTTTATATCAACATCTTCGATCGCTTTTTTCGTAATGCAATTTTTCTGTAGTGTAATTTTAATTTTTTTTAATATGCTTATGAGAATACTTCATTTTCTCATTCGTAAATTTAATCTGTTTGTTTTTATGACCCCTGGGGTCCACATGGATTTCGCCCAGAATCGTATTTAATGGTGGAGTTGGCATTTCATATATATATACAAAATTAATAAATTAGTGCCTGGTAGACCGAGCAAGCTAGTTATATTTAATCATGCATCATATTCATATAAGAAGTTCTGGAGGATACACTTAGGTTCTGGAGAAATTCCAGCAGCAGTGAATTATCAAGGAAATAAAAACAAATTGGCTTAAACAGTTCTAAGAGACACGCATGAGTACTGTAGAAATCCCGGTTTAATTTATTTGTATAGAGAACATACATTTTTATGTTAAACAACAATTTGTTGAAGCTTTTTATTCTGACTTGGAGTTAAGCCCAGAGATGTTCTTATTTTCCGGTCTGTAGAAAAAGTCTATGTGGATATACTGTATACAAGTATTCTAAGGGTTATTATTTACGGCCATACGGTGCCTAAAAATGCAACAGATATCACAAAAATAATCTCTTCTGTTTGAGAAATATTTTGATTTGAAAAATAGTATTTTACCTAAAATCTATATATGTATATAAAAATAAATGTCAATCTTTCATTGTACCTATGCGCGAAATTTAGTATCTAAGATTATATGATCACTGTCGACATCATCAAAAAGGGGCGTGGTGCATCAGCTTAACACACACTTTAAGAAATATATCAGATCAATTTTATGCCCACCACCAGGGCTCAGGAATTTAATTCGCAACATAAAGGAAACATGTGTACCACTAAAGTCTTCGTACAGCAGATAGTTTGGGCTTTTTTATTAAAAAACAAGTAAATGCAGTAGGTATTAAACAAAAATTGTAATGCAGATTTGTTTATTTAACATTTCTTTATTCAAAAAATCAAAAAGTTTATAACTAAAAACCAAACTAAGCCACTTATTTGATTCCACTAAAGTCTTCGTACACATTTTAAATCTATATATATAAAAATGAATTATTTCTTTCGTTCTTTCTTTCTATCTTTGTAACCTATGCGCGTCTAAACCATTCATCCGATTGTGATAAAATTATGGGAAGTTGTTGTGCTTAAACTTAGGTTTAGGGCAAAGAAAATTTTGATACGCTCACCTTTTACGTCCACAATTTGTAAAACTAAGTTAAAATATTCGATTATTTCGCTAATATTGCTCCAAAAAATCTGAAATTTGGTATCTGAGTTTGTATCGACACTGTCGATAACTTCCCCAAAAATGGGCGAGGTTGGATCAATTTAACGCCCACTTTGAAAATAATAGAAAATATACGATAACGTTTAATATTGCTCCTAAAAATCTGAAATTTGGTATCTGAATTTGTATTGGCACTGTCGATAACTTCCCAAAAAATGGGCGTGGTTGGATCAATTTAACGCACACTTTCAAAAAAAGGGTGGATCGTTTTTAGGCCTACCACCATTTGCTCAGAAACTTGATGTGCTAAATAGAAAACATGTAACGGGATGCACCGGGAAGAATAACAGGATATACAAAATTGTTCACGCCCACTTATTACGCCCTCAATTTATTTAATTAAGTAAAAATATACGATGACATTGCTAATACTGCTCCTAAAAATTTGGGATTTTGTATGCCGATAATTTCACAGCCGTAACTCAGAATCGCTACAACGGTGAGTACCGGGAAGATCCAAAAACTAACGTTAGTACCGGGAAGTTCCGCTACTAACGGGAGTATCGGGAAGTTCTGCAAACATTTTTTTAAGTGGCATTGCAACGCATGCCGGGCATTCGCTAGTCTATATACATATTTATATAAAAATGAAGTCTTCGTCCACATTTTAAATCTATATATATATAAAAATGAATTCTTTCTTTCTTTCTTTCTTTCTTTCTTTCTTTCTTTCTTTCTTTCTTTCTTTCTTTCTTTCTATCTTTCTTTGTACCAAATGGGCGTCTAAACCATTCATTCGATTGTGATGAAATCTTTTTGTAACGTAATATTTAGTAATTTTAAATTCTGTTATGTGAATTCAAATAAAATATTAACATGTAAATAAATTAGTTCATTTTACCAATAGGATTTGCATTACCACTTTCATGAAATTCTATCTTTATCTCAGTCTTGGATTTAAATTGCTCAGTTTCGGTTTCGTGTTCCATTTCCTCATCGAAGTCGTCCACTCGATTTTCATCGCTTCAAATATCTTTCTTTTGTGTGGTTTCGTACTGAAAATGCTTGTTCGCATCTTTAATCAGTTGCAACAATTCTAGTTGCACTTGCCGGGCTACATTTACAGCGTTGTGCCAACGCAACACCTTGTCGCTGCACTCCCGGCATATCCCGCTGTTTAAGTCAAATTTGAATCGCGTCTCCTTTGTGAGTTCCTGGATGACATCGCCAATTAGGACAGGTGGATCCGCTTCAATTTGTTCCTTAAATATGTTTTCAACACGTTGTACCGCTTGACAAAAGCAGCAAAAAGTCGATATTACTTTTACCCTTCAATTCCGTAAACAAATATACAACTATTACCAGGGAAGTGAAAAAATGTATCTTTCGATATCTATATAACCCCTTCTCAAAAAAATTTCTATATAACCCAAAAAAAAAGATAAAAATTATAGTCGGTCTTACCGTTATACAAATGCACCACATTGTTAAAATTCATAGTCAAATGAATATTATATTAGTAAAAGAATATTTTATTTAAAAAAAAATACGAACCACCCTTATTTAATAAATCACGACCCACACTAATTAGATGATTTTATTTATTTTAGAAATGTTTTCTTTATTTTGTCTAACAAATCATATATAAGCGGAATGGGATAGTTAACTTCAAAATAAAGAAAACATTTTTCATACACACACATGGGTGAAACAAACTCTGATATAACCCAAATTCAAATATACATCCAGTTATTTATGCAGTTCTGCCTTTTCTGTGTATCACAACTGCTTATGAGGATAATGAAAGGGTTTTGCATTTTCAAATACCGATTTCATCTGACACTTTTCCAACGGCACACCGGATCGCTCAGGCTTAAAATAACACATATCAAACTTTTCAAGTTGCTTCTTTTCAGCATAGCTTACATTATCACCAACATTTGAATTTAGTTCACTGTCAACAACATAATTAACTAACAATTTCTTATTTTCACTCTTTTTTTGCAAACACTTTTTTGTATACATATTATTTTCAACACATATGTACATACGTACATTTAAGTTACTTATTTTGACTATATTTTGCTTTTTAATTAAAAAAAAATTCTCTTATTATATTTTTCGATAATTTTTTTTCATTTCATTTGTAAAACTTTTTTCGATAAATTTTTTCATCACATTTGATTTACGTTTTCTTCCAATTAAATTTCAGATACACATGTACTTTGAGTAATTCATAATATATACCCTAAATCACCTGATAACCCATAGACTCAACCGCATAAACGATTAATTTTAGCTCAACATTTTTATTATTAAAAATTATATGACATTCAATTATCCCAAAAAACCTTAAGTGTGCAATTATTAATTCCATTTTAAATTTGTTTTCCGCGCAGCATTTTTTAATGAAACTGATCAGACTTCCTGAGTCTAGTAAGCATTCTATGGACAATATAAATTCGATAATAACATTTTTTGAAACAGCGCATCGCCAATTTTTATTGCACTGTAGAATTATTTGACTTCACCTCCGGACGCATATGTTGTTTCAATTAAATTTCTGCGAATGCTTGCGATAGCTGTTCCTCCGACGAACAACACTAGACACAGCCTTGTACTTTTAATTGAGTATCAATGATGTATTTCACAAGTTCATCTTGTTCGATTTTCACCTTATTCGCCAAAATAGTTTGCAAAAGATTTAGTCGAACTCCACTTACTTGCTTCAAACTTGCGCCGCAGTATTAACCTACTTTACCTTGAACCGAAAAATGTTTGACTCAATGACGTAAACATCGCGAACACTTTTCGAACTCACGTACCATCGTGTGATAGTTTTCTCGCTTCTGAGCATCAAGCTTGTACCGAAAGGTAACGCCCACAAGAAATATATTTCATGAACGATTGCGATTACACTAGCCGTAATCAAGAAAACTTTGATTACGATTACACTAAGTAAATAAATCAATGAAGAATTATTTAAAAGAACTGCCGAATGACGCCTAAATTTATTGAATAATTTCATGAGACAAAGTTAAAAAAAGTACATTACTTATTTTAAACTTGTTTCTATATAAAAATTGTTGATGCAAAAAGTAGGGCTTTTCAAAATCCAAAAAGTTTGGTTATCAAATAAAATAGTGATAACGATTACATTAATCGTAATCAAAGAAATAAACGAAAACGATTCCTGTAATTGTAATGGAAAAAATTTTGATTATAATTACAGTAATCGTAATCAAAGAATTGATCGATTACGAATATAGTAATCGTAAAACATGTGTAGGCGTAAGTGGGCGTGGTCAAGCATTTTTGTAAAGGAACAAGGTGTGTTTGTTTATGTATTGTAATTTACCTTGAAAATAGCTTTAACGATTTTGAAGAAGCTTTGCGTGTTCTTTAGAACTTTTTTATATAAATTGGTTTAATTGGTACTAAGGTATCACAAAACCAATGCACTCCTTAGTTATTTAAAATTCTCCAGAAGTAATGTGAATCCTGCATATTTCCTTTCAATAATTAAATTTAAAATACAATTTTACTGTAGCATGATTAAATAATATCTCGAGCGAGCTCGGGCTACAAGCGATTGTAAAGTTAAATAGTACAATTTTTTAAAGTTAAAATCGCAAAATCATAGGATACAATACACTTGAAGTTTATGGAGGAGCATCAGGATTTTGCAAAAGGATTTGTAAGGATAAAGCAAAAGTGGGTATTATGGAAGGATCAGACATAAACTGTTATGGCCTACTCCAGAAAGACACTTTCGGTTGAAAAAAGGTAAGTAAGAAAATACATTTGTGTATTTGTGTGATTTTTTTATCAACGTTTTCATATTTTCTAGGCTGTTTATTTTTTTGTCAAAGTGTTTCGCCCTACTTGAAAACACCTAGGAGAGTATATGCCACTTGGATACGCGCTCGAATCGAAGGTTATTTCAGGGGCGATGTAACAACAATGAAAAGCATTTGGGAGGCATCTATGTTGATAATTAGTGCGCTATGAAGCTAAATAAATCGTGTAATTAAAAATTTATTTTTTAGTTTTTCTCGCTGGTCAGATTTTCAATTCCATTTCAATTCTACTTTCATTTGGTTTTTGGAAAATGCCTCATAATTCAGATTAAAGACGCTAAGGAAATGATCAATCATGGTGAAAAGCTGACAAATATTACATTTCATGTTGTAATTGATCTAATATCAGATTTAACTATTTATTTATATTAACATATAACTTATTTAACTGAAGACGCCTCGCACTCGCCGCGCTTGCAATGTTTCTGGTAGTTTTCCCTGTTGGTGAAGGTGCGCGAACACTTGTTGCACTTGAGTCGCCGTTGCTGTGAGCCTGGTTGCTCGTGTTGTCGGTGGTGAACACGCATATTGTACCGTTCGGCAAAGCATTTGCCACATGTTGGACAACGGTGTGGCTTGATGCCCGTATGAGTGGCCATGTGCCGTTTTAAATGAGGCTGTGTGCGAAATTTTGAGCCACAGATTTCGCATGCAATGCTCCGTGAGCTTTCATCGTGCCACAACTGGTGTCGTTGCAGATCGTACAGATAATAAAAACGACGGGCGCATATATCACACTTGTGGATGTTTTCGCCGCCGCTTTCGTGTTCGGCCATGTGTCGCTTTAAGTGACCCTGCAGGTGAAAACCTTTACCGCATTCGGTACACACGAAAGGCTTGACGGGATTGTGATTTAAAATATGTTTAGTTAAGCCTGAGTATGACTGCAGCGTTTTGCCACATTGGTCGCAAATAAAGGCAGCTGAATGCTCCTTTTTCATGTGGGCGCTATACTGACGTTGGTTTCTGAGGATTTGATCACATTTGTCGCATTTTATATCAACATCTTTAGTCGCTTTGTCCGATTTTTCTTTTGGGTAATTTTTAATTTTTGTTGTGTGATTATGAGAATACTTTTTCTTTTTCTCAAATAAGATTTCATCTTTAGTAAATTTTATCTCTTTGTTTTTGTGCTTTTTAGGGCCCACATTAATATCGTCATTTTCTGAAACAAATTCAAAGTTATTAGTAACTAATTTGGTGTATAGATCTGTATTTAACGGTGAAAATCACTTAATGTTTCAAGGACTTGCTAAATAAAATTTGTTTAATAAATTACAAACATTTAATTTTTTGTTTTTAATCAATATAAACAAAACTATATTTTCCTTAATATATCAAGGCATTAAATGTATTTCAATGTTAACGAAAGGATTTGTTTTTCTTTTTCTTTAGGTATTTTTTGTTTGTTTTTAAATAATGCTCAAACGGTTAAACCGATTTTCAACAACCTTGGATCATATGTATATAGGGTTAGGTTTGTTTTAATGGGTAGATTTGATAGGAAATTAAAATTTGTTGTCTGAGTGTGGGCGTGTTTGGATCAATTCAACGCACAGCCCGCAGTAACTAAGAAACGTAATAAATTGAAGGGGTTTGTTTAGAAATCTATTATCTTACAAAAAGTGGGAGTGGTTCCATCAATTTAACGTCCTGCATCATAGTTCTGAAATTTGATACCGATATGGTAAATATGGTACTGGAAGTGTTTTTCCGTCTCTTTTTTCCACTTATAACAAATTTTAAAATACTGTACTTTGAAGGATATTTTGATTGGAAAACAAAAACAGAATCTTAACAATGTATTACGAAAATTGAATTGAAATATTAAGAGTGTAGAAAAATTCGATCATTTTACCAAAAGGATCTGCATTATAACTTGCATAAAATTCTATCTTTATCTCAGTCTTGGATTTAAATTGCTCAGTTTCGGTTTCGTGTTCCATTTCCTCATCGAAGTCGTCCACTCGATTTTCATCGCTTCCAATATCTTTCTTTTGTGTGGTTTCGTACTGAAAATGCTTGTTCGCATCTTTAATCAGTTGCAACAATTCTAGTTGCACTTGCCGGGCTACATTTATAGCGTTGTGCCAACGCAACACCTTGTCGCTGCACTCCCGGCATATCCCGCTGTTTAAGTCAAATTTGAATCGCGTCTCCTTTGTGAGTTCCTGGATGACATCGCCAATTAGGACAGGTGGATCCTCTTCAATTTGTTCCTTAAATATGTTTTTAACACGTTGTACCGCTTGACAAAAGCAGCAAAAAGTCGACATTACTTTTATTTTTAAATTTCGTAAACAAGAATATAACTTTTACTAGGGAAGAGACAAAATGTATCTTTCGATATCGATATAAAAACCCACAACCCAGGCTGACTTAACAAGGTTATAGCGTTACTACAAAAACAACATTTCTACAACAAACTCATGATTTTTTTGTTTTTCGTTTTTAGATTATAAATTTGACAATCTATTTTAGAGCAAGACCGCAGCCGGAATTATTTTTGGGGGGTTGTTTCCAGTGGTACAAACAAAATTTAATTCATATCTTTTCAGTAAATTTCGTTGGTCTCCTTCGAAATAACAGTCTACGAAGTTCCAGTCTGATATGAAATATTATAAAATTATTTTATTTGTATATAAGCCTAAGTTAACAAAAATTGTATTGGAAATCTTCTGGAGAAGTTTGAACACCTGCAACACCTGGCACGACCTTTGATTAGAGTAACATAAATTCGTTTGTCAAAAATTGTAAACAATGCTGCTATTGGTTGATTTTAACAATATAAAAATTTTTCTCAATGACAAAAAACATCAGCTGCTCGAACGCTATAACCTTGTTTAGTGAGCCCTGACACAACCTTTGTTATCAATCCGCAATCAAAATATTTTCGATAACAATCGAATGTGAGATACCCATCATTAGTGTGAATAGGTTTAATTACACTTTTTTGTTTGTTTCACTTTGTGAATACCACTGGTGAATACCTTAATTGTTCATAAGCAACCTAAAGTTTTGTATTAGTGGGGTTTGTCAATGATGTCAAGTGCAAACTGCTGTATTTGCCAAAAAGTGGCAGGAACCTTAAAGGAGACTGCACCACTGCTTCGAACCATTGTTGGAACGCCACCGATAATGCTTGAGGATTTGTTGGAGCAATGTATCGGCAAACATAAAGCACAAAAAATGTGTAAAGATGCAACGGATGTATGCATATGCAAATGCTGCCAATCGAAGCTACTTGAATACTACGAAGCCACTTTGTATGTGCACAAGAAGCGAAAAGAGTTTAAGCGCCGCATTAAACCACAAATCAAACATTCAGCTACAGTTCCAAACCCACTTGCATCAGTTATTGTGCAGCAGATATCTCCTTCACCACCAACATTCTTCAAAATTAAACCGAAAGTGGAACAGACTTCGTGCGAAGGCACAACGCAGGAGGATCCTTTGATCAAAAAGCAACAGGACGACGCCACCTTTGATGATATGGACTGGTGCAGTGATAACAAGTGGCACGAACAGGAAAAAAATGGTAATTATCTAAAAAATTTTAGTTATACATTAACTTAAAAAAAAAATATGGCCAACAGTAGATAAATTTTTTTGTTTACTTCTCGTGTCGTACATTTTAAGGATGATTTGCATTACAGCTTCTCTGAATTTGTAGAACTAAAATTTTAAGTTTACAAATGATCTCATCTAGTTTTATATGTGCAAGCAAAATAAAGCTGTAATATAAAACTACCAACCTTAATTTCATTTATTTTTATCTTCTAGAGTTTAAATTAATATTAGAGGAGATATCTTGCTTTCGTTGTTTAAATATTAAAATACGGCGCCCAGTGTAATGAGTGCGGTCAAAATGAAGCTCGTGTTGGAATTGTTCCAAAATTTTAATTGATACCGACAAACATTATCTTAATTTGGTAAACTCTAAATTTTGGTTACAAGATATACAATATTTCTGTTGTTTTTGAGCTCTTAAAGTCAAAAGTTAGAAAAAATTTAATACGTGGATGAAAAAGCTTCCTTTTTAATAGACTTTGAAGTGGTGTTACTTTTTTCTAACGTTAAAAAGGGCTTACACAATTTTGTATTCAAGTGTAATCTAAATTTTGTATGGCCTCTTCTGAGTAGAAGTATATAGTATGCCGAGAGAAAATTAATTGTAGAAACTTGCAGGTTTATTGGTTACTAGCAAATATCCGGTATGCGTTGCAATGCCACTTAAAAAAATGGTAGCAGAACTTCCCGGTACTTCTCGGTACTTCCCGGTACTTTCTGGTACTTCCCGGAACTTCCCGGTACTTCTCGGTACTCCTGTTAGTTAGCGGATCTTCTCGGTATTCACCGTTGTAACGATTCTGAGTTATGGCTGTAAAATTATCGACATACAAACTCAGAAACAAAACCCCAAATTTTTAGGAGCAATATTAGCAATGTAATCGTATATTATCACGTAATTAATCAAATTGTGTGCGTAATAAGTGGGCGTGGACAATTTTGTATATCCTGTTATTCTTCCCTGTGCATCCTGTTACATGTTTTCTATTTAGCACATCAAGTTTTTGAGCAAATGGTGGTAGGCGTAAAAATGATCCACCCTTTTTTTGAAAGTGTGCGTTAAATTGATCCAACCTCGCCCATTTTTTGGGAAGTTATCGACAGTGTCTATACAAACTCAGATACCAAATTTAAGATTTTTCGAATATTTTAACTTAGTTTTACAAATTGTGGGCGTAATAGGTGGGCGTGGCAAAATTTTCTTTGCCCTAAACCTAAGTTGGCGCGAGCACAGCAACTCCCCAAAATTTCATTACAATCGGATGAATGGTTTAGACGCGCATAGGGGACAAAGATAGAAAATTTCATTTTTATATATATAGATATATAGATTAAAAATTATATCGTGAAACCTAGGATAAAATCAGCCGCTCTGTACTTTAACTGGATTATGTCGAGGAAAATTTAAATTTTATTACAAAGTATAAGTTATACCAATTATCTGAGTTTGTATATACACTGTCGATAACTTCCCCAAAAATGGGCGAGGTTGGATCAATTTAACGCCCACTTTGAATAAAATAGAAAATATGTGATAACGTGGCTAATATTGCTCCTAAAAATCTGAAATTTGGTATCTGAATTTGTATTGGCACTGTCGATAACTTCCCCAAATATGGGCGTGGTTGGATCAATTTAACGCCCATTTTCAAGAAAAGGGTGGATCATTTTTACATGTAATGGGATGCACTGGGAAGAATAACAGGATATACAAAATTGTCCATGCCCACTTATTACGCCTTCAATTTATTTAATTAAGTGAAAATATACGATGATATTGCTAATATTGCTCCTTAAATTTGGGATTTTGTTTCTGAGTTTGTATGCCGATAATTTCACAGCCGTAACTCAGAATCGCTACAACGGTGAGCACCGAAAAGTTCCGCTAACTCACGGAAGTTCTGCTACCATTTTTTTAAAGTGGCATTGCAACGCATGCCGGGCATTCGCTAGTATGTATATATAATATCATTTAGTTGTTTAATAACTATAATTCTATTGGTTATTTTTATAGCTGAGTTCTTATTTCAGAAGATACGCATAACTACTAATACAACATAGTTTGATAATATTATTTACATTTGTTTTCCAGAGTTTGAAATTGATATTTCGCAAACTTCAGCTCCAGCTGCAGTTTGTGATGATACTCTGCAACAGCCTTTGCAACTGCCACCGACTGTCGACGGCGTAGGCAAATCTCCGCTTTATCTGGAAGATAATGAACCTCTCGCGACCATAAAGATTAAAATGCAGGAAGAGCGTGCCAATCGCTATTGCCGCGAGTGTGAGGTCGAATGCCCATCAGAAGAAGTCTACCACCTGCACGTAAAAAAATTTCATCCAACTGAATTCTCAACGAAGGCAAATTTTGTTTGCGCCCAATGCAGACTGCAACTTGCATCGGACGATGCGTATCGACAGCATATGGTCGAAGTACACCAGCGGAATGGTGCCGAATTCCAGTGTAATACATGTGGTGGCGTTTTTAATACACACTCCCAACTGATTGCGCATGCAGCCAGCCACACTGCACATACCTGCACTATTTGCGGTAAAACTCTGTCGCATCGTCGCGGTTTGCTACGTCACATGGAGACGCACAGTACCGAGAAGAAACATCAATGTGCTGAATGTGGTAACAAATATCCGACGACGTCGTCGCTGAAAAAGCATATGATGATTCACAGTGATACGCGCAATCATCAGTGTCCGATATGCGGAAATCGTTTCCGTAGTGCTTCACATTTAAAGCGACATCAGAACACGCACACATCGGCATCATCCGTCGCTAAAAAGTCGTAGGGACACGGGTGCCTGTGTCTCTTTGCGCACAGTGATCTGCCGTGTCCTACCTAAGAGTGAAATCGTTATCTCTTTAAGGATTATTAGTTGAATTATGAAGTTTAAAGCGACATGTTTCTGTTAATTTGACATCGCCTCTTAATAAGCTTTGGTTGGATAAGCCAGTGATTTATATCAGTGTTGCTTGTAGTATTTATACGATCATTGCTAATGGCGGTTGAAGAAAAGAATTTAATTTTAAAATAAATAGCGGAATATGGCATAAATGGAATTTAAAAATATATACATATTTTAATGAAGCTTGATCTACGATTGTCTTCAGACTTGGAAATTTGAATGTCTTTTTGCTCACCGCCTGAGCCAATGTTTTTTTATATTTTTTTCGAAAAACTTTGACAAATACCGCCATTTTAATACGGAATAAATATCGATTTGTATTACAGTTGAACTGTATTAAAAATAAAATGTCTTAAATTATTTGAAGTTATGTTTAAAAATTACATGCAAAATAAAGTTTTATAAAAACTGTGACGAATACACAAAAAATATTTTATTTGTTAGAACTGTCCCTTAATTTGAATTATCAGTGAACTGAAATATATAATTTTGACTTTTTCTCAAAATCAACACTTTTTAATATACATATAAGTTTTGTAAGTAAATGTTGTTTGAAACAAGCGAGAATTTAAAAAACTCACAAGTTTCACTGAAGACCGACAAATGTGTAAAAGCGACACCAACTGGACAATTGTCTTGTCGTTGTTTTTCCCAGTTATTTTTTATGTAGCCCGAACTATTTATTCTTAAATGATGCAAAAGTAATAGCACTTTTAAGTGCTGAATAGACATATTCGCCGCAATGTGTTATTGTGCCGTGCATCGCTACTTTCATATCAATCCCCAAGTCCTTCGGCTGTAACCATATTAACAAACGTGTCCTATGATCGTTCACCGTACATAACTATCAAAAATAAAATAACAACCATAACTTCTTTATATTAAATCTATGTGATTTATTATTTATTAAATAAAATGTTTAATATGTAATGTAGTATTCTAATACGTTTTTTCAAATGGCCATTTATTTACTTGAAAAAATATTTCTGTTTTTTTATCAAAATTCGTATAAAACAAATCAAATAACGTATTTACTATAGCATACCAAACTTCGTATGTGTGTAGTATTCCTAATTTTAAGTTCACTTACATTTGCCACATGTGCAACATCAATCGTAATCGATCGGCACGAACTCATGCATGCGCTTGGTATAAAATATAATTAATTAGTTAGTTTTAATTTATATAAAAGTATGGATTATACATATCTCTAATAATTTAAAATAAAATTTAACTTAAAATAAAATCACTATTTTAATTACTTAAAATAAAACATAAATTGTGTAAAATTATTTTGATTTCGTTGAGTTGAATAGAAAACTTTGTTAAAATGTCGTTTTTACAAAGACTCATTTTATTGCTGGCAGTCCATAAAGTAAACTCGTAAATTCTGTGCCGAATAAAAATAAATGATAATATTTCGACGTATTCATACTTGATTGCTGCTTGGGTGTGTTTTATTTTGGTATTTGTATTTTATTTATTATGTTTGAATTTGTTATTCTTGAAATATGTTTATTTTACAGTGCTGATTCAATGAAAATATTAAAAATAATCATAAAAACTATTCAAACTGCCACAAATTCCATTTACTTTTAAATTGTATTATATCTATAAATTTTAACACAGGTCAATAATTAAAAAAATCCGTTTAAAAGCAGAATTTCTTAATTTGACGGTTTTTGGGAAATACAATTTTAAGAACAATTTCAAACAAATTTATAATTGTTTGAATATTTAATAATTTTATTTATTAATATACAAAAAGCAATTACAAATTTGTTAATTAATTTCTAAACGCGAATAAGTAGAAAAACCCGTAAACTAGCTTCGTTAAATGATTGTGATGCGATTTTTATTGTTCTTGTTTATTGGTTAATACTCCGAAAAGCATAACTCGATTAAATATAACATTTAGGCAAACATGTTTAAGTATTTTTAAGCCAAGTTACTTCTTGCATCATACAATTTTATCTGAGATAATTGCGATTTTCTACATATCGTCCAGCAAAAGTCAGAAATATTTCCAAGGCATGGTAATATATTTCCAAAGAATAACCAATAAAATACAAAAATACAATATATTTGCTCGTTTATACCATTTTGTCTAAAAATTTTTCAAATAAAGTTTTGAATACATACATATGTATATAACAAATATTGAATTTAAAAGTAGTTTGTTTATATTTAAGCTTTTTTTCGACCTGTGTAAGTTTTATGTAAAAATGTTCCCAATATTGAAGCAAGTATTGTGAAAGCAGAGAAAACCAATATGCGAGAAATATTTTTGTTTGCAGTAGATGTAGGGTTAAAGAAGTGCAAGTCACTTTTCAGTTTTACACATACATTCATACATAGGAAAAATATATTGAAACTTCCTGAAGACTCAGTAAGATCACTTTTGGTGATTGAAAACTGATTAAACGCTTTCGCGATTAAAAAACGACTCGAAAATGATTCAAGCTTACGTTTAAAAAGCGATTTTTCTTAAATACAATAACAAAATAATGAAAAAAAGACTTGAAAAAGATTCTTCGAAAGGAATCGCGGGTAAGGTACCACTTTCTTCCGACAAAAGAGTATTTTATGCATTTATGGCTATTTTATAGCGCAGAGGACTCAAAAAAAGACTCGAATATGATCAATTATTTTATAAAGTGCTGGATGGAATATGGTTCACTAAGAGAATAAGAGCTACAACTTCTTTGATTGTTTAGTACAACAAATATGCGGAATAGTAATTTAAACGAAATCGTCCTTATCTAAAACTGTTTCAAATTTCTTGAATAAAAATTAAAATGTTAAATAAGTATTAAAATTGCGGTTATAAAGTAAAAGAAAATTTGTTTTATTTCACCAAAACATAAATCAGTATTTCTTAGTCTTAAACAAAAAATATCCGTTTTTGTTGTTTTAAAGACAAATATTTATTAAGTACAAAGATTTAAATGAAAAGTAAAAGAAAAGAACTGGAAGGTTGTGATTAACTAAAAACGTCATACATTCCCATGCCTCTTTGTGGATTTCAATATAATTGATTTGTAAGGAAATATAATATCTATGCATTACATTTAATACCAATTGTCATAACTTAGCACTGAGCTGCCTAATGATCATAAAAACTAAAACATGATGAATGTGTGTTGTCGATGTACGAGTATGTTAAGAGGAAGATAGGACCAATTTAACAAATTTCTTTTGTCTAATAGAATTTAGAATTTTAACTGAAAGCTCTAGATATAAAAAATGTTAATTTCGGTTTAATTGTGTGTGGTTTATTTCAATCAAAAGTACAATTTAAAAGTTGTCATGATACTAACAAATACAATCAGTACGTAAGTATTTGGATATTTTTGTAAAGGTCTGAAATCATGGATTTGTTAAAAAATACATATTCTTATGTAAACAAAATCGAAGTAGTGACTTACACTACTCCTGCCTAATCTCGGAGAAAACGTCTAATAAGATTTATAAAATAGCGTACAAATAAATTTTAAAATAAATGGCTTTACAACACAATTAAGAGTTTTCGTTGATACAAAAGTTAAAAAATACATTTTTTCTTACAAATCGCTTGGTTTTTTGCAGAGCTGTAAATTTTTGATTAATATTACATTTTGAATGCGATTAGTCAAATAATTTTATAGTTACCAGTCCTTCGATTTGTTTACTTGATCTAAATGCGATTAAATTAAAATATTGATTTGATATTCGAAATCTACTTACAAATAGGAGAACAAAACGTACAGATTTTTACAAATGTGCCACATCAAAAAAACATATATAGTTATTGTCCTTTTTACATTTTTTTAAACGCCATAAACATTTAAATTTTCGACATTTTCAGCTTAAATTTAAAGCACAGTTTTTTTCACTATTTTGAAATTGTTTAACTTAATTGCAATGACGCTTTGGAGCACCTTTAACCCATTTTGATTATGAATCCAGCATTTTTAAATAAAGTAACTGATAAATTTAATCTATAATTTAGGTATATGCATACAGTTAAAAAAGCAAAATTGTTTCACACATTTTTTTAATGTTTTTTTTATGATGAACTCAAAACAAATAAAAAGGATAGCATTCTAAATTTTGGGTACAAATGTTTTCAACCTGGAAAACAAATAAAAACTTAAGGAAGCTGTTTTTTTTTTCAATTTTGCGATTGCTTGTCTGCAGGTTAGTTTTTTTTCCACTTCAGAGATAAAAGTTTTTTCACTGATCTTATTTTTTAATCTTAACCTATAAGACAATTTAAGGCGAGCGAAAAAACAAGAAATTTACACATTCCACATATTTAATGGGTGTTCTCATAAGTATATAACGTGAAAGTTACATATGTATGAATAGAGTGCAAAAAATATTATTTTACAGAACTTCGAAGCCTTTGTAGAGAGCAACCTCAACAAAGAAAAAACGTTGACTTTTTAAAGGTTTTTGTTTTAATTATCTGAAATCTGAATAACCCATGAATATAAAGTAAAATGACTTATTAATTTTGTTTGTCGGTTTACTTAATTGCGAATCAATAAATATTTTAAAACTAGTTTCCATAAAAATTTAAATCTGCCATTTGACCTTAAAGTTTTGAAGTTTTTTTTTAATTATTAAAAATATATTAGTATTTTAATTCGAATATAAAATATGACCTTTTTAATTTATATTTAATAATCCTATCGTGATTTTTTTAATATGAAATTAAAATAACTAACGTGTACAATTGTTAACTGAGCTCGTATATTCTTACCCCCTTGGCTGCGTATTACCCAAACTCTTAAAACTTAACATTTGTAGAAAAATATGTTTCATAATTTTGAGTGGCAGTTCGTTTAGATCAAGCATAGTAATCTGGTGGATAACTGCTTACTGTGAAATTATTTGCAAACGCAATCAAATATTTGTTACGCTACACTTGAATCTTAAAACTAATCGGATGGTTTGACGAGACCCATCACTTTGCCTTCGAACAACGGCAGAATATCATTGTCGTTAACAATTTCCTCCTGGATGACTGGACTGTCGGGATCATCGCAGTGTGTCTTAAAAAAGAATCTGGAAAGCAAATATCAGTAAATATCATTAATGTTATTAAAAAACATTACGACAAAATTAAGAATACTGGAATTTATAATAGTTTTTTTTTTTAGACCAATCAAAACATTTAACATCGGTTAAAGTTTAAATTTCAGATGAAAGATAAAAGGATTTTCCATTCCATTTTTAGGTAAGGATGTTTTATCAAAACCACATAAATAAGAAAACGTTTCGAAAAGTATTAAAAATTTATCACGTGTTAAAAAACGCCCCTTAAAAAGTTTTGCCCGTTAATTTTATTTTGTTTAATATTATTTCAACATTACTTTACAGAAAAATTTTAATGAACAAATCTGAATTAACTTCTCAATCTCTTTAGATATTTAACGATATTGTTACTGAATTGATTTTTGTCTTATTCTTATAAAAAATAAGTCTAAGTGTTTGGTATTATTAGATGAAGTACAAACAAATCACATACCTAAAGTTTCCCTTTTTGGGTAAGTAATCCTTAAATTGTTTTAAGGTCGGCTGTGTGCCTGGTATTTTTGTCCTATACGGATATTCTTCGTCACAAAATGAGAACACAACGGTTGTGGTCTCGTGCGGCTTAGCAGGCAATGGAGGCGGTGGTGGCTGATGGCGCAAACTGCTGCTGCCGCTGCTGCTGCTGCTAAACGTTGACAACGGTTGCTGTTGTTGCTGCTGCATTGGCGGTGGCAAATGCTGTTGCGTGTAACGACGAGACCGTCTGGTCTCGTCTTCCAGTCTTCTTTTTGCCTCTTCCAATTTTGAGGCTGTACTAGAACCAGAACGGGAGCTGTTAGGAGAAAAAGTAAATACGTTTACAAAATTGCAATTTCAAATAAGAACAACAATATCTCACATTATAGGTAAAATTTATCAACAAAAAAATTCTATCTACTATAGTTAAATACTTGTAATTGGCTTTACTCGGCTAGTTCAGTTTAATCTAAAATAAACATTTGCCCATAATTCAAATCACTAATTGTGAGTCTGTAAAGGGGATTAACAAATTGTATATAATTTATATTAAGGGCAAATATCCTAAGCAGCTGTCCATCAAATTTGAATGAAACTGATTTAGGAGTTGTAGACTATATACCCGGAAAAAAAGTACTGCTAGACGTTAGATTTAACATTAAAACAAACGGCATAGCCCTATTTAACAAAGATGCAGGATAAAATTATTTTGGATGTTTAAAAAAGTTTCAATAAACTTCAAATGATTAAAATAATTTACAAAGTCTATTTAACATCTAAACTGATAAGTCGCAGTTTTTCCATATTTAGAACTTGTACTTCTGATCTTCTTGTTGCATTCTATTGTATTTAATAAAATAAATGCAGAGCTTTTTACAGTTATTAAGAAAGTCGTTTTTAATTTTTTTTTAACTAAATACTGATTTCACCAGAATCTGATATTGTAGTAAAGTATGATTACCTGGTGTCTTTGTACTTCATAAGAGTATCGGCTGAAAACAAACTGATTCCACTATCTGTGTTCATGGAAGGCCATTTGTTTATTAGCTTCCTAGAGGAGGAACTGTGATCCGGCATGGATTTTGAATGTTTCATCGAGTGTCCACCTGGGAATGAAATTATTAACGTTGTTAAAAATTCAAACCAATGAATTAGTTAGTAATTACCTATACTCATGGCACCGTCGCTAAGCATTCCTGAATCGTGTGTTATTGTGCGCCTTCGTGACGGTATTGGCGGGCATGGTGACATTGTGCCGGGCGATCGATGCGGTGTTTGATCCTTCCAAACGCGCGACACATGTTGATCGAGTATATCCTGGTCGTTGTCTTCGTCGAGGGCGAATTTTTCGCGAATCGCTTCGGCAAATGCACGATCGCTGGCAAGTCTTTCGTTGGTCGGTATCTAGTTTATTTTTTAATAATAATATAAATAGTTTTTATAAAAATGAAGCGCCATTTTACTTAAAATTCCAGATAAATGACTTCAATTTGAGTTGTTAAAATATTTTGAGCACATCTTATTATGTGCTTATATTACCAATTACCTCTAGACGAACACGTTCGTCAATATCTTGTTGGCGTTTTACTTCTTCAAGTTTTGGTATTAATAACGCAATTAGCTCTGCTTCTTTTAAAGGACGATTCTCATTTGAATGAAGACGTTGAGTACGCGGGATAACCTATGCAAATGCATAAAATTCAATTTGAAACAAACAACGAGAATTTGTAAATAAAAATATTAATAATTGAGCTCATAAGACCACTTCAATGTATTTTGATTCGACATAAAAAAATTGTTTTTTTTTCGTTTAAACAAAATTTTAAATTCATTTTTGAATCGATGTAAATTTGAATTTTTGTTAGAATTCTAGAATTTCTTACTTCGAACGGATTTGTTTCCTTGTTGGCCATTGCACTCTGACGAATTGCTTTGCTCTCATTCGAAATGTGCCTTCGCTGGATATAAGGACGTCCATCCCTACAAAATAAAAATAACAATTTCGATAATATCGTATTAAAATATTTGTTTTTTCTTTTGGAAATAACTGTACTCAGGTAGGTTAAAATGGGTAGTCAATTTGAAAATTGTGTAACGGCGAAAGCTGGCGGTCACCGACGAGGAAGATACTTACATTGAGCAACTGGATAGCGAAACCGTATCGGAATCAGTTCGGCCGCCGGAACTGACGCTTCCTCTTTCCGAATCCACACGAGAATTCGGCACATACGAAGTGTTCGTTTTGGCCGTGTACACATAACCATGGGCACTACTCGCATGCAGGATGGGTGGTTTGTTGGTGGTGGTGGTGTGATGTAGTAAGTGGTTTGTTTAAAAGGGAAGATCGATCCGATTCATCATGCAATTTTTTTTATTCCGAAATCATATATGTGTAAACAAATAAAATTAAAAAAATTAAACATTACAAAAATAAGATTCAAAAGCACACGATATCGTCATTTTTCAATATATTGGAACGTCAGTTGTTATTGTGCGCAGCGAGCGTGAGATACAGAAGCGAATTGTTGCGTGTGGTGAATTTGTTGGTGTGGTGGTGTAATTAGGAGTTTATGTGCAGTTGGATAAAAATGAAAAAATAAATAAAACAAATATTTGAAATAAATAAAATAGTAATAAATAATGAATATTAAAGTAAAAATAGTAATTCTAAGAACATAATATTATTATGTATTACAATTTTGTATAGTCTTTAAGACTTTTAATTTTATTGCACATGAAAAAGAGACCACACGCCTAAGTCATTTCTTTATTATTCCGAGCGGCAGACAAGAAATTATATTAATCATAGGACTTAAATACATACATGCGATATTATTTCTTGACAAGTCCAAATAAGTTAAAAAATGTGTAATGAAAATAAAGTTATTTAATGTATTTAAGATAAATCATAAATATAAAAATGATAAAAACTGAAATGAAATATTATTACTGTCATAATTTTGAGGGTGTAAAATAAATCTTGAACTAATGTTTGTTGTAAATTATGTGAGAGCGTATTCCGAAGACGGTTAGCATAAACGCCAATCCGACGTTAGACTTGAATGCTTTGGTTAAACTGACCAACTTTAGTCTTCGATATAAATAATAAAGATTCCTTTGTCCATAGGTATTATTTTGTGTAAAACAGGTGGAGTTTATAAGTTTAATAAATAACTAAACGTGCTTTTAAAATGTCGAATAGAAAACTCAGCAACATGGTCATATTCTCTTATACATTTACGTATCGGGTTATATTATTAGACAGCAAATATATAATTTCAAAATGTTTATCGATGTCGCAAATATTACTATTGCAAATAAACTACTACAATAAATGAAATTTAACTCACCCTGGTGGTCGTATTTCCAGTCTTCTCGTTTGAGTTGCTAATAGCAGATCACGAGTCAAACGCATGGGCAAATCGGCTGACATTCGTCCGCCTCCGCCGCCTTCGACGGTTAGTTTATCGAAGTCATCGCACATGGAAAACTCTGAATCTTCATGTAACGTGGGCAACGTCGAACTCCGAGGTAGCGTGTCGGCTGCGCTTACAGAGCCACTGGAGCTAGCCGACGTGGATGGACCATATACACTGCCACTGGCGCTGCATGCACCAGCCGATATTTGTGGCGGTGGATGGCCAGTAGTCCCCGTAGTCAAATTAATAAAACCGGCTGCGGTTGAAGGTGATTTTCCAGCTGCGGGCAGAGCACATGCACCAGCTCCGCTTCCGTTGCTTCCGCCACTACTGCTACCACTGCTGCCAGATCCAGTGGCAGTGGCGGTGGCTGAAACGTGGCCGTGACTGCTGAAGCGTTCGTGTTCTGCCGACATTCGCTGAATGTAGAGAATGTATGTTTGCGAGAGTAAAAAATTCGGATAAATTTTGTCGCGCATCGTCGCTTCCACATCCTGTTGCATAGGATCGAAGATATTCGGTCCGAGAATGCCTTCATTTTGAAGGCCAGCTTTTATGGTTTTATGCAAATTTTTTGATATCGAAAGATGCTCACTTTTTTGCAGGAATCTATTGAGTTCGATAGTTATTTCATTTATTGTTGTCACACGATTTATGTATTATGAATTATTTTGCTTACTTGACGATTACTTTAATGATTTTTTTTACTTTATCTTGATCCGTTTGCTGTTTAAGACCCTCGCAGGCGAAAAAAAAATCCAAGTGGTCCTTGTATTCCTTTTCTTCGTCTTCGACGTACTTATTAAACTGTTCTACGCCATTTCGGTCTTCGAGGAGATGATTGAACGTGAGGGCCCAGTTTAGATATGATGGTGGTGAATTTCGTAAACAGTCGGCCGCCCCTTCGGTCATCTGTGTACGAGTGAGTGATGAATGAACAAATTTTATATATCAGAATGTATGTCTTTATATTTTGATTTTTGTAAAACTTTACTAACATTAAGTAAACATTTTAAAGAATTTTATACATAATTAACGAAACACGAAAACCATTTCTAGCTCTAATACCAACTCTGTTATTTTTTGTAGAAGAAAATATTTCATATTAATTTTTTTATTATTAAAATAGTTTTAAAATACGTAGGCTGCCTTCTATATTTCGCGATTGGGCAACCTATTGTCCCGTCATCTGGCAACTAACGTTTCTATAGTAAAGTATAATGTTTGTATTGTTTACAGTAACTTAAAAAAATTCACTTAATCCGATTTTTAGCAATGAGCACCATCAAGGAGCAGTGTTTATTGATGGTTTACTTAATTTAATCGTGACCGTTGTTCGCTCAACGACACGTTTTGTCCTCCAAAAACCGTTGTTGTTCCGAAAAATATTGGTCTGCACTTGAACTGATACTGCAAGATGGTCATATAACTTATCGTCAGATTAAGGCAACCTTGTACATTAGTGGAACTTGCATACATTCTATATTGCATGCAATATTGCTGTAATAAAATTTGTTCGCGTTTGATTCAAATTAATTTGACTGTCGTATGCAAAATGGAGAATATTTTAAAAAGCAATAAAACCATTTTCGATGATAAATATTTGTTTTTTCTAATCCCGAAATATAAAAGGCAACCTTCGCACATATTTTTTTTTTTAACTACTACTAACAAAAATTGGACTAATTCGCAACACTCAATCCTAATGGAAGCATGTACACTCATGATATAAATATTTTACTATAAAATGGTGAAGATAATTCTCTTACTAGTTTATTAGATTGGTTAGGTAGCTATTACTTTTGTAAATTTTATTTTGAATACACGTTAAAACGAATTTGATTTTTTATATGGCTGAGTATTTCACTTCATTAAAATATTCGTAGATACCGACCTTTCTAACGCGACTTTCTTCTCCGGGTACTGGTGGTCTGGGTCCACTACACTCATTATCATCATATTTCCGGAAACCCGATGAATGGCTCATACCACTTCGTCAATTCGTATGCTTCGTTATATTTAGAATACTTATTTTAAATACTTAATCAAATATATATATATTATTTTTTATTTTTGGAAGGCAATTAGACAAGGCCTGCAAAAAAAGAAAATGGAAAATTTTGTTAATATTACTAATATTAATAAAAAGTTGTATGTGCATTAATAATAATATTGAGAGAATTAAATAACACATAAGCGTCATTTCATCCGAAAACGACAAGGATCCTTTTAGAGTTTAACTTATGGATGTAACCAAGATAACAATACCTCGAGATAACGGTGGGTCTATGCATCTAGATAAGTTACCTATGTATTTGAACAAAACAACTGCAAAGTACACCAAATCAATTAGGTTGTAATTCACAAACTCTTCAAACTTCAAACCCTTGCATTCAACTATACATGTAAGCAAGGGTTAATGAAATTAAAATATATAATTATTATAAATTAGTGAAATATGCGGTTAGTTTTTGTTTTACTCACTCAGTCAAAATCTGCAGATATCTCTAAACATCCACAAAAATTATACGAATCTCATAACATACCAACATTCATTAAGAAAATAAAAAAGGTAAAAGTTTTATCTTCGGCTAAGCCGAAGCTCAAATAATTTTAGAGACACCAAAAATTGTGCTTCTTGTAGCACATATGTGCTATATGGCAATATTATAAGCGGGCTTTGCTCTTATCGTATCAAGCCCTTTTTAATGTAACTACTAAAGAGTTAAATTCTGAATTCGAGTTAGTTATTTTACTTAATTTTAAACTTTTAAAAAGTAGGAGTTTGCATAGGAGTTTTGCTCATGGAAAATAGAAATTCACATATCAAATGTCAGCTTGATATCTCTTAAACTACGACTGTAATCGCTGGAACTGTCATACAGGCAGATAGAAAGATAGACGGGCATCGTTAAATCGGCTCAGAATCCGACGCTGTTCATTTATACATACTCCTTTACTTTGTCATACCTACCACGCCAACTTATAGGCGTTACAAATGGAAGAACTATTTCAATATTCCCTTTGGTACGTGCTTGCACGAGGCGAAGGGTATAATAATAGTTATATAAAATAATCCAGTTAGTTAATCTTTTTTAAGTAGAAGTAAAACTTTAAAAAAGATTTATCACATAAAGAAAGAAGACATTTATGACATTAAATGACTTTATCAAAACGTTTTGAAGAAGTACATAAAGGAATGATTGGATGGAAAGATGGCGGAATAAAATCGAACCGCGGCCATTTTGAAAGTTATTTTGATTGGTTCATGAAATCGACCAATACAATATCCAGGACATACTATGGCGGCAAAAAAGGACAATAATCCATTATGTATAAAATTGGAAAAGGAACACTCACTCACAAACCAACAAACAGACAGACACAAACACACACATGCATACACAAACGAGCGACGCTTGTTCAGTTGACGCGCAAAGCGCATAGCAAAGCAAAGCAACACAAAAGAAATGAACAAAAATCAAAAATTTTAAACAGAATTCAAAGCAACAACAAAGTACTCTCAAAACATGCTGCTGACAACGACGGGGACGAAGATGTCGACAGTAGCAACAACAACAACAAATACCCAAACGTTAAAAACAGCCACCACAGAGCAGGCTCGCTCCGCTCTTCTTTCCCTTATCATATGCTTGAGTCGATGATGAGGCTGCCACTGTGCCATGCTGCTTGTATCAACGCTGCACAGTGCTTCACTGCATTTTCCATAGCTATAATTTTTTTTAATAAAAAAAAAGGAATTAACATACTAAAGCTGGATAAGATCGATAACTTCGGCTATAATCACTAGAACAAACAGACGGACGGACATAGTCAAATCTACTTAGATTTCATTAGGTATTTTCATACCACCGCAAATGGAAGAACAAACTTCGGTACGTGTTTGCCCGTGTGCAAAGTGGTGATTTAATTTATTTAATATTTTAGTAATGCTGTTTAAAGGTGCCACAAACATATGATATTTTAGTTAAGTATGTTGCTCTGAATTGTCCGTAATTAAAAGAGCAGACATTTGATGGTTCTTTAAAATGCATTTATGTTATTTATTGTATATTGCAGACATGTTTTTAAAAGTAAGTTTAACATGTGGATGTACATAAATATGTACTTATGTATATAGAAACATCCAAATACTAAATTTACTACCGTTAAATCTGTACGAAATAGTTAATGTTTTCTTGGAGTACTTACAGATACAAATTTAAAACTAAATTTATTTAAACAATGAAAGTTTTTAAATTTTGTTCAACTGAAATAAAAAAAAGCGAATGACAAACTCATTTAGGAACAAAACTCTTTGCTGATCAGTGAGCACTGTGCACGACGCTCAAACAAACACATAAAAGCAAGAGGCTGAGGCAAACACGCCGCTTCGCATGAAAATAAAAAAATCAAGTCAAGGAAAACTCAAAACGCCATTTGCATCGCAAAACATTACGGCCAAAAGAACAAAGAAATGCACAAATAAACGCTCGAAGCAAAGAAGGCGCTTTCCGTCCGTTTCGTCTGTGTACGAGTGAAGTGAAGCCGAAAGTAGAAGGACGAAGACGATGCTGCTAAACAATAAATATAATAAAAAAAAAATTAAAAATTAAAAGTTCAAGTCGGCCATACCAAAATTAACAAATGCGCCACATTTGAGGTTAATGTCGTCTTTTGCTCTGATATTAATAAAAGTGATATGTGTCAAGATATCTTGAGTGGAATAGCTCTTCAGATTATTATAATATACAATAATTCCGCAAATTTTTCCCTGAATTTTTAAATATATCCAAGTACAGAATTCAGAAATGAAGTGGAATTTTTAGCTTTTATATAGCTATCTCTATCTCTTTTCGGGCTTGCAATCCGCACTTGATCAGCTGAAAGTTCAGGTCGAACATTTGTACTAATATTTTACGACTGTTTTAAGTAGTGAATCAATACATTCAGCGGTGAATTCAGATCTAAAAACGATCACTATTTACTGCTAGGATCAAATGAACAAAACTAATATGTACAACGAACATACGCCGTGTGTGTGTTATGAAACCATTAGCGCTCCTTCCTGACGTCAAAGCAATTTCTACTTACAGGGATAATATCGTATTATATCAAAAATGCCGAATAATATCTATAGGGAAAACAGTTTCCAGAGATTCATAACATTTTATTACGACACATTAATTTAAAAAATATATACGAGTAGATATCTACGCTTTAAATAATTTTTAAAATTCCTCGAATAAATTACAACAAAGAAGGATTCATTAAATTTTTTTTTTTAATTGTATCCTTATGTTAAGGTTGTGGATAATTTCTAATTCGTTGCAGAAAATATCGGAAATAAAAAAATACAAAATATTCATCGTATTCACCCCAGAAGAGTGAGACCTGAACTATTTATAAGTTTTTGCACATAAATACATGTCAAGATGTGTTGTCACTCTCAGAAGATTTTAGTCTCACCGCCTGATGGAGGCCTACTTTGCAGACTGCGAGAAAACGTATTTTTCAGGCGGATCGTCAAGTGTATCGAGCTAAAAGGAGAAATAAATAATCACTTTTCAAAAATTTTCTTTTGTAGGCTAAGTACTTATCGGACCACCCTTGAACAATATAGAACTGATTCCCGAAAGTCAGTGATAGAGGGGTGGGGAATGAAAGATGGACTCATGGCAAATTATTTGGAGAAGAGGCAATTTAGAGAAGAGATGCTGAGAGAAGTGTTATGTATTTTAACCATAGCAAGCTCCATCTCGAGTATGGAGTAATTGGTACAAAATCATCGACAATTAAAACTAGTAAGAGAATTATCTTCGGTTATGCCGAAGCTCATATACCCTGCGCCATTTCAGTGAAACCGAAAAATGTGCTTCTACTAGCACATAAGTGCTACATGTCTCTATTATAAGTGTGTGTTGTTCTTATCGGATCACGCCCCTTTTTGGAATACAGAATTTGAACTGGTAATTTACATTGTGACTATTTTTAATAATTCGATAGCTTTTAAACTACAGCTATAATCGCAGGGACAGACAGATACAGGGTGGCGCAACAGAAATCACCCTATTGGAAGATGCTCTCATTTTTGCAAATGGCCGCCAATGTCAAATCTGTTTTGACATTTGTGGACTAGACAGATACAGAATACAAGTGAATAAGCCATGGAGCGATACACTCCCCAAGAACGCGAAATAATTGTGTCTATTTTTTTGCGTAACAATTCGTCTGTGGTGTTGGCAAAAATCATAATGAGCGATGAGGCTCATTTTCACCTCAGCGGGTACGTGAACAAGCAAAATTATCGCTTCTGGGGAACCGAAAATCCGCGAGTGATGCACGAGAAACCATTACACCCGCTCAAAGTGACTGCGTGGTGCGCTGTTCACGCTGGAGGAGTCATCGGGCCGAACGCCGCGGGTCAAACGACAACAGTGGACGGTGCGCGCTATAGGGCAATGTTGACCGAGTTTTTTCTGCCCGAACTGGACGAATTAGGACTGGTGGACATGTGGTTCCAACAGGACGGAGCAACAGCACACACTGCACGAGCCACAACCGACATTCTGAAGGCCGGATGACTTATTTTGCGCCACCTTGTAGATGGTCAGATGGACGAACGGACAGACAGACGGACATCATTAAATCAACTCAGAATCTGACGTTAATTATTTATATATATATATATATATATATATATATATATATATATATATATATATATATATATATATATATATATATATATATATATATATATATATATATATATATATATATATATGTATACATACATATATTTTGTCATACCTACCCAGGACCGTTATTAGGAATTTTATGCGCCCTATATTAATATGTTTATTACTGTTTTAACTAAATTAAAATTATATTATTTTCAACTAACTTAAATTTATTTCAATCAATTAAAAATACAAAATATTTATTTTTCATTTATAAGATTTTAATTTTTCACTGCAATTTCAAGATTCTTATAAGTAAACCACATCGTTTAATTTAAAATATTTGAACTTGACTTGAATACCTTTTTCGAATTTGTTTTTTTTCCTACCGGGAAATTATTGGTAATAAATGAATATGTCTTCTTAAGCACAAGCTAATGTGCGCTCATTGCAAAATAAACAACTACAAATAAGAAGGTCGGATATAACAAAATACAAAATACGAATTTATTAAAATATTAATTTTCCGATTTCATAATAACATATAACAAATACAAATACAAATGAATGCGATGAAACTCAATACACAACCAAAACAATAACAAAAGATGGCCCTTGAAATAATTGTACTGGCAGACGATAATAAAGATAATTCCTTTGTTGGCAGCGCACTCAATATTTTACGCTTGAAATAAAAAATCCTCTTACTACCAAATTAAATTTGGCAGCTGACTGACATGTTCATTGGTAGGAACAGATTTAATTCTAATTAAAAATCAAAGATTGTTTGAACAAGAGAACGCAACATACCCTTCGATTTTGATTTAAAAATATAAAAGATTCAATGTAGTACTTTCGGCTTTTCAAATAAATTATTAAAAATAATCTTAAAATACCCGGTGATGCTCGTAGTCGTAGTGAGATAGCAGACATATTTTGCTAGTGAGTGATATCGCCAAGCATTTTTATTTGAAAACTTCAAATCAAAATCACTTGATATTATCACTACAATATTTTTTGTGTAGTTGATTATATATATTTTGTTGAATTAATTAATTGATTAAAATTCTGGAATTAAATTTGTGTGTATATATTGCAATTATGCTCTTTTACACCAAATTGTACATATCCTATAATTTTTCCAGGTTCATTATTATATTGTACAAATATGTTTCTTATAAAAACACATAAGGTTCCTGAGCTCTGGTGGTGGCCGTGAAATTTATCGGACAGAAAGATATTTAGACAGATAGATCGTGAGACAGGTTTTTAATTTTTCGTTTGCAATCCATTGTTACATATGTACTAAAGTGTATTTGACACCTATATTACTTTTAACAACAATTAAAAGCCAGAAGGACCACTCCTGAAATGACGACAGAAGTCCTTGTTTTTTTAAGCCCTTGTTTTCTTTAAGTTCTATGGAGCACTTTTACTAACAATTGACAGTTATAATAAGCGTAAACGAATTAAAAACTTCAATGAAGTAAATAAAATAAAAAAAGAAAATATTGTTCCACAAAAAAGTAGAAGTGCTACTAACATTTGTCCTTCGATCCGTCGTTACTTTGAAGAAAATGTGCTCTATACACGTTTACACTTAAATATCCTAAAACGGTTAAATTGTCATTTATAAATCTTGTTTGTGACATTTTTACAGTTTGTATCGTTTTAATTTAATTCCCTTATATTAACTCATTTTAGTTAATAATAAACTACAGGAAATTCCACTTAATTTCGTCACATGACGTATCCACTCAAAGGGCTAAAATATAATGAAATACATTTACAAAAAGTTAAAAAACTTTCTGGACTGTTACCATGGCATAATCTGAATTATTAATATTTGATTTCAAAACGTGTGTTTGAATATTCCAATAATAAACTACATAGATCAAACAGATTTTACTTATAGTATTCCATTCCTAAAATGTTGTCATAACAAGCTAAAATGTGACGCAATAACCTGCTCGTAACTTTTAATGCGATCATATGACACTTAAAGAGCATTTGCTGTATTCCTCGAGAAATCGATCTGCTTCTTAATTGGCAACCGATCCCAAAATAACACCTGTTTGCAAGAGTTAATCCCCATTTTGATATTGTATATGGTGTAAATAGTGGCATTAAGATAAACAAAGTCTTAACCAACCTCAAAGATGTATAGGGGTAAGGTAGAAAATTGTCCCTCTCCACCTCGATATTGTATCTCTCACTGAAAATTATTTGTTTGTGTAGTTAAATATAAAATCTTCAAAATAAGGTAGAAATCAAGGTGAGTTCTACTTTATTTACCTTATTATTCAACCATGGTGAGATCCAGGATGTATAAAGTTTTGATTTTGTTTTACAGGAAATAAATATTTAGTTTTGATTTTTTTCATCACAAGACCCAGAAAATCCATTCAAAAAAAAATTTTTAACTTTTGTTTGATATTGAGGAGCGTTTTTAAATTATTCTTGCTCAACGATATTTTGCAAAGTCGCGTAAGCTTTGTAGGAATACCAAATTCAGATAAGGTAGCGTATATACGATCGCGTGTCGTCCCGATTTAATATTTTGCTTATTCACTTTCAGAGTAATTTTTGATCATATTTAAAGTTCGTAAAATGTCGTTTTAAAAAAAGATATTTTTAATAAATAAAACCGAACTTACTTGAACATAATTATAATAATAATTGTTAATTACTCGTAACTACTTTAACTAACTAAGATAAAAAAAGGAACGATTCTTATTGCAACTTTGAAGCATATCGTTGACATAATATAGATCTTACGTTACACTCACCTGAATAAGAGTCAATGTGAAATGAGATTAACCTTCAGGCTTGTAACTACAATTCAACTCGGATCGTTATGCACCGCTTAGACAATGGAACTTGTATTTGAGACACAATAAACAAAAGCCACTTGTGGTACCTTCCGAATAACGTAAGTGGTGCTTATTTCTTGAGTGTCGCATGAATCCGGATAGGTAGGTAATTAGGTAGGTAGCCCTTGACAATTGTGTCGTACCGCACCAAAGACACAAATTAAAGATTGAATGCGATAAAGACAGGCGACAGGCATGCGACAAATATTGTTTACAAATTCAACCGAAGGCGACAATAAATGACATCGAATCGCACAAAGCTAAAAAGCCAAACTGAATCCTCTCAATGAAATGGCAGAGGGATCCTTTCGTCTGTACAGCAGCTGTACGAGATTTTATATACCAGTTATTTACATACATACATGCTGAAATTTTGTGATTGCCGCTTTTTCAAATTTTTTTCTCTTTTGGTAGTTGGAGTGGGTGTCTCTATTGTACAAGAAATTGTTGCTTCCTTCGGTATATAATATTTTGAGCAGCGAGTGTGCAATATGTCACACACAACAAAAAGGGGTAAAAGAGCAAAAAAAAGGAAAGCACTTGTATTGGAAGAATTGACAACAAAAAACATTTCTAAATACATTTTGACCACTGTCCATTGGGTGAAGAGAGACATCAGCAATATCTTAAAATGTAGTTAACTTAACAATTTAGTTGAAAGTAATTATAAAATATATATTTAAATTTATAGTTAAATATAACTTTTTGGATATATTACAAATAAATTTGTAGTTTTTTAAAAAATAAAAAAAAAACATATTTAACTTTTCCTATTACTTAGACAATATTTAAAATTAAAATTTAATTTCAAATTGTTTTGTGGTTTTTAACATTCTTTAAACAAGATATAATTTAATTAACAACTTTAATATATCGATTAAATTGTCGTTTAGATATTGAGATTTATTTACCGATCTCTTTAAAAGAAAAAATCAAGTTATTACTTCCACAAAAAAAATATATTTATTGTTATTGAGTTTTAACATATATATTAATTTTTTTTTTAAATTTTAAAGCATGCAGTTTGTTTGTTAGGGTGTTTCTAGATCGTATTGAAAAAATCACTTCTTTAATTATTGTAAATGCAAATAAAAAATTTGTAAAACAAAAAACTGAATAAATAAATGAAGAAAAGAACGCTAAAAACGAATACAAAATACGATTTTACAATTCAAACATTTTGTAATATTTCTATTAACATTCCAAGTAACGAACAGGTTCCATTTGGAGTTATTAAATCTTTCGAAACCAGAACCTGAGCGTTTAGGAATTTGTTTTGGAAATGCTCAGTGTACCGGGCTACCGGCTTTGAGCAAAACGCAAGAAAATTAATCGGAGCAAAAAATTAACAAAGTGAAAATGTTTATTTTCTACATGAAATCTGTAACTGCTAAAGACGAGCTAGAACAAAGTTGAGTTATTGCCAATAACATATTGTGGATTCGGATTCAAATGTGATAGTAAAAACACACATTTTTAAGACTTTAGCTTATAAAATTATTGTCTTAAGCTCTCGTGTTCCGAATGTTTTAATCTCAAATTAGGCAACGATTTTAAAATTAATAATGCACTCCCGACAATTTTCCAAAATCGACTTTAGCTGTTATTCCTTATGGCCAAATTCAGATTTCCTGAACCTGTGCATTAGTTGGGATTTTGAAAGCTTAAAAAATAACTCTTAAAAGAAGTTTTTTTTGTGAGCCATGGTTGCCACAAAATTATTAAGTAAATAAAAACAACAAAGCAATTTGTTATCAAAACTCAAATAGACAAACTTTAAAATTTGGCAGAAAAAAAAAAAACTGAAATCGAGGTGAGTTCGTTCGATGTGCGTTTTAATTCCTACTTTTATAACCTTTTTATTATAAACACGTTTACAAGACATTGAAAATGTTTTTAAAACATAATGAAAAAATAATTTTAAAGATAACGGACAAAATGTTATCTAAATAAAGAGATAAATTGTCCATTTATATGGTTATTAGTTGAACTAATTAAAAAAAATTTGGTTTTTTCTATATAAACATTTTAAGGTACTACAAGTATTTCCTGTCAAAAATTGAGTTGATCAGAAATGCTCTGCGAGTGGTCGAATTTTATAATTCGACTGGTAAAAAATACGATCAGTCCAGAGTCTATAAAGAAATAAGAAGCAGAGTTTAATCACTTTAAAACGGATTGATCATCGAGTTTTTTCAAGTTTTCATGCCACATTTTTATTAAATTTAACTTTTATTTTTCTTAATAAACTTTTTGTTGTTTTCAGAAATAATTGGAAAAGCTTAGTGCACCCAAAAGCACCCTACTCCTTCCTTATGTTTGTGTATATATGTATTTGGGAAAACACCGGAAGAACATAACTGTAGATTCATGTACAATTCATACAATGGCTGCTCTTTTGAACGAGCGTTTGCATTGTGTGAAAAAGAGACGCAACTACACACGATTTAAATACACAACCAATGTGCGCAGGTCCATATTTCACATAAGCTGTCGCCGTATAGCGCCAGATACCGCTTGGCTGCTGTTGCATGCCACATCAAGTTGTGCAAATAAATCCAGCTTTGAGGGATTTCTTCTTTCAATCGAAACTACAGTTTTCTATAGGGCAGGCAGATGACTAAGGGTTGAACATTTTCAACGTAATTTAAGTATTCGTTTCGCTTTAAAGAATTAAAAATTTTTTTTAATCAATAACAAAAAAAAAGGACGAAAACGAATATTCAATGAGAGTTGAGTAAAAAATACATACATACATGGTACGTATATATGTAATGAATGCGTATGTTTTGTTTTGGTTTGAATGCAATTTGCACATTTCACATAATCCCCCTGTAAAGCTACCGTACAAGTAATGAGGTTAAAAGTTTAACGCAAAGGTGCTTTCGCATTTTGAATTTGAATTGAATCAGGTCTGTATATAGGTACATAACAACTTCCACAGTTCAGTTCAGCTTGTCTGCACTTAGTCTAGACAAAAAACAAATGTAAAAAAAAAATTAATTTGACCTTCATTTTCATTGTTTTAAAAACTTTTTGCTCGTTAGTTATGATGAAGTTCTGGTACGAATGGTAAGTATAGTTTTGATTTTCTAGGTCGAACAAAACCACTTAACTAAACATATGCGTAGACGGTAATTTGCCACCAAGAAGGTTTTATAATACGTCATAATTAAAGTAAATACATTGAGTATCTAGTCTTATTCGGATATCTATCGTATTCTATTTCTACGATATTGATATCTGGGCAATACAGAATTAAACACCAACATTTGCAATTGTGATTTGTGCACTTAAGCGGTTAATAAAGTATCTTGACCTGAAAGTTGGCTAATTTGGCCTCCATAGCGAAACAATGAATACTGATTGAATTCGTGGCAGTGCGAAATATGATCTTTAGTAGCACCAGATTTAAGTACTCCAAAATTTACTTGACTGTTCCTCGATCAGCGGACTAAAGACTTAAATCTAATAACGTGCTGAGAAAGGGCCTAAAAATAGTTTTGACTTCTTTTATTTCATCAGTTCTGGCACTTCCAAATATACATTCCAAAAAAACTACACTTTTTTATTAAGCTAATATTATTAGAACAGAATTTCAGGATCAAATTTTGAAAAAAAAAAAAAACAGTTTTTTAATTTTTTCGAAGAAAATATAAATCCACATACACTCATGGTCAAAGTAATAGGGCCAAAATTGTTTTGAACTTTAATTGTTAACAGAGCAAAATATTTATATATTTAAAAGAAAACTTAAATTTAATTATTTATTTTACATTGTGTTAATATAAAAATAATGCAAAAATAGCAAAAAAAAACATAAAAAATAAATAATTTACTGAGTTGAGGAGAATTTGGTCAAAATTCAGCTAGACAAAATAATAGGGTCATCCAGCTTTTGTTAAAGAAAATATTAATTTACATTTTGATAAGTATTCAAATTGATTATCTTAGCTTTGTTAATATACTGCGTATCCACCTTTATTTTAAATCACTTTAGCCATCCTTTTGGTAACACTGGATATTTTGTCAATAAACGTCGTTGGAGTCGTCTATCTCCAGTGCTACCAATCACATTGTGTCATACCATATGGTGTTGGAAAGGTGATGAAATTATGGAAAAGATTGACCAGGACCGTCACATAAGCAGCCATGACATCGCCAAGGAACTAAACATTCATCATCAAACGGTTTTGAACAATTTAAAAAAGGCTGGCTACAAAAAGAAGCTCGATGTTTGGGTACCACATGAATTGTCTGTGAAAAATTTGATGGACTGAATTAACATCTGCGATTCTTTGCTAAAACGAAATGAAATCGAACCATTTCTGAAGCGAATGGTACCAGGAGACGAAAAGTGGATCAAATACGACAATAATGTGCGAAAAAGATCATGGTGCAAGCGTGGTCGCAAAGCCTGGATTGACGCCTCGAAAGGTTATGCTGAGTGTTTGGTTTGATTGAATAGGAATCATCCACTATGAGCTCCTTCAGCCTGGTCGAACGATTGATTCTACACTTCACTGTCAACAACTGATGAGATTGAAGCAAGCAATCGAAAAAAAAACGGCCAGAACCGATCAACAGAAAAGGCGTCGTCTTACATCACGACAACGCTAGACCACACATCTTTGATGAATCGGCAAAAACTGGGAGAGCTTGACTGGGAAAGCCCTGACCTTGCACCATCGGACTAAAATTTGTTTCGTTCAATGCAGAACTCTCTTAATGGAGTAAAGTTGGCTTCAAGAGAAGCCTGTGAAAATTACTTGTCGCAGTTTTTCGCCGAGAAACCACAAAATTTTTACATTGATGGAATAATGTCTCTAGCGGAAAAATGGTAAAAGGTGGTCGACCAAAATGGTACATATTTGGTTTAATGAAGTTCATTATAAATATATAAAAACAATTATATATTTATAATGAAATAAAATATAATAAAAAAAATTAATTTTTGTAAAAAAAAAATAATTTTTATAAATTGCTGGAAAAAATAGAAATCCAAATAAAAAAATTTTAATTGCCGGACAAAATAAAAATTAAAAATATAAATGTTATTTTTCACGAAATAAAGAATAATGTAAAAAAATAAAAGTAATTTTTCAATGACCACTTACAAGTTTTTGATGATCCAGCTAGAAATTTTTGTCCGAAAAGTCAAGCTGTATTAACTAAAACAAAGGCGTTAAAACTGTTTATTTAGTTAATTCTCATACAAAACACTTCCTTAATGTATACTGGAAAATATTCCAGCGAGTGGGCAATTGTCAATTGAGATTCGGAATGAATGACATCGAAATGTTTCCAACTCTGACGAATATGTACAAATTTGTTGATTAAAGAAAACATTACACGACCAGTGATCTGGATGGACAATGAACGCTTTTATCTTAATCCGAATCTTGTAAACATAATGGAATAAAATTAAAAGCTTTATTACCAAATGCGACTAATTTGCTTTAGCCGCTGGATGTGATTTTACTCCCAAAGAGTAGGCAAAAATATAACAATGAACATACAATTTTAAAATGCAATGAAAAATGGGATGTCAGAAAAATGAATTAAAATATATCAATAACTTAAAAGTTTAGGATTTTTTACATCTTATTGTGTAAACAAACAAATAAAATTATAATTTTTTTATTTTGAAATTCTAGTGAAAAAGTTTTGACCACTTCGGATGACTTCTAAAAGGTCAGTATCGATCAAACTCAATTTCATATGGTGAACAAATTACCTTTCCAAATATACCAAATTCATCGATTTTTGCGGATGCGTCAAATCACACCCAAAATATTTTAAGATAGGTCAAAAATATGTGCTGGATTGGAGCCTTCTTTTAGCTGAATACATTCAATCACCAAATGGATTTCGCAGTTGTAAACTTTTTTCATTTGATGAAAACGTTTTCGATTACACAAATATGCTAGAATCATTTCAATAATTTCTCAAATCCTGAAAATTAAACTTAAACTTGTTCAAATAACGTAACACAAGAATTTTTCGGGATATTTAAAAAAAAATGTTTACTAGCCTTACACAGAAATGTACGTATTTAGTCAGGTGGTGTTTAAATCAGTAGCAGGCGACGATGAAAAGCAAGACCAAACCTCAAGAAGTGGCAAACGGATATGCACTTGTTGTTACTTATTAAAGAAGGTACGAGCGGAGCAGTGGCGCCTGGTGACAGGTTTTAAGCTCCGATCGTAGCTCATCAACAGCTTGTTCTGTAGTTGATCTGAATCGATTCTAATTTTTGTCGTGCCAGCAGGTAGTGAAAAGTAATTTAAAAATAAAAAGCACTAATTAAATTAAAATTTAATGTAATTTAATTTTTTTTTTAGAGAATAATGACGGGGCGCATTTGAAGGCCGCATAGGAGCAGGCTGTTAAAGATCATGAAAGAAATGCGTTACTATGCGTCAAACTATTATAAACAGGCATTATATGCATATAATTCAAAGTCAATTTGACGATATCCGTCCGTCTATCCATTTGATAACAGTCGTAGTTTAAGAGGTATCGACTTTTATTTAGAATTTCCCAAATGGATATAAAGTTCTAAGAAGAAAAATAATTTTACCTCTAACACACATTCTCCATTTTAGAAAAATTATAAGCAAATTATTAAACTTAAATACCATTTAAGAGAAAATATATTTCGTTTCCATGTCCACCTACAAAAATGGATTTGTAGTTCTCCGTAACCGGACGTTTTATATTTAATAGAACAGTTCTACATTTTGACCCGCTTTTTTATATTATTTTCTGCTTTATTTAGAAAGAAAAAGAGATTCTTATTTTAAATTTCGTTGTTCGAATAATCAACATTTTTATTTCATTGCAGTTCTATCGAAGTTTGTACCTTAATGTTGGTCCATATTTTTATTGTTATAGCCATTCATGTCCAAATATTTCATTGTTCTTGCGTGTGAGACTAAAAAAGTAAATGCAATGAAATTTATTCTTTGTTTTGCTAAAGAATTTATGGTCATCGTTTATTCTATTACAAGTGGGCGTGACTTAAATCGAACTTCATTTGGAACTTTTCTTTTTATCGTTAACCCTTGCTGCTTCTTATAGTAATGGATCAAATAATTGGTTTCGTAAAGCAGCCGTTTCGCAATCCTAACGTGCGCTGTTCGTTTAGTTAATAAGAAACTAAATAAGTTATCAATAATATTTTCAAAGGTATTTAGTCGCTCTCTCTAGAGTTAAATAATATTTAAGTTTTTCGGACTCAATGATTCTTACAATGAATGCTACAACAAATATTCTTTAAATAGCAACAACACTTAATGACAAAAATTTGTAAACTTTTATATTTTACTTTTGGTTTTTTTCATATTTTTATGATATTCTCATCTGGCTTGGAATAAAAAGTGGAATAGTCAGCTTTAAAAATACTTTAAACATTTTCAAAAAACTACTGAAGATGATGGTGTTGCGATGCATAAAGTCTTGCCATTTATTGTTGTTGCAAATTTAATACCAGAGTTATTAAAAACAACGTTTTCAAATTAAAGTTAGAATACTTAGAAATAAATATGAAAACACTTTAATAATGAAATTAACTATTGAATCAAAATTAATATTTCTAAGTATTACTTTGGAGTGTATTCGCTATCAAATGTTATACGCGCAAACTCTAAATTCAGCTTAGTTGAGTTTTGGTCGCGTCTTTGAAAAAAGGAAAAATTTTAAAAATACTTGAAATAATTAATTCATGTCAAAAATCCGCGAAAATAAAATTTGCTTGTTATGAATGAAAAAAATGGATGAAGGCCTGCCGTTCTCTCCACCCGAAACATTCACGAGTTATGGTATTAAAAAGGCGCTTAGCGACATTTAAGAAGCTGAGAACAACTGCAGTCTTCACAACTTAACTTAATTGGGCTGGTAATTTGAAAGCTTTAAGCCAAAACTTCGAAGGTTAGTAGTAAAACACGAAAAATCTAAGTGCAATCAAAGACTTCGATGTTGTAAAAAAACTTCGAACCTTTGAACACTTCAAACATTTCGAACGTTCGAAGTTTCAAATCTTTCGAAGGGATGTAATAGCCCTGGTATACAATATAAACAAATTTTAAATTAAATAATAACTTAGAATATAGAAGTAAATTATTTATATGTATATGAGGGTCATTGTGGATAACCAAAAATGGGCGTGTTTGGATCATAATTATCTTACACATATTTCTATTCAAGACAAAACCCAAGCAACGCCGAGTACTATAATATAAGCTAGTTAAGAATACAAATCTAAAAGAATATTGGATAATTTGGAGTCGCATATTAAAATAAACACTATTCTATTCTTTAAGCCTTATCTTTATGTTAACACAATTTAATGTATGTACATGTAAACATACATACAAGTATTTCATCCTTTGAATTGCATATGCAGTCGTGCTGAATTTATTAGTAACATATCACATTCCAAAATGAAATTTCATATGGCGCGCAAGAATGGATATTCCTGTTCCTTTGCGATTGTTTCTCTTCCCACCGCAAAATATTAGAGCAGAAAATTGCAACCGCGTGATTGCACAAAGGAGCATTTTATTGAATTGCGGAAAACTCAGCTCGGAAGTTTATTGCTATGAATATGTTGGTGGTATAAGAGGTATTTCGGTACTTACCATAAGAACAAAAAAATTTAAATCGCCAAACCATTTGAAATCAATGGGGTAACAAAAATTTTTGAACAAGTCGTCGGCTCCACAAACACTTTAAATTATGTAACTTTCTTTACGAAACAATTTGCATTAACATATTTCAATATCCTTGCTTTTAAAACTTTATTCGATTTTATCCAGATAAACGTAATTGACGTTCTTTTTGATATTGTTTTAATGCTTTTGGAAAATTGTTTCAATTATTTGTTTTTTTTATGTTTTGATTTGATTTGAGAACCTGCAAATATAAAAAAGAAGTTTATTATTAAACAAAAAACATTAATTTTCTTCTGTGTAGTCTAGTTCCGAAAAAGGTTAATTTTTTTTTTTTTTAAGTTTTTTATAAATAATTAAAAAGGCAATCTTTTAGTTTCTGTACTATTTTTTTGATACAGGTATACATACTTCTACTATTACTACTACAGTTCTATAGAAATATAATTTTCGGGCATGTTTATTTATTTATTAAAACAAAATGTTTTATAAAAAAATAAAATACATAAATAAATTCATACATATATCGTATTAAACAAAAAAAGAAAACGATTAGTTGACGTATAGATTTTGTTATTATTTTTTTATGCATCACTTAATGGAGCATATTATGAATAGGGGGTGTGCCCAAAGGTACAAAAGGTAAAATAAATTAATGGTATACAGGTCATTATACCCGTGATTGCTTATAAAGAACAAAAAGGACATTCAAAGATTAAAACTGAGTTTCCTTTAAGTGGATTTAGTTTGTACCGTATAATTTCTTTTATATAATGTATGTAGTTGGAAGTACGGAATCAAATAAAAGTACTTGTTAAACCTTCTTCTATTAAACGATTTGAAATAATTGAGTGCACATTTTTGTGAAAATAAAAATTCAAGTAATAATGAAACTACAAAACCATAAAGCAGAGTTAGACAATTCCGCAGACCAAATCAATGTTTAATCTGATCCAAGCTTAATATTGAAATTAGGTTGAGCCTGTTGGAAATTATATGATTGAACCATGGATGGCTAAAGTGATTCAAAATAAAGGTGGATACGCAGGATATTAACAAAACTATGTTAATAAATTTTAATACTTATCAAAGTTAATATTTTCTTTAACAGAAGCTGGATGGCCATAACAATTTGTCAAGCAGAATTATGACCAAATCGCCTCAACTCAGTGAATTATATTTTTTACTATTTTTGTCTTAAATTTATAATAGCACAATGTGAACTAACTAGTTAGATTTAAGTTTTCTTTTATATATATAAATATTTTGCTCTGTTAACAATTAAAGTTCAAACAATTTTGGCGCTATTATTTTGACCATGAGTGCATATGTATATTGTACAAGGCATTATATTTTGTTTGTTTTTAACACCTGTGTTAGTTTGTTTCCTTTTAAACTCTAAACAGCTGAACTGATTTTCTAAAGACGTGAAACGTCTACAGAATTTGGTCTGGAAGAATATGTAGACCATAAGAAATTATGTATCACAATTTATTTCGCTAATATTGCATGTATAAATTTAGTAACTAGATTATTATGGCCACTGTTGACAACTTTATTAAAAATGAGCGTGATTGGATTAATTTAACACGAACTATCGTATCTATCGAAAAATTACATGGCGATTATAGTTACATCAAATAAAATAAAAGTAGTATGACCAATAGTTTTACAAATCACCACCAACCTAACTCAAGATATAAGATATATTTATAATATAACTACCCACCGCCATAGCTCAGTGGAAATACTACGATCACTTTATTTACATATGACACGTTTGCCGGTTGGAAGCTATAATGCTGGTAAGTATATCACCAACATTTTACGATACTAAAATTTGATATGAAAGTACATCTTCGTAATAAAAAAAAATGTGAGTGGGACAGATCATGAGCTTTAATCAATTAATTAATCAAAATTTTTGTTTAAACCAAAGCAACTTTAGGAACTATTAAAGACCGAATTTGTCACTGCGGATACGAATGATATGTCAAATAGTAAATAAAACTATTAATTGTATTATCTTCGGCTAAGCCGTTAGAGGTGGTTCTTATCCGATTACGCCCTATTTTAAGAGAAGTTTTGTGTTTATTGTGATTGAATTGGATATCTGCACTGGGACTGCTTTAATTTGCACTTGGCGAACGGTATACAAATGCGACAAAACGATTATTATTATAGTATAATAGCTTCCCCACTTGATCATACGAGAATTTTAATAAAAATAATTTTATTTCTCAAAAAATCTTTGAATGAACATTTAAAAAAAAAAAAAAAATATTAACTAACATTCGTTTTTGAATAAGTGGGTTTGGTATCGCTATTTTTTACTTGTTAGTTCTAATATTTATATTTAAATATAATCAACCTCATTTGGAACTAGAGTACTCAATTAAATTTACGAAAAAAACTTTTTATTTACCTTTCAGAATATTTTTTTTAACCTTTATGTAGGTTAATGGGATGACGACTAAGACGAGGTGGGTGTGGACGGGCAAGAAATTGTTGTTCTTGTTGTTGCTGTAATGGCTGGATACGATAACGACGAGGAAGAATTTTTATTTGCTTTTGATTTTTGATGCTTAACAAATAGTTTAATTTATTAATTAATAACAGCAGCAGTTTTTGTAAAATTGCACAAAAAAAATATTCTTTTATTTAACAAACTAACAAAATCAACAACGAAAAGATTCAATGAGGCACAAGAAATAAACTCGGAACGACGTTGTTGGGTTAACTTTTCTTATTATACTACTGCTTACTAAGCCCGGATGAGGGTAGCGTTCGGAGCAATGAAAATGTAATAATACAACGCTTGGACGATTTCCTTAAACAAATTACAAACTTTAACGCGAAGAATGTTACGGCGTGGGCAAATCTGGACTGGAGACAGACTGGATAATGGTAAGCGACGCGTGTTAAACAGAAGCGTTGACAAAATTTGCATCGGCGGGGCGGCAATAGTCTCCAGCGGTGTTGCCCCTCCACTCTCCACGCAAAAATTTACTCAAACGGGAGTCTCAGCTCATTTTGAGAGGTCCCGTGCGTTTCTTTTTATGAAATGCGATTTCACACCGATTTATCTAAAGTTTTCACAACGCACACATTAAATTTATGTTTTTTGCTTTTTTCTTAGAATCTTGTATTTTCTCTTAACGCCGTCTTCTTTGCCTCCTTTTCGTTTTGTTTTCTTTCGTGCAAGAGTTCGAAGGTATTTTGTGGTTGTTGTTGCTGCTGGCTTCTTTGCACTTTTTGGACGTTTGTTTTATTGATATGCTTTGAACGGAATCGCTTGTATTTGTTTTCAATTGTATTTAATTGGAAACATTTGATGTCTTTTCCAAAAAACCAACGCGACTTCGATTTTCCTTTGCAGTTTTTCGAATTTTTCTGCTTTTACTTTTTTGCTTTTGTGTAGCTATTTTTTATTTTTGAGGTTAGAAAATAAAAAAAATCGTTTGAAGTTGGCTGTAATTACTCTATTGCAGGGTTGATAAGTTTTGTACTTTTGAAACCTTGATGTAGTTTTGCTCCTTTCTTATGGTTAAATCATTGTTTGGCCTGCAATTATGGCTCGGACGCAGGGAGTTGCGTTAAGCAATTTTGGGATTCTTTTTTAAATTCACCGAGCGGCGGAATTCCAATTCCAATTTAAATTTTATATTTTGCTTTGTGATATTATGTCGATTTAGAAAGATAAACAAATATATTCAATGGTTTTTTGCTCAAGTTCTTTCACCTTCTTTGAAACACTTTTTTTTAAATTAAGTATTTAAGTATTGTCCTATACATTCGCTTCCTTCCTCGTTCTTTAAAGGAGGCTTGTCTTAATTGGATGATACTCATCTTTTCTTTCTTTATTAAATATTTAAATGATTTAACAAAGAAATTTTACAGAGTTATTATAAATGAGAGTATTGGACTAATAAATATTGTATATGATTATGGTAAATGCCATTTTGTGGTCATAAATATTGTTCATTTATATTTCACCCGAAGTTATTTCGACTACCGGAATCCCGAGTTTCTGTGGCTTTCGGGATGGGTAAGAATTTCGGATTACTAGGATCAATCTTTAAAAACTTAAAACATACAAACGAATTCTTGGGTTTGACATCCCTAGTCTAAAAACTGATTTGTATTATGAACTAATTTTCATTAGTTTGTTATTCAAATATATATTTTCTCGAAAATGTATACATTTCAACATGACTAAACCTTCGAAAAATTAAAAAAACCGTTAAAATATTGAGACGACATTTTTCTTATTAACAATTTATCTAATTTCGCAGGATTTCAAGGAACTTCGAATTTTAAAGAGTCTTACAAGTTGTACTCAAACGTGTAATATTGATTTATTTGATTTAGACTTTGTTCATGATATTTTTAATAACGACATTTCTTAAAACTAAACTTTTAATGGAACTGCAGCATCCAGACCAAAATTCATTTTTACAATATCGATGAACACTGAAAGGAAAATAAGACCGCCAATTATGTGATTGAGTGCGTTTGCCGCTGTACGCTGCGAATCAGACTTGTGAATACTGACCAGCGATTGCACCATCAACAAAACTCCAATTGAAATCTGTATAGAAAAACAATAGAAAAAAATAAGAACACAAGGATAAAATTGGTTTTTTGTTTCTAAATATTAAATTTATTTTTCTTAAATGTTAATATAGAATGTAGAGTGTGTCATTATTGGTTGGTTTCTATAAAATAATTCATTCTGTCTAATTTATGGATCCTTCGCATGCTGCTGATCTAAAAGTCTCAGAGGCTGCGAAGAATATTCAATCCCAAATCCGGAAACCACTACATTAACCACAGATATCACAAATATTACAACCATTATAATGTCATTGAGAATGATGGCCGCAGTTTGATCCTTTTTGCGGTTGATGTTTAAACTTCCGATGATCACAAACAGAATTCCAACTAATAGCTGAAGACGAAGTAGATAATGTAAAATATTTATTTAGTAAAGTACAATTAAAAGGCTTGGTTCAACTTCGATTTTTGGGGTCATATTTTTACGTGGAATAGTATTGAATTCGTATACGAAGATTTAACCTGAAATGTTACAATTGATATCGAGATTAGCTTTCTTTTTTGTTGTATATTTTCTTTTAGTATAAAATAGACTTTATCCTCGATATACAGATGGAATTCACTTCAAAAACTTGATTAGACTGACAAACAATATGAGAAGTATGAGTTAAATTTAACTTGCTAAAATCTGTAAACTTTTACTTGTGTAGAATTCTTGACTTGCAATGGAAGAAATCAGTTAAGTAACAATAATATTGTAAGATTTTTTTGTAGAAATTTAGTTATTAAATTACACTGTGGATCACAAGAAATGAGCCACGATGATTGAAATATTTTTATCAATTCACCCAGGAAATGGTAGTTAAAGGGTTAAATTGTTCTAAGAAAATGTTCCTCCTTTAACTTTACTATAGGCTACTAAATACCTCATTACTCGCAAATGAATCATATTTAAATAGAAACTGCTTTTTAAGTTATATCGGACAAAAACTTCAAGAGGGCATAAAATAAAAATACGAACTAACATTGCAAAACTCTTTATAGGGTTTGTTCCTCAGAGGGTCTTCTTTTACATTGCTTTGGAATCATTGAGGCTCTAAGCGATGAACCAGAATTTGTTGCACAGTGTTATTTCTACGCATATAAAGAATATAATTACAAATAAAATATTAAATTACTTTATTTGAAACCTTTTGATTTGCCATTCTATAAATATTATCAATGAATTCTTATATTTATAAAAAATACAACTAAGAGTTCAAAAAAGTTTTAAGTAATTGGTTACGTAAAATAAATGAACCACTAAATAAACACTATTAAATAATTTAATTATAACAAAGAAATTTAAAGTAAATAGTTATATTGTAAATTGATACTAAATAAATTACTTAAACTTACTTTTTCACGGTGTTCTCTTCGAAACGCCAATAAAACTCCACCGTAAAAATGTGACACCAGAACGATCGAAGTTTGTACTCCCGAGGAAACAATTTTTATGTTGAGATTCTAAACTTTCTACTCATGTTTTTTTTTGTTCTTATAGTATAGTTAACTGTTAATATTTCTCAAAGAAAAAGTTAAACATAGTAATATTATAAGTGAAGCTTTTCCCGACTTAGCTTGGATAAAGTGATATCCTCTTTAAATCAAAGTAAAATTTGTTCGGGTAAAATCTATTCGAATACTTTAGTTAATACTCTTTTGGTTTCACCTCTATTTCGCAAAACAAGTCAAACAAAAGAATTTTGAAAAATGCATCTAGATAACTCGACAAATATGCAATACACTATCTAATACTCTAGCAAAGATATTTAATAATAGCATTTGAAAAGTAAAATAGTTGTAATTTTGGTCTGGGCATCGTTAGTGGAGTCTTTAATTTAGGTTGTTCAAGAAATCTCCCTGCGGCGGTGGCAAACGCGAATCGAATGCCGAAATGAAAAGATTAATCATGGTTGTAAAGAAGGCGAACGCAGTTCGGATGTGATTAATAAAATTAGCAGAATAGTGAAATTCTGGCATGTGCAGCCGGCAGTCACGCATGAGACTTAACGATAGGCTAAGTACTCCGGACAGAATCTGTTTTGTGGTAGGGCGAAACGTTATGACCAAGAGTTTTTTTTTAGTTTAGCATCCAACTGGAGAGAAATGTTTCGTTTACCTGAAGGACTATCGAAAGGCTAATCAAGATCAGCATGAGTTTGTAGAACTGATGTTGCTCGCCCACTTGCAAAATATACTTCAGTTGCGATGCGTTGGCGGTTAGAAGTGCGATGTCCAGCATACCCTGGGCAATTGTTTTCTTTGTGGCATATCTATTTGCGTCCATGGCTTTCATCTAAAAGACAACAATTTCCAATAATATTTTTATAATTATTCAGGTGTTTCAAGTAATTAATAATACATAACATCATACATAACAATGCATTGATTTTAAAACTTATATTTAACTTCTGTCGCACTGTGCAATTATCATATCTAGTATCAAAACGGAAATGTTGTCTTCTATTGTCTCTTGTATAATTTTAAAATCGATAAGATACAATTCCATATTTGTGGGAACAAACAAATGCGTTCATATATTAATTTTTAAAATGGACCCACTCCATTAAATATTGAAGAACAAACAAAAAAACAAAAAATTTTAATTAAAAAATAGCAACAATTAAAATTAAATACGGAACGGAACAAAGAGACTCTTAATTAAGGAAGGAATCATTTCTAAACTATGTGCAACTATCAACTACCAAACCAAGTCGATAGATACTGAATTTTAATTGTAAAAAGTAATTACAAACAAAATCAAATTCGTTAATTTTTTGTATTGTGAAAGGTTTATGGCTACTTTGCAAACTTGCGTATGTAATAAAGTATCCACTTGCCTCGTTTTCGTTTCCCAACATATTATTAACGCTGTTTAAAATTTGCGCCATTTTAACTTTTCGCTATGTACAGATATATGTACTCATATACAATATATATACTCGTAAATAAATTGTATTGTATTCATACAAGTTGTCCGCTCTTGTATCTTTAGTTTGTAATAACATGCGAGAGTTTCTTTGAAATCTTCTTTGTAGATTTTTGCCAGCTAAGTTTATTTCAATGATGATGTTCCGCGCTACTGCATTCTGTAGATACAATTGTCAATTTATGCTCATTGAAAAATAGAAAAGCAAAAACAAAAGTTACACTTTAAAATATATTATACTATTTTTTTTCTGTTTTTATTTTTCATAAGCTTGAGCCATTGCTATGGTAACGGTCACGACACAACTTAACGATTAAACAACTCAGCGTAAACTAAACTTTGGCTCACAAACTCACAAATGCATCAGTTGCCGACCTGCTTTAATAAAAAAAAAATAACAACAACAACAAAAGTCTTATATGTGAGATACAAATTCATCAACCGCATTTCGGATTCGGATTCGTTTTATGACTAATCGCAACTAATTCACAGCAAAAAAATAAGGAAACATTTTTTGTATAAATAAAAAAAACTAAAAGTGACTATTCAAGTCGTATCGTATAGGACAAAAACAGCTTACGCATCATTTTCGATCAATCCGGTCCTCTTTTACGAAGTGATTAAACGACATTTTTCGTAGTCGTTTTGACAACTTTTAATGCACCGCTCAGTAGGCATATTGCTTTCGTAACATAGAGAAAAACTTAAATTAGCTGAAGACATAATAACACTCGTATATTGGTGATAAGTATAAAGATCAAGAGTTGATTTAGCCATGTTTGTGTGTTTTTCCTACATCCTTTCTTGTTAGCATGATAAGAATTGTTTGTGACATTTGGTTGATATTTTTTAGACTGATTTCAATGTGCAAAAAATACTAATCAAATGTAGCAATTCTTGTTTACAAGATTCCTTGACTGATTTCTGAGTTATTCAGCTTATAAACACGCCGACTGCTTCAAGTATTTGTATTACTAAATTTTAAAACGTCATAAAAAACAAATAATGAGTGCGAAAGTTTGTAGTAATTTGTAGTAATTCCATACAATCGCCAAGACCGATTAACTCGTTTCTGTGGAATGTATTCGAGCATAGTAATTTATTCGATTTCAAATTTAAATGTATTTAACTATTGGAAATGTACTTTTATTTTTTTCGTTCTGTTGTCTCGTTCTTTCAACATGATTTTGTAAAATTAAAATTTATAATATGCGAGCATATCAAATAATTTAAAAAAATTAAGTTTTATTTTATTTAAAATCACAAACAAGGCTAAAACAGTAATTTTTTTTGCGAATTTTAAAAATAATAGAAAAGCATAGCGAATACGTAATTAGAGAGCATTTGACAAACTGCATAAATCTACTCGTATAAGATATCGAAATATATCAATTTGAATGTTATATACTTAATTGGGCGAATTCAAACTTCATTGTATAGGCACATTAGACCGAACATTATTTCGTGTGCCACTAGACGCGTATCAACGAGGCCTTTTCATTAAAAATTTGTTAAGTATTTGAGAGCGTTGCGAATAGATCTATAAATATGCCCACTATTAAAGTATTATTCGTATTAATAAATAGCTTTACTTTATTAGACTTGTTTGATATCTTAAAAAATAAAATATTTCTAATACAAATTCAACTGAAGTATGCAAACAACATGCATCATGATGGTCTGTTTTTAAAGAGTGCCATAAATATGTAAATTCTTCCATTAAATGCACTGCTTTGAGTATTTGTATTTAAGACACAATCACGATTTCGTACATTTACAAAGCGCCGCTAAGTCTCTATTATTTGTGCTTTCTGTACGTACGGATTTGTTAATTTGTTGTAAATGAATCTTTCAACAATTGTACAGATTAATTTTATTTTATATTTGATAAGAGTAGTTAAGCACTTTGAAATGTAGTACTAAAGCATTTTAAATACTTTGCGCATTATTAAGCTTAATGCGACATTTTTTTTTAATGTTTTCTTCACAGTATTTTCTTTTTTCCGTTTATGAATTTTTGTCTTAGGTTTTCAGTTTTCAAACATAAAATACGAAGGAAATAAATTGTTGATTTTATGGTTTTTTCAAAACATGCTGTTGACATTCATAAATTACGCGTGTTTAAAAAGTCTTTCTGTGCACGGCACGTTGACCATCCTCCTCGTACTCTCGCTTTGATATCCACATTTTCTTAAATGTATCCAGCGAAGCTAAAATCGAGCCACCCATCCACGTTGAATATAGGCGTTCCTGTGGTGCAGCGATCTAAATATTTTTACATAAAATCGGAAAAGTTTTATATAACGGATTTTAGGGTCACTATTTCAATTCGTAAACTAACCCTTATCTTAAGATCCTTTGCTGAATGTTTTCTTAACTCTGACAACAAGCGATCACCGAAACCTTTAAAGAGTGTTGAACCACCTGACAAGACAATATTCTGATAGAGCATTTTCCTGAGATCCATATCCGATTTTTCAATAGCGTACATAAGCACGTCGTGAATGCCTTCGCACTCCTCGCCTAACAAATCGGGTCGGAAGAGAACTTCAGGCGCACGGAAACGAGCTTGTCCAATCTGTCAAAAGTCAATAAACAAAATATTATTTTTGATCAGTCAGAGAATTTTGATTTTGTACTTACTTCTAAAGTTTTGCCATCAGGCAACGTGTATGCAAACTTTTCAGTTTCGACTGTTTCCTCTTTTTGAGGATTAGTTGCCAAATAACAAACTTTCTCTTTGATGGAGCGAACAATTTCGAACTCTGCAGTCGATCGGAAGTTAAAGCCCTCTTTCCGAATGAGTGTTTTTAGATAACGCGTCACATCGCGCCCAGCGATGTCTACACGCATAATACTATGAGGCATAGCGAATCCTTCGTAAATAGGAACTGCATGTGTGACACCATCGCCCGAGTCCAGGACGACACCAGTAACACGACCAGTAGCATATCTGTAAATTTTTTAAACATTAGTAAAGGTAAACTCCGAGTTAACAGGCAACTAAGGCAACTTACAGACTCAAAACGGCTTGCATTGACACAAAGAGAGCGGGTGCGTTAATCCCTTCAAAAAAGAATTCAGCTGCTTTCTCGCGATTCCTACGTGGATTCAGTGGGGCTTCTGTTAAAAGAACAGGATGATCCTCGGTAAATGTCGCCAATTGTTCCTTTTATTCAAAAAAACATAATTTATTAACATATAAACGTTTATTTTGTGATATTTAATTAACAAATACATAGCACAGAAGATCAGAGCTGCGCGAATACGTTATTCATTACGTATATTGTTCCTAAAATACGTTATTAAAAACGTTATTTTGGATAACGTATCGATAACTTTATTCTTCAAAAAACAAAAAAAAAATAAAACGTTTTCGGGTAGAAGTTGATTTTAACTAGAGATTGTTGTTTTAACGCTACTTTCTGATTTTTTTTTGTAATTCAAGCCAAAATTTCGATCTTTGATATGCAAAAATATACTTTATAACTATTTATCAAAGATATTAGCCCGAAAACATTATATTTTATATTTAATTTTTTTTTCGTTTATAGTGATCAAAACTGTATTAAATTTTTTTATTTGAAAATATTTTAAATTTTTATGGATTGAAAAGAATAAGGAAATTTCCTCTATATTTGAATGAGTACTCCCTTGAAGAGCACTTTATTGTTCAAGGCAAACTCCGAGAGCATTACCGAATCGTATTATAAGTACTCCCAGAATACAATTGCACAATCGTTTGTATTTAAAATAATTTCGGAATAATCCATGCTAGAGTACTCCAATGATGTATACGAAAATAATAATCACCAAAAAGTTAATCTATGAGTAGTATACACAAAAGGAGTACTCCCAGAGTCAGAGCAAATTTAGGTGTACTTTGTTTGTTTCGTATAAGCTCTAAAGAAATTAAAATTCAATATCTGTGAACATACTTTACTGTATATGTAGCTCCAAATACGCTCCATATCATTCCAATCAGTGACAATGCCATGCTCCATGGGATAACGTATGTTCAGTAGTCCGCGATGTTCCTCTGCCTTGGGTCCAACGAAAATGTCGCCCTCCAAAGCACCAGCCATGACACGGACATGTTTCGGCCGTCCAATGCTATACAAATACGTCAAATGTCAAACATATAATCTCAAGAGACACCTTTGTGCAACTTACTAATTTGGAAATCTGCACTTTGGAATGTGCTCGCCTGCAAATCCAGCTTTGATCACACCAGAACCCTGCGAAATAAAAGCCAACAAATTTTATTCATAAATAGTTTTTCAAAATTGTTGAAGTTTTTTTAAATTTAAATATCAAGTTTTGTTTACGTCAAATCAGAGCACAACACGCCGATTGCAAAATGCGGACAATCAATGCACCGGAAGTTGACATGTTACTTGTCTCGAAGAGTTCCAGAAATCAACGCCGGTCCATAATGAATTTTGCTCCAAAAATTGGACTGTCTGTAGTCGACTACGGTCGACTGGATGAAATTGATAATTTTTACACAGACTGTCAAAATTTTAGAGACTACTACCGAGACCCGTACAACAAGCTACCACGACCAGAAGTTTTTAAGAGGCACTATGGCAAATGTGGCATCCGCACAGTGGACAAGAATACAACTCTGCTAATGATGCCGGTAACGTGGGTGCGCGAATGGCAGCCCATCATTTATCCGATTGAATACGATCGGGATTTGCATCTTGACGAAGGTATCGTATTGGGTGGTCAGTACGACCCAACGTCGTGTATTAAATACAAGCGATGAAAAGCAAATTTGATACTTTAAATTTTATAAACATGTAATTGCAGTTAGTGTTTTTATAAAAATACATTTAATAGTCATAGTAAAACTTTGCAGCTTATTTTCACGGATTTAGGAATGAAATATTTTTTCTCTTTGATTTTTAATGTCAAAATAAAAAATTTTAAATTACAAATTTAGAAGGAATACACATTTACTTTTTTCTGAATTAATATATAATTCTCGATAATTTAAATATGGTCAATAGACAGGAATTAAAGTAGTTCATTTTAACGAGTGCTTTCAGCAATTTTGCCAGCAATGCGTAAAATGTCATGGATTTTAATTCTTTTTTTTACTGCTATTTGTTTCTAAACTAATGCAATTCTTTGTTTCCTTATTATAAGTAAAGTTTATTTTTTTTATTTTAACACTTGCAAAAGTTGTTTACGATTTTGATATTTATACCAGAGATACAATATTTATACCCTACACCAGGATCACATACGGACCGTAGGTAATATTGAGTTTGTTCTTCCATCTGTCAGACACATTAGGAGGCTTACCATATGTTCATATAATACAAATAGAAGACCAAACTTATTTCTTATTTAATTTCTAAGATTATCGTACGAGAAACACTTACACTCACTTTTTTTTTTTGGAAAATCAATAATTAACAATAGTTGCAGTGTAAATTATCAGCATAAAGTTAAGTAACCAAAATTTAATTAGGTACTATATATACTACAGAAAAAAAAAATGAATGTATTCGAATAAGAATATTGCCCGCTTACAGAAACATGAACAAAATGTGCTTCAATAAGTACATTTTTGTAGATTAACACATTTAAAAATAATTTTCTTTGAAATGGTGTAGGGTATTTTTACTTTGACATAGACGAATATGTTAAAACCAATTAGACTTAAAATTTTAGTAGCTTATGTGAAGTTCTTAACAGATTTAAAATTTATTTATGCTCCGCAAATGACATTTTCAGCTACTATGATCACTTTACAGAACTCATTTTGAAAATTTCTTTATGGTTTTAGATTAATAATTCCTCATTTCCTCTTTGTTTTGTTTCATTTTATAATGATTTAAATAAAAATTGTGAATTGAAACAGGCAATTCATTCATATACGAATATGTACTTATTAAATTTTGTTAGATATTTTATAGGAAAGTTGCTTCATTAATTCAAGAATGAATACATATAAAAGTGCAGATATAAAATAAAGTTTTTGTTTTCAACAAAGTAATTCATAGTTAAATTTACCATTCAAGGGTTTCATTAAGTTGAAATCATTTCCATCAGTTTATCTTTGATCATTTATATTAACTATTGAAAATGAAAATCAAGATTGAATATAAAAAATTATTGGGAGCAGTGTTTACGCCATTTTGAAGGGCACGATGAGTTTTCTTATTAAGCCTAAAAATTACACGTAAAATAAAAATTGGTTTTCTTAAAAAAACTTTCCCTTGTAGATTTGTCTCTAAATTAATTTAAAAATAAAAATTAGACAATATCTGAACCTGTTGGCATTAATGCTAAACTCAAGCAAAAGTACACTCGAGAATCAAAGAAACCAAGCTTAGTCACCATCGTCTTATTAGGTGTCCCCCTTCAATTCAGTTGATATGTGGCTAAGAGACGAAAAGGTTAACGCGGGAGGGGACCTGCGGCAAAGACGGGGAGCCAACAGATGTTGGCAAGAAGGAAGCCAGCGGGTGATGTCACTTCGTCATCGCGTTGAATCGCTTTTTTCTTCACGAAAATTATTTTGCCGCACCCGCTTTACAGATTGTGACAATTTTTAAGTCTCGAAAAGTAAATTTGCTTTACTCACATTATCGATCACCACGGGCTGATTGACGACCACATCATAAGGTTCCATAATTTCTCGGTTAATTAAATTGAATTGGAACTCTTTTCGACTAAAAAATTTTGCACGTCCAACAAAATTTTTCGTGTCTGTCTGTCTTTTAGTCTTCGTCTACGCTTTACTCTATTATCGTAATTCTTCCTTGGTCGTTGGAACAGTGTTGCCAAACTTTTAATATTCTTTAAACGAACTTGGCTGTGGTTGGTCTTGAGTTGCCAGTCACCGCTTTCTTGTTTGGCAGGTGTCAGTAACTTTTATTTCAAAAAGTTACTTTTAAATAAAATATACAAATTTATTGTAAATTTTATTTTTGAAAATCACAAAGCAAATTTAGTACAATATTCTTATTTTCTATATAATTTACATTTGAAAAAGAGAATTTATTTGTAAAGAATACAAAATTGTTTTTTCTTAATAAAGTAATAAAGTAAAAATACAATTTCTTAACAGAAGGTCCACTGCAATGGCTTTCTTGCGTGCTAAACTTTGTGCGACATAAAAATGAAAACACTTGTCAATTATGCGCCGATTCCATTCATCAATTCCGAGAATTAGAAATTGAAGATGCGTTTCTCGTCAATTAAGAACGCGCTAAAAATCGAGGATTTGAACTTTAAAGTGGTCGCTTCCGTCGATTTGTTCGTTCATTGAAGTTTGAATTGGAATTTTCGTGTCAAATGAATGTTGCACACACGTTCTTGCATCAGCTTTAACGCACATAAATACATTAATTTACTACATACATATGTACATATGTAATTCGATTTTACATGGTGAAAAATTGTATGTCATGTGAATTATTTCTAGTTCATTTCGGAAAAAGATATTAAAATCTTTCTTAACTTGGTTTTGAGCTTCAGAGTTCAGAGAAATTTTTTTAATTTTTGATATTAAGGCTAAGTTTCTGAGTTTGTAAAATTACTGTCGATAAGTTGGAAATATTTAACAAAGAATCGCTACAACGGCAAGTGTCAGAAATTTCCGCTAACTAATTGGTATTAAAATCTAATATATTGTATATATACCTAATAAGTCTTCTTATAGGCTTTATAAATATAATAACAAAGTGAATATAACATAAGGTGAGTGCTTGCGCGTGGCGTGTGGTATAAAAATTATAGTTCGTTACCTCCAAGCGGAGTTTAAGTTCTCAGATAAGAAATACCGGACCAAACTTATTTCCCACTTACACACAAAATTAACTCAAATATTATAGTTCCTGTACAGATATCAGTTCAAATTCTGTGTTTAACATATAAGACTCTTCACAAAAAATGGGCGTGATCGGTTCACTACTACTTCCCCTCTCATGCAAACTTTCCCTTTTTAATAGACATTAATTAAATATATTGTAGTTGCACTGCTTTAAAGTTACTTACCAAAAATGGAGTGATCGGATAAGAACAATGTCCATGTGTGCTACAACAAGCTCATTTTTTTGATGTTTCTAAAATGGTGGAGGGTATTTTAGCTTCAGCAAGGCCGAAGATAATTCTCTCACTTGTTTTGATGGAATTTGTATTAATATTTTAGCATTGTAGATGCTAAGATATGATTAACATGATTTAAGAATGGAAGTTTATTTCGAAATATGTTATAATTGACATTGTTGTAACGTAGTGTAAATTTTATTTCAAGATCTAGTAATTCGTTCCTGAGGAAGTTAAAAAAGACTCAAAGAAATGTCAGGAGAATAGCGAAATAAAAGGTTTTGAATATTTATATGAAATATTATAATATTACTTGGTCTAGCAATAGAAATATTAGGTGTACAAATAAGTTTCCGCCGTTTCGAGAAAAATGGCGTGGCACGAGGTTTACGTTGGAATTCGCAGATGGTAACCTACTTGAAAATTAGTTTGTTTATTCCAGAACAACATAACCTTATCATGTTATTAAGTTCGCATTAGCATCATATATTTTTCTTCATCTAAAAATGTCTCAATTTGAGCCAACTAAGTGTCATATGCGGGAACTTTTAATTTATTTTTTTAATTTAAAAAAATCTGCTGCTGAGTCGCATCGATTGCTCGTAGAAGCATATAATGAGGATGCTTTGAGTGAGAGAACATGTCGTGAGTGGTTTCAAAAATTTAAAAAAGGTGATTTTGACTTAAAAGACAAAGATCCAGTGGAAGGCCGAAAATTTACGAGGATGCAGATTTGGAGAAATTATTGGGTGAAGATTCGTCTCAAACACAAAAGGAACTTGCACTTAGTTTAGAAGTCACTCAGCAAGCAGTCTCACATCGTTTAAATATTATTTTATTAACAAAAAAACGGCGGAAACTTAACTAATACAATATTAGTGACTATAGTTAAACTCCATATTTTTACTAGTCAACATTTTCTATTATCCTCGTCATTAATTAAAACTTTGATTTAACACGTCGAAACAATAACTAAAAGAATTATAGAATGCGAGGAGGTAACTAAAAGTGAACTTTTGTACAGTTCTGAAAGCCAAAGATTCTTCGAAAGATTGGAATAACCTTTGTTAAAGTGGGGATGTAACATTCACTAACTCAAAGTGTGAATGAACACCAAGCCATGATCGTCCCAAACTCCATAACAGTATGATAAACGTGTTTGGTCATATACTCGTATAGATGTATCATGATGGCGAGTGGTACGTATGAGTGACATGGGGAATAGAAACGCTGACAAAACATGGCGGCTGGTGGATAGTACGACTTTTAAAATCAATCTTTGCATGAGAAACACGAAAATTATGGATAATTTTGATTTTAACTGTCATTTACGAGAGCGACTTTCTTTATAGTTCAAAAGGTTGAACGAATATTCGATTTGATATTAGCGCTAGACTAAAGAGGTGCTAACGTTATGTTAGTCAAAGAAAGGCATGTGCTTGTGCTTAGTAAGAGATTTTTAACAGACAGTAGCGGCGCGGAGCACGGCGCACAGAATATTGTCGGCTGTCATGCGAAATTCAAATCGAATAAACACGCTCTACCGACCGATGGGGCATTCGCCGATGCACAGTACTTTAATATTGAACACGCGACAGTGTGTAATTTTATAAAATTAGACATTTTAAAATTTACACGAACTTAACAAGAAATATGTAGAGGGAATTTGTAAGTTAACTAAATTATTTTAAATATTTTTGTATATTCGATTTATCTCCATTTACATAGAATTTGCATCTCTATATGTAAGGAACGTTAGAAAAGATTTTACAAAACGGTCCCTTATGCTAATTTTCTTGATTGTGCTGCACTATCAAAGTACTGTACGTAGTCGTCGTATTTATTGAAAACGATTCCTCGGTTTTTGTGGGGTTGTCAGTGGCGACGTCAGTGCTCCAAAGCCACTCGGGGTGTTGATTTCGGCAGTGCGCGAAACTTTTTGTTTATAACTTTTCGGTTCCGTTGTTGTTAGTTTTTAGTCGTAGTGCAGACCTCGTCGGTGGCACATAAAAACAGCGCAACCGTTGTGAGTGCATACTTTCAGTTAAATTTCAATTTGACGACTTCATTCGATTTTTGACAACGACGGTGCACAGTCGCACGTGTAAAGTCTGCGGCGAACAGAATTCTCATTTCGCATACAAAATCGATTCTTCGCAGTTTTTTGCATTATACAATATCAAGTGTGTGCCGTGTGAGTGCAGTGTGTGTGCGTGTGTTGATATTGTATTTCCGCAGTAATAAACAACAAAAGTACTTTTTGCAAATTTGCTACGTTTGTCTGTGCAAGTAAATAATCTTAACTTTTATTATTTTCATATCTGAAAATTGCATTTATTTAATATTAAAAGCAAATAAATAAATAAAATGTAAACATTTCTCGGACATGTGCGCAAAGATAATTTAATAAAGTGCAGCGTAAATGCATTTCTCGAAAAATAAAAAAAAAACAAAAAACACTCTGAAGAAATGCATAAATGAATAAATTACAATAAAACAATTTGTGAATTTTTTTTTGTGACGCAAAAATTTGTGCTGCGCTAATCTAGAAAATTATTTATTTATTTATTCGTGGTATTGAATAATTGAAGCAACAGTTTTTTTTTGTTTTGCACTTGCGAATTTGGCATTTTTTTTTCCAAGGTGCCGGGTAAAACTGCCGGGTAAATACGAGTATGTGTGTGTGTTTCTTTAGTTTCGAGAATTGCTTCTTTAGCGAATTATTTATATTTGTGTACATCGATATAAATGATATGAACTAAATAATAAAAATTTACACATAAAAATGCATTTCGGAAAAAATTTAAAAATTGTTTTCAAATTTAAAAAAAAAATTCCATTTACACTATCAAAGAGAAAATTCTTCAAAGCGATGAAGTTCTTATGACAAAGTTTAACTCAACTCCATGTACTCGTATTAATAAATGAAATTTACTTTTGCATATTTAATGAAACTAGACATATTTTTAATTTTTCATATTGTTAAATAAAGTGATCAAATTTTGAACTATCATCAAATCTCAAAGTTTTATAAGTTTAACAAATTTGAAATATTAAATTAGGATAACATTAAACATTTTCGTTTTCCTAAAATCACATTCTAAAAATGTCGTAAAGTCGAAATAATTCAAAACAAACTTTTTTTTAATTTATTCAACAATTTGAATATAAAGAATTTTTTTAATTTCTTTAAAGATATATAAATTATTGAAAAAAAATATCTAAACATTTTTCCTTAATTAAAGCATGATGACTAAACGATTTGAATAAAAAGACCTAGAGGACAAGATTAAATTCTAGAGAAATCATCATTCATCTACAAATCTATCTAAACTTAACTTTGGTTCAACTTCAGTGTAAGTGGATGGTCGACGATCCTTTTTAATAAGCTCACAAATTGGCTTGCTTAATTTTTAGATTTTTTTTCAGAAATTTTAATTTTGTTTGTTTTATAAACCCAATAGAGGATTTACATTTACCATTCTGAGTATTTTCCGAAATTGGAGTTTTTTTTTAAAGCTCCTCAAATACAATATACAAATATTGCGCGTTTAATATAATAGTATTTATTGATAGAACAGGGTAAATGCAAAACATTTCGTTTGTCTTTAATGATTCACAACAAATATTGTTATACCCTTCGACAAGGGCATGTGCACTTACTGTCTGTCTGTCTGTCTCTCTCAGCGATATCAGCAGTAGTTTAAGAGCTGAAATAATGGTATGTGAGTTCGTATTCTCTAAATGGAGGCTATATTCTAGGATGGGTAAGATCGGACCAAGACTACTACTCCCTCCCATAAAAACCACCCATTTTGAAGTTTCAGTGCAGATATCCATATTCGATAATTAGCACTTTAGTAGTAATACAAAACTGCTCACAAGAAATGGGCGTGATCGGATAAGAACCACCCCTATTCAAACCACACCTTTTTGATGCAGAAAAACAAATTAAAAAAGTTCTATTGCAGATAATAAATTCAATATTTGACATTTTCATGGTAACATAAAACTTTTAAAGATTGAAAATTTATATTCATATATAGTACACTCCTACAGATACAATATAATTGGCTTTTGGTACTTATTCGAATCACATAATTAAAATTTCTTTTATACACAAAATTAACTCTCCAGAACAAACAAGGAGAATATATAAGTTCACTCGTAGAGCTGTAAACAATCTAATAATCTGTTTGTATTATTCATGTTGGAACAGGTGCTAAATTTAGATTTTTTTATTAGGTTCTAGTTTATCTATTGAATTACAATATCCCCATTAGAGTATAAATTAATAAAAGTGTTTACTTTCATGTCAATAATGGCGATTGATTTGTATATTTCAGTAAAAGATAATAAATATATATGAAGCTATTTTTTATTTAGAAAAAAGAAGCTAAGTGGGGTTATTAATTTTATCAACACTGTGATAAATGTTTAGATATGTAAAATCAGTAAGTTAATAGAATTCACAATTAAGTATTATACAAAAAATAAAAATATTATATTGAAAGGAAGCTTCAAAATACAAAATACATTTTTTGGAAGTAAAAAGTGGACCAGGACTCTCGAAAAATCTAAGCAGAATACTGGACCTTTGAAAAAAATATGCCAAAAGTTGTCTAACAACAAAGAGTCAATTAATACAACATGATAACCTTATAAGCATCTTAAGAAATAATTTTCAGTGATTCTTAATTCAAAAATAGTCAAATAAAATATTTACACACATACATAGATACATTATTATTTGTTCATTGAAAAATGTCTGAAAACGATCCCTTAAATGAGGATACTTCTCTAAATGGGAGAATTGTGTCGAGTGATGTTAATGCCGGAGCACAACCTTTAAATAATGGCCACAAGCCGCACACGAACGGAGTCGAATGGGCAAATGGCAAAGATCGCGATAGTGTCGTCGTTTCAGCCGAACAGGTACACCACGATGTCTGCGGCTTAAGGGAGCCACCAGATGGCGGTGTTCGCGCATGGCTGGTCATGATCAGTGCATTCCTCTGCAATGGCGTTATCTTTGGAATAATTAATACGTACGGCGTTATACATTCTCTACTTACGGATCGCCTCGCCGAACAGGGAGATACGGAGGCCTCAAGTAAAGCTGGTATGTGTTGTTTTTTTAAATTTTTTTATAAGGACTTGCTGAAACTTTTTGAATGATACCAGAGGCTTAACTATGATTTTTATTTAAGTAAACTTTTGATTTAAAGGTTTATAACGCAACTATTTAAAAAAAGTTTTAATAAGTTTAATTTATTTTAAAACATGTTTTAATAGATCTTAATATTTGAATTGATACATGGGCTTGTAAAATATAATAATTATTTGGAATGGTGAGAAACTAGCACAACAAAATCAAAACCGCTTAAATAAAAATCATAGTTTGGCATATACCTTTAAACTTTGTACGAGTTCTTTCGAGAATAGAATACTTTGGAATCGATACTTATAGGTATTGGGTAAGAATCGGATAATTTTTTTACAGACATGGATTAGGCTATGGTACGATCAAATATTTTGCTTGATAAAATTCGAAGCAACGTTGGGTACTATCAGCTACATAGAACATATCTAATTAATTTATTTACATAGACCACAATATCCTTGAAATACAAATTATTATAACAGTTGACATAAACAATTTTGGCAAATACATTTTTGTTTGCTGTATGTTAATTACTTCCCGTCAATACATAATGTCGCTGGATGATGGTGTACCCGAGTGGGTCGTGCACTTAGTTTATCACTTGGTGATTAAGTGTGATTATTTGGGAACATGACATTTGTGATTGTTTTTTGAGCTTAAAGGCTTTTTTAGTACGAGAACGAGTACAAGCAACAAATTGAGTGTTTAATATTTTGTGATTCAGCAGAGTAAATTATACAGAGGTTCCCATTATGCATCACTCAGTGGACAGATTGTGTTTGGGTAGAAGTTTGTCATGTAGAAAAATACTCTAGATAGATATAGACACATATGTACATACATATATTTCTGATAAGGTTCGAAAATTAAATTGATTTTGTTTGTCATAATTTTTTTCTTAACACGATATGGGGTGAATTAATGAAGATATTGAGCTGAAATTTTGTACACTGTTAGCTCTTAGTTAGTTGAATACAATTAATGAAAGATTTCTACATACAATAAATAAAACAAATTTCATAAAAATTTTCTTATTGCGATATTAGAAAAAAAAATTGATAATTCAATCTAGGACACTCTATCAGAGGCTTCTTTAATGTCTTGCGATGTACGAGTAAATACTTATACAATAACGAATTTTAGCATGTGGAAATTCAATTGTTTAACAATTTCCCTCCAGCAGTTGGTATAAAATATTATCACAATAAAGCTTGTTTTTGTAGTTCTCTGAAAAGCGCTCTTGTAGCTGCGGGTTGTAAATGAATATTCCGGCACTAAATATTTGGGTTCAATAAAACCGCACCACCTCGAAGTACCTACTCACTGGATAAAGTAGATTAAATTGCTAAAAATTGATTGGATTACAAAGGCTCATTTAGCGCCCATACATGCTGTTCCCCGTCTTATGCGTTTTGTTTTCAAACTCAGTGGCGTAGTCTGGTGAAAACTCACTGAGGCGCAAACTTTCAAAAGAAAAAGAAAGTCTCCTTAAAGCATTTCTTACTTTAAATTTGTTATAGTTGTTGGTCACAATAAATTTTTTTTTATTAAAGTTCTTTACTTGAAAGGTTTCCCAAGGTTGTCTTTTCATTGGCTAATTTCAAGCTCTTAATTGATATGCCTCGGAATTTGTAACTTGACGCTGAAAGTCAGTATAATCATACAAACAAAACTCTGTTTGGAGTACATTCAGCGATGTCACAAGTTAAATATAATTTGGTTCTCTCGATCGTGGACAGAATAATGTCAAATACATATTTTTTGGCTAGTGAAAGACTCTAGTAGTGTCAGTTAATTCATTTAATGTATGGAGGTATAAATGAAGCCTTAATAAAAATATAATTGTAAATCAAATTCTACAACATATTTAGCTTGTGAAAATTTCTTGACAAGACTACAAATTAAGACAATTTTTATAGTGCATTATAAAAAATTACTAATTTACCAATAATTGCCGTTAAAAATATAAATTTTTTAAATTTTTTTAATGTATAATAAAATGAAATTAATTAAACTCAATAAAATTTAAACCCTTAAATGTAGTTGTAAAAGTTTTTCATTAATACTTTTAGTTCTTGGCTTCTATTTTTATGACTACAGCTCTGATCAAACTAAATGACAGAAAACTAGTAAGAGAATTAGCTTCGGCTATGCCGAAGTTTAAATCCCCTATAACATTTATAGTTAAAGATGACAAGACATGTTCTTGTTTTCATAACATTTTTCAGTGGGCGTTATTCTTTTACGATCACGTTCATTTTTTAACAATAGTTTTCTGGTATAGCTAGAATGTTTTTTACTCATTCTATTCATCTTAGAAATCAAGAAAGAAACTCACATACCAAAAGTTCAGTCGATTTTTCTAAAACTACGACTGCAATTGTTTAGATGGTTTAGATGGATGGATGGTCGGTCATCGTTAAATCGACTCAGAATTCTATACAATATACAATATGTATCTATAGAAAGTATTATATCTACCATAGCTCCTTCCGACCATTATAAATGAACGAACAAACTAAATATACCCGACGGTCTGTCAATTAGAATGATGTAGGGTATATAAACAAACTCAAAATCGCACAAATGCCGGTTACGACAAATAATTTTGCGTACTAAGCGAAATATTTTGCATGTTTGACGCCGCTTTTGACTGAAAAGGCGTTCAATTAATTCATGACTTTTGTCAAGGTTCATGTTCCTCGGCGTCATGCTGCTCAACAAAACAAATAAACAAATAAATAAAAGACCAAACGAAAGTGCAAATATTAAATAAATACCGACCGACAGTTACGCATCCGAACAGTCGGTCGACCCGCACATTACGAAAAAAAATACAAATTAAATGTTGACATTGCTGTGATGTGGGGCGGCTTTGTCTCTTCCGTTGACGGTCATTGGCCACTTATAGCCAAGTTTTAGCCAAAAAGCGTGCAAGTGCCATCATTCTAAATAATCCGTAGAATGTGCAGCAAACGTGCTCAAAGAAATACAAATGCAAAATATGCAAAACAAAACTAAAAACAAACCAACAAAAAAGAAATAAAAGTGTAAACACTGCTGACCCAGTTACTTGGATGACTGTCTGCAGCCTATGACGAGATGAAGCCCCACGAATGCTCCTTTGACAACTGACAACACTGGCAGTAACTGATTACCATCAGTTCCGCATTATGATTAAAACTAACGTGGAAACTCGAGCCCATGCGAGGAATTCGCTTGTGACTTTATACTCTATGCCCAACTTCTCCAAACAGATTGAGTCGAGTATAAGTAGAAAAATGTTTTACTTTAAAACGCTTCGACGCGTTTGATTAAAATCGAATTGTGGCTTTTTGTTGTTGTTGTTGTCACTAAACAAATTAGACACGTGTTTATCACTAAAAACACAATGCTTAGTTAGTTAGTATACTAGGGCATCCTTTTGGAGATATTGATGGAATATGCACAGGCTTAGAAAATCTTAAAGGTTTTATTTTTTATGATAAAGTTAAGGTTTAAAAAGTTAATCTTAAATGATGAGAAAATGAGATCAAGTAAAATAATCGTACTTAGCTTCCATACGTAATTTTAGTATTAAATTGAATTGAATCAATTTCGTATTTTTAGAGGTTTTTTGTTAATTTCACATAAATCGATTTCGAAAAACATTTAGATTAATATAAGAAAAGAGGAAAACAAATCTTCATAATATATACAACACATATATACATTTTTTAATGGAAGTTAAAATTAATTTAAATATTATAAAATCAATATATACGTGGGTGGTCCGATAAAAACTTAGCCTCACCGCCAGAAGCAGGCCTACTGTGCAGACTTCGAGAAAAAGGATTTTTCAGACAGGAGCATCGCATCGTCAAGTATATCGAACTAAAAGAAGACTATGTTGAGAAATAAATAGCTACATTTCCAAAATTTTCGTGTTTCTTTTAGGCTAAGTACTTATCGGACCACTCTCGTATAATATAAAATACACAATTTCCCGCCATTTTTGTTATATCCTTAAACTTTATCAATTACAATAACATTTAAACATCTAATGTGCAATCAAGTTGTTTCTATCTTATATACATTTGTTTTTAAATTTATACCTACATAGTCTTACTTTTCACCAAGCAGAATATCGTGTACTTGATAGCTTACTAAAAATGTTTAAAATTAAAACAGAATTCATTACAATGACTAATATAAATTGTAAAGATTTCTCAAATTTGTTGTCTATTTTCAAATAAATATCGACTCGTTACTAATTTTCTTTGGCAAATCCGAAGCCAGAATACCCAACGAATAAGTAAACTGTTATATTATTTCAATTTGCTGTTACTAGGAAAGGAAATTCAATGCAAGTTTTTACTGGGCATCTCAAAAGTAGTTAAGTTATCGTTTAGAACTATTTAATTTCCATTAGCATGGTTTTTCATCGTTAGTGCATATTTTTGCTTAATTTTTTGTTTTTGCATATTTTTATTTTTATTTCCATTTTTAATTTTTTATGAACCACTCTGGTCGATCGATTATTGCCCAATATCGGAGAAATTTTTTTTTATCTTCCGATTAGAGGAGATTCGTATTTGAAAACCTAAAATTTTTTAATTGTTTTCGCCAGAAAGGCACTAAACGTTGATAAATCTTAAATAGTTAAACTGAATTTTTTTATTTTAGTGAATTTCCTAACCATTTATTTTAATATTTGTCATATATATTTGTTTAATTATATGCAATACATATTTTAAGTGAATTGTTTAAAATCAGTTTGTTCTTAAATGCATATTTTGCAGCTGTAGTGGTATATTTTTTGATTTGAAGTATTTATTATATTTTTTTTGCATATTAATGGAAGTTGTAATCCTTTAATTCATTACTATTAATTATATTAAAAATAAAACACCGAACTAGGTATACCCTTCTTACAGTACAGATGCACGAGGTCGTGTATAAAAATGCAATTTACTGATTGCGGGGCATGTTGCTGTGCCCTGCCTTAGTTTGGTTTATCTATTGCGTACCTACAGAACTTATTCAATTCCAACGACAACATATCAATTCCCAATTACAAATTATTTCAATTGGCGGTATCAGCAACCCGACAATTTTGCATTGACATTGAATGTGTGCGTTGTGTGTTGTGAGTGGCATTGAAATGTGGCGCACTCTTTTGTTCTTCTATCAATAGAAACGCTTCTTCGTTTACTTTGTCAGATATAGCGAATGTTACTTAAATTTATTAGATAGATTCTTCACTACCTTCACTACTTCTTCATATTCATAAATAATAGTTATGACAGTCGCCGTTCATTAATTAATAATAAATTAGGTTGAAATCTCTTGACTTTACACAAATTACACTCAAGTATGACACACTGAAAGTATATTAGATACATCTCAATATGTTGAAGATATTTATTAGATACACATCTGATAACAAATTTTATATAACTTATATTTTGTATTATGGCAATTTAAAAAATGGAATAGTGAACGTATGACAAAATATTCCTTATTGCGTAAATTCATCATTCAACTCGACAAAATATTTCATCATACAATACCGTCAATTTGTTGTGATAATGTATCGTGTGTACCGACATGAATGTTATAAGTGTTTAGATCTTTTTGTATCTAAGCAAACGTTTATTGTGGGAATTTTAAAAATAGCTGGGAATGCAATTCGGTTTCTTTGCTCTATATTTCTGTTAAAGTTGGCAGAAATCCAAAAAATTGCATTGCGGATATTATTTAATTTTCTTGGCAAATGTTATACAATATTGTCAATGGCAATGACATTGCCTGTGTCTGTCTACTTAAGTTGGGCGCCATTATCTGCTCTATATATCTTAAAGTGTGTTTCGTAAAACTATCTCACAAATATTAACTAATAATGAACGGGGAAATCGATAGACACGTGAGATTACAGGTCCAATATCGTAGAACTACTTGGTCCTCTGTTTGTCACTAAATTGTTGGAATTTTTATTGAAAATTTTGAAAATTGTTAAATAAAACTTGGTATGCAAGCTTCTACTCTTCAAGTGCAGTTTATATTATAAGACAATCAAATCGAACGAAAAGTTATTTTACTTCCATATAAGTTTCGTATTTTTAGCAGTTGAAAATTGAAGTAATATTTGAGCAAATAGCCAGTTCAAACTTGGTTGTTAGGATATGAAAAGTAACACAGTACTGCTGCCTGTTAGCCCTTGTACGTTTGTACAAAAAACCCGATAATCGGGTTACAGTAGATCTGCTGTAGCAAATGGATCTTCAAGTAGTCGGTCATAGAGCTATTTCTCTTATATATTATGTATTAGATGAATTTATGGCAAGTTGAGAAATAAATGTTAATAATATAATAAGTAAAATTTTCATGTAAAAATTTAGTTTAAAGATGAAACGATGAAAATCTGGTAAAATCCTGTAAAAAAATCATACGGAGATGAAAATATAATATGTAACAAAAATTCGCGTTAAAAAATTTACTCCAGACTTAATTGAATTATGAAACATTTCTGGAAGCCATCAAAATCTATAAATAATGAAAATGACAATTGTTAAGTATTCTTTAACCTCGAGTGCAGAAACAACTGATAACAGATAATTGGGGAGAAAAAATCAAAATACGACAATAAATTATTTTAAACAAGAGAATCGAGAATCGACCGAAATTAGTTAATTTGTTAAGGTCGCAAAAGTGATTTAATGCTTTGACCACAATTCTGGATTGAGTTTCTACAGTCGCAAATCTTTAATTATGCGATTTGACGTAGTGGGTGCGTGAGATGACGTAGTCGCTTCGCAAACACGATTTTTAATATTGAAAATTCTGAAATTTAATACTTCGCTTCAGGGACAAAGCAAACAAATAATGTAACACTATATCAAGCATTTACACACAAACATTAGTATAAAAGTACTCATACCATGAGTAACAGAAAAATATGTAAGTAAATTTAAATAAATAATTCAAATACTTTGTGGTGCATTACGAAAGGTTTACTAAGAAAGAACTTAGTGCGATACATTAATTATACAATAGTTATAGTCAGTTTGAATTTAAATTAATAAATATTTAATCATCATTATAAATCTTATCGCATAAAATATTTATCAAAAAGCTTAACATACTCGCACGAGTAATTGTGCCAGAAAAACAACAACATCAACTCTCTAACTAGCGTATGCAAATAATTATGTAGATTACTGCTAGTGTGGAGTATGATCCCGATTAAAACTGCAAGATTGCATTTGCAGGTTTCTAATCAAACTGCCAATATTTGAACGTTGTAATGTGCTCCAGAAATGCCAGGCTCTCAGCGTATCTGCCAGCGCATAGTGATGAGTGATCTTACATCTATCTGCTCGAATAATTGAAACTATATAACTATTCGTATGTATACTAATGTATGAATATGAATTTTTTGCTCCAATTAGCACTTTTGCGTTTAATTCGATTAGTTTTGTCGTCGTTTGTTTAAAAAAAACCGAGCGCGGTTTAAAGATTGCAAATACAAAGGCTTTTGCCGTTCTTTGTGTCTCTGAAAGCGTTTTTCGACTTAATCTTCTCTTTGCTATAGTAAGTTGGCCTTTGACCACATTTGGCGGCATGGTTTTCTAAATTAATTTTACATTTACCACATGCGAGGTACGAGTAAATAATCGACGTTGGCTGAAGTCGGTGAGCGAAGCTTATTTGAACTTTTTTTAGTTTAACATAAAGGCAGAATTCACATATAAAAAATAACAGAGTTGTATCTTTCGAACAATCAAGATAAAAACCGTGGGATCATGTTATTTTGGAAAGGATAGAAACCCCTTGTCCCAGAAGTAGCAGTTAAGAGCTCAACAACTGAACTATTAATACATGATAACAATGTTTGTTTCCTTTGCAGCACTTGTTGGATCTCTGACAATCGGCACCACATTCCTGCTTTCACCGGTCGCCGGTTGTCTGACCGATAAAATCGGTTTACGCCTCACAACTTTTCTCGGTGGGCTGCTGTCCGCTGGCGGTCTGTTTCTTTCGTCATTCTGCACGCAAAACATTGGCGCTCTGTACTTGACCTACGGCATCATGTTCGGCTTTGGTGCTGCACTCGCTTACACTCCGACGCTGGCCATTTTGGGTCACTACTTTAAGCGATATCTCGGCAAGGTGAGTGGTTTCGTCACTGCCGGATCCAGTGTGTTCACAGTTATATTACCACCTGGTCTGGATTACCTGGTGAAGAAACACGGACTGGAGACAACGTTGCAGGTGATGGCGCTAATAGCCTGCTTCATAATCGTATGCTCCTACGTGTACAAACCTCTGCATCCGCCACCGGAGCCGCCGCGCAACAAACCAGGTCGATCGCGTCTAAATATGATTTTACGTTCGATCGTTAATGTGGAGATTTGGAAGCGAAAGAAGTATGTCATCTGGGCGCTGTGTGTACCGCTGGCTTTGTTCGGCTACTTTGTACCCTACGTTCACATGATGAAGTTTGTACAGACCGTCTTTCCCGGCGAGAGTGAGAATCTGCCGGTTATGTGCATAGGCATAACTTCGGGCATTGGACGTCTGATTTTCGGTGTGATTGCTGACTTGCCCGGAGTGAATCGTATCTATCTGCAGCAATTGTCGCTTATTTGCATCGGCGTGGTCACACTGCTGCTGCCGCTGACAGCTTCCTATGTGCTGCTTATTGTTTTCACGCTAGTGATGGGTCTGTTTGATGGTTGTTTCATTTCGCTTTTGGGTCCAATTGCATACGAAATTTGCGGACCGTCTGGTGCCACACAAGCAATCGGATTTCTGTTGGGCTTAAGCTCGCTACCACTGACTGTTGGACCACCGATTGCCGGAAAGATTTTCGACAGCACTGGATCGTATACAACGCCCTTCATACTGGCAGGTATACCACCGATAATCGGTGCATCGGTCATGTTCATGATAAGATTTATACGCGACGATAGTCCAACGACAAATGGAACAACCACGTCGTTGTCTGCCAGGAATCCTGGAGCTGAGGATCCCATATCTGACGACTTGGAGCATCAAAGAAGTTCTACGACGGTGCAAAAGACTTCTTGGACTGAAAACGGTAAGTTGTGAACCCACATGTTTTTATCAGTAATATCATATTTAATCAATTTAAATATTCGCTATTTGGGATTAGATCGAAATGAAAAGAAATTGTCCAAAAATTATACATTTGAAAAAAATTACATACTTAAAACATTAGAAAGCATTTAGAAAACCAAAGTATTTATACAATCATATGGAAAAGTACACCTTGAGATATGAATGAACTAAATAGTGATAATTTGAGTTGGTATTGGGGATAAAATTTTATTCCAAAAGTAATGATAACATTCAGTTTTAATCAAAATCGTTGTGATGCAATTTTTTGCGACTTTTCAGAAACCAAGTCGATGGCACCACTAATGAATGGACACACCACTGCCAGCGAGAACATCAACCCAACAGCACATCGGCTGGAGTCCAACGGAATGGCGCGTCTGGCCGACACAGGTACTGAATCGCCCTCTTCGGCTTCTAAACGAATTTATTTCTCTGCCTTAGACAAATTTAAATTATTTACTGCTTGTGCTTGTGATCATTCCAGTAGCTTTTTAAAAACTAACAATACCATTTGCTCGAAAACTGCTTTGCTTAAGACCACGGGTCGCATGTCCACCTTGATGGCGGATGGTAAGTTCGGTGCTGGCTGCTTATCGAATCCCGAAATTTCGACTGCCAAATGCAATGACGATGCACAAAAACGTCGCTATACATATTCCATTTTTTAGTAAACTGAATATTTGTAATTATTTTTTATTGCTGCAAAGTGTTCTTTTTTTATTCATGTCGCCATGCTTTGAAATTTCAAATCGGTATTCAAATTATTGCAATTCCAGTAATTTAATAAATGTACAAGTTTTAATTTGTAGATTGATTGTTTGTATGGAAGATAAAATAACAATAACAAAAATTTTGTCTTTTTGTAAACATTTTAACAAATTCAATAAATTTGTGCTTCCTTCGAACATTGATCTTAGTAAAATTGTGGAACTTGTACACTCATAAAAATAGAAATGGCATCTCTTCTAACAGTTTCTAAAAATATTTGATAAAAAAAATTAGTACAAAATTTTGTTGCATACATTTAGGCTTCTAAATAAAGTCGCAATGTTTGTGACATTTCAATTTGAATCTGTATTAACAGATTCTCCACAGGATTTTAGATTGATTTGAATTTGTAATGACAATTCTTTTAAAATATATATAGAGTTTTTATATAACATAAACCTAAAGAAATCGAAAAAACTACTGAAGAGTACGAATTTAAAGTGTTTTTTTTAAACACACATTTACCAGATACTTTGTTATCGATCTATTTATGCAAACTGCATTGAATTCATAATTCTAAAAAAAAAAACAATTTATGACTTTAGTTTCTTTAGTCATACTGCCACAAAATAACAACAACACGATTTATTTTTTTTCTAAATCGTTAACATTTTTTTATTGTTCGTTAAACTTTGTAATTGATGTCATTTAAATTTAAAATTATTGAAAGAGTTTTCTTTGTTGAAAAACTAAGTTATAAGACTAGAGATTTTTCTATTGTATATGAAATAAAATTTTTGGAACAGTTTTTCTATTGGTACGAATCATAAAATTTCGAACATTTTTATTGGCAATGAAAGCAAATTTGAATGCGAATTTATTTTGATTTATATTGATTTTTTAAATGCTTTTTTTGGTTGCTGGCAAATGTAAAAACTAACGCAATTATAATTTTAAAATATATATATATATATATATATATAATATATACTTTCGCATTTATCTAAAAATATATATTTTTTTAATAATCTAGTTTTATTCTTGTAAATAAATATTTCAACCTTTTGTATGCTTGATTTTTCTTTTAAACAAAGTAAGTATTTTAGTTCTATCTGCATTTAAAATTTCAAATATATTTGAACTGTTTGTTGAACCCATTCTAAGACTGATTTTTTTTACAGAATCGTTAACAGATGCACTGCAGCAGCCATCGGATTGAAACTCGTAACTAACGTAACTAACATTACAACTCATTAAAGCCGAAGTAAAGCCGCCTGTGCGTCGTCACTATTCCGTCTAAGATTTAAGCTAAATAATATCATGAATTTTAGTCAATTAAGTAGCTAACTGAAAGTGCTGTAAACAGTTTACAGTCGTATTTAGTAACTAAACAAACTCATCGCAGAAGTGTACTTTTATAATGGAATTACGAATTTACGAAAACCATATAAAACTTACATCCTCGTACGTATATACATACATAAATATCCAAATATTTTTTTAATATCATTTTTGACTACACGATTGTAAGTGGTTTTAAATATCTGACAGATTTGTGTTTTTATTAAACAAAAGTATTTTGTAAATTAAATTTAAAATATATATAAAAAAATTTAAATAGATAATCTTCTAATTGTTTTAAGATAATTGAATTTCAAAGAATAAATGGCTAGCAACAAATCCAAAATATAAGGAAGTAAAACAAATATGCTCTAGAAATTCATTTGCTATATTTGATAACATTGTTGAGCACTCGTTTGAGAAAACCCATTTTTTTTTTACCCAATTTTGAGTCATAAGACTTTCTTCGCTTTTTGTCGATATGCGTGACATGACTAGCGCTGGCAGGTGCTAAATTGTTTTTAAAACACTCATCTTTCTTTCAAATTCTAGTCTAAACATATAAAAAAATAAAAATAGTTCTCTGAAAAATCAAATTTTCTGAGATGCGTCGTCGTTATTGTCGTAAACGAGCGATTTGTCGTGCTAACCATTTAACTGATTGATTTTATCACTTTATGACCGAAGCAGTGATTTTAATAATAGTTTCATTTTATACTGCATGCAAATTACAAATCGTTGCGATCGACCTCAAACAAAAGCGCCGCAGCAATCGTTGCCCATAATTTGCAATAAATGAGTAGGTACCTCGATGGAAGTCTTCACCATGCCCGTACCTAGGAATAAAGGCGCCCGGGGCAAGAGTGAATAATGTCGCCCTTTAAAAAAATATTTTTATGAAACAGTACTTATTGAAAAATTTTGCAGGATTTTTTTTTCATGAAAGCAAACAAAGAAAGAAACAAAAATATCTCACTTGCCTTCCATGAAAATAACTGAAGCAAATAAAAAGTCCACAAGTTCTAAAATTTTCTCACTTTCCTTTCATGGAAAACATATGAAGAAGCAAAAAAAGGTCTAAAGTTTCTTCCACATGCCGCCCTTACAAAGTGCCGCCTTCGACCCCCCTCCCCCCTATATACGGGCCTGGTCTTCACAAATTCACGCAAGATTTTTTTACATATGTACATTTAATATTTTCAGGTGCTGCATTTGGCACACAATTTTGACACCTTTAAATTGTATGGTGAATGGTGGTTAAGTAATCGTCGAAGCGTTATTAAATGACTTATAAAAATTTATAATAGTAATAGAAGGAAGATGAAATTGTCGTATGGAAAAATGTTGTAGAAGTGACTTTGTAAATTTAAAATGAGACAAATATATCAGGAACCGCTCACGAAATTACGTAACTATACATGCAAGTATATACAAGTACATATACATACATGTGTATATGTATAACGGGAAATTTTTTAAATAAGCACGCGACTCGAGTCCCAGCAGTGAAAGTGGGAATGAACGAAAACAGAAATTGAAGAATTCTCTAACGAATTTGGAGTCAATGAAAGCATTCGTTACCGTGTAAGCGAATGGGTAATGTATAAAGTAAAATTGATTACCGCGTAAGCAAAGAAGTTGCGTACATTTCACAAAATTTGTAAATGTTGAAAACATAAAGAACCGCGTAAGTGAACTAGTAATGTATGCAATTATAATTTCAAAAATATAAGTTATCGCATAAGTGAGCAAATCATCAATGATGTCAAAAAAGTAACTTACTTACAACTTATCTCCAGCCGAAGAAAAACGAGTGGAAATGATTTTTATGCATTTTTACCGTTTATGTATTTGCAATAACTGAACTTTAACGTCAATTTTTTACATTATTTCTATTTGTTCTATTTTATTTCATAAATTTTCTTTCAGTTTGTTTTTAAATTTCGACCGAAACGACTTAAGAAGAGAGCGAAGAGTCCGAAAAAACCTTTGTAAGATACATTTTTTTTGTTTTCTTTTGGGTCTAAAATAATGAAAATGATAAATTAATTATTTTTTTTATAAATTTTTAAATTGGTTTTTTTATCTATAATGTTATGTAATTTAAATTTAATAAAATTAAATCAAAATGTATTAGAAAATTTGTGTAAAAAAAAAATAAATTCTAGTAAGTTGACCATCTTTAAACATTATTTCTTATATTACCAGGTAATTGACAAAAATACATTTTTTCTCATTACCTGGTAATGTATAAAGTTGACATAATTTATACATGATTTTTTCCATTACCTGGATATGCAAAAGTGAATATATAGTTTTGCTATGCATTTTTTTTCCATTATCAGTTAATGCAAAAAGTTTACATCTACTTTCTGCCTTACTCGGTAATCTATGTTGTTGCATACATACATTACTTTTCTAGGACATCGCAACGTTAAAAATAATGGGTTACGTAATGTATAGCTGATGGTGGAGTTTGACAACTATATAGATTACCAATCGCAACTTTCACTGCTGGGCTATACAAAACGTATGTATTTAGTCTCTATTCGAATAGTATCTTAAGATTATCATGTCGATTTAACCGATATGAGGGATTTTTAGATTTTTCGAAATGTATTAGTAGAAATATAGTTATACTAGATTTTAATATCCGACATTGCTTGGGATTAGTTTTAAATATAAATAAGCAAAATAATTAGTTAGTGGAAATTCCCGTTGTAGTAATTCTGAGTTACGGCGGTGGGTGTTAAATTTCACCAAGTACGCCCACTTTTAGTGAAATTATTTACAAACTTAGTAACAAAATTTCAGATTTTTAGGAGCAATATTAGCGAAATAATCGAATATTTTCACTTAATTAAACAAGTTGTGGGCGTAATAAGTGGGAGTGGAAGATTTCGTATTTCTTGTTATTCTTCCCGGTTTATCCCGTTACATGTTTTCTATATAGCGCATCAAGTTCCTGAGCAATGGTGGTAGGCGTAAAATATATTCAACCTTTTTTTAAGTATGTGAAAATTGATCCAACCACGCCCTTTTTTGGTGAAGTTTTCGAAAGTGCCTATACAAACTCAAATACAAACTTTTAGATTTTTAGGAGCAATATTAGTGAAATTATTGAATATTTTTGCTTAGTTTTACAAATTGTGGGCGTAATAGGCGGGCTTGTAAAATTTTTTTTGTATCTAAAACCATCCTAAGCGTGAGTAAAGGAACTCCTTAATTGTATTGCAATCGGATGAATGATTAGACGCGCACGGGGTATATATGTATGTATATATATTATAGTTAGTATGCATACTATACGAGTATATGCATATTTCATAACTCGAGAGCGTCAGAGGATATTACTTAAGTTTCATACACACTTGCCCCACGCTCGACAGGTAGACAGACAAACAAATAAGTATGCACACTAAGATTACACTTAAAAAAATATTTCTTGTAAATTATTTTATAAGATTTTAAAAATTGAAAGAGGACACTATTTGGATATACGCCCTTCCACCTTTTATCTTCCAGTTTGTATGTGAGGTTGGAGTAATTTTTATCAAAACTTTATTTTCTTATAATTTAACCTCTGCTTGGAGAATCGAAGTGTAAATTTCAGGTAGAACTACGGCCGCAATAGCGCGGACGAAATAATAACTTGAATTCTGGAAAATTGCAAAAAAAAGACCATTCGATATAAATCCCAAAAAAATATAAAAAAATATACATCCGAAATTATCCACATGACTTTTACCTGGCTAAACACTTAATTTACATTGACTTATTCACAATGTATGGAATGCCCATAAAAGAGATTTAACAGGTAGTTTTGTAGTCCATCAATTTAACTGCGCGGTAATTTTATCTAAGGATGTCGATCCTTGTTACAATTTTTTTCAATATAAGCGCCAGGAATCGCAGTCGACAATATCATTCAATCCGAGCGCTCAAGCAGTACACACTTCCGCTTTCATTTTTTTTTTTGTCAAACTTATTTTTACAAGGGAAAAATGGCTCCGAATTGTACTCAGTTTGTAGAGAAAATTTTCGAAATCGATATTGATGAACTACCCGATCCCGAATACATGGACATACCTGTACTCGAGGAAGTAGTCGTCGTGAGTAACCCTATAATGTTATTGAGAGAAAGAGTAAGAAGAGCTGAAGCAAGAGCTGTAGCAAGAGCTGCTTCGAATGCTGCAGCAGAAGCAGTGGTAAGAGCACGACAACAAGCAAGAGCCATAGCAAGAGCCAGAGCAAGGAGAAACGAACCGCTCGAGATGATACCACAGGCAGATTTTAGGGATCGATATTTCCAAGCTCAATATCGATTGATATATCAGCGTCGTAATAATTGAGAAATCACAAAAAAATGTTTTAAGTTAAATGAGTATTTAAGTCTGAAATAAAAAAACAAAAACCAAAAAATATAGTCCGGCGTTGCCCGGGTTTTGTTCTGAATATAAATATGTGTAAGATAATTAGTTAGCGGAAATTCCCGCTGTTGCGATTCTGGATTACGGCGGTGGGCGTTAAATTGATCCAACCACGACCATTTTTGGTAAAGTTATCGATTGTGACCATGCAAGCTCAGAAACAAATTAAAAAATTCTAGGAGCATGGGCAATGTCTACAACTTCACCAAAAATGGACGTGGTTAGGTCAATTTAACGGCTTTGTGTTATAAATTTAAATGAAATCAGTTCAGCGGTTTTCTTTCGGAACAATAGAAAGAAAAACATGGTGACAGACAGACAGACCGACATTAAAAAAAAATTGTTGTCAACACCTAAGAGAACAAGTTCAAAACACATGGCATTACTCATTGGGCATATGATAAAATATTTCAATTTAGTCACGCAAATAACTCAAAAACTGTCATCAAACGAAAATTACTGTCATTTATATGCATCTCTTCAAAAGTCGATTACTTTGGCAAACGCGAAATACTTTATGTGGCGATTTAGATGCGATGGAGCGTGTACGCATTATTGAAAACGCGACATAACAACGTATTTAGAAACGAACCGTAGGTACTCGTACTAACACGCTAAGTAAGTACATTATCGTGTGGGTGTCTGTGGAGGTGCTTCCCCAGGGTGGCTAAAAATTACGCTGGCTTTAAAGCGAAGCTACTTATTAAGTGCATTCATTTTGAGTATAAAAATCGTATTCGTAGGAAGCATTTGCCTTAAACTGTTCGTGAAATTCAGTGACGCTGGATCGCTTGAGAAGATTTAATATAGGAAGATATAATATATAAATAGCTGAATTCTTAACCTCTGCAGAAAGGATAAAAAGGATAACAAAGAAGTTGCAATGACCTTGCTGCCAATGCTTCTGACAATTTTACTTTGTTTGTGGATTTATATTCTGTGGACGCGTCGAAAATATTACGCGCTAGTGTTTAAAATACCAGGACCATTGGGATATCCGATTGTCGGAATGGCACATAAATTTCGAAGAAGACAAGGTATCTGCAACAGTGACGCATAACAACATCGGAAATTCCAAAAACCAAACAAGTGCTTGAAATAAAATTCTTTTTTTTAATAATAATTTCAAAAGTTTCGATTTTTTTTAAAGTGTTAATTTTGATAATGAAGTGCGAATATATGGAATCGTAATTTGAACGAAAACAAAAATTTCTTAATGTTATGGAGCAGTTTTCCATGAAAATGTGTTTATAAGATTCCATTAAAAATATAAAAAGTCACAAATTTAAAATCATATAACGGTTCTATTAAAAAAAAAAACGTGTTTTAAAACAAATTTAGTTAGTATCGGAAATAGTGATTCTTTAAATTGAATTTATTTTGATTTTTCCATTTCTATAAATTTCTATTAAACAACTTTAAAAATTATTGTTTAATAGAATCAGATAAATTCGAAATAATCAGTTGATTGCACACCTACATACACGCTATAACACACATACTTGGAATATCAAAGCTATAACCAATTATATTAGTTTAGAGTGGTAGTTGACCGATTCATCACTTTATGGAAAACAGAATATATCAATATTCAAAATTTCAACACGAATGGATTAAATTTATGTTCAAGTTTTCACAACAAATGTTAAGAGCTACATAACTGTCGCAATATCCCTATTTGAGTTTGAGTTTGATCCCATTATTGAATATACATACACACACATACATACATACATACATACATACATACATACATACATACATACATACATACATACATAATTACTGTATATAAATATTAGAGTGGACAGTCAAAAAAGAAACCCTTTGATCATAATGCGTCATCGTGAAGTTCATAAGGACCAAGATGTATATTAATAATTCTTAATCTGATTTTGAACTGACTTCATCTTCACCTTTCACCAGGATCTTGAAAAAGGACTTTTATTAAAAAAAAATGTAATAATAGATGAAAATTATTAGTGCAACAGCGATTAGCCTCTGTAAAAAATTTCGTCTGATTAGATTACAGGATCAGTGTCCATATGTAGTCAGATCAAACAAATATATGGCATGATTTATATAAATTTTTGTATGTTTCGATTATTTAATTATTTCTTGAGATTTTGTAAGTTATTTGATATAATTTTGTCTATTTAGGGAGCTTTAAGCTGTTACCCGATCAGGACTACTGAGGCTAACTGTTTAAGCACTAATTATTTTCAATTGTTAACATTAAACAAAATTTCTGAAAAGGATCTTTCAAGATTCTGGTGGTAAGTGAAGATGAAATCAAATTTGACATGGTTAGTACACATTCACAAATGTTTCGATTCCAAGGTAACCAAATTTGATGCTATGCTCCTTTTTAACGTTGATTCGATTTAAGGTTTTCTTTAAATTTAAAACATATTTTAAATTGTAGAAATACTCAAAACATTTGGAGAAAATCAGAGAAAGTACGGTCCATTTTTCTTTTCTTGGCTGGGCCCGTTTCCATTTCTAGTCGTAAGTGAGCCACAACTGGCAGAGGATATACTTACTTCACCGTATTGCGTCAACAAGGGCATCGTATACGATGCACTTGATGATGGAACTGGTCGAGGATTATTTAGTCTCAAAGGTAAAACTCTTGTTCATAATTTTAAATCCATATTAATGGAATACTTTTCATTAAAACACCAATTCAATAGATCCGGAATGGAGTATTCATCGACGATTACTGAATCCAGCTTTTGGACATAAGGTTCTACTTAGTTTTATGTCAGTTTTCAACCAAGAGGTTAATACGTTAGTAAATACCTTTAATGACATTGCTGAGGAGAAAACGAGGGTCGACTTAATGCCAGTTCTTCAGGAATTTACATTGAATATTGCAACGCGTAAGTTCATCATTGTTACGGATCGTAACTGCTATAACTAATTTTCCAAAACGAGTAGATTTTTGGATTAGATCCAGAGGATTTTAGCAGATCGTATTTCTATTTCAGAAACCACAATGGGTAAAAATATATCAGTGGATAAAAACTCGGAAAATAATAGTTTACTCAAATATTACCAATGGTAAGTAGATTAACTTTTACTCGATTTTACCGCTGTTCAAGGAAATAATAGTGTCTTAGAAAATATGGCAGAAATGTGCTTCATGCCATGGTTAAGGTATAAAGTAATACGCAAATTTTTGGGAAAAGAGGTTCCATACGCTCAAGCCAAACAAGAGATTCGAAAGTTTATTAAACATGTAAGTGTGAATATATTTATAATTATAAAAAGACCGCAACAAATATTATTAATATTTACATAACAACATGTTAATATCAACTTATATATTAAATTTTGACATTAGGTATTAAAAACTATTAAGGAGGGGAATTAATGTTATGAAGTTGAAAAGCAATATCCACTTAAAAAAACAAACAGTTCTTAGAGTAATAAATATAAATACAACACATCATTAATTTTACTGTACAAGGATTTCTAGTAAAGCTAAGAAGTCGTACGATAAAGATAAAGAAAATATGTTTGTATTTTGTTCAACAATATTTATAATATTTAGTATTTAATTATGTAAGATTTAAATTTTTAAGCGATCGTTGATGGTGTAAATCAATTAAAATTCGCTTTCACTTCCAATACAAATTAAATTATTTAATACAACAAATTTTATATATATCGAAATATATAATCTATTATATATTTCAATGGTGTTGAGCTAAACAAACTTGCCACTCCCACCTATTACGCCCACAATTCACTAATATTGCTGCTGTATCTGAGTTTGTATGGCCACTGTCGACAACTTTACCAAAATAAGGTCGTGGTTGGATCAATTTAACTGCCACTTTAATAAAAGGTCGGATCAATTTTACGCCCACCACCATTGCTAAGTAATTTAATGCGCTAAATAGGAGACATATATAGGGATGCACCGGGCAGAATAATAGACTATACAAAATCTAACACGCCCACTTATTACTTCCACAATTTGTGAAATTAGTTGGCTAATATTGCTCCTAAAAATCTGAAAGTTGGTATCTGAGTTTGTAGAGTCACTGTCGGTAACTTCACAACTAGGCGAGCTTGAATAAATTTAACGCCCACCGCAGTAACTCAAAAAGGGTAGTAACGACAACACATTTTTCTATTCAAGGCAAACTCGGACAACGCCGGGTACTATTAGCTAGTTATTTAATAAAACATTAAAATTTGATATTGTTGCAAAGGTCTTCTGGAGTTTTTTAGTTTTGTCATATTTTAAAACTAGTTTTTCATTATTTTTAATTTATCCTGTTCTCCTGCAGTTATTACATGAGAAATTGTCAAACTCAGAGGAGGATTCGGACCGTTCCGACATTGAAATTGCCAAAAACAAAAATGTTTTTATAAATCTGGCAATTAATTTGTTGAGAAAGGGTCATTTTACGTGGCAGAATGTCGAAGACGAAGCGAATGTCATTGTCTTCGGGGTAATTAAAACGTCATATGCATATTCAATGATGACACCAAAGTAAATATTCTTAAAAATTTCACAGGCATTTGAAACGACCGCGAATACCATCGCTTATACGATAATGATGTTGGCAATGTTTCCTCAATACCAGGAAAAGGCCTTCGAAGAAATAGTGTCACTCTTTCCGGATCGTGGTCAGTTCGAAGTGAGCTACCAGGAAACACAGCAAATGGTTTACTTGGATATGCTGCTGAATGAGACGATGCGTCTAATTGCACCTGTACCGATAATTTCGCGACAAATCTCAAATGATGTGAAACTTTCAAATGGTTTAGTAGTACCAAAGGGTGTTCAAATCGCAATCGATATTTTTCACATGCACCGCAGCACGGATATTTGGGGGCCAGATGCAAATCTATTCAACCCGGAAAACTTTTTACCATCTAATATGGAGGGAAAGCATTCATTTGCGTTTATACCATTTACGAAAGGGATTCGGAATTGTATAGGTATGTCCAGAGAGATAAATGTTTGCTAATTCTATACATATGTAATATTAATAATTTATACTCCAAACTGCGATAAATTGTCTGACATTGAGTTAACATTTCTATCTCAATAGTTCTAGAGTATCTTAAGCATCTGTGCCTAGTATAACACGTTGTATCTCTTTGTTTTTAGGTTGGAAATATGCTTTGCTGTCGACAAAAATAACACTAGCCAAATTGATAAGAAATTATCGGTTCACCACTGACTTCAATTTCCAAGATCTATATTTCGTGGAAGATATAACGATTAAGTTAAAGAAAATACCGTTGTTCGAATTGCATAAAAGAAACTCATGAAAGAAAAATTGATTTAAACTAACATTAACAAATGCATTTTTTTACATTGTTGAAAAAGTACCTCAAAAAAGTTTTAGTTACGTCTTTCTATTTTAAGCTTAGGTTCCACAACGTAATGTAAGCTCACACTATCGATAAACTTCAGTTCATCGTATTTAAATGATGTTGAAAACCTAAAATTGCGCACAAGTCCCAGCAGCAGAATCCGTAAAGTGATGTAAGCGTAGCGCATACCTAAAAATTGAGAATATCCGTAAAGTAAATATTGGATAACCGAAAATTTATGCAAAATGTATAAAACTTGATTAATCATGCTTTTGGTTTTAAGTCTTACCGATGCAGTTTCTAGGTCCCTTTGAGAAGGCTACGTAAGCATACGGATTTCTCTTGCTGACATTTTCTGGCAGGAAATTATCGGGATTAAATTTATTTGCATCCGGTCCCCAAAGATCTTTGCATCGGTGTAGATTGAATATCGGTATAACCACTTGCATATCCTTTGGCAAAGGTATATCACCCAACAGCTGAATGTCCTTACAAAGCTGTCGTGCAATAAGCGGTATTGATGGCATCAGTCGCAACGTTTCGTCAATGATCATATCCATGTAGGGCAACTGTTGAAGTTGCTCGTAATCAACTTTAATGTCCTGATTTGGAGTAATGGACAGAATTTCTTCGTAAAGCTTTTCTTGAAAATTGCGGTGCATGGATAACATAACGAGAACTGAAAAAATTGTCGTTGTAACGGTGTCGAATGACTAAAAACAAAAAAAAAATTATATGAAAATTAGAAGATTACGAGCTTAAGCGAAAATTTAGATTTCACATATACTACTACTACTACACATGCTTGTGATACGATACGCTGACTTATCACAAGCGGTTAAAAACAAAGTGAAATAACCCAAAGTCAGCACAAGTTGGGGCTATAGTTTGCTAAAACATAAGAACGGAGTAACTGATTTTTTCGCAATTTAAGGTTAAAAATATAATTTGGAATGTAATAAAATAAGTTGAAAAATCTTTCTGGATTCAAAACAAATGCCCTTAAGTTTGAGTTGGCTCGAATACGTTATGAATTTAAATAGTTGAGAGAATATACGAATATGTACATTGTACGATCGCATAACTAGAACTTATGTACATACCCCCACAACCATGGTGTGTGCTTCGCTGACTACATCGTGTGTTGTAAACTGTCCTCGATCGTAAAATCTCAAAGCCTGGTTGATAAATATTTCATTGCGCTTTTTAATGGCGTCTCCTGGAGATGATTTTTTGTTGTTATCGGTCTTATCCATTTTTGCTTTGAATTTCAGTTTTATGAGCTATAAAGATTAATTGTTACTGAATAGATCGAATATTCGAAGTTTAACTCCGATATAACGCACATTTTCCACATAGAATTTGATGGTTTTATAATATTGTGGAGTGCGTGCTAAGAATCCCATATGCAGCATTGATAACATGTTCTGCTCAGCTACTTTATTTTGAATACTATAAAACAAAAAGGATCATGTGACTAATACAATTATATAGATATATGTACATATATTATAATTCCGTAACGACAGACATACTAATCAAAACCGCGGCTAAGTTTCTCACTCATGTCCATATCTTCTTCCATGGCAATGCCCATTGTCGTTTCTAGGATGACATTTTGTTTCAGCTAATTTTTTTTATATATGCAGGTACACAATATGATATCTCACCAACGGCTGTTTGCAGAATATTGCGTTTTAAAATTTCAAGAATGTGCTGCTCTTTAGCTCCCACTAAAGTATCAAATATTTTAATGACCTTTTCCGTACCATTGTGAAAAATGGGAATTAAACTGGTTAAAATTGTGTGTGTAAATGATGAGTTCATTAATTTTCGATTGTGTTTCCATTTATGTCCTGGAATTATGTCCTAATTAAAGACGAAATTTGGCAGCTATGTTAATGCTTACCGGTACTGGTCATTAAACCATTGTGTATTGCGTTGTCGATGGGTGCATATAAAAGTCTTGCCTTGTCAAGAAAATCTTCTGATGACAAAACTTGTTTAATTACCTCCGGATCCTTGGTAATAAGGAAAGGATCTGAACCCATCCATGCACAGTAGGTCTTGCTTTTAAATTTCTCAAAATATGCATCAAGTGCGTAGAGAAACTCTGGAGATTAAAAAAATGAATTTTATTATACTTTATATTTAACTTAAATTTAATTATATTTATAAACCGATTTACTTTTCACTGGTACAAACTGATATGCAATTCCAATTATCGGTAATCCGTATACCGTGGGCACTCTTGAGGTAACATTGCGATACTTTCGTCGTTTTAAAAATAGTTTAAGAATCACAATAAAAATTGCCGTCAAACACAAATAACAAAAAACATTTAGTTGGCAAAGAAAGTAATACAGAATTTTTAAAAACATTTTAGTTAGTCAGATGTTAGTAATAATCGGCCACTGCTTGAGAGTCGTCTGTATCATTTTACTGACTAGGATTTCGCTTTTATATCAGACGTAATTTTTAGTGACGTAGAGTAAATCGTTTAACCTTTTGGCAGTGATGAAGTTTAATGTTTTGCTAATTGCCAATTGTTTTCCTTAATGTAGATTTGCAACGTGTACCCTACACCATGCACAAGTTCGGATCTAGTGGCATATTGAGTGAGCTCTTCCATTATTAACTATGATCGTCTGTTCGTCCAAGACGTAGTTTAAGAGATATCGAGATTTGACTGTCAGCATCGATTTTCCATTCAGAGGGTAAGGTTTCAGATGCGAATCGGACATAAATTCTATCCATTATCGCATACAAAGTCCTCATCTTTTTGAGGTATAGAAATTGTTAAAAATGGCTTCAGAGTTGATAATTAGTTTAAATTTAGCCTTAGTTTATTTAACACTGTAACACCTAAAATTTACGTAATCGGATAAAAACAGTGACCATTTATATTCTCAGTTGCCTCTTAAATGGCGTAGGTTATTTTAGTTTCGGCATAGCCAAAGATTATTCTCTTACTTGTTTGTGTTGTCATCATTCTGCTTATAAAGACGACTATCTTGTAACACCCGGCGATGTTTGGTGTTTAAAATAAAATGCATGTTTAATTTTTTTAATTTTTAGGATTTTTTAAATGTTCAGTTTCTTTACACAAAACTTTATCAACGTAGAATATCAAAAGTGAACATAATCTCAGTGACAGACATACGAACGGACATCGTTAAATCTGCTCAGAATTCGAAACTGATCATTTATATATTAACATACCTACTACGCCTCCATATGGGCGTTACATTTAGTTGCGTAAATTATAACAACAATTTTTGTTAAAGAGAAAGATTAGAGTGACAAAAATTTAACATAACTTTGTATATATTGTATGTCCAGATATGGCATTTTTTTACATAGTACACAAATAAGTTAGATTTACATATTAATTTTGTGTTTGAATTTTTTCAAACAAGAATTATTTTACTAAAAATTTTATTTTACTGGAAATAATTTAATTTTTATATTTTTGAACTAACATTTAATTTTTTATCTCATCAAAATCAAAACTGACAACATTTAGGTTCCATTCAGTCTATACTGTCTTCGCTCGATTTGTGTAACCCACTAGAAATTCGAGTATTTATGATTACTTTAATTTTATTAAATCGCAAAGAAATTGTGTTTTACCTTTAAAATGGGCATGATCGGATAAGAACAACGCCCACTTATAATATAAACAAATGTATAGCACATATGTGCCACAAGCACATATTTTTGTTATCTCTAAAGAGGAAACCGAAGATAATTCTCTTACTAGTTTCCTTTAAATGTTTTGGTACATATTTATTATATAGGCACAACTCCAATGCGGATCATTTAGAATTTAATTTTTAATCCTATACCATATTAGTTAACAGAACAAACTCAAAAATATCGTTAATTGAGTTGTACCACTTTTGTGTCAGTGTGATATATTTTGGGGTTTTTTAGTGTTATTGAATGATATCGCACCCCAGAGCATATTGCGTCTGTTTGGGGTGATTTTAAATTTTTATAAATTTTTGAAATAATATTTTTATCAATGCGGTATCAATCAATACGGTATTAAAATGATAGCTTCGATTCAAGTGTGTACCTGGACAATTGTATCTGAATTAGCATTTATAAAACTTACTTAATTTATACATACATACTCGTATGTACATATGTATGTTCGAAAGCATTTTTGTAAGTATTTCGATTTCCATTGTTTGGCGTTTATTCAGTTTAGGTATTCGTTTCTTCTTTATTAGACGTTCGCTGCTGGTAATTGAAAGTCATGTCAACGACAATTTTCACGAGAATATCAAAAATATCGACAAATATTTTGACAAATATGTCCAACTACATCAAAACAAACATGGACTTTGTAGTGGAGATTGCGATGGTTGTGCTCTTCTTTGGCGCTATTCTGAGCCGATACTTAATTCTCAACTGAAATCGAGGAAAACCGGAAAACTGAAATTCTCGAATCGTGATGTGATGTGACGTGATGTGACGTGGCGGTGTGGCTTTAGTCGTAAGAAAAGCGCTTTCTGTAAATTACCACTACTACTATAAAATCTTCCTTTGATAAATAATAAAATAGTTTTTCGTTTGTACTTTAAAATATAGATCTGTGTAATTTTACTGCTTATCGATAGGTTTGTCTGTTTGTCTACACGTACAAAATTTGTGAATTATATTGAACTAACGGTAAACTTAATCTAGGCCTTCTCGATCAGATGGATATAGAAGGCGGGCGTCTTCACCACATTCATTTCCTTGAAATCGCCGAACAATTTGTGATTGGTCTCCTCGCCGAAAATGTTCTTCAATATTTCCGAGAATTTCTTCAATTCGTGCGGATAGTATGAAAGCCGGAATTCACTCGTCAAATTGTTGGCCTCGATCTGATAATCCATCGTGACCATCGCCGGTTTGCCGCAATAGAACAGAACGGATGTTTTAATATCGGCTGTGTGACTTGTCTAAAAATACACATGTGCAATAAAGATCAGAAATTATCAGTAAATCCTGTTGGAAACTCGCATTGTCATCTTCATATAAAAACAACAATAACAACTTTACGAAATCATTCTATGTTTTAAATCGAAACTAAACTTATCTGCTAAGAGTAGAAAAAAAGTCAAAGTATACTGAACCCAAAAAATTTAATATTAATTGTTTTTAATTAGATTTTTTAAATATTGCTGATATGGAAATGTCGCACATGACATTTTATTAATTTCCCAAATCTAGTATATATATGTAAGTATGAAAATTTGTTTTGTAGCTAATGATTAATAACTCAGCATTCGAAAGATTACTGATAAGACAGATTATTTTTGAAATTTTAAATTGGCAGTTACAAATAAGACTGATTCAAACGTTAACAATGTAACTGGTCAAAGAATCGATTACTCATATAAATTTAAAAACATGTTCTACAAATATTTTGTTTTGTTATTAAAAACTTTCGATATTATTGGCGCATTTTTTAACTGCAAAAGAGGCGTTTATATATATACCCACCCATTTATATAGTATGTGTCGTCAGTAGTGTTTTGTTTCTATTCAAAATTTTATCATTATAACTCATAGAGTTTTTGAGTTATAGCGTTTAACTCTTCATTTCTTTGTGAAGTTATCGATGTGATAGTTTCATAGTGATGCCGCAAAGTTATATAGTAATAGTTTCCCTGGTCCTTATGATTACTAGAAATTTACCACTTTTTAAGTATAGTACGCCGATTGTATCTAACGGTTCACTGAGAAACAAAATCATTGTGCGTTTTCTGCCAAATATCTCTACAAAATCTCAAGCTATCAAAATGATGATGCACTTACAAAAAACCGACAAATATGTCTATATATTGAACTAGTTTCCGATCCTGATCAAGATTAAACGAATACTTTTTTATGCTAACTCACTTGTCCACAGTCAATATAGCCGCTTAGTGTTGTACAAATTTCCCTTCCAAACAAAAAATTCCGTTTCTGTATTAGGTTTTCAACTTACATTGTAGTACAAGCTCTTGGCTGGTGTCGAACCAGTCTCCAAAATGTTGTCGTAGTTGCGATGATCGATCAGGAGCATGCCTCCTGGTTTCAGACACTTTTCGAAATTAGTGATGGCTTGTTTATGTTCACGTTGATCGCCAAAGGAGTCCATCAAGTGAGCGAACGAGTTACCAAGGCAAATGACAGCGTCAAAGCCATCCTGGACGTGTTCCTCAATGTCAGAGTACAAGGTAAGCCAATTGGCTTCTTCAATGACTGTCGAGATGATAAATTAAATAATATTTCATCCAATTGCGGAATTAATTTCATTTACACTTACCCCACTTATCGAAAGCAGCTTCCTTGCGGCGACTCCAGCGTTCCTTGAGAGCGTACTTCAACATCTTGTCGGAAGCATCAACAGACACGACCTCGAAGCCCTCCTCCAGCAACATGATCGAATCGACACTAAAATAGACCACTGATAGAGACACGTGCGACTGATTGACAATATTTGTGCTTACCCAGTGCCGCAGGCGACATCCAGCAAACGTTTGCATCCCTTGGCGCGCAAAAGTTCGATCAAGAAGTTTTTGTAGTTGTCGGTGCGTGAGCTCTTGTCACCAATAAAAATTTCCCAAACTTTGGCGGCCTTTCCATCCGCATACTGATCACGGACACCTTCGGCGGAGATACCCTCGGAACGGGCGACAAACACACTATCAGCGGAGGCGGGCATCTTGCGGACAACTTGATCGATTGATGGAACTGAACAAACTGAATTCACAGGCAACAGATACTTCTCACTTAAGGCAATAGAATTTCAATCCAAAATGACAACAACAAATACCAAAACGTTAGTGCCAAATGCAAAAGCTTATTAACACAAAAATATCAAATTGTGAAAGTATAATCTTTTGCTACACCGAATGTCAAATACTCCACTTTACACAAGTATAAGCAAAACAATTTTGAAAAATTATTTGACATCATTAAACTAAATCTAAAGAAACTATCTGAAGTAATGTTTTAGCTTTGTAGATCATCAAGATGGTATCAATCAAATCTCTTCAAATTTAAGTGATAATTCTTGCATTTATTAATTTAGTTAAATAAATTTTTGTTGTTGTATATTTTTAGTCTAACTTTTCAATTGTGGTTAAAAGATCAAGTTCACATTTCAAACTGAAAGTTTGCATCGGCTCTAACTCAATATCTGCCACGCCTTCGTTGAAGTGTTAGAAATGGAAATAAATAATTAATATGCCTTCTGAATCTTCAGTGTGTAAATAACACAAAATACGCCAAAATACGCTAATTCGAAAGTGAATGATGAGGAGGCAAATACTCGCTCACTCGCGCCACACTCAATCTAGTCTAACCAATCTTATCAGTAAAAGTTGTTGCTTGCTATTTGACGTGTTGGTGCGCTGGCCACATTAAATATGCTCGCCGCTTCTGACGTTCTTTCTTTTCATTTAGCTGACTTGACACTGACCCTCCAGCACTGTTATTACTTTTACTAAATTTTGTTGTTTTCGCTTTCTTATCAAGCTCTTGTTTTTCGGAAACAAAATAATGCCCAACTAGATTTTATTTGACTCGATGGTGAACAAAACATACGAGTACATACTCCTATACAACGACATATCTACGCGATAACCCCAAAAGCCAAAAAAAGCTTTCTCGGATTTTGTTGTTGATTTTGTTTATGTTTTTGCTATTTTCTCATTTCGCTAGAAAAATGCGTAAATTCATTTAAAAGCGTGTGCTTGTCCACGCGTACAGCAAATCAAAATCAAAACAACAATGATAAAATATTACACCTTGCCGATTGGAGAAGACCACTACTACCTGAGATTTTAGAGAAGTGTTTACTGCAAGACGTTTCTACTAATAAAAAAATTATTTTTCAATGTAATCTTTTTACACATAAAAGCCTGAAATTGATGCTGCACTTTGGGTAGAGTGTTTAAAATTAGTGAAGGACTTTGAGGTTTTTTGCATTGATAAGGAGGCGGTGCTGAATGCAAATCACTTTATTGATAAATTTAAACATCAAAAATTTTACTTGTTTTTTTCCATAGCTTAGTATTTCAATCTTAAGTTTTTCGGACATAGATCACACCCACTATTGCAAAAATTCGTATTTTTTGTTAACACGATATCTTGAAAACCATTGTAGATATTATGTTGTATTTATATATAAAAGTTTTCTGCCATGCTTGAGGCTTATTACTTTTTTTTTTAAATATAGCTTTTATAACTTCGCATAATTCTTTTTATATACAGACAATCTACAACTAAATATCAAGTTATGTATCACCACACTTCGGAGTGTAATAATACTCCGAAGTGTATATTAAGTTTGCTCTTCCATTTGTAACGATCATAAGGGGCGTTAAAGGTATGACAATATATATACATACATACATACATACATACATACATACATAAATGATATAAATGATGATTCAATTCTAAGTCGATTTAACGATATCCGTCAGTCCGTATGAGCGATTACAGCTGTATTTTAAGAGATGAGGAGGTTAAATTCTAAGATGAGGCAGATCGCACCAAAACTACTCCCCCTCCCATACGAATTCCACCTTTTTATAAGAAAAAAAACTAATAACAATAGTTTCAGTGCAGATAACCAATTACTCAAAAAAAAAATGGGAGTGATAGGATAAAAACAACGCCCACTTTTCAGAGAGACGTTTAGCATATATGTGCTACAAGACTCTAATTTTTTAGTGTCATTCATATGGCGGACGTTATTTACTGTTACTAGTTTTTAAATAAATTACTTTTCTAGCAATGTGGTGCATTTAAATTGGTCTGTAGGACCGACCATAATTTTTTACTATATGTAAAAGTGGAGGTACTTAAAACTAATATGTACGCTAATATGCATTGTACAGAACTTTTAGCAGGCCGAAATGTATTTATACATATAAAAGAAATTTAACATAAAGTCTAAGTTAACATAAAGTTTAATTCAACATAAAATGTTATTTAACATAAAGCTTTAACGCATATAATATCGTCTAGGGCGTTAGTTGTTGTTTTGCTTTTTCATATAACCAGGGACTTGGGTACTCACTGGAAATTTTTATTTTTTTTATCTGGAACTACAACTGCACATAAATGAAATTTAGTAAAAATACTTTTTCCACAAAAATTATGACATTTATATAAAAATATGTCGTAAGATCTCCCAAAATAAATTTTATTAACGTTGTTATGGTTTTCGAAATAAAAGGAAAAGTTAAAAATAAGCAAACATATTTAACTTCGTTAATTAACTTTTAACTAATTAACTAGTTTGTACCCAGCTGTGTTTATATGTATATGTATTATATAAAACGAGAGGAAGACGGTATGTTTCGAAAATACTTTTTAAGTTTTATATGTAGAATAAAATACGATACCCACCTTCGATTATGTTTTATTTATAATAATTAAAAGTTATACTTTTTTAATAAGTTTATTTTTAAAATATAATATTGCACACAAATTGCATATGCCTATATTAAATATTAGCGTTGGTTTCTTTATTGCACCAATTCAAAATCTTTGCTTCAATAAGTTAAAGTAATTTTGAGTATAATGATCTTTAGGTTGTTAATAAAAAATGTTTTTACAAATTCATTAAACTCGAATTCTTAAAAGTAATCGGCAAAAGTATTTCAAGAGTTTATTTAATTTCGGTAGTAAGGAGATTGAGAAGCTTCTCATTCGTTCATAGAACGAAATATTGTCATGTATTTTTTTAATGAAGCCACGAAACTTTATTCTGCATCGTTAAAGTTAAGTAAAATCATTTGGAATTGCAAATAGAATATTAATAAATTTGATTTGAATTCCAAGTGCCATACAGAAAAGATTGATCAGATGGAAAATGTCTGCTAAAATTTTTTCAATATAAACATTTCAATTAAAAAATTTTAATGATGGATTTGTGGTGAAACTGGAAACAGATTTCTCTATGCTAAAATTAATTCATCGCCCTTCCTAATCGGCCATTTGAAAAGCCCTTCTAATAAGTTTTTCTTCCAACAGACTTTTCTTAAGAACGTAGATTCTTGAAGTCCTTCTAAAGTAATTCTAAAAAAGTGGAAGTCTACTGCATTCATAAGAAAAGCTTCTAAAAAATTGATCTTATTTTATATTTTATAAACCTTCTGAAAGTCCAATTGAAATTCTTTAAAAGGAGAAAGCTTTTTTGGGTCATGGGAGAGAAATTTCAGTTTTCTGAAGGGCTTCTGGCAGTACATTATTTTAATTTTTTGCCTTCCGGATTGTTGCATTTATTGGATACTCTTTGCCTAACTACTTTAAGATAGTATAGAATAGTATAGAAATATTTTTCTCAAATCACAAAATATTTTCATTGATTATTTAATTTAAACAAATTCGCGAGTCTAATAAATATATTCTTAAACTCAAAATTGTTTTAAACTATTGTTTAATCATATATATTATAGAGGAAATTTCTACCTACAGATCTAGTTGATATCTGAAATGGAAAACGTTTAACTTAGCTTAAGCATAGCAGGAGCATAGCTAAATCCTAAGCTATACAATTGTATGTATATCTTATGGTTAGAACTTAAGTGAAGAACATGATTACGTTTCACAAAGGAATTCGGTAGAAGCAGCGGAATTTCCTTGGGAAACATAAGCCGTGAATTAAATAGTTTAAATAGATGCTTACACTAAATGATAGCTTAATAATAACAAATAAATGCACATGTTTGTAAAAAATTAAAAAAATATAGTCTTCCGTCGTCTTGGTTTCTAAACTATAATCTGGTCTATGGCAAATACCCCAAAGTGTCCTCCAGGGAGGCACTTACAATCCGCATCGATTGATAGTTGCTCTGAATCGTACTTTCTTTATGTGCGCCGAAGTGCAGCAAGTCACGATTCTTGTTTGAGCTACTTCTTATCGAGGCTGCCTGATGTCCTACAGCCTTCTCGATGGCGCTGAGTTTGTTTAGCAAATCGTCGGCACTGCACGACTTCTGCGATGAACTTGATGAGAGCGCCACCAGTGCATTTGAACGCTGTTCCATCGTTGTTCGGCGATCGATGCTGTAGGATTCACGTTTCTTTTGGGCGTTTTTTTTGGACGAAACTGAAGCGAATGAACGACAACTGCCGCCTCCGGTTTTGTCAATAGTTGGGCTCTTATTGAATTTATTATTATTATTGATATTCTGGTGACCCATTCCCGCTGAGATGGGAGGCGCTGGCGATGCTGGACATAGGCTTTTAATATCTGTAGTCTGACTCAGCTTTACATCTGCGAAAATGGCCGCTGCCTCGACGCTCTTTTTTACGCTGAGTGCTTCGTGCGGTTGCACCGATTTACCATTGCCGTTGATCGTAAACAGCTCATAGTCCAGTGCCAGCTTCTCCGATGGTTTGCGAGTTACGCTGCCGGCAGACCGCGACTGTCGACGTTGCGAATGTTCGCTGCCGGAGCCGTTTGGCGGACGCATGCGTCGTTCGGTTCTCTTACAATAACATTTGCTGGCGCTGACGCAGCTATCTGTATCGCACCATGTGGTATCCGACTGAGTATTGTTTAGTTCGTCGTCATCCTCCGGTGCTGCATTTGGCTCTTCTTCGACCATCGAACAGTAGCATTTGTCCTCGGACTTGCACGAAATGAGCGAATGTCGATTTGCATTGCTGCCCGGCGTATATATGATCTGGTTTGTTTGCTTGTTAACGGACTTCTTGGACATTGCCGCGTTGCGTTCGTTCTTGCGGCGTAACTTGTTGTTAATCTGATCCGCCCTTAGGCTGCAGTAACAGCGATCGGCCGATATGCACGTACAAGCCTCAGAATCGTAGCTGCACTCGGAGCAAGAGACATAGCTGCAATACAGTGAAATTTGTTTCGGCGAGACTCTAAATGTTACATTGAATGGTATCTATACGAGATTGGCGCAACCGCTTTTTTTTTTACATATGTACTCGAGTCCGGTAGAAATACCATTTCAATGTATGATGGACCTTTTGTGACGAACTTACCCACTGCTGCTATTCCGATTTAGGCCATGGAAGGCGTGTTCATTACGCACCACAGACACATCTGAACCACTGGTTGCCACGGCTCGACTGCGTTGTTGGTGATTGTGCTGTTGATGATGAAGATTGTGAACAGCCGTTGGTGGTCCAATCATTAATGGGGCGCCAGATTTCGTTGTTTTAATGTCTAATTCTTTATTCCGAGGCGGCTTCGGCGGTTTTCCACGACAGGAGCGAAACTGTCCCAACTGAAAAACCTTCTTCAAACTTTTTGTGCCAAAGATTAAGGTTCTCGGTTTCTTCTGAGGAGGAATAGAGTGTTCTTTTTAGAAATATGTTATCGTTAATACAGAAAAACTACACGTACACATATGCATTATCTCAAATTAGTTGTAGGCTAGCTTATTATATCTAGACAAAGAAATTTAGATAAAGTGAATTCCAATTACCTGGGATCCTGTTGAATTCGACTTTCGCTTTGATTTTTTCTTCTTCTGGCGGCGCATTATATTTTTCGAACGCTGGAAGAGTTCATCCTTTGTAAGAGTAACGGCCAGCTTGAGTAAGAACTCCTTGTAAATCGGTTTTAGATCGTTGAACGACATACCGTCCGCATCGATTATGGCATATAAGATATCGTCCAACGAATGTAGATTCTCGTGCAAACGAAATTCATTAAAAAGTTCGCTGAAACCAAGTGGTGAACTAAAATAATTTTTACCCAAAAAGAAAAGAGAGAAACAAACAACTCCAAATCATAAACAACTTGCTACCACCACGACTGACTAAAAGTCATAACGTTGTACACTCACCCACCACCGCCACCGCCACCCAGTTTTCCCGAATGACGACGTGCTGCTCTGGATTTATACCGTGTAAGCCCTCCTGTGTTCAGGAAGCTACCGGATCTAGGAATCGCAACTCTCGTCAATATGTCGCCGCTCATATCGCTGCGTATTCCACCGCCGCCGCCGCTGGATGACGCAGTTGCTGCAACATTTCCGCCGTTGCCACCTATCATATCAGACAATGATGTTGTTCTGTAGGCCGCGTCCGTTGAAGTCTTTTTCGTGTGCTGGTGACTTCGATGCGAATTTTTTCCAATGTTGTGGCTCTTTTCCTTCTCCAGATAAGCTTGAGCTGCGTCGCAAATCTCTCCACTTGCCATAATTGCTTTGCAACCGTCACTAACTCTGCTACTGCCACCCACATCGCCACGAACGGCCCCGCCAGGCATAGAGGAAGGCACTGGTGGCGCTCGCTTCGTCTTGTGTGACTTGCGTTTGCGCTCCTCTGTGGTAGTTTCGGCCGCCTCATTGATCACGTTGCTGCTCGAGCTGAGCGAACTATTCGAAACACGTTTTTTGCGAACGGAACGTGATGGCGTTGGAGCGCCGCCACCGCCGCCTCCACCAGTAACACTGCCACTTGAACTGCGGAATGAGTTTTTGCGTCCGCTGCTAGACGCTGCCACAATTTGTGAACGTGACAGGTAATTGGAACCGGTCATGGCCGAACTGCTGGCAATGCTGATACAGCTGACACCGTTTTGGTTGCGCGGTGTGCGTCGTTTGCCAGTGCTCCGTCTCGAGTTAGAACTTACATGCGCCATAAGACTTTGATAGAGTGTGGCCGCAATTACGATTGCATCCTCGGTACTCTTGCAAATGAAGCCGTGACACTCAAGCACCTTTGGCACACCGGCTGACCGCATGACAACCGCAAATATGGGCGCATGGGCGCTACTGGCCACTTGTTTCTGCTCCTTCGTACTAAGTGATAAAAATATGAGATGAGTAAGACAAACTTGCTTTCAAATAAAGAACTACCTTAATGGTTGGAAGAGTGACGACTTGTCTATGTTCTCAGGATCAGTAATGAGTGGCAAAAATGCCGCACCGCCTTCTTCTTCGGAAACTACAAATTTGACAGCTGACCAAACTGCAATATTGTGGAATGGTGTTATATTTGCTTCGTGGTTATTACTGCTGCCGCCGTTGTTCTTGGCACTCGAGCTTGGATTGTTGATTTTAACTCGCAGACCAGATGTGCAGATATCAAGAAATCCGGAATTTGGTTTCTGCAAATAGAGAATTTGATTGTAATATCATGTGAAGTACAATCATTTAGTAATTCACATTTCTGACTTCTTTTGTTTGCAATTAAATAATTTTAATAAGAATATTTAAACGTTATTGTTTTTAATAGTTTGTCTTAGGATAATTCAAAATAAATATCCTACAAAGCCATGCCTACCTCGTTAGCCATTTCGTTCAAGTATAATTCACGTAGTGGTTCCTGCAATCCTTGCAAACTAGTGACTTTATCCTTGAGCGGCAGTGAACCTAAGCATGTAACCGCAAAGCTGCTGGTCGCATCCTTGGCGACATCAGTGAACAATTGCTCGATTTGAGCCTGTACACTGTTACTAATGCGTTGTACATCCTTTTTCGTAGAATCTGCTAGAATTTTCGCAGCTTGATTTGATTCCTGTAGAAAACTTGTAATGGATCGTGAACTTTCACCAGCCGTACTGGCCAGTTCACTGCGTCCATACATGATGATGGATCGGGTGCGATGCGAACCGCGGGGATCATCGAGACGATTGCTACGAATCGACCTGTTGGATAATTAGAGAGGTCATGCGATAAGTTAAGAAATAACATAAACTGAAAACATTGTCAATTGTTTCCATCGTAATTTGGAGAATGTTAATATTGATATATACAAACATTTGGCCATGTCTTATACGAGTATGTCACCTTGGCGTTGTGGCATATAAAATCAAAATATTTAACAACTAACTTTTAAATCCGACAACACAATAAAACGTGTGAGTGTTTTATGTTCAGAATGAATCAAAGAGCAATGATGCCACGACCAACCAGCTAACTATGTATCTGTCATTTAGTTTACAGCTATGTGACACACAATCCGTAAATGTTGTTAAGTATCGCATCTTGAAATCTTTTTGTCAACCGATTTAACACTTTAAATATGAGTTCGATTGTATTAGTTTGAGGTACGTGGAAATGGATAAAATCGAAAAGTCAGTTCGATATTCAGGTCATTCATTCGCAGTGTTGAATATTTGTTATTTGAATATATTTTTCTTGTGTGAGTTTTACGACTGAGATTAAATTTAAACGATTACTGTTATTTTTCCGTAGTTGTTAAGCGCTTGAACGGTAAAAAGAAGCCACAACAAAGAAACCCACAACATCTACAATTTGTGAAAAATTTAAATATTTACGAAACTTAAGAACGAAAGTGTTTTATCATGATTAATTATAGGTTGTTCAGTTTAGTTTCGTAAAGACAGCAATTTTGCAAATTACAACTATTTAAATTTCTTATGTGCAATTAACTTAATTGTCTAGTGTTAATATTTGCCTACCTGGAAAAATACTTTCCCTGCTAAGATTACACGAGGTTTACGAAAAATGAAAAATGAAAAAGGCAAAGAACCGAGTTTTAAGAACATTCTTAATTAATAATTCTTTCCAGGTACTTTTATTCAAATCAGTGGAGAATTACGGATTGGTTGTTATCAATCGTTAATCGTTACTAATCTAATTTGTTATGGGTTTAAGGTTATTGGTTTATATGAAATAAATTAAAAATGTGTTGTCAAAAATTAAAGTTGTACTATTTTTATCTTTTTTGTTGTTATTGCAGTGAATCTTATATGAAACTTACTGGATGTGCATAACTTTCCATTAACTTTATTCTTTAAATTACAGACAGCGTTCAATCATACTTAATTTTATGTACATATGAGTAAACCACCTCATTGACAATTTGTTGGGAATGAAGTTTAATTGACTCGTTCTGCAGATATCACAGATACATTTTGAAAATTTAATTTACTGCCTTGTCAACTTTAATCTCCCAAATAGTAAATCATACATAAATATTTTACATGTTCTGCTTTATTTCATATTTAAAAAGCATTGAACGTTATATACATTTTGAAGAACTTTTTCTTCAGATACATTTATCTAAATATTTGTTAATGTTTACCATTCTGATTTTCGTATATACGAGTTGTATACTACAACGGATATAAGCGGTACGTAGCGTTTGGTTGGTTAATAACTCATTTTTGTAAACTTACATTAAAAGTAAACAACACATTTTTGGGTAAGTTATTATGACACTGTGTAATAATTTGAGCTTTAATGTCAAGTTTACTTTGCAACAACAACAATCAAATGTATGCAGTTAGTTTGTAACGAGTTAATACAATATTTACTTTATAACTATGACAGTGATTCAAGAGGCGAAGGTAGTTGTAAGACTTTATCGTGCTACTGTTGTAAGTTGAAAATTGTAAAACTTTGTTAACAATTGATAAAAAATGTTAAAAATACTTTGCAACAAAATTCAACGCTATAAACCGTTAATTCACCTCACAGTGAATCGAAGTAATTTCGTAAATAGTCTCGTTTTACAATCAATTTTATAGTGTGTTCACTTTTATTCAAATTAAGTTTTATCGTGATCAATATTGAAAAACAAAAACTTCAAGTTAATCCAAGTCAAATTCAGTTATAGGAAAATTCCATAAAGTTATGGTTTCAAATCTGAATTGTGAAAATGTACATACCATGTAAACGAATGGGTAATGTATCAAATAAAATTAAAAATAACATATTTTACCATGTAAGGGGAAGGGTAATGTCTTGATTGTCTACATAATAATGTATAAAGTTATGTTTGTTATATTATTGCATTACATGGTAAAATAAAAGTCAGCATACATTACATTGCTAGAACATTGCATTGTTCAAAATCATGCGTTCTGGAATGCATTGCTCTTAGTAGCATTAATCTGTGTAACGTAAGCGACAAGGCGAAACATTACCTTTCTTTGCTGGTAAACTTAAATTGTTTCTACAGGTAAGCTAGAGTTAAATTTTGTTTAACAAAGAATCTAACATTTTTGGTCCATCTGGGCTATTATGGGTTATTAATTAGCCTACTTTTAGGTTGAAAAAATACATAAGCACTTGTATAAAATATAGGAGTATGTATGTACACATTTTTGTTGTGCACTCACCTTGTATCGTCGAACATTAGATCGATTTTCAGCTTGTAGACGGAATTTCTGCTAACACTGGAAGATGTTTCCAAATGATCTCCGTCCAATAGACGAAATCCCGAAGAGTTACTGCTGGATGGTTTACGCGTGCGTACTGAATTCATTTTTGGAACTGCCACTTGTGAGTCCAATTTGCACGTTACCATCGTTGGTCGTCACCGTCACCGTCGTCGCCGTCGTCGTCGAGGTACCCAACTCGTGTCGGTTATACTTGGATTGGTGTTGTACTTGTATTGTTGTATTTGTAAAGTTATGCGATGCAAATATTTCCTGCACTTGTGCCAGTGCCAGGCAACATGCTAACTAATTTGTTAGTTATGCTTTTTTACACTGATTTAGGAGCAAGGCGATAATTTAACGTTGGTGGCGTTGCACATGCGCTGTTGTAATTAATTAGCATTACACACACATGCACCCACACACACGCAGACAAACACAAACATGTACGCGAAATATTTTCGTGGACTTAAATGTTGCACTTCTGTAAGATAAGATTTTTAAATATTTTCATTAAAAAAAAAGAAGTGCAATGCACAAATTTTTGTTTTTGTTCGAATTAACTTAAGCGTTTGGATAACGAGCGCTGAGGTAACAATTAATTACAAGTTTGAACATTTTGCTTTGTAAGCTGAAAACTTCGCCTTGGTACGAGCCATTCAGTTTGGTTCAGATCAGTTCATGTTCGTGTTTTGAGTTTGTTTGTTTGTTTTTATTTTAGACATATTTGCCAATTGTGTTACAAACTGCAATTAATAAGTGGAGAGCAAAAAAATAATGCCAAAACAGACAGAAAAAACAACAACAACAACACCAACAACTGTACACAAGTGCTGTAAGAAAAATGAAAAAAAAAACGGAAAAAAACGACTTTAGGCACACTTAGACACCAGCGCTGCATCTTTTAGATACGCTCGTACTTTCACTGTGCAATATTTACACTAATTAGCAGCGGCAACGTGCGCGCTCATTGACGCTTCAAGTTGCAAATATGTGGCAAAATGCGAATATGTGTGTATGAGTATTTTGCTCATACGCTCGCTTTGCTGTACCCTCATATCCGTTTGTCCGAGTGCAAAAATTAGTTTTAACTCGAATTGTTTTTTCTCTCACAATATTCGAAACGGTTTCGAAATTTTTAAAGGGATTTGCTAAAAAGCAAGATAAAATACAAATTTTATTTTTTATTTTTAAAACTTTATAGTTTTCGAAATCAATTTATCTATCGTTTCTAAACTCTCTTTTTTTGATATATGATAGTAAAAAATAAAAATTTATTTTTACTTTGATACAGTTGGGAATTGATCAAGAGTTCCAACCGCACCAAGCATGGTCACTAGTCAAATGCATTTCATATACTGAGCTATTGACGATAACATTTTTATTTTGAAAATTGTTATCGAATGGATAGATTTACACTATCTTTTATTTTATATATATAATGATAACAGCGTTCAAATGGGTGGAGCGCAGAAAAATACCCTTGGATCGGGATGCATAACATCAATTGTACGTACAGAGCAGAACAATTAAATTTAGTTTTAATAAACGATATCATATAGTTACAATTATTTTCAAGTATGTAAACATTATTTTAATAACTTTTTGCAGTACAAAAAAAGTCAAATCCCTCAAAGCCAACAAAAACTAAATTTGTATTTATTTATTTTTAAGTTAGAGAAATTATTGATGCATTCACATGTATTAATTGAAACAGTCAATAGCTTTTGTGCACCTACGAAGATATTGTTTTAATCAATTTCACGCCATCAATTTACCATCACTTCGATTGTTTTCATGACGGCGTGTGGCGAGCGAATCTTTTGTACATTGACACACAAACTCAATTTTCCATTGTCTTGCAAATCACAAAATTTCTGTTTTATTTTTCAACACAAACAAATATGCTTTATTTGTTTTTTTCGTCTTTTTACATTGTTCCTGCGCGTTCACGAAACATTAAACGAAATAAAATTACAAAAAAAACAAAAACACAGAAATCCGCAGAAGCCGTTTTGTACCACGCAACCGTACGTGCGTGCAGTAAATCGCGCGAGCGTCGTTTCACCGCGAATGCGTATTCACAAATGTCGATGGGCATCAGCCGCAGCTGAACTTACACTTGAACGGATCGCTAAATGTATGGATGGATGGATGGATAAATGAATAAACAGATAGAAAAGCCGACCGAACAGACGACGAGTTCGGTTATTTACTCGCTTTGACTGAGTTGAGTTGAGTTGAGTTGTGTTGTGTTGCGGCAGCGTCCAACAACGTTACTCGCTGCGCTAATCAAGACCGCTTTTCATCATCAACGTTACCGTTCCCGATTAAGCTAACATCATGGATACATACAAACATACAGAGCAGCCAGTTAACGTCATAATCATCAACTTTTCAAGTTGAGGAGCTTCTTCGGTTTCTTCTATCCGTTTCGAATTTGTTTTCTTCTATTGCATTCGAGATTAAAGTACGTGAGTTATTGTAAGATACTTTTTCGCGTATCTCATAGTTCACAGTGCGTTGATGAGTAACTTAACTAAAAGACAAACAAATCGATTTTTTTTTTTTTTTTACTAATAGACAACAATTTCGGTGGGACTTGTTTCCGTTTTGCCGAGGAAAAATAAACGTTACTGAATGGTTGATTAAAAATTACTGGTTTGGGTAAAAGAAAACAACGTCTACTTGAGTACTGAAGTGCTCAAACAGACCTACGGCAATCGGGAAGACTCATTGACCCTAAACATATCAAGGTAGGAACTTTTCTAAACATTTATAGAAAAACATTCTATTCTGAACTATTAACAGGACATTGTAAACTCAATTACTATCTGAAAAAAATAACAATAATGCTCTTCCTATCCCTAATCTTCTTAAATTCATCCGTGAAACTAAGAAGTTTGGGGAATAGTGTATGAATTTATCATTTAATTTTTCCATCCAAACCCTTCATTCCTATATCTCTACTTTCTATTCCGACACTATCCTGGGTACAGCACAATGGTACTTAAGGACTGAAAGCTATAGTCCCATACCAGCCCACATCAACTCTAACTCTATCTATCTGTAAAAAAAATGTGTGGTAGCAAACGGATGGGGATTATAGTTCCGAGATTATATTATAAGAGAAATATTAAGAATTATAAGAAGTCTATAACTTCGTTAGTAGGTTAACTGCATAATATATATCTTTCAAGAGCCGCGGTTCTTCCATATCCTTTAAATTTATAAAAAATTAAAATAAGGGCCGATGCGATATTTTAGAACTTGCCTATTATATATCCAAGAAATAGTATGATAACTTTTAAAGATAATATAATCAAAAATCAATATTATTGTAATAATATGATATATTTTTTATCTTATAGAAAATATAAAGTCGCTCATGTAGAGATCCACACCTTCGGGTTATTATCACGGTTTAATAAGATGCGGAAAATGCGTGTCTGATAGATGGCGCCTTATGAATTTTAAAAGTACCTGGTATGGCAGACAAGTTGTATGTATAGAGAAGATATCAACTGTTTCCAAATTTGTTGGGTCGTGGACTGACAAACAAAAACAAAACAAAACGAGTTTTTGATTTAAAATCGCGATTACACTTTCCTTTCCTATTATCCTGAATTTATTTTGAATTTGTTTCCCTTTTATTTGAATTGTTTACAAATATGTCAAGTTTATAAGTTCTTTGTGTATTCATAAATTGTTTCAAGTCGACTTAAAACGCACTGTGGACTCTCCTAAGATACACTCGCTTGTTAGATTTTCAGATATTGTTTTCTTTTTTGGAATTGTTTGACTTGTTCAGCAATAAAGTTACACCAATTCTCTCGACGTCATTGTTTAATATGTAAATATGTATTATAATTAAAATTATTATTACAATTATTATTATTATTGTTTTAATACTTTCATTATTGTTATTTTAGTTTATCGGCTGGTAAATTTGATTCACTAGTTCGAATGTATTTCGACTCAAGTTGGCTTCACCGCGAGCTCTGATACTGCAATTCTTTTCGCGTTTGTTGGTAAACTGAGTCGATCTGTGCTCCGAAATTGTAACAACAGCAACAGCACCTTCTTGAGCTTGTTGGCTGATCGCTTCGGAGCATGCGCCGCAGCAGCAGCCGCAGCAGCAGTGAAGTGTTTTTCTTTTCTTATTCAATGACCGTGGTCAAGTTGAATCTGGATAGGTTTGTTGGATGTAGCTTGTGGTGAAGTTTTCTATTAGATTCATGGTGGTTGGCTCATGGCTCATGGCTTTTGTTTTGTTATACTTATGTTATTGTAGTTTCTTTTATCTATAATCAAGAGTTATTTTTTGCGTTTTTCAGTTCCTATTTTCTGAACATTTTAAAGTGGTGCAAAAAATTATTCGATAGGAATGTACTGCAAAAAGAAAATGTGGGGTGGGTGAATTTGTATGGGTTATTTTCCCATAGCCCAATTAGGAAGTAAACTATTGACCACCTAATATTTATACTAAATCGTCTACTATTAACTTATAAGTTTTTGTTGTTATAAGAGCGATTGATCTTTTAGGTTTAAACGTGATGTTGCAACAATGAAGCTTTTTTACTGCACCCTTTTTTCAGATGACTCGCCTTGATTTATAGAAAAATTACAATAACATAAAAAAAAATAAAACTTTAAACAAATTAATTAACATCAATAAAACTCTTTGTAAGATGACTGACTGTCGTAAACAAGAATTGTTGTAATAAAAAATGCTCGACTTCAAGCTTGTGTGTTGGTTTTCTTCTCTCTTATTTATAGCTTGATTTATCTTTGTTTACTGCGCATCTTTTTTGTATGCCAATCTTTGAGATTCACTTAAAGTCTGCTCTTCAATTAACATATTTAACGGTTAAGCAAATCCATTGTTTAAAGTCTTTGTTCCGAGGATCTTGACCAAATTCAATGGCATTCAAATGTGTGTAGCTAGTTTCGATAAAACAAAAGCTGCATTTACATACATGCATACATACGTATATACATACCTCAAAATAATATTTCTTATCTCAACAAAAGTGATCTAAATGATTTGAAATGTTGCACGAAATGATAATTATAAAACTCTCCCTACAAATTAAAAACCATTTGTTGCAGTTTTATAAATTGCAGATATTTTAGATGAAACTGATAGTTGAAATGATTTGCTTGTATGGCACCCTACAAATTGGTTTCTTAATTCGTATCATGTTTAATGGCCCATGTCGCTTGATATTAAGTAACTCGGTAGGTAATGTCGTTATTGCTTCATGTTGGAAAATGTTTTCCACATAAAAGTTATGCAAAAATGCTGAAGTATAATCGAGAAATACATTTGAGTAAGTAGTCTATGAATAATTCGGAATAAAATTTGCACAACCCAGTAGGCAAAAGCAAGCGAATGAGGTAATGCTATAAGATCTTGTTTTGAAAGCGGTAGAACTGGGCTACATTTCTATAATTTATTTCTTTCGCCCAAACGTAGGTTGGACAATATCATATTATACTATTAAATAAATATAATTCAACATGTGTCTGTCTTTTTGTCTTTATGTCGTTCTGTCTGTTGTACCAGGTAAACTTGAGAACCGCTAAACCGATTTCTTTCAAAGTTGGTGCAGATAGTTTTTAGGAATCGAGTCTTAGTATAGGCTATATGAAATCTGTCACGGCTATCAAATATGCCTACAATTTATAAAATTAAATGAACATATACGAATTTTAAAATGTGGTATCAGAGTTTGTAAGCTTACTATCTAAAACTTCATTAATTAAACGCCCACCGCGATAAAACAGGAAAGTGATAAACTGTTAAGATAAAATTGGTTGTATTGTAACCGAATTTTCCAAGATGATTGGAAAAGTGTTAAGACAATTTCTGTTTGACGGTACAGAATGACTATATCTGAAAACCAACAACGGAAAGCATCGATCGGAAAATTCTTAGCATGCCGATAATAAAATTTGCTGTGAATGTATCCAATTTGCCACGTACACACTCAAACATAATTCCAGAAGAAGAGGGCGAGACTGGGCAGTTTATTATTAGAAACAAAACTCGTGCAAAGCCGGGTGCTATAAAATATTATACATATATTTTAACTTGCAATGCACTGTTTCGTGTTTCAGGGTTGTGAACCTTTGTGCACCATTAACAAATGCCAGATTGCGAATAGTGGAAGCTTTTATTTGAAACCTGCGAACGCATTTACCCTGAATAATACGTAAATAACATACATATGTATGTAAATATGTTGTTATGTTATTTTGTTATTGTTGAAATATGCATTTCTTGTGAAAAACCGTCAAATATGACATTGTACGAATTTGCGCTGATATTTAAGCTAAGAAATGTAATAATTTAATTGTGGTAAGCAAGTTCAAGTGTCAGTCAAATGTGGCAATACTTTTAGTTAGCATCTGGATTTAGTACGAACTTCAAATCAGTGCCAAAAGTGTCTGTCTGTCAGTTGTGTTGCTAAAATACGCGCATTTTGCTGCTTGCGGCGATATCTAACAAACAAACCAGCATCCAGTGGCGGATCTAACTCGAAGTCATCACTCAACCATGGAAAAAACAAATCCGAATAGAAAAGAGAATTTATTAACCAATTTTTCTAATTGAAATTCCCATTGTTATTATTTGATCATGTCAATTTTTTAATTCGCTGTTACATCTATCCTGCCTCCTTGTGGTTATGTTGAGAAGATCACTTTAGAATTTAATGTGCTTATAAAAACTTTTAAAAATATTTAAAAATAATTATAAATTTAGTTATTTGTTAAAATTGTTAAAATAAGCTTAACCCATCGTACGCAAATCCGCCACTGCCAAAGTCAGTCAGTTAGTCACTTTCTCTTACCAATTTAGATTTTGTTATTGTGTTACGTTCATTTGCTCAGTGCTAGATACAATTGTAAATTAGTCTGATTGCACCGACACATATGCACACACACTCACACACACACGCACTGATACAAATGTGTACGCACACATGATTTGGAATGTTTTTGTTTTTATTTGTGTTTTTTTTTCTTAAATAAGACTTAGCGATTGTACTCGTAGATACAAATTTGCTTTATTCATTTCTATTTTTCATATTTTTGTTCAGCTTGACGTACACAATCGGCGTATGGCAAATTTTCATTCATTAAACATGCGCTGTATGTGTATGGGTAAAATTTCAAGTGACATTTAAACTTAAAAATAAAATGGTTTTACAATGAAATACGTGATTGGCCAAGTGCAGCGCAACTATTGATTAGAACATGAATAGTATAGTAGGCTAACGTTTAGTAGATCGCGTTAGATTAGGCCAAGGAACTTTACCTACGAAGGCAAATTTAAGTGTAGTAAGGCATTTTTTTGAAGGAAGGGCTTGAACGATTGATGCATTGTCTCCAATTTTTGAGAGAATTAAACGGTTATTAAAATAAAAGAAAGAAAAAGGGCGTAACCGCCATTAACAAAAACAAAAAAACACTTGCGAAATTTTTAAATATTTGCTTCAAGGTAAGCCGCAAAATAAATAAAATGCAAAATTCGAAAAGATAAAGTCACGGAGCTTCAAGTTTAAATCCGCCCGTTAATGAGATCAATTAGGTAGAAAACTATTTACATGAAAATTGCATTACAAATATTTTTTTATTTTTATTTATTAATACAGATACAATTAAGACATAAAAAACAATTTGTAGCACAACAACTTTTTTTTTGCAAATGTTTGAGTTATATGAAAAAATATGAAAGATAATAATACTATATGCAGCACATGCTCAGCGATGGTTCTCTTAACTGTGCCCATCGCTGCGTATCTGTAACTTCTGCTGCTGCAGGTGCGCAGCAGGGTGTTACATTCATTGGATGCGCGTAATTGTTGCCACTCCAAGCTAACAATGGCCAATTTGTGCGCAAATTCACTTTTCATCAAAACAAAAAGTAAATTACTAAGTTGCTCTGTATGAAATTTGTGTGTTCGATCGTCACCATTGGGAAAGCTTGGTAACTGAATATACCTTTGAAAAACTTATTTTTGATCAGTTGCAAAAACAATTCGGATTTGGCTTTAAACCGTTGATCCTAAAATATGGATGAAATGGTGTCTAGAAGATAATTATTATAAAATTAGCGCTTTGAGCTAATTTAGTAGGTGAGATTACTTATGAGCTACTGCTTTGAAAAGTTTGAAAATGTCTCGGTATTTAAACAGTTCGAGTTAATTGCAAATATTTCAAGTTTCTAAACTTGGATTTATAAATTCTGAAAAAGAAGAAATATTCCAATGGGAGAAGAAACTCCAAACGACTTCCATTTAAATGCTAATTTTTGAGATAACCAATGAAAACTGATAACCAACCACTTTGGCCATTTCTGATTATGATTTCTGTTCGAATGTTTTCTCGTGTTTATTTTTGTAGTTTCTGTAGCGGTTGATTTTCGGAAGCGGACGCGCGGCACCACATGTGCCATCATCGACGGATGACGACGGATGGAAGCGTCGCGTCGCGTTGGCCGTTCGTTCGTTCGGTCGGTCGGGGTAAGCGAAATGATTGATGCGTTGTGCACTAATTCGCAGTTTTAACTTTCACTGAGCGTAAGTTTTGATTTGAAAACTTTAGAAGTCGAATTCGGTGCAATATTTCTGAATTGTTAGCTGCCTCTCTGGCCGTATCGAAGCAAAAGAAATGCTTCTTTTTGTACAATATTTATTTTGCGGTTGAAGTGTTGACAATGGGCGAACAAAATTAGCAATTAAAATTGTAACAACATATGTTTGTATGTTTGCATGTATGTACATATGTATGTGAAGTATTTAAGCGATGCGCGTGGCTTCTTTTGGACAGTACTTTATTGGAGTATATTATTTTATACGTTTTTATTTTCCATAAAATAATTCATTTTTATAATTAAAATCGACTATGCCGAAGTTCATAGTAAACATATTTTTTGTTAATTTTAATCCACAAAAAAATAAGTTCGCATAAAGTGGTGAGATTTTGAAATATTTATGAATATTTTTTTGTAGATAAACTAAAACTATCCATTCAAATTCTGACTAAATGTAAAGTCCCGTAAACAATCGTTTGCAATTAAAAAGTCAAAATGAGATGAAGTTCATGTACGAAGATTCGTTAGTATTTTGTTAGTAGTTTTATGTTACTACCAAAGTGTTATATACCAAATTTGAACTGGTAATTTAAACTGTTACTATTTTTAATTTTTTTTTATCCGCAAAAAAAAAAATGGTTTGTATGGAAAGTGGGCGTGGTTCTTATCCAATTATGCCCATTTTTTGCGAACTGTTTTGTGTTACCACTAAAGTGCTAAATATTGAATTTTAACTGGATACTCGAACTATTTTAAATAGTTTTTACTTTCGCATGTTGTTGTTTTGGTCCAATCTTGCCCATTTTAGAATTTAGCCTCCGCTTGGGATATGAGCTGATTATTTATATATATACTTCGTCATACCTACCACACCCCCTTCTGGGCGTTATAAATGGTAGAACAAACACATTATACCCTTCTGTAAATGCACTTGCACTTGGCGAAGGGTATAAATATTTATATAAATTTTTTTTATACATGCTTGCATTTTGTTGCTATTGTTTATGCAGCTAAGTACTGTGTGAAATTAGTGTGGCAAATGTGTGTGTGTGTGTGCGTATGTTTGACGGTGTGTGACAAATATTAAACTTCACAATTACTGCTAGTTGCATTATGCAACAATAACAGTTGAACGAGCGTAATTAATACTTTTCTTTTATTATTGCTGTACGAGTACTGTTACGAAAATTACGTAACTCAATTATTTCATTTGTCATATCTGTCTGGCTGTCTTTTTGTTATTAGCGAACATGAAAAGATACAATATGTATCTAAGTGTCTTGCCTCGTGCTTTTCTTTGAACTTAAAGATTTGTTCAAATAATTTGAAGCGTTTTCGGTGACAATTCAAAAACAATTTCATTTTCAATACAATTAGCTTTAGCTGAGTACTATAATATTTTTTTTTATATCAACGATTCACTTGTAAGTCCTAATATTGCTTTTGAAAAAAAAAAAAACATTAGTGGCTCGTGGCTCTTGTTCCTATAATACACTAGAATATGAGTCAGGTAAAAAATAAAATATTTATTTATTTAAGTGTAAAAAGTTGTAAACTTTTAGTTTTAGTTTTAATATATACTTTCTAAGTAATCTATTAAAAATTACCTTTTATAATAAAAATAAGACTGAATCATAAGAAGTGGTATATCAAAGATTAATATTTGAAAATGTATTTTTTTTCAAATGTCCGTTATTTGTCTGTCTTACAACGGTCTTTCGCTAATAACACAAAATGTGAATATAATAACTCGATTTGAAACTGCACTACAAAAAAGCGTTCAACTTCCTTATGCAAATTGATAAACAATTTCGTTTAAGATACGCACGTACGGGTAAACAGTATCTATTCTCAGAGGAAAAAAAAGCTGCAAAAGATATCAGGTACCCAACAGTTTCTCGACTTTTTACATACAAACGACATCGTCAAAATGTTGCAGCAAAATTGGGTCAACAGAAATTGCATTAGCCGTATGGAAGTAAGTGAGTGTGTGAGTGAGTGTGTACACTGTTCGGTGTTCATGTGTACACTCAAATACAAGTCTGGTCAAATCACGTTTGTGCACCAAAGTGTTACAAAGGCTAGTCTGTCCGCTGGCTCGATTTCGGTCACAGTCAGTTTCTCTGTGGGTCAATGCCGACAATGTCAGCAGCAGCAAACAGTTGCAACTTCACTTTACTTCACCTCAATTCGAAAATTAAATACGCAAATAACAACAAACTCGACACTGCACCGAACCTCCTCACAAAGGCTTAATTAGTTGACTTTCATAATTTGTAAATAGTTTAGGTTAAACTTTGTCGAGTGTGTTAAATGTATTTAATTTGTGTCTGTTTATTTGTTTCTTTATTTATTGTTCACACTTCAAATTTAAAACTGTTCAAATTTACAAAATATTCATAAAGACGATTTGACCAGGCCGTCGTTTAATGATTAAATATATATTAAAATAACGAACTCACAGAATGACGAAAATCACAATAATTAATTTCCAATTAAAACGTACTCATCCGTCGATCCATCCATAGATCCATTTAAAACTGTTTCAAAACCGTCCGAAATCACTTTTACTGTCTTCGGAATATAATTTTAACATTTTGCTTATTGCGCAGGTCAAATAGTTGACTGCTCCAACAGTTACCAACAAAACCGCAATTTAATTTTAAGTCATTAATCATTTTTTATACATATTTCAATATTTCAATAGCTGCAGAGCAAGAGTTTAGCCAATACACCAGGTCAGTCATAGGCGTACGACGCACTGCAAATCGGTGGAACACAATGTTAAAATATAAACAAAAGTAACATAAGAGCAATTTGAGATTTAAATGTAGGATGATTATTTTACAAATTTTCCTTTAAAAGAATTTGTTTTTGTTGGCCAGTCACGCCTATTTTTTTGGTAAGCAAGTTTTGTGTATTTTAAATACTAAAATTAATCCGTGGTGTAATAAATATAAGGTGAGGAAAATAGAAAATTGTCACTCTTCACCTTGATATTGTTTCTCTCTTTGAAAAGCATTAAGCTAATAAAAACAACAACGTTAATTGTTGACAAAAATAACAAATTAAACTTCAAAATAACACAGAAATCGAGGTGAGTTCGCTCAATTTGCGTCATCATTTTTACTTTCCTAACCTTTTTATTTAACAATGATTTAACCTACTTATTACCAACAATAAAGGGGCTTTTTATATTGGAAGTGCAAGTTGTTTTTGTTTAATTTTACACATCGTGTAGTGAACCTCAGATTATATGTTCACATACCAAAATTTCAGGTTGATATCTTTTAACCTATGACTTTAATCGCTAGGCCGACAAACGGTCAGACGGACATTTATCATAAAATTGATTCAGAATTTTATGCTAATCATTTTATTTACGAGTATTACGAGTATATACTTGTACATACATTCGTGAATGGTTGTGGTGCAGGTATATATGTAAATCATAAAAAAATGTATTTGTCACTTTTACGATTTATCAAAATTTGTTTAAATGATAGTTTGCAATAAAAACTAACCATTAAACAAACGAACTTTTCGACAGTTAATTTAGAATGACTACAATAATATCCACAAATTACAGATTTAGAAAAAAATTCAAAAATTTTGCTTCAAAAAACTGATTTTGATTTAATTATTTAAAGGGGCATACTCGCTACAGTTGTAATTCTCTTTCTTTAGCGTACGCCCCTTCAATTAACCTACTGTGGCAGCGCTTACGGCTAAGTCTTGTATTTCGCAGAGCGTTAAAAACTAATTGACCGTTGTCGGTTACAATTTGTTTACAAATTGTTGTTAGTAGCAAGCAAAAAAAAAAAAAAATAATAAAAAATAAAGGCAAGATATTATGAAATTGTTGCACACAAGGCGCTAATGACTGCAAATGATCTCCGGCGCTGGTGGGCGAAATTAATACACAAAAAAAAAAACTTTTGTTGCATTTGACTTCAATATAAATCTACCTAGTGTTATTTTAATCATTATAACAGAATCAACAACAGAAATCGGTTATTAGTCAAACGTTACAGTTGGTGAATTTTTTGTATACCACAATTATGACCTATAGTCAGAAAAAATTGTATTTGTTGCTAAATAAGTTACTTTATATTGGCTAATCTTTCAACTACTTATTCAATTCTAAGCATGGAAAATCTTTAAATTTAATCATATATGAAAAAAAAAAACTAAGAAAGATTTATTTTGGTTTTCTCTACATACCAAAGCAAAAGCAGATTAGTTGTCGTGATTAGGACTTTACTTCAAGCGTTATTAAAATTGCTACGAAGTAATTTATCGCAAAATAAATTATTATAAAATGTTGTCATTAATAAATCCGAATACGAAATGTAAAGTGTTAATTAAAAGTTTAGTTACTTATGCAAATGCATTTTGAAGATAGTTCGAGCATGAAACGATGTTCGTTCATATTCAAATACAAGTCTAATGCTAATAAGCAACTGCACCATGTGGTATATATTGTATAATGGTGCACAAAAGGTGCAAGTTTACATTGCGAATCAAAAGTCGAGAAAAGATAGACAGACAGCTAGGCAGGCAGGCAGGCAGATGGACAGAAGACCGATTTAATCAAATGCCCAAAAGCCCGTGACCATGCTCATGAACTCTGAGCCATAACTCATGACGGGAAAAAGTATTTTACACAGTTTTTTGTTTCTTTGCCTTCGGAGCTACTCATCAGATACAATATTGCAGGCATATAGTATGTATAAGTACATATCTACATACTCGTATAAGTATACGTTGCAATCTAAAATAAACTGAAATTCTAAAAAGTTTTAAAATTGCGACTGGCTTTAAAAATTATTTTGAATTTTGCGTTTTTTTATTCTTCTTTTGATAATTCATGTTGTGAGGTTGTAGTACGGTGAAGACTTTCATTATTTCGGTCAGCTGATTCGACTCTTTTTCGTTTTTGGGTCAGTGGTAATGTTCTTGTTAGCGTAGGAGGGGGAACTTAACTGATAGATCATTTTCGTTGGAAATTTTCTACAATTACAACAATTAAAAAAATAATATTGCTATGTGCATTAACACCATCTGATAATTATATTACCATATTAGCGGTGAGATACAATCATCACAACAATAGTGAAGTACCGGGTAACGTTATTATTAAAAAAAAGGTAAAGTTGCTTACAGTACATTACGGTAACTCACTATTCCGAGACTGTGAATTAAATTTAAGCATTTGCAAGGTGAAAGTTTTCGATGAAAATCTTTCGATAAGACTTTTGTACAACAAAAAAAATTCTTTTATAAAAGAAGTTAAAGATTAATGATTTGCATTTACAAGTATAAAACAAAATCTTTTCAAAGTGAACCATTAAATAAAATTAAAAAAATTGAGTTTTATTTAATCTGATTGAATAGTTAGTATGTCGAAGTTTAAATACTCCTTACTTTATCATAGTGAAAGAGTTTGTTTAGTATTTAATAAGTATGATCCATGGTGTAATTTGATAAGGTGTAGCATGTAGAAAAATGTCCCTCTCCACCTCGATATTGTTTTACTCTTTGAAAATTAAATTTTTGTGTAGTTGCCATGGTTGCTACTAGGTAAATAAAAACAACAAAGCAGTTTGTTGTCAAAATCAAAACAACAAAGTAAAATATTAGGCATTTGCTTTATTTAGCAAAGATCGAGTAGAGTTCGCTCAAATTGAGTTGGCATTTCTATTTTAGGAGTACACATGGAGTATTCATTAATATATTTGAATGAATTTGAAATCGAAGTTGATGAGGAAAAAACGACCATAAAACATTACCGCTCATACATTAAAAAAAAAAAATTAAATAAGGAAATGGATTTTTTTTCTATACAGAATTTTAGACTGAAGAAATTGTTTTAACAAAATTTAATAAAACATGTTACAATTGATTTAATCAATGCCCGATTGTACGTAAGTTAAAAAAGCTCATCATTCAAATTTAAAAACTTCCCTTCGTTTCACGCCTAATTATGGGCGTTTTCAAACCAAACTTTATGTACCCTACGGTTTGAGCGTATACTTGATGTTGTATCTTTAAATACGTTTATTCATTGATTTTACGATTTAAGCTGACCATCTATCTGTGACCCCATCTCAATGTCTAATCGAAACAATGCATTCCTTTTCAGTTCATGCAACCCGTAGTTTTTATTATTAGTTATTTTAATTCAGTTTAGAAAAAAATGTTGGTTTGCTACAAAAGAACAACAGGAAATCTACAGGAAAAAATAAAAAAAATCAATTCAAGAATTAATAAACGAGAACCGGTACAAACTGCGTTGAGACTTGTGCATCTCCAAAGAAATCGATCTGAATGCAGTAAAAGCCACTTGATACGCATTCAACAACAACAGCAACAATAACAACAACAAATCAAATTTGTATCTGAGCAAAAAAAACACAAACACAAAAAGAAACACAAACAGAAAAAGCAAGCATCAAACCAAACCGAACTAAACAAGCAACAAGTTGTTAGAATGCAATAACCGTTTTGTTTCGTAGCAGTAAATTATTGATTAGCCATATACGTAGACGCTCGACTCGAGTTATGTCTGTGACCCACCTTTGGAACTGGATTTTTTTTCAACACTAGCCAGCTCAGCTCAGCTCAGATCTGCTCAGCACAATAGCTTAGAAGATATTTTTGCTGCTCCAGTTTCTGATCTGTGAACCTGTCACGTTTAAAGCAGCCAGCAGCTTGAAGCGGTGCAGCACTCTTCACAAATGGGAAGAACAACTTTTAAATGAATGGATTTGGTGTGTCTGTCTCTATGCTTGTATATCTGCGGCTATGTGTGGATAAGTTGCAACGTACCGCTAAATACTAATACACCATAAAATCGATTTTTTATTTGTAGATTTTATATTAAAGTACAAACCGAAGGTCTCTAACGAAATTTTTTTTACATATAAAGTTTTAAAGAACCATTTTGAATCTGCGCGTACCTTTCAAAATATTTTTGTATTTGTAAGTAGACAAGTTGTATTTATTCCAATTTTATGATAAATAATAAAAAAGATACAACTTTAAAAGAAGAGTATGTTACACTTCAAAACAGTGTTTCGTATCCTTTAGGTTTTGTATATATTTATAATTGATAATCCTGTAGTTAAAATAATTTACAGTAGAAAAGTTTTCGAGATATTATGTAAAAAACATGTTTTAAGTTTGAGGAAAAATGTTTTTGCTTAAATGTAGATGTCTCCAGTTAAAGCTAACCTATTACAGAAATTATATATCAAATTAGAAATAATTGATTTTCGTAATAAACGTCAACCTAAGCTTCTTAGTCAGTCCAAGTTTTAAGCAACTTTTTGTTTATAAAATGTTTTTTTCTGTTTACTTTATTTTTCGAAAAAAAATACTTAATAAAAAATTAAAAGCGATGAGGTTTTTGTCTTGTATGTTTTAGCCCTATTTTTTTACTAATATACTATGAAAATAGTTGCAGCTTAGATTTAATATTTTACATTTAAAGAGTAATACAAAACTTCAGAAAAAATGGTCGTAATTAAATACGGATTACACCTACTTTGAAAAGGAACTAATTACAAATGTGTAAGCTTTGAAAGGTTAACTTTAAAAGCTTGTTTCTTGAAAAAGGGTATTTGAGCATCGGCACAGTCAAAGATAATTGTTTAACTAGTTTTGTCTCAAGATAACATAAAGAGGACATTTCTAATCTAATCTAACCAAACCTAATCTGATCTAATCTGATCAAATCAATTCTAATTAAATCTAATTAGATTAATCTAAATTTAGTTAGCTATTATTTAAAAATTTTAGTTTTATACATATGTAAATACTCGTATTATATACCTTTATATATGAACATTTCAAAATTGTTGGTCATTAAAAATGGCGTTCATAAGCAGAAGAACAAGAAAGATTGTGATAAATTGCAATGCTTTGGTCGACGCAATCTAGTTCAGTTGGATACCAAAGAGTAAAATTAGCGATTTGAAGTAAATAAGTGGACTGTTTGGTCGAGGCAAGTTGCGACTAACTGAAATATTGCCAATTAAAAAGACAAGTTTTTGTTTGCTGTTCATGGCTGTTTCTTTTGACCTAAATTTCGCGTGCGTCCAAAACTCGTCTTCATGGCTGATTCTGCAGAGTACAGTAAACTCGTATCGTGAATCCTTTTAAAACACTTTAGCAAACATGGATTAATTCACTAGCTTTGATGGCTCTTGCGTGTGGAAAAGTTTGCAAGAACTTCGAGTGATTTTATTTAAGGTATCCAGTAGAACAATTAAAGTCAATTTAAACGAATTATGAAAAAAAAACATTTTATATGGAAATGTAGCTTTGCCTTTTTTTAAACCCTTCGCCACGTTGAGCACGTTCCGGAGGATATATTCAGTTTATTCATCCATTTGAAACACTCATAAGAAGGTGTTGTAGGTATTTGTTCGATGGTGATTTAACATCTGTCTATTATTGCGATAACAACCGCATTTAAAAAAAATATCTCTTAATATACTTTTAAATAAAAAATTAACTATTGGTCTAAGTTTACATTTTCTTCTAGCCTATTAGAAACCACTTTTGTGATTTTACTTGCATTTGTTAAGCTAAACCTACATGCCTACATACCAAGGGAAATTAAATAAATTAGTATTATTAAATATGTAAAGGAATAACGATTAATATTAAAGTATTTAAGATCAGTCTGCAGACTTGGATTAAGTCTTATTTTATGTATGGCAAATACTTTGCAATAAATTCTCGAGATGAGGAATTGAAATTGGACTAATGCAAAAAAAAAAAATGTAAATTTTGGACCACCCTCGTACTTACATACCTACATACATACATATTTATATTTATTTTTTGAAACAAACACAAACAAAAAACAAGAACGTAATCAGTCTCTTGTGTTTTCCTTGATAACGTTTGTTACGGATTTATTGGTTTTTGATTAAAAGCTAAATAATAAAATTTTCGTCACTCTTTTCTCATTTTTATCAAATTTTGACTTTTGGTTTTCGAAAAGAAATCTGCTCTGTCTCTAAATCTTTAAGTTTGCGATTAAAGCTTTCAAAAATGAGACTTAAGAGCTCGGTAGTCATTATAAGTATTTGCATTATAATCTTTGTTTCGACGGGTTTAAGTCTATATTGAGCATGTGTGCAGTGCAGTAAAACCAAAACGATATTATTTATAACTGAATCTATTACTAAGTCGTATTTGTGATTATCTCTGAGTTTAAAATCTAATTGCAACAGTTTTATCATTAGCAAAATCAAATTATGTTAATATATTTACTAAGTTGGTTAGAAGCACTTACATTGATCCGTTTTTTAAATTCAGTTAATTCTTTCAAATAGTCCAATTCAATTCACTTTTCACTGTATTGAAGATAATTCAAGTGCATACTCATACATAGAATCTCAGATTTTTTTTTATTGTTTAAATGTTTAAACTTTTTTAATAAGTTTTGATAAAAACTTTGATCAAATTTTTGATTTTGATTTTTCTTTTTGAGAGGCACAATTGCCTTAACACGCAACCGAATCTGATGAATTCAAAATCGAGACTATTGCAATAGCAAAGCGCCGGCCGCACTCCAAGCAAACTAGCAAAGCTCTGAGCGCTGCGGTCGGACGGAGCACATCTGTATTAAGTGCGGCAAGCAAAACAACTCCTGTTGTGGCACATGCGGCATGTGGCATCTTCGCGCTTCGTGCTGTTTTTAGCTAAATTTAAGTTAAGTTTAGCCTAGCTTATCGTAACGTTAGTAGCAGTAGTGGCAAACTGAATGCTTGCTTAGTTTTCGGATAATAAAACTGGACGCCAATGAGAGACGGACAAACGGCCGACCGACCGAACGGTCGAATCGATAGTAGCTGGATAAATAGTGGGAAACTTGTTTTTCTGTATGCGGTTATTATTGTTTGCCGCTTAGCCCAGAACTAGTGAACCATAGACTCAACCGATTATCTTTGCCACTTAAAAGATTGTCCGAATGACAATGGCTAATTCGTCGGATACGGAGGGGTTAGAAAATATAGAAAATATTGCGCAAGCGCATTTAAATTTTGCAATTAAATAATGTACAGCGGCTACTTAAGAGCATTTAATAATTTAAACGTCAGTCTCAGTCTGCTTGAAAATTATATAAAAGCCATTAAAGCGTTGTTTTATTGTTTTAGAATTGCAATCGGAGAATTAGATCAATAATCACTGATGAATTCGATAGAGTTCTTAAGAAAGAATTTTCACAGATTTAGTTTACACATAAACGATCTGATCCTCATTAAAGGATACTGTATTAAAATTTGAAAGTACATCATGTGTACTATTTAAAATTTATTTTCTGATTGGGTCATTATGACAATTCAAAATAGACTTAAATCGATCAAATAAATTTTGTATTGTGTGTGGAGATATATTGAGAATTTGTAGCTTCAACTCATACGTTCACTCGTTCAATCAATTTCGATTAGAATACATTTTACAAATAACACAGTTGACCCAATCCAATCACATTCATTCGCGGTCAAACGAACTGCAGTCTACCTTGAAATCTTGCTGAGATGCCTGAGAGCACAAACTGGTAGAAATGTCCTAAATATCGCCAGACGCGATGGGATGCGATGCGATGCATTCCTGTTTTTTTGACACACTAACACTGTCATGTTGACTGTTCCGTTAGATGTGCAAATAACTCGTGTGCACAATTTAGTGGATCCAAGTGAAAATAGTAAATAAGAAAAAAATAAGTTTAATAACTTATGTTATTATATTTTGTTGGACAACATCGAAATATTTTTGGCAATTGTACCAGCGACGATCGTTTAACTATATTCCGCCACCTTCAAATGGACTTTTTTTTTTGAGCTTAAGCCGCTTTAAAGTAATGAGAAAGTAATCATTTTCAGTTTCTAAAAATAGGTATATATGTATATACATATATTTCTGTTATTGGGTAAGCTTACGAAAAGTCTGATCTCTTTGAAAACTGCCAAAGTGGACATGGGCGTAAATTATAATATTTCTTGGTTTTTTGGATTTAGTTGGTTGGTCGTTCATTGAAATTATAAAATAAAAAAAATAGTAATGATAAATTATAATAAAATATTTTTAGATTCACTTCTGCACCCAATTAAAAAGAAAATCTTGATACAGAGCATTGTGTAATAAATATAAGGTGAGGAAAGTAAAAGGATAAATGTCATTCTCCACCTTGATATTGTTCCTCTTTTTGAAAAATCATAAATCATAAAGTAAATAAAAACAACAACGCAGTTTGTAGTCAAAATCAATAAAACAAACTTTAAAATATGACAGAAGTATAATGCAGCAATCGAGGTGAGTTCGCTCAATTTGCATTCTCATATATACTTTACTAAACTTATAATTCAACCATGATAAAGGGATTGTTTCCAATACTAATACTAGTTTATTCAATTCTTGTAGTTGAAACTTGAAAATGTGATAAAATATGATAAACTATCGGATGATATCTTTATTTATTCGTATTATTAAAAAATCTTTCAAAATATATTTTCCATTTAAAATTACATAGATTAATTTTAATAATAAAAATGAAGAAATTTTCAAATAGTCGTATTTGACGTCACATGATAACTGTTTCGACGACACTATCGTTAGCAGCGTTTGCATTGCGCCAAGTCGATAAAAACAGGTTCACTTCGCACTACTTCTCGAAATGGGTCAATTGGGCTTGCAATAAAGATTTGATTCAACACGGCAGCACAGCACAGCTCAGAACAGAACAGCGCGGACGGATGGATGATGCTATTGACTAAACTTTCAGGTTTGGACATCGTGTAATGCATTTTTGCCGCTCCAAATGGCTTTCATAACTTGAATTGCAGTTTGTCGACTTGAAGACAAACGCTTTTTCTTCCTTCGTTTTGTTTTTGTTTTGTCTTTGTTATCCGATTATTCTACTTTTACACTGCACACCACTGCACCTCTGCAGCCTACAAATTGAGTATTTGAATTCAAAGATTGGTTTAAGAATTGGGTTAACTATCGAAAAAATAATGTGTGTGCGCGTGTAAGTGTGTGTGTACCGTCTATTGCCTTAAAGCGCTTTTGCGGATATTTTTTATTTTATGTTAATATGGGTCATTAGATTTAGGCTTCTTAAGTTGCCAGAAATTTTAGAATTGAGAAATCCGCAACAAACAATTTGTTTGTTTTGTTTGCTTGGATTTACTTTTTTTGTAACTGCTCTAGAAAAATTCTCGTTAGACTCTTATAATCTAAATCGTTTCTTCAAAGATGTATAAGTGAAGTCATGGTGGGATAATGTTAGGAAAGCAGAAATGAGAGCGCAAATTGAGCGATCTCACCTTCTTGTTTTTTTATTCATTTTGACAATAACCTACATTGTTACTTTTAATTTTTATAAGCTTCGGCATAGCCGAATTTAAATCTCTTACTAGTTTTTACTGTCGTCGCCTTTATTTTCACCATAAGTGAAGGTTTAAAACAAATGTGTTTTTTCCTTCACTCTTCCTCTTTTTTATTTCGATTATTGTTTTGAAAAAAATTAAAGTTGGTGTTTGAGTTGATATGGTCGTTGACTATAACTATACAAAAAATGGGCTTGGTTAACGCTTTACAACCCAACGCAGGACCTTGGCTCTTTACTTTAATTTTATTGGTTGGCATGAATTCAACGTTAACAGTTATAACTTGAAAACATGATGAGTTACACATGTGACTATAAAGAATGCCGAGCAACATTGGTTACTATAAACTGGTATATAATTGTATGAAAGAAAATAAGGTTAGATCAGCCAACCTTCAAATAACTCATTAATGATTTTGAAATCGATATCCATTTGTATTTTTTAATAAATATTGATAACTTCTATAGTTAAAATAATGGTTTTGCGCCCGTAACCTTTAGATAGTTTAGTTTTGATAGTTTAGTTTTGATATTATAATTTACAATTATAATAACAAATATTTGTTAAATAACACAGATAGAACGAAACTATATCTTTGTTATTTAAACTACAATTTATATCATGTTCAGAAATGAGAGAGAATTTGGAAGCATAATCATCGACTTTTAGTGCTTAAGCATCGATACTGAAAGAAGGACATTTTCTAGTGGGTAAATACATTTTTCAATCGCTCAATGATTAACCAATGCAAAACTGTTGTAAATAAATTTGCCTCCTGCAAAAGCGTTTTTGACTTCAATCACCTGTCAATTATGCTCATCCACTGCTTCTACCAACGACGTCAATGACGGTGTCGGTAATTCAATTAGAGTTGCTTTGCCTCCTAACACCAGGTGAATATTAAAATAATGAAAAATTATGTTTCGAAAACAAAATCCTTTTGAGAAGTCCAAACAAAAAAAGATAAACAAAACAGAGCTCTTCCAAAGCTCTTCAGCTATAAAAGGGCAAATAAAGTGTACACCAAATGCATTCAGTAAGTTGCGTCCAATAAAAGAACAACGCAAAGTTATTAGAGATGCAGTACAATTCGCTTTCCTTTTGTCTGATGGCTTTTACGTTGACATGTTACGTTTTTCTTATCGCACCGATTCTGGCCAACAGCAGCGGAGGAAGTGGTGGCGCTGGCAATATGGAGAGCCTTAAGTCTGAACTTCGAGATGGACAGACTTTAAACGGTGGCAGCAACACGATCAGCGGCACCGGAGAAGGTAGATCGGGCAACTTTTTCGGCAGCAGCGGTAGACGCAACCTGCGCTCCATATATGGCCTGGGTCCTAAAATGTTACAAATATCGCGTTCGAAAATTCCGATTGAGCTGGATTTGTTGGTAGAGAACGACGATGGTGACCGCTCCAAACGTTTCGACGATTACGGCCACATGCGATTTGGCAAACGTGGCGGCGAGGAACAGTTCGATGATTATGGACATATGCGTTTCGGTAGAAGCATGTAGATCTTGCACCAGAATCGCAAGTCCGATCAATATTTGTAGATATTTATGCTTAAAATAAAATGCAATTTTGGTGATTGATTGTAAATAAATACGCCCGTGATTCTGTTTAAAAATAAATTTATATGAGCATTCCAAAAAAGTATATTTACGTCCAGTGGTTGTTTAATTGAAATTGGCCAAAGGGATTTTTGTATACGAATTGTAGAGAGGTAATCTTGCGTGCAGTAAAAACACTTTTTATCTCTAGAATATGGTTTTGACTTGGGCTGTGGCAAAACTGAAATATCCCACAACATTTTAAAGTGAAAATTTTCTTTCATGTGTTAACTTACCAAGAAATGTGTTGACTATTTTTTCACAATTATATACATACGTTTTTGTTATAAATGGAAGTTATTCTTATCCGATAAGGCACATTTTTCTAAGCAGTTTTGTTTAAGTACTCCTCATGGTTAAACTATATTAGGAAAAAAGAAATGAGAACGCAAATTGTACGAACTCACCTCGATTTCTGACATATTGTAAAGTTTGATTTTTTAATTTTTAATTTCGAAAAACTATTTTGTCGTTTTACTCAAGTGTTAAATATTAAATTGAAACTGTATTTTTACATTACTATAAGTGGTATTCCCTAAAACTGGAAAAAGAATTGTCAAAAATTGTATGAAACAAACTTTTCGCTATCCTCGCAAATATTCCAAGTCGCGAAATGAGCCCCGAAAAGCTTTTCGTATAGGCAATGTAAAAAAAAATCGTATGTTCCAGCTAGATTGGGCCTTTATTGTATTACTCGTGTATTAAAGAAACAATTATACTATATACAATGTACCGTTTGATACGTGCTTGCGCATTTTTGCTTCAATTTGTAACGCCTATAAGGAGGCGTGATAAAAATTATCAGATTAAAATTTTGATGATACAGAAGTTGTGTAATCATTCCTTCCAGACCCATCACGATATATGGTTCAAAACGGAACAAACGAAAATGAAGAAAGAATGAAAAAAAGAAGAACAAAAAATACACTTCTCTTTATAATATTGGGTTGTCGAAAAAGTCTTTTCGTATTTTGTCAATAGATGTCAATGGAGGCGTCTATCTCCAGTACTATAAATCACATTGTGTCATACCATATGGTGTTGGAAAGGTGACATTTTAAGCTTCATTTAAGCAAAAAAAAATGAAATTCGGAGAAGTTGAAAAAAAGTTACAGCTGTTCAAAAATGAGTGAAAATAATGAAAAAATTCGCTATATTTTGAAATTTTTGTATAAAAAAGGAAAGAATGCCACGCAAGCCACCAATGAAATTTGTGAAGTTTACGGAGACGATGCTGTATCAGTTCGTGTAGCACAACAATGGTTCGCTCGCTTCCGTTCTCGAAATTTCGATGTGAAAGATGCACCTCGCTCTGGTCGACCTATAGTTGAAAAAGTCGATGAAATTATGGAAAAGATTGACCAGGACCATCACATAAGCAACCATGACATCGCTAAGGAACTAAACATTCATCATCAAACGTTTTTGAACAATTTAAAAAAGGCTGGCTACAAAAAGAAGCTCGATGTTTGAGTACCACATGAATTGTCTGTGAAAAATTTAATGGACCGAATTAAAATCTGCGATTCTTTGCTGAAACGAAATGAAATCGAACCATTTCTGAAGCGAATGGTAACAGAAGACGAAAAGTGGATCAAATACGACAATAACGTGCGAAAAAGATCATGGTGCAAGCGTGGTGAAGCTCAACAAATGGTCGCAAAGCCAGGATTGACGCCTCGAAAGGTTATGCTGAGTGTTTGGTGGGTTTGGAAAGGAATCATCCACTATGAGCTGTTCCAGCCTGATCGAACGATTGATTCTACACTTTACTGTCAACAACTGATGAGATTGAAGCAAGCAATCGAAAAAAAAGCAGCCAGAACTGATCAACAGAAAGGGCGTCGTCTTCCATCACGACAACGCTAGACCACACACATATTTGATGACTCGGCAAAAACTGGGAGAGCATGGCAAGGAAGTTTTGATGCATCCACCATATAGCTCTGACCTTGCACCATCGGACTACCATTTGTTTCGGTCAATGCAGAACTCCCTTAATCTAGTAAAGTTGGCTTCAAGAGAAGCCTGTGAAAATTACTTGTCGCAGTTTTATGCCGAGAAACCACAAAAGTTTTACACTGATGGAATAATGTCTCTAGCGGAAAAATGGCAAAAGGTGGTCGACCAAAATGGTACATATTTGGTTTAATAAAGTTCATTATATATATAAAAAAAATGAGTTGAAGTTTGATTATAAATACGAAAAGACTTTTTCGACAACCCAATATTAGTACGAATGTATTTGAAGCGTCTTATCTATCTATCTATCTATCTATCTATCTATCTATCTATCTATCTATCTATCTATCTATCTATCTATCTATCTATCTATCTATCTATCTATCTATCTATCTATCTATCTATCTATCTATCTATCTATAGTACGGAACTGTTCGTCTTTCTCGTTGCAAGGCAGTGTGCTTCTATGGATCACCACTGTAGTAACCAAAAAACAGTTTTCTTGTTTTAATTTTTCTTTAAAGCATTGCATACTTTTTGGCTTTAATTTTAAAATCGGACCACTCCTTAATTAAAAAAAAAAATATATAAAAATGAACGTTTTCTGTAAGTTGTCCATTAAGTGAAATAGCGATGACAACTTTTGAATGTTTTTGAGAAAATAAAATCTACGACGCCCAATTATATCGTATGTATATTGGGTTTGGTCAAATGCTTGTAACGTAGAGAAATACTCAATATCAAAAGATACATAGAACATACTTAGATCCAAAATTAAATACATATAACGAAATTTTTTTAAAAGTTTATTTAAATTTTTATACATAGAAACATTTCACACATTTCATTTCCGTACCAGGGCATGCGTAGTAGTGGGAGTGTGTAAGGCGTCTAAAAGGGCATCCGCTACAAAAATTGGAAAATCATAAGATACAATTATAAAAGGATCTATTTTGAGGACACAAGTATCAAGATCGTTTGTGCCCAACCAAGTTGTTGTTATTAAATTATGAATTTTTTATGTTAAAAATAAAAACGTTTTTTGGACAATAAAAATAATAGTTTTCGGTACGACCAACGAAAACGAGGGAACAATGTTAGTGACAGGCAGCAGCCAACGGAGGGAAGGACAATCAAAGAAAACGCGGAAGAGTGGGCCAAAGACAGCAGCATGAAATAACAAGAAGATCTTTGCATTACGGTCACTGCGGCTGTTGCAGAAGTAAAACGACCGTCTGGCTGTGTCTAAGGTTAGCCAAGAGTGAGACTCGGAGTTTATCCGCTGGTGGCAAATTTGTATCAAGGTACTTGTAAAGCTCGGATCAATTTTGCGTTCGAATCAAGGATTGTAGCCTACCGAAAAAGAGAAAATTATAAATGTAATTAAAATTTAATAGGTTAAAAAATATGAACGATTTGTATTTGTAATTGTAAAGTGCTTTACGTTTTTTAGAAGATGTGAACTTGCTTACAAGGTGCTACAGCAGCGAAAGAAAAGTTTCTACAAAATTTAAGCTAAGGTACATAAAATTTATTTTGTCTACAACGGGAATGAACTACACTCTGAAATGATCTGATCTACTAAAATAATTGAACCTATAACCAAATTTTGAATTCACTAATAACCTAGAAACTGTTAGTACAATTTTCTGCGTAGCAATTTCGTTTGGTTTTTTGTTAAAATATTTGAAACGAAATGTATTACATAGTTGTAGGCATTCAAATTCAGAACAAAACATTAACTGTCGGTATCGGATACAAGAACCATTCACTCAGCAGTTGTATTAAAACTGTTAAGCACAGGGTGTACTTTTGCAATGTGGTTGCGCTTTTTGTTTTTGCAGATTATTTGAAAAGCTTTTAATCAAAGTCCGATAAATCTATACAAAAACAACTAATAAAAGCACAACAACAACCTGATTATGTCCTTGATTATAACTCCGAAAAAAGTTTTCTTAACTTCAAAATTCGCAAAAAGTGAAAATTGCAGTACGAAAATATTTTTTAAATAAACTAACAAAAAGCAAAATAAGGTTAGGATGTTTCTGTTTATGATTAAAGGGATATGATTTGGATTTAGCGATGCTTGAAAAAAATTATATCAAATTGTCATGTGAGCTTGGAGAATGGAATCTCGCATCTAATCACTTCTTTTGTTTTTGCTTAAAAAAATTTATAAAATTAGTTGCAGTGCAAATAATCAGCTCAAAACTAAAATTAAACACTTTAATAGTAACACAGAACTACTTACGAATAACGATAAGAACAATGACTATATAAAATGTAGACATATAGCACATATGTATATATGTATGTATGTATGTATGTATGTATGTATGTATGTATGTATGTATGTATGTATGTATGTATGTATGTATGTATGTATGTATGTATGTATGTATGTATGTATGTACTATGTTAGAAAAGTTTTGTTTTAGTTTAAAGATCAACAAAATTTTTTGTTCTATAAAATATTCTTTACTTGTATGAGTTGGGACTTAAAGCAAGTTGAGCTACCAGTCATGATCATTTTTGGGTCACTAATTGCTACTGCTTAATCTTCCGCAAACAGCTAATCAACTAAAGACCAGCTTATAACGCCCATTTTTAGCTAAATTACTCATTAATATTTTCAAAGTGGTGGATGATCTTTGAAGTTTAAATTTAATTATTTAAATTTTGAATTAAATTTACGGAAGTTCATAAATTTCATCTGCCCGCCCAACAACAACAACAACAACAACAACAACAACAACAACAACAACAACCACATAATAAACTTCAAGAACAACAAACGAACAAACGAACGAACGAACAGAGCTGTAGTTGTGGCAAGTGTATTTCTTGCTTTTCTATTCGGCGCATTCATAAGTTCTGCGAGCGTAAAAATTCCATTTGCTGACCAGATTGTCCGCATTCCAAAGATTCGATCGAAAAGTGTATAAAAAACAACAACAAAAACAACAAGAAAATATAAAAGACCAAACCAAATTAACAGCTATGCACAAAAGTTACTTTGGATCGTTTCGAGTTTATCAATAAACAACAAACTATATGTCCGTCCATTCGTCTGTACACCGCAGCTCGTCGCAATACACTTTGCCGACACTAACAACAACAACAGCAACAACATCAATCTGCTTTAGCGCTAGTGTTAGACTCTCCAAACCCCACCTCCCACCAGCCAGTCTTACAATATGTGCTAAGTCAACAACAACATCAACATCAAATACAACAACAATAAGTGGACAACAAGTCGCTGCAGAGTACTTTGATGTATGTAAAAATAAAACAAAATATAACAAAAAATCTTCAAAATCTTAATGTAATATTAACCATAACTCCGATTCGATTGATTTAACTTTGAAATATAAGATCCAAAGATTTCAAAGCTCCAGAAAACTTATATACAAGAGGGACATAATCTACGTATTAGTATTACTCTGCAAGCAGGAGTGTGCGAAATTTTAGGTTAATATCTTTAGGTTACATTAAAATAGATTTGTCTATAACAATTCATAGCAACAATTCTTGTAAATTTGTTGCATTTGTTTTTTAAATAAATATTCGAACCATAAGTAAAAGTCATCATGAAATTATAAACATTTAAAATTTGTCTACATCAGCCAAGAATTAGGATAGCCAAGAAACCAAATTAATTATAATACAATAAATTCGACATTTTTGACTCTTGTTTTTGTCCTCTAGACTAGGACGAAGTACTGTGCGTCGCACACAAAGAACCAACCAAGTCCATCAAAAGGTATCTGAGACCTGCATTATGTCACATTCATCCATTTCGTAGGTTAGTTTTAATGCAAGCTTTAATGATTTTAATGTCTTTTAATAGCAGAAGTATTATTAATTGTAATATATAATAATATATTTTCTTTCTCACTCATTTACTTTAGGGTAAACTTTAAAGGCAAGACATTTAAAAATGAAGCCGTGTGTGTCATTGAGACAAGTTGCAGATCTCTGATAGGTATCCAGTAGATACGCGCAATTTTGTATCTAACGCTATTTCGACAACAGCGCAACAAACGACAAGTTGCGCAGAAGCAACAACAGCAACAGCGACGAAACAGGTTAACGCTGGGACAAACAAGTTGAGGCTAGACTTACTCGGCTTTTGCAGGTGTTTTAGCAAAGAGTACTAAAAGAAATATCTCCAAAGATAAATGACATTAGAATGCGATTGAGAATATGTAGTAAGGAAAATTATGTTGAAAAATTTTACATTGGGCAAGTGTTACTTTGAAGTAAGATCGTGAGCAGACATCTACATACTTTTGCTAAATACAAACCGTAATCAAAATAACTAAATTTTTAGATTTATATTTTTAACTCATTGATTGTGGTAGTAATAGACGTAGACGAACTGGAGCAATCCGACGATGACGATGACCACGCCCAATATTACAAATAAATACTGATTTCGTGTTAACACGATATCTTGCGAATCGTTAAAAATATTGGGTTGAAACTCTGTAACGATTGAGAATAACTGATTAAATTTTGGAAACGATTAGGGTGGTTCATGTTTGTAATTATTTTATTATATGTTAAAATAAAGGCTTTATATAATAACTTAAATTGTTTATTTTGGTACACAAATGATATAAAATTAGTAAAGTAATCTAATAAGGGTCGTTCATTCTTATTATGATACAATGTTTGATATCGTAAAACACCCTAATTTGTTTGTGTTATTTAAAAATGTGGTGCATTTATAATAGTCGGTAAGATCGACTATAATTTCAAACTAGTTTTAAATTCCATTAGGAAATTTTTTAAGGAAAATATTTTTTGTAATTCGGGATTTTTTTTTGTATTTCGTGGAGATGAAAGCGCATTCATTCGAATTTTGATTATTTTTTTCCTTCGAAGAAATTTTGGCAAACGTGCGATTATCTGGCAATGTAAGATGTGACGAGAATTTCGTTAACATTTCCGATAAAGGGGCAGGCAGGCAGTCAGCCAGTCAGCCAGCGAGGCAGCGCGAATAAGTTGTTTCGGACGATTTCACTTCCAGTTTTGCTAAGCAGGCAAAGCAAAAACAAAAACATAAAAACCTTAAATAATGATGATCGAATGGATGGCAACAGCGAGATTCAGGTGAACAGGTTAATTTTAAATGAGTACGCACGAGTGTCGTATGCATGCTTAACGTAATTTTTATTTTAGTTGTCGTTTAATATAAATATACATATGTACATTCATGCATACATACATACATACATACATACATACATACATACATACATACATACATACATACATATACATACATACATACATACATACATACATACATACATACATACATACATATATACATACATACATACATACATACATACATACATACATACATACATACATACATACATACATACATACATATATACATACATAATTTTCCGATTAATCTGAACAAAAATGTTAAATCTTAAAAGTTGATACTTATACATACTAAACTAATAAAATTGATTTTAAAACTTAATTAATCGATGCAGATATTAACTAAAAATTTATGAATGAATGCATTTGTTTTTTATAAAGTTTCAACAAAGTTTGGTTTAACCCTTATGCGGTAAGAGCTTTCATGGTTCATAACAATTTAAAAAAAATATATGTATTTAAAAAAATTTTGCACAACCACTCTGAAAAGTGTGTACCGAGCTATTTATGAGCTTTTATATGACGAGTTGTGTTGTTGTAGCTCTAAGAAGAAAACATTTTCTTTAAATGAAAAATAACTGTATATGTTATTTCACGTCACCTGAGCATCCAACCTGGAATTGTACGCACCGTAGGCCGTTACACTAACCATCCTACTATATGCCGCCTTACCTATTTTCTAATTTAAGCAATAAATTTGTTTTTTTTTTTTTCGAAATTATTTACTTGCACTTAAGGGTTAAAATCATTTTAATGAAACTTATTCAAGGAAAATCAAAAAATTCACAGGCGGTTCAATTGAACATTTATGTACCACACTGGTGAACGTTGTTAGTATCAGAATTTAAAAAATAGTTTGTAATCCTGGATATACAAAAATGTCAATATAAAATTTTTAGGTCACCTTTCACTAGAGTTATAAAACTTTTATTAAATCCATTTTACAACATTTTCTTTTATGCACAGTTAAGATAAAAGCATTAAATGCATATACATATTTTGGCTTTTGAAGCATATAAATGCATATTTCACTATGATTCGTTTAAATTTGATTTTTTGTATCATAGTTAACAGAATTATCTAATTAGGTATTAAAATTTAATGTCTGCTAAGTATGTATATAAACATCCTTTGAAGTATCTCATGCAGCAGACAAATGCAGCAACACGCCCGTACATATTCGTTATAAGGATAACTTATTCGCGTATTTATTAAGCTTGATGTACATTTACCCAATTTACATAAAAATGCATAAATAAGAAAATGTTGTCTTATTGTCAACTGCTGCGGTTGACATTTTCCAGCGGGCTTTTAGCTGAATGCGTAAATCAAAATCAAAATTGAATTTCTTGTTTATGAACCGAAATTAAGGCAGCTATGGAAACCCGTTTCTGAGAAGAAAACCACAAACTTCGGTCTAAAATGGTGAAAAACGATCGCTTTGAGAAAAATTGCGTAAGACATTTTCAATTAAAAATGCGTACCGCAGCCAGCGGCGCAAACATATTTTGTAGAGTGCTAAAGGAGGAAGCGGCGGCGACGGCTGCATCAGTGCAAACTGAACTTATGTCTGCGATGTCTGTCGCGCCTGCTCTGCTTAGCGTTGCGGAGGCAGTGGAGTAGGTATTTGTGGCGGTTGACATCTTCGACGCAGCTTTTATGTATAAAGTTTTTGTTGTTGTTGTATTTCATGGTTCCTGAACGAATTTTATGGAAATTCCACTTTTATGTAACGTGAAAATTAAAAAGAAATTTTTCCAGTTTAGCCGGATTTTTTGAAGTGATTGAGCTGACGATTTAAAAATTTGTGTCGAACTTTTGTGGCATAATTTACAATTTAAAAAAATTGTATTGAAAAGGTTACTTTATCGGAAAGAAATGGTAAAGGCAATATTAGCAACAGTATAAAAAATCGGAAATAATCACTGGAATTTAGTTCAACCATTAGTTATAGTCAATTGCTTAAATTTATTTAACTTTTACGTTACTTTAAATCGTTAATTAAATATTTAAAAATTAACTTTTTAGCCCTCAAAAAACTCAACTTACACCAGTGCTTGGGCATATGCTGCAAGAATGTTATAAATCACAATTTGACGTTTTTGACAAAATTCACACCATGTTCCGGTAAAACTCATTCTTTTATTTAAATCTTTATATATTATCGTTTAATACAGAAAGAAATTGTTAAATGGATCCAAATCATGGTTGAATAATAAGGTTAGGAAAGTATAAATGAGAACCTCAATTGAGCGAATACACCTCGATTTCTGCCTCATTATTTTGCCTTAAATTGAAGTTTGTTTTTTTGAATTTCGACAACAAACTACGTTGTTGTTTTTACTAATAGCAACCATGACAAATTTTTAAAGAGAGAAACAATATCGAGATGAAGAGGGAAATTTTTCTACTTTCCTTACCTTATTTATATTTATTACACCATGGTTCAAATCTACATATTTCGAGTTCGCTTATTTTAAACATGTACATACAAATATTTCAATCTTTAACCGTTTATAAGATACTCGTACGAGTATCTTGAAATTAAAAAAAAAAAAAAAATTTTAACGTAAGTAAGTAATCAAATACAATATATAATAGGGAATGCATCGACATATTTAAAATACTGCATTAGAAGGCGAACCATAGCGTGGGACAGACATCAATTCGTTTTGGAGTGATTGTGATGCTGCGATGCGCTTGTCATACAACCTGGGAATCAGACCCGTATCTAGGGGGGTGCGAAGGGGGCAAATGCCCCGGGCCCCACTTTGTGTAAGGGCGGCATGTGGAATTTAGGGCGCCATTTATTTTAAGTGAGTACCTTTTTTTATTTTTTTGATTCTACATCTGCTTTCATGAAGAAAATGTATACTTTACACAATTTTAGAAAATTTTCAACTTTCAAAGTACAATTTCATAAAAAAAATTGTATCTAAAAATATTTTGAAAGAGCGACAATATCCACTCTTGCCCCGGGCGCCAGAATTCCTAGGTACGGCCCTGCTGGGAATTGTGTGGCAATTAGTACGCTTACTTATTACTTTTAGATATCTAGAGTTGGTGTAGAATCCATCGGTCCTTCAGAAGTACCTTGCATATATAACCAGAGAAAAAACTAACTGCTTAATAATAAGTTAAGTATTTTATCAGTTAATTTTGTACGTCTATCAACAAAAGATAACTATAACTACTTATTTGTTATCTGTATAAATACTTTCATATGTATATAAATTACTGTCTCTTGTGTTTGCATTTTAATATTTGTATCACAACTCAATTAAGCCATAAAAAACGTTAAGTATTGAGAAAAAATTCAAACACTAATAACGTCCTCGAATATACTTCTAAATTAATTACATGTTAAGTAAAAAAAAACTGGCAAAACAGTACGAATTTATGTTTTTAAATAATCTCAGAAATTGCAAATCATAATTTAATTTTGGTTTTTGGTATGAAAATATTGAATTTGTTGGTCTTCTTTTAAAAATAGCGCTTGAACTTATCTATTTTTGATATTAAAATCCTCAATTTTTAACGATTCTTTAACCAATGCTAGTTTTCCATCTTTTCCATAGAAATCGTCATTTGCCCGTTTTAAAAAACGCTGAGTATGAGGTCAGATGAAGAATACCCTTGACTTGTTTATTTAGTTAAGGATAGTCTCCAATAGTCTTAATAAAAACAAATTGTCCAAAATGGGTTTTAACGGTTTTAGATTTAAAGCTTCTAATATGACAATTAATATATACAATTTACACATTTGTCACAATGTACATTTGCATGTATGTATGTACAGTGCATACAAACATTGTACAAGGTATGTATGTGTCTACACACAAGTACATAACCTTCTAGTAACTACATACATGCATATGTACATAAATCGAATTTATTGAAGTTAATATTGTATGTAGACTTGGGTACTATACAACAAAAGCTGCGATTGTTGTCTATGGCAAACGGAGTCAATGAACAACAGTGAACTGTAATTAATGCAAAACGCGCAAAAATCAACGACTACGCATGCGCAAATTTTTGCAATGCGTTGAATTCATTTGGCGCAGTTAAACGAATTGAAAAAAAATATAAGAAAACAAAAAAAAACCAAAACTAAAGATTGACAAACTGGGTGTCTTGGAATTTGTGCATATTTCACAAGTATTATCATCGGCGACGTACTTCTTGCATTTGTTTTTATTTTTTATTGTCTATTTTGAAAGCTATTTGCGACACGCAAGTCGACAACAATTGCGCGCACACACACACCAAATACAAATACAACAACAATTTACAACAAACAAGTATATGCCGCCATCGAGCACGCAGTCGCAATCAAAGTGCGTTTTTGCAATTGACGCGGCACAGAATATTTAATGAGCACAAAAGGCCGCACTTTTAAAATATAGTTGATGAAAATAGATTTCCAACAACTATTAAGTTGTGTTTCTTTATTGTACTTATTTTCAGCGTCAAAGTCAATTTTAATCGAAACTTAACAACAGTTGGAAAACAACAGGCATATAAAAGAATGACACTGAAAGGCTTTAGGTGGCTGCTTTAAGATAGGGCCTTATACACAGGGATAGGAACAGGGACGAGTATCAAGCAATCAACGAGAAAGCAGATCAAAATTTATTAATCTTATAAGAACGTTTAAGGGCTAGCCACAAATGTAACGAGCACTGCGACCATAAAAGTCCAAAGCCCAACTCTGACTCTATAATATCTTCTATATTTCCTATGAATGATAGAATTGACCTTGTCGAATCCTTGATTATTGAAGCTGGCGAAAACCGAAGAGAGCAGCTATCGCAGGAAACGTTGTTATGCCACCACTTAGTGATGTGTATTGTCTACATACTCAAGATATGTAAATATAGACTTATATAAAATATTCTTTACAGGAATCAAACACTGAGTCGATTTGGCCATGTCCGTCTACCTGTCACCATTTCTGTTACCACGATAGAAGATGCTTCATATTTATTATCATTTTTATATATTAAAATAAGGCTATAAAGCTATAAGATTATTTTGGTATATACATAATTGAATTAAAAGAAATATCGTTAAAATATTATGATGGTACACATTTTATCGCATTAGAGTGTTCGTTATTAAAATTTTTTAATGTAATTTTGTTTTATTTTAAACACATTGATTAAAATATTTTATATAATGTTGGGTAAAATTTTTCATGTTTCAATATTTAGGGCTGCGTTGTATTAAACATGACGTTCCAATTCATGATGATACTGCAGCAAAAAAATAATAATATTCGATGCTTGAGTCGGTGGGCGGTGAAGTCAGAAGCAACCATGTCTTCTGTGGAAAGAACAAGTTGCATTAAAAAGGCGATACCGAATCCGGTAACGGATTATAAAAGTTATTACTAATGTCTCGGCCACCTAAGTTCGAATAAGTATTAAATAGTAGTGCGAGGCAGCTTTCTGTTAGCATAAAGATGGCTTCACGCTCAACCCAGTAGATACTAAAAAATTTTAAAAATCAATTTTGGCGTTTAGGCGTGAGAAGGAGAGAATAAAAATATAAAATATAATAAGAATAACATTAAAGGCTAGTTAGAAATGCAACAACAAGCGGTCCGTGTGGTGACAGCTATATATTGTATGTACTTGTATATAATTTTAAACTAATAGTTTTCGTTTGTTTTAATTTATGGCTCACTTAAAATTTAGATATATATATAAAAACGAGAAAATATTTACTTGCCCATTTTCTGTATTTTTGTGGACACTTTACCTTTGAATTCAGAAACTGTATTTCAACTAAAATTAGTTTATGAATAAAGGGGTTAACAGCTATCTTTCAATGGTCAGACTTTGCTCATAGTGAAATTCCAATATTAATTTTTTTCTAACCATATTTAAATCTTAAGTTAGTTCTTCTATTCATAAACAATTCATTAGTAAAATGTTTTTAGTAGAAAAACATGAAAACATTTTGAAAAAAAACAACAAAACAACAAAACAATTTCAAATTTATTTTTTTATAACGTATAATCTATTTCGGTTTAAATATTTCATAACATATTTTAAATACATACATATATATTTTTATATTTCATTTACATAGACTAATATGGACATTACTAGATACATAAATCAAACAATTCTTCTTCACATAAATTAAGGTGAAAGGTTAAATGTTATTATTTTATTTTTATTTAATCAAAACATATTTAAAGTTGTTATGATTTTAATTATTATGCAAACATTTGAGTCAGTGGATAAACAAATTATAATCTTAAGTTTTTGATTGCAGATGCTACGAGTATAAAACTTTGATTGCTTCTTTGAAGAATTTAAATATAGATACAAAAGTTTTGTTTATAGTTGCTTTTCCAAAATTTTAGGTGTATGAAGTACACTCGCAATATAAACCTAATAAGGCACACATTATTCATTGTTTTAAATCATTACTAATTGCTTGAAATTTAGCCAAACCTTCGTCACTTCTCTTCATGTTACGTCACGTCACGTCACTTCTTTATTCAATTCGAATTTTATGATCTTATGTAGACATCATAAATCATTAAATTAATAAGCAATTCTATTGACCAGCATCGCTATTGTTCCTCACCCAATTGATCCAGTACTTGTTTTCGGATGCATACAAGTTATGATCAATATCTTCGGAAGTTTATGTCTTTTATATGATATTATTTTTAAACACTTGTTAGTTCTTAATCAAGAATAAATAGTGTTAGAGTTATTAAGAAAATAAAAAAAAAATTGGTATCGTCATTTGATCATACTACACAACAATCTAATTTTATCAAAAACTACTAAGAAGTAGTTCTACAAAGTATCTAGAAGATGAAAGTACCGAAATACTCTGATTGCTATCATTCGTTCTCATCTCATTACTAGTTATATATAATTTGTTTTATTGCAATTTTAGTTAAATTGTATAAAAGTTTTAAAAAAGTTCAATGATTTCCTTCATATAATACCAATTGCTTAGGAGTCTCTCAACTTTTAAGAATAAGAAAATAGAATTACTGTGGATACGACTGATCTCAAGAGCTTTTTTAATTAAATCGTCTATTTTAGATATGAAGCATTGAATTAAATGTATGTTAAAAATCTTTAAAAGTTAAGTCCAAATCTAAAATTGCATATGTTAATCGGATAACATTAACATATAAGCTTGATATAACTGACATTAAGTATTCAAATTAATTTGAAACCGTTGAACTGATTTTAAAATTTTATAGGAAAAAATTTGAACATTATAAAATGGAAAACGAATACTAATTTTTCTTTTAATTTGAAGTATTGGAATACAGTGTAGTATGGATTTGACGTTTGTTGGAGTGTTTCATCGAATTTAACTGCATTCCCCTTTTTTTTTACTTTTCAATGCATCAACTTGTTATTATTTTTGCTTTTTGTTTTTTTAATTCTTGTGATACAGTACAATATACGTTATTTTACAAAATTGTGAAACTATTTGAGTCGCCACTACTACTTACAGTTAAGTCTCTTTTATTGAGCTAAAGTACAGTATAAGATATAAGTATATATGTAACAACAACTGCATCGAATTCAGCCACCAAATGTCCAAAACCATTCTTGTCCATTCTCGCCCAACTTATCTTCTCGGTTTGGCAAAACTACTCGATGGTCCCATACCATTACCGTAGATAACAGCTGCGCCGCTATTCCCATAGATCGCCTGCGGATGAAGATGGTGTGGGCCTCCTACGGCACCACCGCCACCACCATTTGACATGGACATTTGTTGTTTGCGCTGCAGTGTTGTCGGACCCATTGAGCGATCGTCTCCGCCACCTTCGTTTAAGTCGAGACCGGCGACCATTTGTGCTATTTCGCGCTCCTTCTTCATGTCCGGCGGATTAAATTGTAGACTAGCAAGTGAGCCGTGACTGCGGCTGCGATGCTCCTGACGTATGGAATAGCTGAAGGCTCGTTCATTTAAATGTCCCTTGCGGCGATAGATGCCAGTGCCACCGGGAGATTCAGCGCCCGAATTTCCGGAGTCGTCCAGTCCGTTGCCCATCGAGGCGGCCAGTTTGCGGCTCGATATTGCCAGCGGGCGTGGTTCACCGATCAACGATTGCGCCATGGCACTTTGTGGCGGTGGCGGCTGTGGTCCCAGTGGACCCTGGTGGTGGTAGGCGTAGAGTGGCGGTACAATTGGCATCCCAACGGGTATGCCGCTGTTTTTCTTGTCTTTTTTCTTTAGTTTTTTGGTCGAGCGTGAGGGTTGTAGTGTAGCGTACTGCTGCGGCAACATGACAGGCACTTGCATTGGCATACCACCACCACCTAAGTGTGGTGGTGCATGGTGCAACATCTGTGGATGTGGCATTCCCGGATGATGGTGATGATGTTGAGGATGTTGAGGATGATGGTGGTGATGTGGTACAGGTGGTCCCGATGGCGGAAAGCCGCGATGACTTATGGTGTGATAGTGTCGTGGACCGCCGTGTCCAGCTCCTTGTGGTGGCGGTGGACCGTACATCATGTTGGCCGGTGCGCCCATTCCCGGATGCATACCGGGTCGTTGCAGTGTACCCGGATGTATCGGCTTCGGTCGAATTAGTGTGCCCGAAAGACTTTGACTACCCGATGATGGCTTAATAGACTTTTTGTCCTTTTTCTTTTTGCTATGCTCCTCTTTCATGGGCGGTGGTGGCACAGCAATCGGAGCACTAATTTGACGTGCTCTCGCTGGACGTCCCAGTGTGGATGAATTGCCGGAAAATACCTCATAGGGACTCTCCATGGCAATACCATCGAGTTGATCTTGGGAACCATTCCAGACTTTATGATTCTCATCGCCATTGTATATGGATGCATCGCCGTCATCGACACCAACATTGAGGTCAGCACTGCTGCCGTAAACTGTAAAAACAAAAATAAATGAATGGTTTTAGTGGAATCTTAAAAAGTATTATCAGCAAAAAATATCTAATAAATATTTTATCGTAATCTAATAAATCGATTAATACATTCAAACTCAATATTTATATATGAAACAGAAAGATGGAAAAAATAAAAATAAATAAAAACAACTTCAAAACTGAAAACTGCTGTGAACAACTTTTTATGGAGATCAAAAACACCGAAGAAAGTATCGAATTCAAATGTACTCATACACACACACATGAACATCTCGTAGGTTCGAATTGTACACTCGATACTTTACGGCTATTGGCTTTTGGCGTTGTTTGCCGTGTACCGCATCTAAAATGCAACCTTGAGCGTATCTATCACCTTTCGATTAGCAATGAAAATCAGCGCATTACCAACAATAGTAACAAAAAGAAAACAAATTGAATACAGTAAAATAGACCAAAGCATGGAGCGCAATAGAAACACCATTTAACAAAATACAATTGTTGTAATAAATACAAAAAAAATAAAAATTAAAAATAAATAATAATAATATATAAAAAACAACCCAATATCATTACTCATTGATTTGTGACTAGTTGACTTAAAAGTATTCGCAAGATATTATCGAAGGTAGACAGATAGATACAAGCTGCAAATTCAAATAAATGTTGAAGGTTCCTTATTCTAGTTACCAATGTCCAATTTTTTAACTGTTCATTTTGTTATAATATATCGAAATAACTGGTATTTATTTGATATTATATATACAGTTTTAAATTGTTTGTTGCTTAAACATTAGCGGAATTCAGATGTACGAGTATACCGTCAGTCCGTTTTGGGCCTTTTATTAATATGTATTGATAGCCGCAGTGTTTCATGTCATTCATCACAGTTGCGCATTATATGCATATGTTACCGGAATTTATATTTTTACTAAGTGTATACCTATATAGGACCTGCCCAACTGAGATTTATATGGAATTTAATTTTATAACAAGCCCAATTGGTAAGACCGTTTACCTACTGAGCATTCCCGGTGATTTTGGAATCCTAGTTTAACTCCCATCCGAATCAAAGTATTTACTTAGTTTGAAATTGATTTCCGAGAATATAAATTGCAAAAAAGAATTTTCAATCCACCGATTAGATTGGGTTTTAATCTGTAGAATGGTTAGGAATGAAAAGGGACTCAGAAACAAGAGGTAAATTGTTTGTATGTATTTATGGTACAGTTATGTACAATATAATAAGTATATTTTTTAATTATTATACTCTAAACGATCTAATTTTGATTTTTTTTATATGTAACTTAAATTTATTGGAACTTATTTAAAAATGAATTTAAATATACTCGTAATCATATTTTGTTGGATTTTAGTTTTAACAGTTTTATAAGAGTATTAAATGCCGTCGATAAAATAAAATACATTAAATCGATGAAGCTTGTAGAAGTTGGCAAGACCGACAGTAATATTGTTTAATTTTTGTGAATTTCGAGACACAGACAAACTTAAAAAAAGCAACTAGTGTATTGACCTCAGCAATTATATAACCTGTTGCTGTTGTTTTTGTTATTGTTATTGTTTTTGTTAGTAAACTTTAGAGTTTGGCGCGTTTTCTTTGTGCGTAATAGCGAAAAATAAAAATTATTTATTATGACGAAAAAAATACCAAAATGACGGAAAAAGGGAAGTGCGCGCGTCTCAGATTAAGCCGGTGTCGTTGTTGTTGTCATCACCATTTAAATTATAGTAAGTAGTGTAAATATTTAACATTATATTTGTTAAATCCAGGTAGAACAATGAACTTGCATTGTATTTTTTCAATGGTTTTTTACGCATGTCCCCGCCTATTGAAAATAAATTCGCTAATTCTGTACTGAAGATCAGGTCTTAAAAGTGTCCAAAAAATTTCATATTTGTACTTATTAAACTATATTTTCAGGCTAGAAATCACCGCTTCACGCTATATACAACTTTGGACATGAAACTTTATTAATATTTTAAATCAAATATTTCGAAAATTTAATAAAATATATTGCTAACTTAATAAACAAAGAAAAATAATATAAAGTAAAGTTACAATTTGTTATAAAGTAAATTTGAATATATTTCTGGATTTATACGTTTGTGAATTAAGGTTCAAATGTCTTTAAATTCTTTTCAAATATTGCCAAAAATGGAAGCAGGTTTTTCATTACAAGGAATGACGAATATACTTTATGTAAAGATAAAAAGGTGGCGAATATAATTCGTAATACTTTATTTACAGTAAAAATCATAACTAAAGTTAGGAATCTCTTTGACTGGAAGGCATGTAAAACAAAAACAAAATAAAACAAAAAAAAAAAACAAATGCAAATATGTATTTCATGCACAAATCTTTCCTGGTAATTACAAGGTTTTGTATCTAGATCATTTGCAAGTAATTTCTAAAGTAAATCATCTCAATGATTTAGAAGAGATAATTTTAAGGTAGACAGTTTTTAGGATACAAACATATTTCGAAAATAACTGACAATTCTACAAGAAGAGACTCAAAAGTACTAACAAAAAAAGAAGTCATATGTTCAAGTTAAAATAACTCCCACATAATAGCTAACCCAATAAAAGTATTTTTTTTAGATGCAATCCATTAGAACCAAAAATATATTCGTACTTTGTTGAAAATGTTACTTTCTATGATTTCATATGAAATAACTGTATAAATCACAACTTGATAAAATGGATTTAATTATTAGTTGTTAATTTATTTATGAATGCAATCAAATTTGAAAGCAAATCTAACTATTTTCTAAATTCGTAATTATTGCATTTTTATTTGGTTATGTGAAAGAAAAAATAAACAAAGCAATAATTATTGAAAGCATGATAATTCATAGGCGAAACAGAACGCGTCAAGTTCAAAAACTTTAACAGATAGAAACTAAATTGCGGTAAACTCGTAGGTACAAACATACATACATACATACATACATACATACATACATACATACAAACTTACAAACAAACTTACAAATCAAACGTATACATGAAATTGTGAATTTTTTAATACTTTTAAAACAATTTTAATTATTTATTGTAGTATATGCCAAAGCCTATCACAAAAAAAAATATATATTAATATGTATGTACATATGCAAGTATGTATGTAGGCGAAATATGTGTAAAACGAGTATTATAAAATATTTGTTAGTCTGCGAGTAGCTATTAAATAAGAAAGAAGTAGTAAACATTTATTGTGCATCCATCGCCGACATCGGCCGATCTGAGCGTGTGGGCTGCGCATGCGTGCGTGAAAATGCATTTCCGCGATACCATGAAAACTCCACTAACTAATACCGATGCACTTGTTCGCGCAGCACATTCGCCGGTTTTACATTAAAATTTCAAATTTCTGTTGAATTCCGAGAAGTCGGATTCGAGAAAATGAACCTCTTTGCGCAGTTTCAGTTTTCACTTCGTATGTATATACATTTAAATGCATGTATTGGTATTTGCAAAAGTAATGTGGATGTAAATCGACAAGCAGAGTAAGTGCTTTAAAAAATACTTTAACTTTTGGTTTTTTATTTGTTGCGGCTTGGTGGATTCGAAAGAAAAAGCCCATTCGTGTGAAGCATTTGAGATTAAGATAATGTATATGTATATGTTTGATTTAATCCGACTAGCAAAGTGCCAAAAAATATATATACTCGTATATACATAGACTTGAAGTTGAGATATTTCTTGTCTTCATGTAAAGAGTAAAAAATGTATAAACGTTCAGAAGTCGCAGTAACTATTTACTTATACATAAGCAGCAAAAAACAAATTTAAGAAGATCTTGCGAATATTGTCTTATGGCTAGACGTATTTAATTAATTTATTTAAATTGGCTTTAATTCTTTTGTTGTATTATTCAGTAAAGTGAAACTAAAAATTTTCATGTTTTTAAAATATTCTAAATATGCAAATATTTTTAATATGGCATATTTGTAAAGATTATTTAAACTTTCAGCAACACCCTGTAACTACATATTTGCTTTTTTGTTTGACATTTGCTGTAAGTTTGTCCGTTAAAAATTTTATTTCAAATAATGGGCCCACGTAAAAATGTTTCAGCATTAAATGCGAAAAATTCTCAGCTGAAGGAGTGGTTAATGCAACAGTCTCGACTACTAAAAACAATAACAACAAAAACAACAACAACAACAGTTAGTGCGGCTGCAACAGTTAACCGCCACACCAGTGCAACATGGAATTCGTTTGTCATCATTTGCCCTACACTCAAAATTTTTTTTTTTTTTAAAGATAACAAACAATTGCATTTCGATATTGCTAATTAATCTTATTTTAACTAACTAAATAACTACCTAACTAACTATCTAACAACTACCTAACTAACTACCTAACTAACTAACTAACTAACTAACTAACTTACTAACTGACTATCTGACTAACTAACTAACTAACTAACTAACTAACTAACTAACTAACTAACTAACTAACTAACTAACTAACTAACTAACTAACTAACTAACTAACTAACTAACTAACTAACTAACTAACTAACTAACTAACTAACTAACTAACTAACTAACTAACTAACTATCTATCTATCTATCTATCTATCTATCTATCTATCTATCTATCTATCTATCTATCTATCTATCTATCTATCTATCTATCTATCTATCTATCTATCTATCTATCTATCTATCTATCTATCTATCTATCTATCTATTTATCTATCTATCTATCTATCTATCTATCTATCTATCTATCTATCTATCTATCTATCTATCTATCTATCTATCTATCTATCTATCTATCTATCTATCTATCTATCTATCTATCTATCTATCTATCTATCTATCTATCTATCTATCTATCTATCTATCTATCTATCTATCTATCTATCTATCTATCTATCTATCTATCTATCTATCTATCTATCTATCTATCTATCTATCTATCTATCTATTTATCTATCTATCTATCTATCTATCTATCTATCTATCTATCTATCTATCTATCTATCTATCTATCTATCTATCTATCTATCTATCTATCTATCTATCTATCTATCTATCTATCTATCTATCTATCTATCTATCTATCTATCTATCTATCTATCTATCTATCTATCTATCTATCTAGTATTGACTGTCCAAATGTGTCGCATTGATTGGTACGGTATTATATTTTCAGGGCTTGTAGCAGATTCAAATATACTCTCTTCACAAAGAATATGAACCGAAGATTCCTGATTACCATCCTGAATATTTCCGTGATGGAAATTCAAAGATTGTTGAGATGATTCCTAAGGGTGTTACTTCTCAATAAGAAAAATTCTTAAACATTTTGTGTGCTTCTTACATAAAGTTATTAACATATTTTTTTTAGTGTAAATATTTTTTGTTTGTTGCAGCAGTATTGTTTATTATTATTATTTTTTATTTCTCAGTCTGACTTTGCAACTTTGTATGTCGAATGCGAACACGCGCAGCTGTAAACCCAAATTGGCACAGCAAAACTGTGCAAAAACAAATAAAATTATTTGACCCATTAAATTGGAATTCTTATATACAAAATATTTTTTTTAATTTAAAAATCGAAGATTAAAACGTTTCTTTGTGTAAATTAAAACCAAGAAGTTAAAAGAGACATTCAAAAGTGCTATAATAAGCCATTAATAAAATTTTTTTTTTTTGGTATTTAAGCTTTGGCATAGTCGAAGTTATATTTTTAATATTCAGTTTTGTTTTGAGACTATAAATATTTAAAATATTTTTTTTTAAGAAATTATCTGCAAGTTATTTGCATCGATCCGACAAATATTTAAACAATTAAGAAAATTTTGTAGAGTAGGTCGTTGCATGCAATTAATGTGGCTGCCATTAACTATTACAACAACGTTAGTTAACTGCAGCAAGAGCAATAGCAATAGCAACAACAATATCTACAGTGAGGAGGCATTTGCATGCGTTGCATTCATTCGACTCTATCCAGCCACTCGGATGGATTCATGTAACTTCGCAACTGGATTTCGATTATGGTTGCCGTCGTCTGTTGATTTGCATAATGTTGCAACAACAACAATAACCAAAACAACAATATCGAGAAAAACTGCATTGATTTTTTGTTGTTGTTTGCCAATGCTGCACGGATGGCACTGATATTCGCTTGTAAAAATGGCGTAAATGCTGCAATACCGCAGCAGCGGACCAACAGCATTTTCTGTTGCTGTTGCTGCTGCTGTTCGATAAATTTTTGTCATGGTCAAGTGGTCAGGTTTGGTTTTTGTTTTGTTTTATACCTGGCTTAGTTTTGAATCTGATGAAACTGTATAAGGTGGCATAAGAAGTTGAAGTTGATTTGGTTGTTGCAGAGTAACAACCAAAACATAAAATGGTGTCGGAAATGTTCGGACATGCAGATATCAATCACAATGAACAAAACTTTCAAGAAAATCAAGTACAACTCTTGCGGTAGAATTCATTAAGTAACTATGTACATTTTGCATCAAATGGCCAAAGAATAAACTATGCAATTATTGGAGAGAAATGTGTTGAAATTTACTTGAGATATTTTAAATTAACGCCATATTCTTCAAACTTTATTTAGTTATTTTTTTATATGTTTAGTGATTTATTTTAATATTGTAAAGAACGTCACAACTAGTCGACATTATAAGCTTTAATGAATATGAACAAATGAAGTTTTAATTCAAAAGATGATTTATTTAATACAATATTGTAGGCATTTACGAAAGTGTAGTTAAGTACTGTAACTTTATATCCTAGTAATTTTGCTCAGAAGTATTCCTCGTTACATTACAGTGATGTACTTTTATATGAAAAGTATTAACAATACTATGTGAAAAGTAACTTTCTTGACCGCACAATGCGCTGCAATCGCAAAAACAATTTTATGGAATGAGTAGTATGAAAAATACCGATTTTCACCCAACCTAATAAGTAAAATTGCAATAATTCATATTCTAAAAGTTTAACAAAAAAAAACTTTCAAATGTTAAACTGCACAAATAAAACTAAATATGATGGATATTTAGAATGACACTTTGTTTAAATTTGCAAGATACATTTGCATACATCTGCATACATCAAAAAATAAAAATAAAAATTCCTTAATTCCCAAATCTCATGTGGATTAACAATGAATTTCTAGAAAGTAGTTCACAAACTAATTGAAACTAGTTCTTGATATTTAAGCGAAAATAGTGTGGCATATTTATTTAGGAGCACACCTGCAAAACCAAACAACAATGCAGATAGGTACGTACATATACAAACACACATATGAGTAAATACGAGCCAAGACAAACACAAATTTGCATGTTCGAAAGAAATCACAAAACCACTGTGAACTGCCACAATGCAAACATTAAGGTTAGTTTGCTGTTGTTGTTGTTGCTCTTTGTCTGTTGTTGACAATATAAATGTGAGGCTATCAGGAGCCAAACTTAACAACTCAATTAAAAAATATATACATATATTAATTATTGCTTAACGAAATTGTTAAAAACCAATATTCATTTAAAATTATATTTGAATCAAACTCAATCAGTGACAAGTAACAAATTTTTCAGCTAATTCTTCATATATAAATTTTATAAATAATTTGTTTGTTGTAATGTATTTTTTTTTTTGTTATAAATAAAACAAACTCTGATGAAGGTGACAACAAAGCATCGAAACGTCAAATACAATTATAAATTATTTTTTTAATGACATATTCAACTAATAAACCAATAATTCAAAATAACAAAACTCAATTAAGTCTATTCTTAATCACGTTTGTTATTAGTTTTTCATTCAATTCAAATAAGTTGGTATTTTAAAATATACTAGAATCATGTTCAAAAATTTCGTATTCGCCTTTATAGCTTAAAATAATTTGTTATTTAACTTCGACATCGTTTGATTGATCCGAGAACCAGAAATGACCTGACACACTCGTATATATGAGAAATTCTTATAGTTTAGAAAATTTCGAAATTATTGGTATTTCATTAAAAACCTCTGTTGATTATTCAACAATTTATAAATTTACTAGTATGTTGAGATTTTTTTCACATACTTAAGCTGGGAGTTTTATATAAATATATATTTTTGTTTATTTAAAAAAACATAAAGGTGGACTTGTTAAGATTTAATTTTGACACCATGTAGTGTGTATGTGTGCAACAACATGTCTTGAACAATGAGCAGTTATACGTTTTGTCATATAAAGTTGCACGGTTGCTCCACTTGCAATTAGTGACAACATGTTGCACAGAACATAAGATACAAAAAAAAACAAAATTGGACGGCGTGGAGCGTAGTGGAATGACATAAATGTAGCGCTCATAAACACCAAAGGTCATATTGTTGTTGTTATTGCTAGTTGCCAGTCGCAGCTGTGCGAGTGCAAACTATATAACGATGTGAAAATAGTTAAACCAAATAATAATAAAAGAATAACACAAACAGAAAATGGACACCAAACGAAAGATATAACTTTCAGGTTTATCGATAGCTGCCTAATTAATAAGTAGTTTTATAAATCCACTTAATTGTTTATTTTAGTAAGTTGTTAAACCTTAATCTTGAAATTTCAAACAAGCGATGAATTGAAATATTTTTGAAGTCAGACAAAAACAAAAACACAAAGAAAAAACGTTGTCAACACGCGCGCTCTCAAACAGAAAATTAAAATATTTTCCCAAAATATACCGAGAGTCTGTTGGATATTTACACAATGAAAGAAGACACAGACACCTTCAAACGCTTTCATGTGTAAAATTTTATTTTGAAATTGACAAAACAATAGGAAAAAAAGCGAAACATTTTCTCACGCGCCCATCTGAAGCCAACGAACGAACGAACGTATACAGCAACACTTGACATGAACCTTAGCGATACATTCGAGCACTTACTAAAGTTAGAAATGAGATGCGATAAAATGAAATGAAATGAGACATGTGCATAATTTCCATAAAAAGAAAATAGAAATTTGGCTGCCCGAATGGCAAGTGAGAAGCCCCCTTAAGACCTCTTTTCGTTTTCACATTTTGTTGTTTGGTGCATTTTCTATCTGTGGCCGCTTTTTTATGTTTGGCTGTAAGTGTTGCAGCAGCACCGTCATCGCACTGCAAGCAGTACGGCCTCCTCTTGTCTCTTGTATCGTCTGCTAAGACTCTCCACTTTGGATTTTGCACTAACTAATATGCATTGCGTTTCGTTGGGTTAGTCTTGCGAAATTGTTGGCTTTTTCAGAAAATAAAGAAGATATTTATATACTTGTACATATTATGTACTTGCTCTTACTAAGTTGCTGGAAAAACATTTTAAAGACCTTTTTTTACATAAAAGTAAACTTTTAGAGTATTTTATACGGCGATTTTATATCATTAAAGTTATAAGATGAAAGGAGTTTTAATGGATAAGATTATAATTCTAAAATATTTGTTAAACGAGCCATTTAACTACAAATCATAATAAGAATTTCTATATGAAACTGATACATGTAAGATATATGTACTACGATATCTTAATTATTTAAAAAAGTAATAATAGAAAAAAATCGGTTAGTGAGAGTAAATTTGGGTGGATGTTTGTAACATAGAGAAATTCTAGATATATACATAAATATATCAATGTCTTAAAGGTTTAACAAGAAATATTAAGCTCTCAGTTGGTTCGATCGACTATGATTTATTTGGTGTTTTAATTAAGAACTTTGTTATAACACCAAATTAGGTTGAAATTGGTTTATATTAATTTACATTTTGTAGAGATTTAAATCAGAAAATGACAATTCCAATTTTGGACAGTGGTGATTATTTTTGTTAATGTTAAACCCATTATATAATTAGAATTCTAAAAAAAAATATTGCGTTTTTAAAATAGAAAAACATATCGATTCTTTTGAAAAACGTATGAAGAGAATTATGCTTAAAGTTTAGAGGGTCCTTAATATGAATTCAAACTTCATTTTTATGCAAACGTTTAAAATTTTAATATCAGAAAGCGATGAATGAAAAAGATTTTTTTCAAATACCAACAAATCAAAAACGTAATCGTATAAATAAATATGTAAATATTTCTTTTACAATTTTGAGCATGTTAAAAATAAAGGGATTTTTAACATGCTCATGAATATTCGACTTTACTCGTATGTGAACTAATTTTAGAAGCAAAGAAACATATTTTTAAAGTTGAATTCGAGAACGTCATGAATTTATTTCTTTTGTGATTTTCCCAATAAAGTATCTTATGGATTTATCTGTTATTGATTCAAAGCTTCTTATATGTGAATTTATATTCTTTTCATGCACTGTAAGTAAAACTGTAAGAAAACTCAATTCGATCAGAAAACCTTAAATTGCCGCTCAAGTAAATTAGCGAAACGACAAATCGCGGAGTTGCTTTATTTTTATTTTTCTGTCTTGGCTTACACATTTGGCGCATTCAAATGCAACAAACCAACAAACAACCTCAACGCGGCTGACATGTGCAATTAAATATTTTTGCCCATTTGTTATTTTCAAATATTTTCGTATTTAGGTTTGTTTGCTGCTTTTGACCAGTTCAAGACGGAGTCGAGTGGTGACGCGTCGCGTCGCGTTGCGTTGCCGCCTCGCCTCGACAGAGTCGCGCAATCAAAATGGAATTGGCGGCTTTGTAGGTTTGGCGTTTGTGTGTGTGTGTGGAAATTGTGCTTCCGTCCGAATTCTTTAACACGTTTGTCCATTTCAAATGTTTCGTTCGTTCGTTTCGTATCGTGAAACTATGTTTTTATGACTTGAAGTTGCGCAGCAAGACGCTTTAAATATTGTTTGTTGTTGTTTTATTACAATTTTGTTGTTGTTGTTTTTTCTTTTTCTCTTACGTATCAATAGTTTTCTTTCTTTGACTGTGGCTGTGGCTGTGGCTATGGCTGGGCTAAGCTTATCCACTTGACTGGGCCAAGCGCTGCAATCCGACCAGCCAAAGCCAACATAACCAAATGCAAAGTTATTCACGTCAACTCGAATATGAATTGGCCAACATAACATTTTATTTTTTATTAACACAACACAACCTATTTTAGTATTTGCACGTTAGTGTATGTATATGTGTTTCTGTGTATGTGTATTAATTTATGAATATGGTCACTCTTTCTGATTTACATGGCAATTATCATACGTTTGTTTTCGTTGTTGTTAGTGCTTGTTGTTGTCGTTGTTGTTGCCATTCATAACAACAAATAATCGTATAAACGCAAGTTGGCACATTGGGATAGGCAACAAATCAAACTGAACAAAATTGACATATTAAGGTTTCGATTTATTCGAATTAAAGTCGAGCTCAACGAAAGAATTTTTCAATTATGAAAAAAAAAATTTATATCTCAAATACATACATACTCTTAAAATTACTCAAATAATTCAGAAATATGTAAAAATATTGTGCTACTCAGAACGAAATATTCTTAAATCAATCAGTAAATAAAATGAATTTGTTGTTTGATACAATTAATTTGACAATATTAATTGAAAATTAAAATTGTTTTGCACTCCATCACCTCTTGATTTATTCTTTAAAAATGGGATCGAATCTGGGACAACTGCGTCAGGGGCAAGAGTCGTAAGATCGTTTCACTTACGCACAATATAAATAGCTGATTTTGTTCATATAATCTTCAAAGCAGAGAAGCAAACACAACTTATTTTCATCATATAATAAATTAATCAATACAACTAAAAATTTGTTTAAATGTTTATCTAGAAAAACAACAAAATCTGAAATGTATTTTTTCTTTTAATATAAAAATTTATTGTATTAATATTTAATACTTTCGTTTGAATGTATATTTTTTGGATAATATTTTTGTAATTGTATCAAAAACTTTGTAAATTCACAAACTGTGTCTCAATTGATACATGAATTTTAAAAACTTTCTTTTCTTCTTGCATTATCTTTTATAAATTATTATTGCCTTCAGAAATACTTATAATTATATAATTTTAGCTTTTTTAATTGCTTTCTTATTTTAGATCTTTTAAATATTTTAAATAATTTGATTCCAGTTAGTAAATCATTTAAATGAAATGTGTTAAAACCAAATCAAAATAAATTCTATATATTATGAGAAGTACAAAAAACAAAGCAATTTCCTTAAGAATCGACTAACTTCAAAAAATTAAGCATCTACAGAGGGGTTGAATAATAAAAAAACATATAAATATTGTACATAAGTTTACAAAATTATTTCAAAAGGCATAAATTAAGAAATTTTAAATGTATTAATTATGAATACGTTTTTCTATAAATTGTTTTTAATTTAAACATTTTAAATGCGGTAATCATTTTGTATCACTTTAATTAATTTTGATTTTACAACTACGGATGTATTTTCTCTGACAGATGGCCAGGTGGACGAACAGGCAAATGGTCAAATGCACATCGTTAAATCTATTTATACATATATAGTAATATATATAATATCATATATATCATGCCACTTTGTGAGCCTCATAAATAGAACACTAAACTCAATGTACCCTATGGACCTTGCGTCCGTGTAGGAAAATTAAAACTAAAAGGAAGCTGCTTGCAAGTAGGTAACATTTATATAAATTATATTTTATTTTTTTAATTATATTTTCTACCAAATGGAATGTCAAAGCGATATTGCTTGAATTTTCTACTATTAAGTTCGCCGTTCGTCCCTATGTGCGGCATTTTTATTCGAATTGTTCGAAGTCATCAATATTTAAATAAGTGGAAAGTGTTTACTAAAATAAAATATGCGTTAGCGTTAATATGTACAAACGTACGTGTTTATAACTTGCTCAATCCCATCGTAGCTTGTACATATGTCTGTCTGTCTGTCTGTCTGTCTGTCTACATGTCTGTGTGTCTGACTGTCCGTCACATAAAAAAATCTTAATAGCAAACGTCTGTTCCGCGTCTCCGTCATTGTTGTTGTTTGTGGCCACATTTGTTCGCAGTCTCTAAGGTGTGTTAAAATATTTTTTAAATATAAACTACAAGGCGCGGCTCATCTTCTTTTCAAAGAAACAAAAAAGAAACTACTTCATTTTTGTAGATAATCCAGCGATATCTTTGCGGAATTTCGATATTTACAACAGTTTGGAAAACGCAAATAAGATTGGATAAATCAAGTAATGACGAATGTCTAATAAAGAAAATAAAATACTTAAGTTGTTACTTAAGTAGCCACTTTGATCACCTGGTACTTAAAATTTGATTGGCATATTTAAAGTGTGTAAAATTATTTGATGTGTAAAGCCTTGCCCAAAAATTCATAAATTCAGTTAAAGGTGTTAGTAAAGAGTAGTAACCAGTAGAAAGTAAAGTTTTTAGTAGCGTTATTTATAAACGTTAAGTAGATAATAATAGTTTACAGGGAGCGTGACCAAATCGAAATTGTAAAATTAAATAATTTTATATATAAATAATATTTCACAAGAAGTGTTAATTAATTTAACAATGATTACCAAATAGAATATGGAGATAATTTCGGCATTTTTATTGAGGTTTGCTAATTCTTCCAACAAAATTAATCAATTAAGCGTTTCTCCGAATTAGGCCAGCATGCCCAAATAACGGGTGCTTTTATTTTGAAAGCATGCCAACAGTTTTGTTTTAAATTGTTTTCTAATGATTTTTAGACGGCCATTAATAGCTCCAACCAGTCTGATGAGAACTGTACACAAATTCTTTTCACGTGATCACCTGTTCACCTCAAAAAATTCACATAAAATTGTTCGTTTTCGTGATTTTTGTATCTCATTTTATTTTGTTTTGTTATTAAATTATGGCGTCTGATTTTTTTCGTCTTTTAAATAGAATGTTAATTGAAAAGTTGAACAACAAAATGTGCGATACTAGGCGCAACGAGAGGGGGCAGGGGAATAAATGTATACCCATATCCAACAAATACATTTGAGCGGTAGCGCAGCAGCTGCTTTTTAGGAATTTGTTAGTTGCACATGAATTTCTCATTTTTTTTATCTACGTGCTTAATTTGTCAAACTTTTGCAACTAAATGTTGTGTGTGTGTTTGTGTGTATTTAGAAAAAATTACAACATTCCTATTAATAACAGTTATTATCTGACAATGTCAAATGACGCATAAGTTATTATAAAAAATATTGAAAACATTTCAATAATAACTTTGAGTATACTTCAGGTTGTGCACTGCCTAAACGAAAGACTTAAGCGGCAAACTGGATGCGATGATGTCAGAAATGCATTAGGCAGATCTTGATATCATTCGATTCGTATCATAATTGATTAAAATTTAAAAATCCAATGAGTATTTTTCAATAACTTAATTTGGTTTAAAAATAAAAGTTCTAACTAGAATCTCTTTAAAAACTCTATTACTTAAGAATCATTTATTTTTTGAAAATGCGCTGAAAAATAGAAACCTAAAACTGACAAATTTAGCAGATCGGACAGCGCTTATTCGGAGTGCGCTACTAAATTTTATTTATTTACATTATGAAAAAATTAATCCAAAAACAAATAATAGGAATATTATCTACTGCTATTCCGAAGCTCAACTCCCAACACAGAGAGAAAAAAGTAAGTTTCATATTGCCAAAAAACAGAAATTAAACATTTTTTGTTTAGATTGGAAAACAAAAACAACAAATTGAGATAGTTAATCTAACTGACAATAGTCTAAAATATTTTATTTTAAATTGTTAACTTCAAAGTTAGTTAAACTAATCACAAGAATTGAGGCATCTAAAATTTAACCACGAAAGTGGTAGAACGAAACACAAAAACTAATATTTATTGGAATAGTTGTTTTTGGCTAGAAACTAGATCTATCAAATAAACAAAATGTCATTTAATTTTTTTAGATTTTTCAACAATAATTTTTGATTATTTCTTTTAGCAAAAGCGGAATAGATGAAAAATTTAAATTTTCTTTTTAGTTTTCAATGATCAGTTTTAACTATTTATTTGATCAAAAGTGACTCAACTCTAAAATGTCACTAAACGATTACAATATATGAACATTTGATAAAAAAAGTAAAAAGAATAAATTATCTACCGAATTTTGAAATCAAACTTTTTAATTTAATCCAAATTCATAAGCTCAAAAGTAGTATTCTGCGTTTTCTGAAAAATAACATTTTTGAGTTGTGTCACATTTGAAGTGGGTGTGCGATATCATAATGGCACACGCTAAGATTTTTGAATAGGTTTATAATTTTTTAGATTTGCAGCATTTTTAATCGTCTATTTCGAATTGATTTAAGTAGCTTTATTTCTTATTTGTAAAAAAATTAATAAATAAAAGATTGTTAAAGAAAAGCTGGAATGGTTTCCATTCTTATTTGCTTATCTCAAAAACCACGGCTAAAATCACTTGTCTGTAATCTTCCACTAATAATTCAAGCTATTTCTTCCAAAAATAAAAGACTTAAACAACAAACTTGCAACATGAAACACTTTTTGTTACTTACAATTCTTCACGGACGTATATCCTTCGGCAGCACTGGTATTGCTGCCACCACCGGCGCCACCATTCATACTCAGATCGCCAGTACCATTCATAATATGTCCATTCGATTGACGGCCAACACTATTCAATGTAGTCGTACTGCCAGCACGTGAACGCCAGCCAGTTGAGGGCGTGGCCGTCGTCAGATGATGATGGTGATGGTGGTGGTTGCCATTGGCCAGACCGACACCAGTTAGATCACCGTTGGACTTGCTGCCATTACCGTTGCCGCCACCACCACCGACAGCACTCTTAAGCGTACCATAGACGCTGCTGCCGGCTCCGCCACCCGTGCTGCCCGTCCCACCGCCGCCCGTTTCCAGCTGACGCGCATACGAATTATCCGCGTACGCATGAAAACAGCATCTGACTAGAGCGTTGGCGGCAGCTTCGCGCTTACAAATGAACACGTGACACTCGAGCACCTTGATGCCGGTGGTGCGTCGCAATATCGCAGCAAAAATTGGCGGATGCTGTGCGCGTGGCATGCGCGCAAACGGCGAATCTAGCGGCAGAAATTTTGGTTCCGGATTTGAATTGCCTCGTTCCGGAATCAACACTTGACGCACGGCGGCGCAGTAGTGTAGTGATTCGATTGGAAAGAAGCGCGTAATCTGCTTCAGATTCTCGTCGACATTTTCGAGCAGAATGCCATTTGACCAGACGCTCAACCACGAATCAATGCCTTTGGCACCCACAGCGCCCTCCGATGGATAGAGCGAGCGCAAAGGCTCCTGGATGCCCTGCAGACCGTCCTTGGATTGACGTGGTACGGCAGAGCCGAGATAAAGAACGCGACAGCGACAAATTGGCGTTGAATCAGCCATGTTCGAAGCAAAGAATTCGAACTCGGAGTAAAGGCGGTTCAAAGTAGTCGACCGGAAGACGTCGATCGATAGAAAAATACGACGCGAAGGTGACACGGAGGCGACAACTTCCTCAAAAACGCGTTTTGTATCGTTCGAGGAGCGGACGAGAGAACACGGATCGCGTTGGCTCGAATGGGCTTAAAAGAACGTCCAAACTGTGGAATGATTAAGCGAACGAGGAAACGAATGATTAAGTGCAAAAGAATAAAAGTACAATACGAAGAACACGAGACAAGACGATACGATAAAAAAGGGGAAACAGCAAACGAAGCGCTTGGAACAAAGTGGATTTTCTGGTTTTTTGTTATTGGACTTCTGCTTCTTTCTGCGTTTTTAATATTTTATTTTCAACTCTTTTTTTTTGTCTACTTTACGGCTTTTAGAATTTTTCTCTAAGCGTTAGGTAAGCTGATATTTTTCTAAACTCACGAAGACATGTACGCAGGTGAGTACACGCACGCACACACACAAACACACACACACACAGCGAATCAAGAGCATTCAGTATTGAGGTTCTTCTTTGAGCCTCGTCTTTGTCGTAGTTTTCGACTTTTTTCTATTCGCTTTTTATATTTTTGCACTGTTCAACACTTTCTTATTACGAAATTTATTCGCTGTTTTAATATAATTTTTTTTTATTGTTAAAATTTATTTTTGTTGTTGTTGTTGTTTTGCGCAGTTACAAAAGGAAACAAATATTCTCACAAACTGATTCGCTTTCGTCATCAGCAGAGGCAGTCGTTGTTGTTGCTGTTGTCGTTGTTTGAAGAAATCTGTCGTCGTTGCAAAGAAACAAATATGGCGGCATAGAATTCCTTCTTTTTGCACATTGTTGTTGCAGTAGTTGTTCGTTGTTGATTCTTTTTGCGTATTTCGCAGTTTTCGAATTATTTTCTGCGTCTTTTTGTCGGTTTTTTTTTGTGTGGAATATCACCGAAAAAATTTCTTTCGATTTCACTTTTTTGCACAGAAATTCCACTTTTGCATAATTTAAATTTGGGTTTTTTATTTCACTTTAATCGTAAAAAAAATTAAATATACATTCACACAGCAACAAATGTGTCTGTGTGTTAGTCGGATCAAAGAAAGAGTTTGCAGTTTGTGTCCGTCCGCAAGTGCGTTTTTTACTTTTTTTGGGACGCGCCGTTTAATCCGTCGGCAGTTGTGAACGCGACGCAGGTACGCTCAAGAATATCGACGACGTGGTTGGGATTTTTCTTCGTTAGCCACTTCGACAACGACTTGTTCGGCTGCTCTTTGTGTTGCGCTCTCTCGATTGAAATTGAGGTGTTTGCATGTGTATGTTTACAATGCATTTGTGTGTGCCGTCTTAACATTTGTTTGTTAAAGTTGTTAATACTCTGTTGGAATTTATAAATTCAGTAGGAAAATTGTTTGGACATGACCTAGTCATATAAGTTCTATTCTGTGACAATATCACCAATGTAATATCAAAAATATTGTTTGTATTTTCTATTTTTTAAATTATATATTTTTTTTTTACTAAATAAATAAATTTTTTGATTAATGTTGAGTCAACACTAAAAATTCATAACTTATTAACTTCGCAAATATATTAGGTGTACAAATAAGTTTCCGCCGTTTTTTGTTAATAAAATAATATTTAAATGATTTTAAACGATGTGAGACTGCTTGCTGAGTGACTTCTAAACTAAGTGCAAGTTCCCTTTGTGTTTGATACGAATCTTCACCCAATAATTTCTCCAAATCTGCATCCTCGTAAATTTTCGGCCTTCCACTGGATCTTTGTCTTTTATGTCAAAATCACCTTTTTTAAATTTTTGAAACCACTCACGACATGTTCTCTCACTCAAAGCATCCTCATTATATGCTTCTACGAGCAATCGATGCGACTCAGCAGCAGATTTTTTTAAATTAAAAAAATAAATTAAAAGTTCCCGCATATGACACTTAGTTGGCTCAAATTGAGACATTTTTAGATGAAGAAAAATATATGATGCTAATGCGAACTTAATAACATGATAAGGTTATGTTGTTCTGGAATAAACAAACTAATTTTCAAGTAGGTTACCATCTGCGAATTCCAACGAAAACCTCGTGCCACGCCATCTTTCTCAAAACGGCGGAAACTTATTTGTACACCGAATATAAAACCCAAAATTTATTGTGAAATTTAAATTGTGACTTAATAGACTCAGATACCAAATTTCAGGAACAATGTTAGCAAAATAATCGAATATTTTCACTTAATTTTACAAATTGTGGGCGTGGTAGATGTTATATAGCCTATTATTTTCTCCGGCGGATTTTTAATATGTTTCGTATATAGCACATCTAGTTTGGGAGCTATGGTAGTGGGTGTAAAAGTGGTGCGTGTGGGCGTGTTAGGTAGTTTACATAGTTTTACAATCAACATATTTTTACATGTAAATGAAACGCAATTATTTTCAATGATATTGGATGTTTAAGATTTGTTAACAAGTATTTACAAGATATTAAAGGTTCTTTTTGGTTCTATTTGGTTAATGAAATAACGTATTTGATATATCAAGAATACGAGAGTACGACGCAATACGCTATTACGCCGGTGTACTTATCAAGAATGCTTTGCATGGAAGTTCTTTGACAGTTGAATTCGAAACGATCACATTATTAGTGAACTGTGATCCAACGTCACTAAAAATGGTCAATGATTTACAAATTTCGCTTCCGTTACAAGTCCAGAAGTAATTCAATTAAAAGAACATGTCATCAATTCAAATTGTTTCTACTGGGTAAGCTTCTTATTTAGTGTTTTCTTCAGCGCGAGAGTAAGTATTTCTTTGTAGAGAGCAGAACTTTGTACACAGGAAAACCTACTTACCTGTTTGGCAAGCAACAGGTAAAAGGAAATGTAAATAAAGGGTACATAGGAAAATTCAAATGAATTTCGTTTTCTTATTCTGACAAAGAAAATTGCAATCCAAAGATTGTGGTTATATGAAATGTATATACGATCCCTTTAAGCATTTATTTTTTTGTATCTTTTGAGTTTATGCAATTATTTATTGCATATTTAAATAATTGCTTGTTTTTTCTTGCAATTAAATTGGCAAAGTTAATTGCTTGCGACTTAAAAAATATGTAATCAATAAAAATCTATAAAAACTCCGCTTTAATTTAACTCTCTGTTAAATAAAATAGAAATTGTATTTTTTGTAACTATTCACAGTCACGTATAGACCCAAGATACCCTATATCTTATGCTCAGCGACTTAGCGAAAAACATTTGCACTAATACCACAACAAACGACACCGAAACTACTAAAAATACTCAGTTACCACACTGAAAGGTTACCGGTTTTTCTACTTTTGTTGTTCATTAGAATTACAAATAGGAGCGCTTACTAACTCTGATTTTCAATAAATTTTAAAATTCCTTCGATTGGAAGCATTTGATTGGGTTATAGTCGCGAGCAGCGGCGCACAGTGGGTCGTACTGGAAGAATTGATTTGAAGCAAAAGTGGTATTATTTTAATTTAGGAAAAACAAAGGTTATATTAAATTTGGTGAAGACATTTTTTTCTTACTTACTGTTTCCCAAAAAAGTTGTTTATTGTTTATTTCTAAATAAGTATTATATTTAAAGTATGATTTGTTTTTACTTGTAATTTTTGTGCTAGAGAGACTTTAATGAGGTGGTAAGTTGAAATATGGTAAAGACAGACCTTGAGACGTATTGTAATTTAAATTAAATTTTAGAATTCTGATCACTAACACGACCCTTTCATTTTTTATTTTTTTTCGAGGTTTAATCACATTTCATTTCATATAATATCTTACAATAATAAATAATCAGACTTTTGTCTGTCAGTCTTTCCGTTAATTGATCCGGGTAAACTCGAGAACCTCTGAACCGATTTCATTCAAATTTGCCACACATAGCCCTTAGTGGGTCTTAGTATAGTATATATAAATTTGCCACACTCACTTATTACGCCCACAATTACTGAAATTAAGTGAAAATATTGGATAAATTGACTAGTATTGCGCTTTTGTATCTTAGTCAACAACCAAATATAATATATAAATAGGAGTAGTTAGAAAAATTAAAAAAAAAGTGGGATCAATTTCACGCTCACCACCATAGCTCTGGAAATTGATGTCCTATAAGAGAAACATATATAGCAAAGCACCGGGAAGAATAATATGTTGTACACAATCTGCTACGCCCATTTACTACGTTCTTAACGATCTTTGCTGTAACTCTATAACAAGGAGTAACGAGCAGTTCCGCTAACTAATTTTCTTATACATATTTACATTCAAAACGATTCCCGTGTAAAGCCGTTTACTTTATGCTAGTATAAAATAAAAAAAAAAATTATCTTATTTAAATTTATGTATTTGCTTTGTTCATACAAAGTTTTTGAAATTAATTTTAGCAGCGAGAAATGCGAAAGCAAGCCACTGTGCGGCATTCGTAAGACAGCGCTCTTAAATTATGCCGCGCATGCGCATTGTTTAATCAAATGGACTTTCATTCGATTCGAATCCGAAATTTAGCTCCTCAAACTATTTTGTTTATCTAATTATAATAAATTATCAATCAACCATTTAATGTTGATAATTTTATAATATATTTAATAGTTATTTAATAGTTAAAAACCGAAGAGGTTGACTTTAAATTTGTTGCAATGAACTTGTTTAAAAACGTACTTAACTAAATAAGTTATAGACATTTATTTAAAACTCTTAGAATTTTTGTTTTTTTAATTATAACACTTTTTATTAACAAATTTTTAGTATCATTTAATCAAAATAAATTATGATTTATATCCTCCAAAAGAATGTGGAGGAGATGTCAAAATCTACTCTAAGAATTTTAGTGTTTCTTTTTATTTTATTAGAAAAAAACGACAGTGATAATAATTTATAACTAAGCACAGTTAATCTGCAGATTATACCTTAAAAAGGAAGTATTTTTGACGTATCTTGTAACTTCCTAAGTAACCTTGAAATGGTTGCTTGTATGGAATCCGAATTAATTGATTTAACATGCTTCGTATGAGGTTTTAAATTTGTATAATCAAGTAATAAACTCTTGAATTCTTAAAAACAATTTCGCGGAAAGTACTCTTCCAAATTAAAGTTGTATTTAAATAGCAATTTAGCCAGGCACAGATACAGATATAAGATACAGATACAAGAATGTGGTCTCCCCACACAAAAACCGCTTCAACAAAAGCGAAACAATTAGCATGTTTTTTTTTTTATTTGTTTTTTTTTTAGAATCAAGATTACAAAACTGACGGGTTCTGGTGCAAATGTGCTGATTGAAAACACGCGTGGTATCTGTGTTTGTTTATCGCTTCAATACATACATATATAATAATCTGTTGATTGTCTGTCTGTTTTATAGTATCAATGCATCAGTTATAGATATATTTCAGCGCTCAGCAAGTATAGTAAGTAAGATTTGTTAGTTCTTCTAATCGTATAAAATCATAGAAAAGTATTTATCAGAATCTGCATTACGACAATTTGTATTACAATTTGTTATAGACACAAATGCAGATGTAGGCGTGGTTTTTAGATGAAGGTGAGCATTCAATATCTCGTACGAGATCGCAAAATATCTTTACAATTTTTTGTTTGTTTTTTAAAAGCATTTTGAAAGTTTTCTTTTAAAACTTGCAAACTTAAACTAAAACAAATTTATAATAATTGAAGAGATGCTCAACTGTCAACCACGTGGGCATCAGACGCATAATTTCATAAGATTAAACCAGCATTAATCAAACGATCAAGATGGCTGTAACCTATATTAGAACAAAATTTTAAGTTTTAAATACCAAAGCGTTGGTTTGGCATGGAGTGATTTTTCCGACATTTTAGAGATACAAGTTCGGTGAGCTGTCGCTTCGGTGATTAGGTTTTGGGCCATCATCCGAAATGGCCAGCAACAAACCTTAAATTTTATATTATCGTTTACAACCGTTTCGTCGTTGGTATTTGTTTCGCTTTATTTTTATTTAATTTTACAGTATAATAACACTTGATAGATACAGATAAAAGTAACCTGTGCAATTTTATAAATGAGAAAAAAATAAAATAAAATATAAAAACTAAATCTAAAAACTTCAAATGTGGAATAAGTGAGTTTGCGTTGCATTCCGATCGATCAGCAATTTTGTTGATTTTATTCATTGCAAATATCTGTAAAATCGTTGTTCATTCGCTGGTTATATTGTTGTTGTAGTTTTTGTTGTTGTTATTGTCGATATTTGCCAGAATGTGTGACGACGACCGCAACGCTGAGTGTGGTGCTGACTGACCAAAATGCCGAAGCAGGTTGTGTCATGGTTGCTCCGAGCATTCTTCGTAATTATTTTGTTCTTCTTCTTGTTTTTTTTTTTGAATATACAGGGTGCTCCAATTTTAATTACTAAGGGCAAGTAGCTAACAAATTATTTTATTGTTTCATATTGTATTTTATGTGTTATAATTAATTTTTAACAATAATTTTTTGGATAACAAAGTCAAAATTAAATATTTTTGATTTGAAATACTTTTGCAGAAACACCCTGTGTACCTCTATTGCCTTCAGTTATTTGATATCATGTTCCGTCTGTCCGACGGTGCTGGCTATTTCGCGATTTGTGCTCGTTTGATAAACATGGAAAGTGTGCGGTTGTTGTTGTTGTTGTTGTTTGTCAGAGTGATGCTTTAAAAGGCCTCAGAACTTAGAATTTTTTTCTTAGATTTCATAAAAGTTGCTTTGACAGCTTGGTAAAAGAAAATTTAAAATAGTTAACAATAAGTTGATATTGACATAAGTTTACATTTTTGTGGGCGTGGTAAAGTTGAAGTTTATGTGTTGTTTTAAGAAACCGTTAATGCATTTTAGTCATATCACGCTCAAAGTTGATTTTAACTTTTTACGAACCTCTTCTATGAGTTCCACTCTTGCTCTAGCCGTCAATATAAAATCGATAATACGTAAGCAGTACTACAAGCAAATCTAATTAAAATATCTAAAGTAACAAATTTGACAGATGCGAAAAGTATAAAAAAAGCAAAAAAAAATCACATTCTACACCGCATATTTGAGCCAGGTCTGCGTACTTTTAGCCTTATGGGTCGGCGCAGGAATCTGCTCTATGGCTGATTTTAGAACAGTGAATTGTTAAGTGCCTTTGAAACAGCTTCCAAAACGGTTTCTTGGTAAACTTTGGCCGATGTTTTGACTCCTTGTACGCAGAAATGCAAGTCAGTGATCCCATCGTAAGAGACACTCCACTAAATCATGATTAAATCTGGGTGAAGACCCTTTTCGATCCGTGGGATCAGTTCATCAGTAATTTTTATTTAAAATTTGTCATGTATGATAAAATTACAAGTGCAGTGAATTTACATTCGCTTACAAACATGTGTACGTATGTATTTAAATATTGCACAACTTCAAGAGTGGCACAACTCTTAAAAATTAAAATTCCTATTATAATAATGACTATTTAAAAATATATTTTTAGATTTTAAAAAGCGGGTCCGAGGGCGTGAGGTTTTTTTCATCTGCTTTCTCTTCGTCTTTTACTCTACCAATAACTACAAGGTGGCGCAAAAGAAGTCATCCGATGTTGTTTGGCTCTTATTTTTTTTCTAAATAAAAAACTTCGATTCTGTTTTTTGATTATGTTTATTTAGACCTTTAGAATTAATTGTGTTAAGTCGAGAAGATGATATCGGATAAATGGGCGCCGTCACAATTGATTGCCATACGGGCTCGTTTTATGGCATTTTCCATCACTTCGGCGAGAGTTTCGGGCGATAAATTCTCGCATTCGTGTAGGATATTTTCCTTGAGGGCTTCCAAGGTCTCAGGCTTGTTGATGTAAGCACGAGACTTCAAAAAACCCCATAAAAAGAAGTCCGGGACCGTTAAATCGGGCGATCTGGCGGGCCAGTGCAAATCGCCAAAACGCGAAATTAAGCGACCCGGAAACGCGGCCTTCAGAATGTCGGTTGTGGCTCGTGCAGTGTGTGCTGTTGCTCCGTCCTGTTGGAACCACATGTCCACCAGTCCTAATTCGTCCAGTTCGGGCAGAAAAAACTCGGTCAACATTGCCCTACAGCGCGCACCGTCCAATGTTGTCGTTTGACCCGCGGCGTTCGGCCCGATGACTCCTCCAGCGTGAACAGCGCACCACGCAGTCACTTTGAGCGGGTGTAATGGTTTCTCGTGCATCACTCGCGGATTTTCGGTTCCCCAGAAGCGATAATTTTGCTTGTTCACGTACCCGCTGAGGTGAAAATGAGCCTCGTCGCTCATTATGATTTTTGCCAACACCACAGACGAATTGTTACGCAAAAAAAAAGACACAATTATTTCGAGTTCTTGGGGAGTGTATCGCTCCATGGCTTATTCACTTGTATTCTGTATCTGTCTAGTCCACAAATGTCAAAACAGATTTGACATTGGCGGCCATTTGCAAAAATGAGAGCATCTTCCAATAGGGTGATTTCTTTTGCGCCACCTTGTATTTAAAATTATTTTACGTTTTCAATTCACATTCACAATAGAATTTTGAATGCAGACATTTCAAATTAGGTTTTCCTTACAGCGCCATCTGACGAGGAGTTATTTTTCTAAATCGTTTAATCAAGAAGGACTGTTCGGCTAGAAAGTATTCATGAGCCACAATTCATTTCCCCTTGAATTAATATATTTATTATGGTTTATGTAGATCTTATTTCATATATATTATAGTTGTGGAATGTGGGAGCAAATGTGGATGATGAATTTGAACTCACAGTTCTTTTCAAACTATGAATAATTTTGCGGTTTGTGTCTTAGTTTGTTCACTCAAATTTTGTTTTTAAAAACGGGTGCTTCAGATGAAAATTTAAATTTTTTGCGCCAAATTAAAAAATAAAAGTTGTGAAAATTTTTGTTTTTCCACGGAAAAAATCATTGGTCGTTGGTAGGTGGTTGGTTAACGCGGGGGGGAGGGAGAAAAAAAGAAGACCATACAAAACAGCGCAAAAAAAAACGCGCGCTTTTCGGATCGTGAAAAAAGCGATTTTTATGCTTTTCTTGGTGAACATTTTTGAATTTTCTTGAAAAAAAATGTACAAAAGGCAAAGAAGTGCCCGTAGTGTCGAGAATATTGCTGCCGCTGAGGCTTCAGTTCAAGAAAGCCCAAATGTGTTTCTCACATGTCGTTCTCAAGCGTTGGGCATCTCTGTGACGTCGTTGTGGCGAATTTTGCGAAAAGATCTTTGCCTACATCCTTACAAGATCAAATTGACGCAAGAACTGAAGCCGCTTGACCACCAGAAGCGTCTTATGTTTGTGAATTGGGCTGAGCAACAATTTGAAAATGATTCGGATTTTCATCGAAAAATCATCTTCAGCGATGAGGCTCATTTCTGGCTGAATGGCTTCGTCAATAAGCGTTATTGGTCAGGCAGCAATCCACACGTACTCCATGAGTCATCATTGCATCCCGAAAAAATTACGATTTGGTGCGGTTTGTGGTCCGGCGGCGTCATTGGGCCGTAATTCTGCCGTGATGATCAAGACCGGCACGTGAATGGGAATGGCACCGTTCAATGATAACCGAATATTTTTGGCTCCAATTGGATGATATGGACTTGGAGGACATGTGGTTCCAACAGAACGGCGCCACAAGCCACACAGCGAATGTCACAATAAATTTATTGGAAACCATGTTTGGTAGACGTGTTATCTCACGAAACGACCCAGTCGATTGGCCGCCTCGGTCGTGCGATTTGACGCCGTTAGACTATTTCCTGTGGGTATCGCACCGCCACTTCGAAAGAGGCACAACTCTAAGGTGTATTTCGAGTTTACATGACCACATTGTTTACAAAAACAAGTGCTATCGGCTAGAAAAAAACGTTTTGATGTTTGTTGTGAATTGCTGTCAAAAGCAGTTGTGCCAAGAGTGGCATAGCTCAACAAAAGGAATTTTTAAGATATGATTTTTTTTACATTAAATGTGAATCCTTAAAAAAAATGTGTTTAAATAATACGGTATGAGTTAAAGAGTATGGTATAACCCAGTAGAAAATTTCACATTTTGATGAAATGTTCAGTAATTTTTAATGTTATTTTTTGAGTAGTGCCGCTTTTACTGAAGGGAATATTTTTCTAAATTTTAATGTAAACATTGAAACAATATTTAATCCATGAATTGCTATAGAAGAACATTTTGATTTGTGCCAGTTTTGAAAAATTAACGATGATTAATTAAAGATTTGTATGTTTTTGTTTTTAAATTTTGCTTTTGGTTTAATAAAGCATTACAAAATATAAATTTCAACAAAACAATTTAAACATTTTATCAAAAAGTAAAATTTTTGCCTTGATTGTACCCATTTATTAACCTATACCAGATTATTTAAGTATTTTCTTAATGTTCCGCATTTCATTTAAAAAAATCGTTTTAAAATTTCATTTCTGAATAATACCATTTGTTAAGTTGGTCCACTTTTAGAGTGGCTGTGCGAATATACTCGTTCATATCGATCAACAAACGCCAAAATAATGTAAGCTACATTTTTTTTTCGATTTCCGTTATATGATTGAATTCGATATCGTTTAATCATACACGCATCACCCACTGAAAAAATTAGATCCGTATTGAAGTTTTGTTACAAATTTAAAGCGTCGGATTCTGAGTCGATTTAACGATGTTCGTCCGTCTGTCTGTATATAGCGGAGGCTAAGTTCTAAGATGGGCAAGATCGGACCAAAACGACTGCCACTCCCAAATAATGTAAGCTACACACTTAAGCAAACCACCCATTTCCATGCGAATTAAACTGTATTGGCATTTCTTAAATACTTCAGATTTTGGATTTTGTACTACTAATTTTTTAAAGTTTCTTATCTTGATCTTCTCGTTTTTTAAGTTAAAGTAAATTTTGTTCTACTTGATTGTTTAATTTATTCAAATTAAACAATCCGCGTTACTAACTTATTTATAGCTCGATTAGATAAAATTTATTTACAATAATTTATTTGAAAGTTCGAACCAGTGATCCGATTTCTAAAGTTTTCTTATTATTTAAACAATGAAGATTTTAAATTGATTTCACGCAAAACTTCGGGAAAGTTTTCTTAAATAACGAATCAATTTTCGTTTAATCTGAATTGATTTTAAAGTATAAATCTCCAGTGACTCCTTTGTGGATTGAGGTTAACATTAACGCATCACGTTAAGCGCAACAAATTAATGTCAATTTAACAAAGTGTCAACGTCATCAACGAACATAATAACATCCCACGTTTCCGTTCCGTGCACAGGGGACAAGAAGGATTCATTCTCTCACGTTTCGAACCCATTTACGGCAAAGAAAAAAGAAACACGCACACTTGCACACATGCACACGAACACGAACAAAATAAAATACATATCATTCTTTAATAAACACAAAATCCAGCCAGCATCCGAATTCATATGTATATAATTTTCTGTTGCTGTTGTTGTTGTTGATTTTTTCATTTCCGATGAGAATTTATTTAAGTGGGGATAAAATGGCAACTCATTCCGAAAGTAATTGAAGTGGCAATCACCATAACCACCCGCAAGCGCCAGCGGAGCTCAATCATCATCCGACGCCATCGCATCGCATCACATCGAAATCGATTTCGAAATCGAAATCGCCGTAACCAAATACTCCAACAATATCGCAATAACCAATCCGAACTGTCAATTCTCAGTTTAACATTGACATTTCCAGCAAACCAGCACTTGTCAAATATTTCTGAAGTTTAAACTTATTTCATTTTATTTATTTATATATTGTATTTATTTATTATGTTTTTTATGTTTGTTTGTTTGTTTTTGTAATATCCGGATTAAGGTTTCATTGTGCGGCGCGGAGGGATTCTTTGTGGTTGACATTTCACATTTCAACCGTTTAATGTGAATTTAATACGAACTCCAATTGAAGTGCATTTTTTTTAATTACTCACAAAAGACAAATTGAAAACTCATGTATTATTTATTTATTTATTGATTTATTTTGTAGTTTTATAAATCTTTAAATTTGTTCGTAGTTGCTCATTGAGCGATTAAGTAAGTTTTGTATCGATTTTAATTAATTAAATTGTCGCGTATTATGCGACACTTTGGCTTTGCTCGTGGCACGTACATACAGACACGTTTCGTATATAAGCCATTCGCACTTTTTCGTATCAAAACTAAGTGGTACGTACTATAATAAAAGGTAAACATTTTTGCAAACTAATGAAAAACTATAAAGCAAAAGTGCTTAAGTCTATTACTGAAAAAAAAACAACAACAAATTTAGTTTGTAGATTATATTAAATACTAAGTGTATCAAATGTTATTCGTTTTTCATTGTTAATCATAAATTATTAGACATACGTAGTTAATGTCATCTTATTTTTTCAGATTTAAGACTGTTATCTGCTACTCTGATGTTAAATATTGAATTTTAAGAAATGGTTCTTAGAAATTTGTCCGCTGTTTATTGGACCATTGCTAAAACAATTCTTCAATTTTGTAAGCTCTTTCTCTAAGGCCCTTTAAAGGCTATAATAAATGAGAATGACGCTTTATGCTGAGAAATGTTGTTTCGCTTAACATTTTCTGAACAAATTCTTAAATACTCCGTTGTAGGTTTCTAGATATTTACTAGTGTATATCGTTGTTTAACCTGCTCATAACTTGGATTATGAAATGCTTAGGAAATATTTTGTATTGTAACAAAACGAAGATTTTATCTTTTATTGGTGTTTTTTTGCATGCCAAATTAATCTTTATACTTTACACTTCCTTCTCAATATACTCTATGAAACGTATAAGCTATATTTAAAAGCTGAGAAATATCTTTGTTTACGAACGGTATGAAAAGGTCATAAATTCGAAATGTTCGAGCGATTTCAGTATTCGTAATATTTGAATGGCCCATATATGATCATATAAACAAACATTGCACACATATTTGCACATTCTTATAATCCACACCACTTTGGCTATCTTATAATTTCGGTTTGTTTGGCAATATTTTGCGCTAAAGAATTAAATTGTCACGTTTCGAACGAAAGGCAGACAGTCAGATAGACCGACAGACAGACAGACAGACAGACAGACTGACAGACAGACAGACAGACAAAACTAACCGAAATGAATTGAACGCAAACGTTCGTTGTGGAATTTTGCGCCGCAGATACAATCGCCAAGTGTGGCTTACTTTTCTAATTCAATTATTTTTGTTTAATTACTCAGCGCAGAGCTTTACGCTTCGACAGCAGAGAGAGAAAATAATCAAATAATTGGATAAAATATTTTGTGAAAATTGTCGAATTTCACTTAAGGTCAAATTCGGATTCGCAGAGCTTTCCCATTGTTGCACTCACTATTGACATTTATTTAATTGGTAAAGTAAACAAGTTTGCATTAAATAAAAGAAAAAAATAATAAAATAGTGCACAGAAAAAAAATACAAAAATTTAATCAAATAAGTTTGTTTGAAACGTTACAATTTAAAATTATTTTAACTAAAGATTTAATTGAGTGAATTAAATCTTTCTTAGATTTTAAAGATGTTAAATTGATTGATTCTATTTTTTTATTGAAAATCTTTAATAATATACTTGTTGATCAATAATGTAAAAAATATGTTTAAACTTTTTCTGTATTATAAATGATTTATTTCAGAGTCGATAACTTTAAATCCGCTGTCTAGAGTTACGAATGCAACTATTCTTACTTGACGATTACTATTTTCTCATGTTAATAATCGCCGATAACGATCTGTAAGATTCGTCTATTTGGAAGATTACTTAATAGTTTTTAAATAAATTATTAAGACTTTTATTAGTTTCATTAATATGATTAATAAATATTAGATTCTAAAGTGATTCAAGCATAAAAGATTTTTCCATTACTTTTCAAATTATCATTTTTTAAAACAGAGTGTTGATATTCAGAATAATCGGCAAACGATTATTCCGATAATCTACTATTAAGATTAATCGCTAAAATGATTATTAATCGCTTTTGCGATCGTAGAAAGTCGTTGCAACTTTACATTCTATAAACTAAAAATTGAGCAATAATCAAGTAATTAAATGGAATTATAGCTTCAACATATTCAAAAATTATGTTTTTTGTTTACAGATTATTTATGTAATCAGTAATCATAAAATTTTTAATTATATTACAAATTTTACAGTATGCGGAATTATTACAAATTGTTTAACCAAAACATTCTTAAAAGAAACATTTGAAGTTGAAATATTTTGAATTAAAAATACAATCATTGAGCAGTGTTAATTAACAATGCAAACTTATACTTGGTTAGAAATATTAAACTTCTCTGTACAATTTATAATTAAACGCAAATATTCATATGTACATATTAACTCAGCAATTGTCATTTGGCATTAATCATTGAGAGTAACTCGAGTCCCTTTATTATTATACGTGCGTGTGCAGCTCTCGTCCGTCGTCTGTGTTTGAGCACTTGAGTACAAGTGCCTATTTTTTTTTATATACATACATATATATTTTTGGTTATTTCTCTTTTTTAAACAAACAAGAAGAACATTAGAACTGAATTAAAAGCAAACACTTATTTTGAAAAATGAGCGTTATACGTACAATACGCACACTTACACGCGCAAACACGCATAAACATACATACTTATATGAACACACACGCATACTCCCACATGTATTGTTATCCTTGAAGGAGCTTGTTTGCGTTTGTTCATTCGTTCGTTCGTTCTTCCGTTCTCGCTGCCATATTCGTTTTGTGGAAGGATGTTTCGGTGAAATTTAATTAAATAAATTTCGGAACTTCTCAAAATTTGGTTGCGAAAATAAACAAAACTGTCGTGCTTCATAAAAGTTAATAACACAAGAAATTGTGGCAAGATTAACCTGATTACTCTCAATTCGCAAAATAAAAATGAGCACAATAAACTTTCATAAAACTAACTACCGGAATGATTATTTGGAAAATGTGAAAATTTCGAGTGTATGGATTTGATTTTTTTTGGCTCAGCATACATCATCTTTAATTAATATTTTCGCAGGATTGTAAATAAAGTAGTTGGTTGTGAAAACTTCAACACCCATGGTGAAAATTGTTCGAGTTCAACACGAAAATATTAAATAAATCGGATTATTTAGGCGACAAATAAATTGTTTGACTTATCACACTTACCAAATCGCAGCTCCGATATTTTTAACCAATTCAGTTCTTACAGTTTATACAGTCCGTCCGTTAAATCCAGTCTATCCATTCCATTCATCAAATTATCCAGAGCATCCAGTCCTTACTGTTTTATTATCAATATTTGCCAAACGATCGAATCTATTATCTTAATAGTTTATTTTTTAAATAAAACTTTTTATTTATTCATATACAAATTTATCTTATAACAATCTTCGGATCACGGTGCCCAACTAAAGCTTACTTTGTCGGCAAGCCAGTACAGGTACTCACACAAATCACATAAATTGCGATGATCTAGGAGTTCTGGACGCACATTCTCACTAAGCGAACACTTCCACACTTTTTTAAATAAAATTTGCTGCTTGTAGTAGACAAAGCGTTGACCAACTTACTCCGAAAAATAAGTTGCCACAAACACCTGTTGTTATTGTTGCTTGCACTTTGAGGCCGCTGAAATTTTCCTTGATTTTGTTGACTGCTGCTGTTGATCCTTTTACTGCTGCATATCGATCTGCTGTTGCTGATTAGTTTGCTGTCCCACCAAAAATTAAAATTCTTACCAGCAAAGTTTTCCTTTCTCGTATTTACATATATTTGATACATATTTAAACATTATTTGTAATAATAAATTGATTTTGGACTTTTAAATCGGCAGCAAACTGTCGGCATTCATTTCCTCATCATCGGAATCGTGACTTTGTGATGTCCTTATCATACCAGTTCGTGGTCGTTCTGCTGGTGGTCCAAGCGGATCGATGTGATGATGGACTGTTAATAAGACTAATAGTTAGTACAGTGCAATCAATTACGATTAAACTTAACTGCCCGAAAAAAATAATTAATAGATCATACATGGAAGTTGTACTGGAATGTTCATATGCAATCCAGTCTATTGATTCTAATTTTGAGCACTTAAGTGTAAGTTTTGTTTTCCGTTTGTCTCTTGAATGTTTACCTGAAAAAGCTGAGTTATCTGTTGCAAGCACATAATGTTCTCCATTAAAGTTAGAGGTAATTATACCAGATTGATCACCGTTTTCAGGAATTATTGGTGCGACACTGTCTTCATTTGTGCCCCTTAATGCTATAATTAAGACCATAGATTAATGAAACATAAAGAGAAGCGTTCGTAAATAAATACTGATCGAAAATAACCTCGCATTCTACTGCTGCCCCTGCCGGAAGCGGCCGATGACAAACGCTGTTGCTGATAGCGTTGTTCGTTTTGGCGCTCTACTTGTAGCTTGTGTAAGCGAGCGTATTCCAGCGAGTATTTCTCATTCAATTCGGTCATGCCAAGGGATTTTGTGACTTGCACCAAAGCACGCACACATGTCAGATTATCCGGAAAGCGAGCGTAAATTCGCTCAAACATTCCCAAATACTGCTTCGGCGGCAGATATGAATTTCGAAAGCAGCTGGCGATGCGTAACATTAAATTTGGATCATTGGGATCAGCAAGGACGGCACGTTCATAGTAGTAGATTGCTTTCTCGGTGGCTTGCAACTTGATGTAGTACGAACCGATCGAGCTGGCAATGCTAATGTCGCTGGGATTAATGCGATACGCTTCATTGTAGTACTGGTTTGCTTCCTGATGATCCTGGATCTGTTCGTATATTGATCCGACCTTCTCAAAAAGTCGAGAGTCTATCTCAGCGACCGAAATACCCAGCACTTGAAGATATGATTGCAATGCCGCTGGTGTTGCTTGCAGTTTAAAATTTCCACCACTTATTGTGGAGGTGGGAGCGTTACGTTTCTCCTGGAGTTTGGCCAACTGATAATAGACGTGGCTATGTTGCACAGAATGTGGAACCATTAGTTGCGCTTTAAGATGTTCGAACTGTTCTTCAGCCAGATCGTAATTATTTTCCTGCAGCGCAACAAGTCCCAAATTGTAGTTTGCCTCGAAGGCATCCGGTTGTATTTGCAAAGCTCTTGCCAGCTTGGCACGTGCTGCAGCATAGTTCTGCTTTCGAAAATCTATAATGCTAGCGTTAACTAGAGCCATGGCATTGGTTTGCAGAGCACCGAGCTCTTGCAGTTGACTGATGCAGTGCGTCGCCATCTCCAAATTTCCGAGCTAAAATGAGGAATATTTACATAAACATGTCGAATTGAGGTTTTCTTTATATGAAATGACTCCAAGAATAGTTATTAAAGTTAAAACTAATATTAAAATAAATAAGAAGTAATGTGATGAAAATCTAGTGGGAGAGTCCAAAAGTGGTTATGGTGGTATACAATACGAAACACATGTTGTCCACAAAAAAGGTACCACTTTTGCTGAGTGATCAGAAGTATAAAAATAATCCCAACGTACTATGAAAATGGCAAACTACACTTTTGATAATGTTGAGGAAAAATATACCTTGGCATTATTGTAAATACCAAAATTCATAACAGGAATCACTCTTGAGATCAGTTAGAAAATTAATAGTACGAGTATTTAGTTTAATTATTTTGTTAATAAATTTAATTATATATTTAGCCAGTTCGATTTACATATGTAATAATTTATTTAATACAAAATATAGGTTATACTACCTGACTCTAGCCACGCATAGATCCATAAGGTCCTTTTTGGCGATTTTTTAAGTAGTATGCGAGAACGATTGGCAAACTTTAAAAGAGCATTAATACCTATTTTGGCGACTTCATCTAATCGTTCAAACCTAGGTGCTCCTAGATATCTTTAACGAGTTTAAGATAATGCTGGGCAAAAACAGATGCTCCAGAGTTTTTCTCACTCCTTCACGAGTTCCTTACAGCTTCTGCATTCACTATTATCAGTTAATTTTAGTTTGAATACATGCGCTGCCACCTGTTTATACGCTTATTACAGTTTTGCAGTCCTTGCGATTGAATAAAATGAAAATTTTTTTTCGAAATTGGTGTTTTGTGGTATACATAGGACCTTTCCGATTTTGCATACAAAATATAACGTTGATATATATAAAAAATTTTATTTTTTTAATATGAAACTTTTGTAGTGTATTAGCTTTTCATAAAAATACCGTTGTAGCATTAATGAGTTAAATTAAATCAACTACGCCCATTTTTGGTGAAGTTGTAGACAGTGACTTTACATACTCAGATACTAAATTTCTGATTTTTAGAAGCAATATTAGAAAAATAATCGATATTTTTTGTGCGTAATAAGTGGAAGTTGCACATTTTAATAATCTGACGAATTAATAAAAGCGGGCGTTAAATTGAGCTAACCAAGCTTATTTTTAGTGAAGTTTTCCACGGTTTGTTTACAAACTCTATAATCAAATTGTTTGGAGAAACATTAGTGAAATAATCGGATATTTTTAACTAGTTTTACAATTTGCAGGCGTTATATAGTAGGGACAACTCCCTAAAATTCCATCGGTTTTACGTTAATTAATATGTTTTACAGGTGTGTATGACTGATTTCGTATAGTCTATTAATTCTTTCAGTCCCAACCCTACATAAAAGGTCCCGTGTTTGGTGTAAAAGGGTTAACCCGTATAGGCGAACACAAAGAATAAAAATAAATAAAGAAAACGCCTTCTATAATAATATCAATTGGAATATATTGGGCTTACGACTTTGTGTTCTTTTTTTGTTAACCTATCAATGAAGACCATTATGATTCCAATACTAATGAAAACTTAACTTACATTTAAATAGATGAAGGACAAATTCGTGAGAGCACTTGCTGTCATAGAACCTTCAGTTTTACGGTCGTACATCTGCAACGTCTCAATTGCTTGAGTCACATCGTTTTGACGTAAGTAAACCAGAGCCTTATTTAATTCCAACTCGTTAGCTAACCATGATAGATTGGAGGTTTTGATGACCTCAATGCACCAATTGTAACCTAAATCGCAGCAAATGAAAATGTCAAGGTCATTGAAAGAGCACAGACGCACACACACACACACACATTACTCACCATCGTTGTAATTCTCCTCGATAATTGGTGAAATTAAATCCACAATCATAGTAATTGAGCGTTTGTCGTTATTCTTGCGTTGTTTCGAATAGATGGCCAACTCGTCGCTCTTGAGCGCTTGAAAAACAAAACGATATTTATTCAAATGAATCGCACCGCCCTCTGCAATCTTTTCGCCACTGGCACTGCCACCACCACCATCGCTGTTTCCAGCATTGCCTGAGTCTGCAGCGCTACCATTGCCGCTGCCGCCAATGCCACCACCACCGCCGCCGCCGCTTGTCTCAAATGCCACTCCATCGATTACCTCAACCTCCGATTTTGGCGCCCCGTCGGAACGATGCAGCAGCAATTGTTCCTGTTCGACGGCGGCGGCATGCTGTTGCATTTTTATGATGTTGTCTTCATTTTCCAAATCGTTTTCAGTTTCCATCGGTTGCACATCGCACAAACTGCGGAATGTGCTCTTAATTTTATCCACATCGCCCACAGCGTAATAGCACAATATCAAATGGATGCCGCTGCGTACATCTGCCCGCTCGGACATAATGAATTCGAAGCTCGCCGCAGCATCGGCATACTGGCCCATACGCACGAACAGGATGCCGATGTTCTGTGTGATTTTCAGGCGCAACTGTTTCAGATTGTTCGGCACGGAATCAAGCGCCATACGGTACATTTTGATGGCCTTCGGATAGTGGCCCATTTTGTAGTAGATGTTGCCCATGTTCAACTTTAACTGATTCACATGCGGAAACATTTTGTTCTTCGTCATGGTATTGTAAGTGTTCAGCGCTTCGATGTGCATGTCGTTGTTTTCGTATTGTTCAGCAAGATTGAACAGAACCTGCATTTAATGGGTTAAAGTGAAAGTTGTCGATGTGCATAAGTGGTTAAGTCGTGCTGAAAGATTGTTCTTAAATGACAATCCCCCGACAACAGTGTGCAAGGTTTTATTTATTTTTAATTTTGAGAATGAGATTTTTGCAGAGTCTAACTAGAGTTTAGAAACCCATACCTTGAATTTTTAAGTTGGTCTTCAGGTTTGAAGAATCTCACAAAATCATCTTACAAAAAAATCTAATTTGACATAACTTCTTTCGGACCCTGTAAAAACTTACCGCATAAGTCAAATCGAAATTGTGAAATATATTCTCTTTTTGTTGATCCCGAAAACGATGGCGATGCAATGTCCTATCCAAAGAAACGGCTTCTTTAGCTTTATTAAGAGCTTCTGACAATGCGGATTTAGTTTCAACAGATGAGGACGAAGACGAGGCACTTGCACTGCCACCATCCACACCAACAAGACTCTTCGCTGTTATCGGTAATACGGGTGCACTGCGTGCAGCTGAAATTATTGAGGATTCCAAGAGTTTTACAATCTTCTCCTCAAGGTTTTTGTATTTTATCTGCGGACTATTAAAGTATTTTAGTATAGTTACTAGATTTTAGTTATTCGTTTTAAGAAACTTACTTAATTTCCTTTGCCGCATCGACAGCCGCATTCGCCGAGGACAGTGTTTGTTGACGCGCCTTCTCCAAAAAGAATTGATCGAAACGCTGACCTGCCGAATCCGTGGCAGAGCCGCCACTATTTGCCGCATAGCCGACGGCACGCACAGCCGTAGAGGGACGTGCTAACGCCGTTTTATCGCCTCCACCCAGGCGACTGCTAACCAAGTTGCCGCGCTTAACGCGAAAAATAATAAAACAAAAATTTAATTTAGCTAATAATTGCAAGCAGATTCAAAAGCCCTACCGAAAATAACAGCGACGTAGGTGGTCGTCCGGCTGCAGTTGGAGGTGGCGGAGGCACTGCTGCAGCATTGGTAGCTGTGGCCGCATTGCCGCTTGCTGTCGTCAAACTCGTTTCATTGCTCATTACAGCAGCCTTTAATAAATTCCATCACCAGCGAAAATGTGAAATTTTTAAAGCGAACAACAATCAAATTTGCTGCTAGAAAAGGTGTTACGAGTATTTTAAATATGCAAGTTCGCTTCCAACTGATCCAGTTCCGTGTTAAAATGGTTGCAGCTGAAATTGTTTGCACGGAATGTTGCCATTGGCAGCCTTTGTTTTGGTTTACGGTCTGTTGCTGCTTTTGTTTTCCTTGTTATTGCTGTTGTTGCCACAGCAACAGCGGCCGAAATTGGTCACCTGCCGCACGAGCACGAGTGACAAAATAAACATGTACATGGGCGTAGTCACGACGAGAGTGGCTTTACCCCAAACATGATTAAACAATAAAAGCAAACGTTTTTATTTGTGATAATGTGCAAAAACGATGTTAGTCGAATAATTTCAATGATAAGTTAAAATGGCTTTGGAATTATTAATATTATTATATAATCAATTAAAGTCTACTTCATTCAATAATACGAATTTTAATGTTTTTTTTTTGCCTATAAAGACATTTGATCTTAAATTTGTATGTGAGCTTATATTTATTTGTACACCAAATTTTAACTAAAATGGACAAAATTCGGAAGGAAGATAATTCTGCCTAAAATTTAGTACATTGGCAACGGTCGAATACTGGGCGTCTATTTCTAATAGAGACCAACTTTACTACAGGAGGCATATGAAAAATGCGCAACTATAAGCACATATTTCTAGTTTAATACAATACATCAACAATACAATTGACTCTGACACTTATCCAGAACCTAATTATGACCTTCAGGACAATTTTTATGCAAACAGCACGAAGATACAACAGAATCCATGTTTAATTTTTGTTCAAATAATTTAATATGTCAATGTAGTATAATTAAATGCTCTACCGAGCGAGCTCGGTCTATCAGGTACTATATATATAAAACGCACTATTTGTGGTCTATTTCTAGAAATAGAAATGTAGAAACAAATAAATCGATATTGCTTGTATTGATAATTCAGATTATCGATATTTGATACAAATTCTTTGATATTATCTTCTTTGGTATTATTAAATATTCGCATTTTTTTTAATGAAGTAATTAAAAAGACATATTTATAAATACTGTATACATAATTCTTATATATTACTACTGTTCTTAAGATACATTGTCGCACTTTACAGTACAGATAATGTTTATGGGTAAGAAAACCGAGAGACGAATGTACTTTTGATTTTAGAATTTTTTCAAGTTGAGTAGAAAAGTTTTTTTCAATGTACTTGTTCTTTTGAAAACAAAAACAATAACAAATCACAAAAATTAATGCAATCTTTAATTTTGTAGTGTTTTCTAGACACTATGGGAACAGATTTTTAAAATTAGTTTTTAATTTATTTGTACCTGATCATTCAAAAGGAAAACCTGTTGAATTTAAATTCTATTAATATTAATAAATTTACTGTTGAATTCAAATTTTAATTGACTAAATCAAATGAACCACCGCACTTATTAAAAGTCTAAAACCCAACGATGCATTCAAATTAGTTCATAAATATGTAATTAAAACCGCCACAATAATTCGGTCAAAAGTACATATAAATACAAATGTTAATAAATTCAAAATTTCAACAGTAAAATTATTATAATTATAATGCTAGAAAGTTGTGATTTAATTGTAAATTTATTTTGAATTTAATTGGAAAACTAAACCAAACCAAACTTACACAATTTTAAAACATTTAAAAACAACAGCGACTATCTCTTTTTGAAACATCCAACAACTTCAATTTTAGGCCTGTTTTGAGTAAAATTTAATTGAAATATTAACGCACGTATTAGGCCTGTTTGTTGACGTTAAAATGTTTCTATACTAAATTTAAGATTATGCTGGTACTCGTGTTTCGTTAGCGTAAAATGTGTCCCTAAGCTATATTTTGTTGGTTTGACATGCATTCAACAATTCAAGAATATTAACTAAAATTGTTGCATGGAGCTTGCTCAATTTATGTAAATTCAAATTGCATCTTTGGGTAATTAATGTTTCATCAGTGTTTCTCCGAGCGGAAGTATAGGAAACAAAGTAAATGTAAACACATTACGGCTAGTCTGCTGGGAAACTGCCATGTTATAAATAGTTTAATGACCGTAAGTAGTTGGAGGCTAAACGATTAGAATGTATACTTTTAGTTCAAAATGAGGAATTGGTTACTATATATATATATATTTATATATATATATATATATATATATATATATATATATATATATATATATATATATATATATATATATATATATATATGTATATATAAGTATATATATGCCATATACAGGGTGGCGCAAAATTAATCACCCTATTGGAAGATGCTCTCATTTTTGCAAATGGCCGCCAATGTCAAATCTGTTTTGACATTTGTGGACTAGACAGATACAGAATACAAGTGAATAAGCCATGGAGCGATACACTCCCCAAGAACGCGGAATAATTGTGTCTATTTTTTTGCGTAACAATTCGTCTGTGGTGTTGGCAAAAATCATAATGAGTGATGAGGCTCATTTTCACCTCAGCGGGTACGTGAACAAGCAAAATTATCGCTTCTGGGGAACCGAAAATCCGCGAGTGATGCACGAGAAACCATTACACCCGCTCAAAGTGACTGCGTAGTGCGCTGTTCACGCTGGAGGAGTCATCGGGCCATTTTTTTTCGAGAACGCCGCGGGTCAAACGACAACAGTGGACGGTGCGCGCTATAGGGCAATGTTGACCGAGTTTTTTCTGCCCGAACTGGACGAATTAGGACTGGTGGACATGTGGTTCCAACAGGACGGAGCAACAGCACACACTGCACGAGCCACAACCGACATTCTGAAGGCCGCGTTTCCGGGTCGCTTAATTTCGCGTTTTGGCGATTTGCACTGGCCCGCCAGATCGCCCGATTTAACGGTCCCGGACTTCTTTTTATGGGGTTTTTTGAAGTCTCGTGTTTACATCAACAAGCCTGAGACCTTGGAAGCCCTCAAGGAAAATATCCGACACGAATGCGAGAATTTATCGCCCGAAACTCTCGCCGAAGTGATGGAAAATGCCATAAAACGAGCCCGTATGGCAATCAATTGTGACGGCGCCCATTTATCCGATATCATCTTCTCGACTTAACACAATTAATTCTAAAGGTCTAAATAAACATAATCAAAAATCAGAATCGAGGTTTTTTATTTAGAAAAAAAATAAGAGCCAAACAACATCGGATGACTTCTTTTGCGCCACCTTGTAGTAAAGCTCAATTACCTGAAAATAAATATTGATTACATGACCGATATATAAAATCAAAAATCAAAGATCTTCCTTTACTTTACTGGTTACTCATATTTCAACTGATTAATCCATCAGATAAACTAAATATTCATTTACTAATAAAGACGACATGGCAACGAAGAAAGTGCAATACTGTGTATTAAGGGATTAGTAACCATACGTCAATTCGTTTTAATTTGCTATACCCTATTCGATATTTAATATTTCAAGATGTATGACGTCAGAAGATCTCTTATTGTGAGATCTTACGAATATGATGACAAAACAACAACATGTGGAGAAAAGCTTTTGAGAAGTTACTTTATTATTTGTTGGCTTTATTGATCGGATAGGAGCCGCTCTGAGAGTATTTTAGGCAGGGTTGTAAATAGATCACATTCGATCGACTCATTAAGGTGACTGATGACAACGCAATGTATCTGACGAAAATTTATACGTTTCTGATTCATGGCTTAAGTTTAAAGATGATTAGATTCGCAATCTAAGTTATACAATTATTTTGTTCAACATATGACATATTATTAAAGCATTTCCATCTTTAATGATTCGTATTTCATTAAACAAAATTTCATAACCTCAAAAACAGTTTTTGTTGTGCCAATTTAGGAGTGTCCTCCAATAAACTCTCGGAAATAAATCTTTTAAAAGTTGTACAACTTTCGTAGAGGTAAAGGTCGAATAAAAATATGTCAATTCTAACTTTGTGTCGGGTAGGCAAACGCACTAAACCTACTGAGTCCGACCATATAACTTCGCATAGTAGGTACCTATTCTATTTAATCCCGAGGAAAGATTACCGGAAAAATTTACGTTCAAGTGTAGTCAAAACCGACCGATCCCTAGAAAACCTGACTCCATTATTTCATTCGAACTATCACCAATAAAATATCAAACCAATATTAGAAAAAAATATCCGAATTAGTGTAAGAATTCTTTTGATTTTTTTAAATTATTTAATTACATAACAAAAAAATTATTAGCCAATTTAATTGATTTTGTAATTATTTATCAAAAGGATTTATTGAAGCTTCATGTATGTCTCCTCATTATCGTTTAATTTGAATTAGTTAAAAGGACAAGTACTTAAAAATTCAACAAAAAAAAAATTAAATTATTGTAGGGTACCCTGATGTGTACTAAACCCTTGTTTAATTGAATTTTAAACAATTTGAGATGATGAGTTTTTATTTGGGCATGGAACAATAAGAAAAAATCAAACGATGAAACGAAAGACATTTTGGAAAAGTTTCGCATTGTTGCTCCTTGGCGCTTCTTCGAATCAAAAATTACTTATTCAAAGTTATTTTGCACAGTTCGAGATATGAGCCAAAGCGAGTAACTGCCATTTCCGGCGTAAGAGTGTGGGTGTGTGCGTGCTTGTGAAAATGTGTGTCGACATTAGCATATAAAATGTATGTAAATTATATTGTCCGTTTCGAGCTCTGACACTTCAGAGACATAAAATAAAATATCAGAGCCACCGCAGCTTGTGGCCAAGTCAGGCCAGGACAAGCGAGACGAGGCGAGACGAGGTGACCCGTGACGATGTGATATGCCTTTCCATAGCATTTTACTATGTATGCCGCTTGCCTGCCGCCTGCCTGCCTGCTTTCATTTACTCCTTCATCTTTTCATCTGTAAAGCGGATAGTGTGCGGGACGCAGTATTTTATTGCGCTCACATGTGCCATCGGCAAAAGCATTTCATTTTAATATTTCAAAAGATTTAATGAAAGCAAGCGGCGCTGCTGCGTTGCTTTTTTTTCGTATTCTTCTTTATAGTCTTTCGTTTTTTTTTGTTTTGGTATCAAAACAAATAATAAATGTACTTTTAAAGGAGGTGAAAATGCACTCAAATACACTTGGAAAAATTGGTGAAACTATTTCGAAATTACATTCGTCATACTGGGTCTAGTCACATCAGAACTTATATTCATGGAGTTGAAATTCATTGGCATTGATGGTTCTCAATCGTTCACAGAGTTCAGCTCATTTGACTACTGAGTTCCCATCTGGCGAAGAGTAAAAATTTAAATTTTCGTCTTTCGTAAAATTTGCCAAGTAGAAAATTTGATTACCGAATGTATAATTGAGAAGCTTTAATTTATAATCCAATACATCCATAAAAATATTACCGAGGAAAACACAGAAAACTGATAAAGTCCATAAATTTAAATTTAAAAAATTTGTATTGCATCAACAAAAAGTTCAGGTACAGTTCAATTATTTGGCGTAACATCTAGAAAATGTCTTTTTCATGAGCTGCCAAGAAGAAGATATGGTTATACCACTATTTCATTTGAATGTTTTGAGTTTGTCGGTCTTTGATATTAAAACAAAAGCTTTTTAAGCGGTTTAACAGAGTTTGCTTACAAATTCAGTTTGAAAACTTAGTAGAAAGTTTTTAAAATGGGGCCAGGTGGGAACTCTCTTTAACTTAATTTATAAGAAAATAAAAAATTGTTAATTGTTTTCAATTTAAAGCTACTCAATTGTATAAAGTCGAATTTACATACGTATGTTATGCTGTCGAGCAAGTAAGGTAAGGGACATAGAAGACCCAAAATAGGGTGACTTGGTGTAGAGGTTCAATGCGATTCTTAGGAAAAAACATCTTCTAACAAGTGTATGAAACTAGTTATCATTAACAACAGAAAATCTTCTTACTTTCGATTTGACAAATTTTTACATAATTTTTGTAGAATGACCTTTTTTAACAAAATTTTCAAAAAATGATTTAGCATGAATGAGTTAAAAGATATTGAGGGGGATATTATTTAAAACAAAAGAAATTTACAAAAATTAAAATTATTTACTTCTCTGCCAAAGATAAAATCTCCTATAAAATACTTTCGTCTTAAGTATGTTTTAAAGCAATCAAAATGTGATTTATTACTTATTAAATATTTAAAAACAACATATCAATAAATGGGTAGTTCATCAGAAATCAGAACAACAAATATAGTATAAAAAGATAATGTTTAACAAGGATTAACCCTGTACATTAAGTTTAAATATATTAAAATAATTTACTGTCAAATTATTCTTCGCACTATCTTCTACTCGGTTATGGGATATACGAGGGTGTTCCAATATGTACTGAGCCTCACCGCCCGATGGAGGCTTACTTTACAAACCGAGAAAAAAAGTATTTTTCATACAGATTAAAGAAGTTGGAGCATTCCACCGTCAAGTGTATCGAGCTAAAAGGAGACTATGTTGAGTTATCAATAGCCTCTTTTTCTCTTTTCAAAATTTCCGTTTTCTTTTGTAGGCTAAGTAAAGGGTTTCTCAATAAGAGTTTTTTTAAATAAAACAAAAACGGTTTTGGATATCAATGAAATTCTTTATGCCTGTGAAAGTACATTCGATGCCATTATGTATGGAACTCGATTTCATTTGCATGGCCACCACGGGCACGCTTGCAGAAGTCTAGACGCTGAACCCAATTTTCGACGGTTTTTAAGCATAAATCGGCCGATACTGCTGCAATTTCACTTTCGATTTTCGTACGAAGTTCATCAATCGTCGCTGGCTTGTTGGCATAGACCATAGACTTGACGTAGCCCCACAGGAAATAGTCTAACGGCGTCAAATTGCACGACCGAGGCGGCCAATCGACTGGGCCATTTCGTGAGATAACACGTCTACCAAACATGGTTTCCAATAAATTGATTGTGACATTCGCTGTGTGGCTTGTGGCGCCGTCCTGTTGGAACCACATGTCCTCCAAGTCCATTTAATCCAATTGGAGCCAAAAGTATTCGGTTATCATTGAACGGTAGCGATTCCCATTCACAGTAACGTGCCGGTCTTTATCATCACGGAAGAAGTACGGCCCAATGACGCCGCCGGCCCATAAACCGCACCAAATCGATATCAGGATTTGTCAATGTTACAATTCGTATAATTCTTTAGAATAGTTTCAGTTAAACCAAATACGAATTATACGAGTATGGTTATTAAAATCGTCCTTTATTGTTAAATAATGGCACCATAAAAGTTCATTTAGAATCGAATTTGAACGTCGGCTAAGAAATTTCGCTCAGTGTATTTTAAAAGCATTTTGAGCGTTAGTTAGTGTATAGGTGTGTTGGTGTATCTACTACAAATAAGCCATTTCAAGATATTTCTTTGTAAAATTAGTTTCAAGGGTGCCATAGAAAACGCTAGTTGGAAGACTTTGCGAAAATATCGCTTCTCTTTTGAATGTTCTTAAATAATAAATTAGTACAACAAACACTTTTAAATACACTAAACAAGCTTTATTGTCTTTTGAGAGAGCAGACAACAAATTTCGATATTGACTTGAATTTAAAAATAAAAATTCATTCAACCATGCCTTATGAAAGCGCCCTCCCATCCCAACCCTCAAAAATACTGCGATAATTTCATCGTGGATTACTCATACACACAGAAACACAAACACACGGGCACACTACAATGTAAGAATAAAAATAACAATTTGGTCACTGCAAAAATGCTCCAAAGTAAATCAATTCCGAAAATAACAACAACAAAAAAACCAACAAAAAATTGTTAAGATGAAAAATAAATCTAAGCGAATTTTTCACAGACGAATGAGTTCATATCCCAAAGTCCGAAAATAGAAAAGCAGTAAAAGAATTTATACCAGCGTGCAAACACACAGCCTCAGTGTAAACATACACACATCCACACACACACATACCACTAAACACACATACTCGTATACGGAGGCCTCTTTTCACTTTGAAATGCCGTCGGCTAATGGTCAATTTGTGTTCGTTTTACCCAGGAACCCTGGGTTTTCAGGGGGCAGATCAGAGGTCTGGCAGGAAAAGATACGCAGGTAATTTGGGATATTCGGTGCGAAAAACCAAGAGCCTGTATATTAATAAACAAATGTTTGAAGTATATTTGTCTTTCAGAATTCTTGTCTGGGGACTTAGTAGCGGTTCAAATACCGATGGCCATCAATGGTAGCATTCGGGATGTTGTGGTATCATCGGCATATTTCCCAGGAGACGACGTCCATGCTCCACCGGATTTAGTCGATAAACTGGTGGGATACTGCAGCAAGAAACAACTACCACTTATACTCGGATGCGATGCCAATGCACACAACGAGGCGTGGGGGAGCACGGACACCAACAAAAGGGGTGAGTACATTCTTGAATTTATTCTAAGTAATAGATTAGAAATTTTCAATCTGGGTAATACACCAACTTTTGTTACTAGAACACGAGAAGAGGTACTAGACATAACACTAGGAAATACTTTTACGAGTGAGTTAGTCAATAACTGGAGGGTGTCGAGTGAGCCATCAATGTCTGATCATAGAATAATAAGGTTTGACATTGTAGGTTCTCCCACTATCAATAGAAGAATTAGAAACCCCAAGAAAACAAATTGGGACCTGTATCTAGATAATCTGAGTAATAATACAACTATATTAAAGGTTGGCAATCATATCAGAAATGAATTAGAATTGGAATCATTGGTGGAAAATTTCAACAGGGTCGTAGTTGATGCATTTGAGGAGAGCTGTCCGATAAGTACAGTAAACTCATCCAAAGACGTACCATGGTGGAACAAAGACCTAGCTAAACTGCGAAGTGAGGTTCGCAGGCTGTTTAACAGATCAAAACAGACTAGGGATTGGACAAGATATAGAAGCTTACTAACGACATATAACAATGAAATTAGAGAAGCGAAGCGAATAAGCTTTAGAAGATTTTGTGAAAATATTGATCAGACTACTGATGCCTCAAGGCTATACAAAGTCATGGCAAAAGATAAAACCATATCTTCCGTCAGCTTGAAAAGAGAAGATGGAAGTTATACTGAGAGTGAGGAAGAAAAGGCCCAACTACTTCTCAATACTCACTTTCCAGGATCTTTTGAGCCAACGACACTACATAACCTAGAACCGTTGTGTAGAACAAATAAAGAAAATTGGATGGTAGCGAAGGAAATATGCTCAGAACCACGACTTAGGTGGGCAGTGGGTACTTTTAAACCATTTAAATCACCGAGTGTGGATGGCATATTTCCCGGTCTGCTGCAAAAAGGTATAGAAGTTCTTCTACATCCACTTATGAAAATTGCTAGAGGAAGTATAGCCCTGGGTTATATACCAAAGGCGTGGAGACGAGCAAGGGTTGTCTTTATTCCGAAGGCAGGGAAGAAGGATCCTCTTCACCCTAAATCCTTCAGACCAATATGCTTGACTTCATTTGTACTTAAGACTCTCGAAAAAATGATAGATAATTATGTAAGGATGACGGTCTTAGTAAGTGTACCGCTTCATCCTTGCCAACATGCATACAGGGCAGGTAGATCGACCGAAACTGCCCTCAATCAATTAGCAGGTGTACTACAAGACACCCTTGAAGCAAAAGAAATAGCTTTATGTGCGTTCTTAGATATCGAAGGGGCCTTCGATAACACCACGCATGAAGCAATAAAAGAAGCTCTAATCCGAAGGGGGGTTAATAATACCCTGGCACGTTGGATGGGAACCATGCTGAAGACTAGAGCAGTCGAGATACCAATGAGTTCAGGCTCTCTGGTCGTAAATACTACAAAAGGTTGTCCACAAGGTGGGGTAACGTCTCCACTAATGTGGAGTATCGTCATAGACGAACTTCTGGAGGAATTAACAAATACTGGACTTATGATCCAGGGTTATGCTGATGACGTAGTAATAATATGTAGAGGAAAATTTGAAAACACTCTATGTGATTTAATTCAAGTGGGACTGAGAGTCACGAAGAGATGGTGTTTAAAAGTAGGGCTGAATATTAACCCAGCAAAAACTACAATCGTACCATTTACAAGGAAACACAAACTTAAGAATTTAAAGACCATTCGTCTGGATGGTACGGAGATAAAACTACATACAGAGGTGAAATTTCTGGGAATCACTTTCGACCAGAAACTACTCTGGAAAACGCATGTTAGTAACATAACAAAGAAGGCTACAAGAGCACTTATGACATGTAGATCCATTGCAGGGAAAAGTTGGGGATGTACACCAAAAATACTACGATGGATGTATACGGTAATTGTACGACCACTGATCGCATATGGAGCGGTTATTTGGTCAGATAGAACAAAGCGACAAACAGCTGTCAATGGGTTGAACAAACTTCAAAGACTAGCATGTGTTTGCATAACTGGGGCTATGAGAACCTGTCCAACAGCGTCCCTAGAAGTCCTTTTAGAATTAACACCTCTCCATATCTATATACAGATGCAAGCGAAGAGGGCCATGTATAGAATGTCTGGAGGAAATATCGGGTCAGGACACTGCATAAATCGTAAAAAGTTTGATATTCTTGCGAGGCAATTTCCTAAAATTTCAATACCGAGAGATAATATGATAACAGAATTTAGTTTCACTAAAAAGTTTACAACAAAACTAAGTAATAAAAAGGATTGGGTGGGTTTACTTGAAACCTACAATATAAACCAACAAATGATAACCTGGTATACAGACGGGTCTCTTACTATCGAAGGAGCAGGAGCGGGGGTATATGGGCCTAGGACAAAATACTTTGAACCCATGGGCAAATGCACCAGTATCTTTCAGGCGGAAATATACGCCATAGATAGGTGTGCCTATTTTAATCTCACACGGAAATATCGGAATCAAAACATTGCGATTCTAACTGATAGTCAAGCGGCCATCAAGGCACTCGAATCTAATCAGGTAAACTCTAAACTGGTAAAAGATTGTCTTGAGAAAATTAATACGCTTGGTTCGCAGAACAAGGTGTGAATACTTTGGGTTCCAGGCCATGTAGGAATAGAAGGAAATGTGAAGGCAGACGAACTCGCAAAAAAAGGGGCAGTTACCCCATTTATAGGACCCGAACCCTTTTGTGGAATGGGAAAAAAGTCTCTAACCATTCTCTTAAAGAAAGAGGAGGATCAACTGCGAACATCATACTGGGACAATCAACCAGGGTTGGAGCACTCAAGAACTCTTTTAGGATCGTACAAACTAAAAAGATTTAATGAATGCATGAATCTAACAAAAGAGAGTATGAGAATCTTAACGGGTTTTCTAACAGGGCACTGCAGGCTGAATTATCACCTGGCAAAACTTGGAAGGTGTAGCAATGAGTTGTGTAGATTCTGTGAGGAGGAAACCGAAACTCCAATACACATTTTGGGAGAATGTCCAGCACTATTGCAAAGTCGGAAAAAGCACTTGGGACAATACCAGGTACCTGACGACATGTTGAAACTACTGGAGATAGGCTCTATACTAAAATTTATTTCAGTAATAGGACTTACAGAAATACTATAAATCTTTTAGAACTATAGGGCCTGTAAGAACACTACTATCTTGAAGGGGGTACAATAGTTCTATAGGACGCGGTGCATTTTCCCCAAACATAATAATAATAATAAATACTATATTTATACTTTTTTTGTTTTGTTTCCATTGAACAGTTTACCAATAATGATGTCCTTTTTACATTTTTCTTCGCTGAAATACGAAATAATTTAATTTCTTTTACAATTTGATTGTTTGTTCGAAATTTATGTTTTATTCGAACAATATTATTTGTCTGGTTTCCAAGCAAAAAAACAATAAAAAATATATAAATAAATAAAAAGCAATTAATATTTAATTAACGTAAATTAAAATAAATAAAATAAAAAAAATAAGCAAAATTAATTTAAAAAAATAAACAAGTTAAAAATAAATAAAAATAATTTAAAAAATTATAAGAAAATAAACATAAATAAGAAGAAATCAATAAATGAAAACATCTTTTCCACTCGACTAAATAAATAAGATTAAATGAAAATGATAAAAATATTTATAATAACAATAAATAATTTCGAATCAAAAAATTTTTTTAATAAAGTAAATTATATTATATAAAAAAAAAAAAAAAATTAAAAATTAAAATGGATGAAAATAATTACTAATTATATAAAATAATTAGAGAAGTACTTACTTATCCCGATGCATAATGCATCACGAGATTAGGCCCTGGTGGGACTCGAATAATATATTCGAGCCCGTGGGAGCTGAAAGGAGAAGAAATAATTGAAAATGGTCATAATATTATAAAAGAAAGAATCTCAAATTATATTTGTATATTATATTTTGAACATTGTGCTACTAACATACACAACTATTACTATCACTCGTATGTAAGTGGATTACTAAGATTGGTTTTATAATATAGTATAATTTTCATTAAAAAAAACTCCTTTGTTGCCAACAAAATGAACGCTTCTCTTCTAATCATGAAATTGACTTGATATGTAATGAACATTAATGCTGGCATACTCGTATAGACACTTTTTATGTGGCTATGAATGCCAGATGTGTTATTTGGCTTTAATGTCCATATAAAAGTACATAAATATATGCTAAAACATTGTTCACCCGTCTGTCTGGACAGAGCAATGTCATGCACTGTTAATTAGTGTTGACCCAGTTAAGGATGCCATGTCATTACTTACGCCTCAATAACTTCAACTAAATAACTAAAATCAATGATATTGCATGACTATACTATTTTTATTTTATCAAACAACTCCAATAGCGAGTTTAATATTGTAGTTACTGTATTTTTATTCTTAGTAAAATTTTAGCTTTTTGCGAAATATATAAACGTTTATACATATGTATACAAAAATTGAACTAATTATTATATGTATGAGCCATTTATGCACTGTATGCAAACTAAGTTTACTTGTTCACATGGAGATATATTTTCAGTCCGATGCTGAATGCTTTTTGGTACTATTACAGAGATCGGAGAGAGATACTTAAAATATCTTCTACAATCGAGTACTGCCGATTCTATTGAGAATGGATTTTATCCAACCTTATAATGAATGATTTTTTAACGTTTATGGAAATACCATTACACCCCTATTCTAGCTTTTTGGTAATAAAAAAATTATAACCTAATTATTATTACCTTTTTGTAACCACTACTTGTACCTGCTATTCCAGACACATATGTAGTTATAAAAACAAATTCACCTTAAATTGGTGAATAAAAATAGACAGCTGTTTTTAAAAATAAATATTGTAAAACAGAAAAATAAACAAAAATGGACACAGGAGAGCGGAAGATTGATTTGTTTACCCGGTTTTTATATCGAATTGCTCTTCAGGCGTTGTTGGAAAACGGATTTGTTTATTTTCCCTGCTTACAATGAGCGCCGAAATATATATCAGCGAACGCGATACAGACGGCTGACTCATATGTAGCTGCTAGAAAGTTGTTACCGACGCATTTTTCATAAGACCCGTGTGCAAAGAAATAAAGTGTTCCGAAAAAACGCAGTCCGAAAGGAAGAATTGTCTTTTGGTTATCGAATAGCATGAGCTCTTTAATTAGGTTGGAACAAGTTTCCCTGGACAAACGATAATATTGGAAAAGGTTGTTTCCGGGATGCAAAATGGATCACTTCTATCCCACAGACTATTAAAAAAGCGTTTTCTATTTCTTATTTTATCCTGCTCCTCTTGCTCCATGGCACAAGCCAATAAAATTACTGCTCCCATTGCGTTTTCAAGTTTTAAAAATATATTTCTCTAATTTGAAAGCAAGTAATAACTTGTTACCTCCTATTCGGTAGGTTATAATATATGTTATTTTTGTTACGGTAGTAAAATTTCAGAATACGAATTTGTCACAATTGTTACTATCGTGACAAATTGTAACTGTGGTGACTATTATATCCCTATCAGAATAGGGCTGTAAATCAGGCCTTCACTTAAGAACAATCGAAAATTTGCATCTTTGGTTGCTGATGAGGAAGGGTAGCGCCTTCCGAAACAGCTGTCCGACCTGCTATTGTTGTATTGTTGTTGCCTTAAAATTAACAAAAACATTTTTTGTTAAAATGACCTTGAGCTCGAATAATATTATAAATTATGGCTTATTTTTTTACTGGTTTTAAAACAAACAAAATATGTGCTTTTATTATTCTACAGTTTTATAACCTAAAGTAAAAAGTTCACTTTTTTCATGGCATTAATAATCTTTTTTTACATACAAGCAACACTGAAACATACGAAAAGATTTCGCAACTAATTTGTTTTGAATATTTGCGAGGCACACAAAAACTTTGTTTTATAAAATTTTTGACAATTCTTTTTCCAAGCTCGAAAACGAAGCGAAGTTTCGAGGTTTTCGAGTCATTTTTGCGTTTAAGGGCCTACCCTTTATGGAATTAAATTTTTTTCGTCAATAAAATTTAAAATTGCAAGTCTCTCACACAAAAAGTTGTATAATAAGATTTTACCCACATGAATTAACTTATTTAAACATATCTTAATAAAAAACACATGCTCAACTGCATCTCCTTTGACATCGGTGGGGCATGAAGAATTTAAGATATTTTGGCATCATTTGTCATTTGTACCAAATGATGACGGGCTTGTTTTGGCTTGTCTCCCTTTCTCTTCCCTTAACAAGTTCCAACGCCAGAGGTAATATGTATAATTGACTCCGAATCCAGCTTATCTATGCTTTGATTTTGAGTCTGAGTTGGTAATGCGTTTGTTGTTCCTATCCATTATCCATGCGTATGCTTTTGACAAGGGGATACTTCATCATCATCGAATGCCGCTGCCTCTCGCTTTCATACTTCTCCTCCTTCTTATACTTTGGTTGCTCACATGCACATACTTACATCCGAATATACTATGAAATTGTTGGAGCATGCATCCTCCTTCTTTACTAGTCTGCTCCAGATTTCTGTCATACACTAAATCGATTAAAATTTCATTAGCTTTCTGAAGATAAAACACAACTTCATATATATGAGATATAGGTCTAAATTAAACTGATAATTTTTTAGCATTTCCAAAATTTTATTATTCATTTCAACTTTTCAGTGAAAGTGTGCAAAAATTGTATTTTTATATCATCTTTAGAAAATAGATTTTCATTTATAGCTGGAAAAGCTAACCAATAACCTAACTTCAATTAATTAGTTAACTATAAGCTTAATATTCGTTAAATATTGAACGTAAAAGTTAAAATTTTCTAAATAAAAACTATTGACTCAAAAGTTAATAGTAGGCAAAATTGAACAAAGATAACTATTAACTAATTAACTAGTTAATGCCCAGCTTTATTTATATGTAAGTATGGTTTCATGGAAGGCGTGTGTAGTATGCAATATATGTTTGTCCTTATTTTAACAGTAAAAGAAAAGTTCTCGGATAGTATTTACTACAATTTTTAACTTGGCAATAAGATGAAATTTGTCTAAAAATTAAAAGCAAAAACTAAAAATATATAAACTTGATTTAACTTAAACTGCTCAGATAAGAAGCTTTTGGCACATGAAGTGTCTCTATTTTCAAACATTTGGGTTAATTGAGACACCCTAATCTTTACTTGATTTTTTGCTTTCATGTTTCCGATTATCGTTTTTTGGTTTTGGTACATGCACGCTCCGCTCTGGTGCCCCAGCTGATTGATGTCTATTTTATTTTGTGCGAATTGAAGGCGTTTCAACACGATTGCGTTTATCTATAAAGAAGATTGGATTTAGATTTTCCTTCGTCGAAGCATGCGAATTGGTTTGTTAAGTTTGTTGCGACTCGCGTGTTCGCTTGACAGTGTATGACAGTTTACACAGTTTAAGGAAATAAAAATACACTCTAAAATACACACATTTGTACTGTACTTCGGTATGTATTTATTTATTCTAGGGTTGTCCTAATCGATGGTTTTAATTCAATAATTATTGAAAATAATTAATAAATAAACAGAGGATATTAGAGTGAACATTTCTCATTTTGGTTAGATGCAGTACTTTCAAAGTTTTCGCCAGTTTGGAGGAATTATATGTTCATGGAAGAGAAAAGTTGAAAAGTGTTTGGAAGTAAAAAAAGGTTTGGGGTAGGGGACTGGATTAGTAAACGCAGGTAAGTTAGTAGCTCTAACCGGACATTCGAAGGGATGGGCTGTTATGTGTCGGCAATGTTGTTGTTGTGGTTGCAGCTATTCGAATTTAAATACAAAATTTAACTTATTATCTAATTACCAATTATTAAGAAACTTATTTGAAAAATTTAGCGTTGTATGAAAGACGTATTTTTTAAGCTTCGATTGGGTTATGGAAGCTAATGTTATGTTTGAGTCGATAACTCTTAAAATACGGCTGTAATCGTTTGGAGAGACAGACAGATAGTCGACGGTCCATGCCTGCGTGCGTTTGGTATAGGTTATACCAATTAAATCTACTTTGACGCGTTACTTAAACTAATGATACAGTGAAGTACTAAAAATCATTTTCACTTGACAATATTACGGATCACCTTAATTGACACACTTATAAAATATTATTATTTTTTTGTTGAAGTCGCGAGCTCTTCATTAATAATGCAAATATGCGATTAATATTTAATTTAATTTCGCTACGACGTAACTTATTGATGTCCGTGGTTTGGGCGCAGCCTTTCGCTGTGATTAATTGAGCGAAATCCTCCATTCACAATTGAATTGAATTCAAATTCGATGCTGCATTGTTCACTCGAACAATTAAATCCGATTTTCCGTATATTTTCCTGGTGTACAGTTGTTGTTGGTTTTTTTTTTGGTTTAAATTTCAGCCCTATAGCGGTAGCATTGAAAAAAGGATTTACTCTCATTTCTCCATACCCAGTTAAATATAATAATTAAAAGATTCATGCATCTGTGTACCAGGGCACAAACCCAATCCACTGATGTGTCCCAAGCAGCCCACTAAATCCGCCTATTTCTGCTTTCAAAGACGCACGTTTTAGCGGTGTTACATGATAAATCCATTAAAAATATTCGTATTTTTTATTGTATAGGAATTACTGGAAAGGAAGAAAGGCTGAACTAAGGCGGGCCATTCCTTCTTTTGCAGTTTGTTTCGTTTGTTTTTGTTTCTTTTTTGGTTTGTTTGTTTAGGTGGTCGGAGTTGGATTTAAAAATCTTTTATTGTTTCATTTGGCTCTTTTGTTTTGTATTTATTGTTCTTCCTTTAAGTTTGTTCTACTTAGTGTATTTTTATTTTAATGCATTTGAACGAAAGTATCTGAAGTTTTTTCTCCACAATTACAATATGGCTTAAAACCGTATTGATTAGTTGGTCCTCACCGTAGGCTGCTCTTACACATGCTTTACTTTTATTAATTATTAATTTGCTAATTTTATAAAAATATTACAATAGTGACAATCTTATACCTCGTATATTTGCTGTTTTTATTCTATATTAAAAAGAAGTTTACGAGATTTTCAGACAAATTCAGTACACAAAACTCGTAAAGGAACTCAGATGTTTGCAGTGTTGCCATTATGAAGAACAAGGCGTAAACTTTCTTTTATATGTGATACACAAACTCCCGTCCTAAAAAATGTGAATTTACGAATTTACGAAGTCGCAAAGTGACGGGTTTTCATGAGTACTTCTGATGTTTGCATTAATTACAAATTATTTATTAATAAATTAAACGATTTAAAAATAGTTTTGAAAGAAACGCATACATTTGTTAGCTACTTTAATTTGACCGCTAATAATATCACTTTGCGTCAGCTCTAAAGTCTTACGCACAGCTTTGCAGAAAATAGTTAATTGGATACAAGTTAAATTCTGAATTAACGATGCCCATCTATGGTCTTACGTATAGACATCGAAATATTAGACGGGATCAAACTTTTAATTAAGAAATGAAATCGAGGATTTCAAATATTTATTTTTAATCCTTATATTCCTTAAATTCCTGACAAAAACTTTTTATAAACAAAATTTTTTTTTAAAATAATTTAATATTTTTAAATGCGATGGCAAACAAAAGATAAAAAAAGTTATTTCGGTGAGATTTCATTTTAAAGGTTCTTGTATACAAATTGTTTTGATTTCTTATACTAAAAACTACAAAAACAAAGACCTTGAAGTTAGTTAATAAAATTTAAACCAGGTGCACGATTTTACTTAAATTTTTTATATATATTAGAACATATGTATTCTGATCTTTTTAATATATAATAATGAAAGAGAAAATCAATCTTTGTAGCACTTTAAGGATATTTAAGCCAACAAATTGTAATTAAAATTCTTTTAATCTTTTTTCGTAAATAAATTATAAATAATATTTTTTATAAAACTTGGAATTGGTACTTTTTATTTGATACCCATTACCGGTTGTAAGTGATATATTTAAAAAAAAAATTGTATTATTTCTTAAGTCCACTTTAAAACTATAATACTTAAATAAACGCAATTATGTCGCATGGTGTAATAGTAAAAAAATCGTGTTATTTATTAATCTAATTAATTTGCATTTTAATTAATGCCAATAACAAAACATTCAACATTTTTGAGAGCTAATAACAATTAAATTTGCTTGAATTACACACCGACTTTAATAAATCAATAGTTTCAATAAAAATTCCAGTGCAAATTAGTTTAAATTCCATCGTTTGGATAATAAAATATTTCACTACAACTAGAAGAGAACGCAACACATTCAAACAAATATTTTGATTTGTAATTAAATTCAGTTTAAAGCAAAAAATCAATACACATTCGTAGATTTTATGGGACTACCAACTTTTATTTCTATTTTCAGTGAATAATAATATTTATAAAATTTGACTCAAACAATTTTAAAATCTTTCTGTTATCATATCATGTCATATTATATCATATTATATCATACATCATATCATATCACATCATATCATATAACTACCTTTTTTTTAAAAATGTTGGATGAATTTCACGCTCACCATCATAGCTATATAAGGAACAAGGAAAACGATTTATTGGATGATCTGAATCAACTAGAATATGAAAAAAAATTTACGAGTATGTACTGGAAGGAATAATATTTTGGACGGGGTGAACTGAATTTGTTTTATAATAGGATGTACTGGATTGGATTTTTTCGAAAAACCGGATGGATTCAATGGACTGAATGGAATGTATAGAGTCGATAAACTAGACACTGAGAAGACGGTTGGGCACATCTGGTATATAAATTTGAAACACAGAATTGCTAGATGGAGCCACAATTTAGTGAAAAGCACTATAGTGTTTAATTATGTTTTTTTTTATATTTAAGAAGTAGTATTACTAGTTGACGTTAACAACAAAACAAACAAAAAAAATCTTGGGTACGACTTAATCTATAAATTACCATTGAATAAAATTTAAGCTGTCTATAGTATAGTATAGTCAAGGTAATCGGAAATCTTTAATAAATTAAGCTCATTAAATTTTATAATTACCAATGAAGTTTAAAGTTGTGTGTGGGCTGATGTTAAAACCAGATCACTTAGTACTTTTAGACTATGAAATATTTGTTATTATATTATTTATGATATAATTAATAACCAATAAAGTATATACCTCTGCAAGAATGAATATATTATATATATTTATTACAATATAAGTTGGGCATAAAAGTTTCCGATCACATTCAATAAATTGTATTTTCTTTAAAAGTCTAAAAGACACTAAAAAGTGTATTTATTTATACGTACTATTGACTTTAAGTACATATATGTACTGATTTGCACCAATACTACATAGTATCCGTTTCAAAATTGTTTCGGAAATTTAAACTTTCGACAACTAGTTTTTTAGGAAAATAAGTTTAGAAGGTTTTCATCGTTTGCGGGCAAGATAGTGTTTGTGATTAAAACCATTATATATATTTTTGTTCATTACTTATGTACTTTATTTTCATATCAATAAATAAATAATCTTCCATTGTACCTTTAATAGAACACATTAATAATATTATGATAATATTTTTTGAATTGTTAAGGCTGGTAGCCTTACTTCACGAAGAGAATTCTGTGTAAAGTTCCAATTACAAATGTTTTATTTCCATATTAAATTGTCTGAAAAATAAACATTATTTGACGGAACTGAATGGACACGAGAAGCTGGCGGGCACACAATTTCATTGCACAGTTTCCAATAATATTTCACTTAGTGCTGCGAGAATTTAGATTATTCGCAACGTGCTCACACACAACTAAATAATTAAAATTCACATATGCATATATGCAGCTAAATAATAGTTAAGCAATAATATGCTTGTTCGACAATGACAGGATAATGCTCGCTTTCACAGCGGCAATTTGTATTCATATAAATAAATTTCACTAAATATGATACTGAGATTTTAAAATTGATTATTTAAATATGTAAAGCCAAATTTTTTTTAATTTCGAAAAAATATCATAAAACGGTTATCAATAAGTTGACATTTCGACAACTCTAAATACATTTATTCCGCAAAAGTAAAGAACACTGCTTCACTAGCAACATTTAATTTTAGTTCGCTCAGAGTTTCAATGCATCTAATTTAAAAATAATTGTGAACAGAGCAAAAGTTTCGATAACTGAGTGAAAATTAAATTGTGTAAAATTCGGCCATTGACCCGGCCCAGCCCAGCCAGTCCCATTTCGTCCCGGATCTACGCGAGCATCGCAACATCCGAATAATTCGTTTGGAAATAATTGCAAAGAAATTGGAAACAATTCAAATAAAATAGAAAACGCATGAACAATGTTAAGCATAGTTGCTACAATAATATGTATATTTGAATGCAAATATGTATGTTTGTGTGAAGCATTGTTGTTGCCAATTTCTGTCAACACTAAAATTCAAATTCAAAACCCAACCAATTAAAATGTCCTCAGTGAATGCATTCTACACCAATATCGACGATATCAATGTACGTGTGTGTGTGTAACTATCACAGTCAAAGTTTGTAAAAAAAGAATTGATATTTGGTCAGGCACAAACGCTTCAGCACAAACTGATTTTCCAAACAACATTGGATCGCATCAATAATGCCGAACGTGTTACAACACTGGCACACTGGTGCGGTTCCTGCTGCTTTTGCTGCATGTCATTTGCATCATTGAGGAATGCAATATGCAGCTTGGCAACTGGTTCGACAACTACAACAACAACAACAGCAGTAGCAGAAGACAACCTTTCTACACTATGTGGGCGAATTGTTTTTGAAGTTGAGTTAAGGTCCTTGGCCCATGTTGTTAATTTGGTTTCCTTTAAAGCAAAAACAACACTAGGAAAATTATTATTTTGATGCGAATGTGAATTGCAGTAGGGAAGATCTGATTTTTATATATTCGTATTACTAACATATTATTAAGTATATGTATAATGTATACACGGATTAAATAACATATATGGTGTATTTTTATCAAACCATATCGACCTGTAAATTGGTAGATGAGCTCCTTTTTCAAATCGGAAGTAAAGTTCTAAGATTAGTTATATCTTAACGACTTCTAACTAAAAATTTATTCAAACACGTCATATTTCGTTAAATCGATTTCACAAAGCCGATTTTGCTATCCTGACCTGCAAGAAATGCCTTAAAGATACGGATACAACAACACAATAAAATTTATCATTTTCATATCACTTCTTCTTTTAAACAATTTCAAACTTATTGGTTAAATTACGATCTAAAAACATAAATGTATGTACAACTTAAGTAAGCGAAAAAATTAAACGTTCAGTAAAACAAACCAACAAATGTTTAAAAAAATATAAGAGATGGAGAAAATTTGTTAAAAATATTTCTGAAGCATGTAAAAATGTTACAGGAAACTTAACCGCTACTTGAGTAGAGCTACTAGTTAAACTACATGTAAAATATCCGGTACATTTTTATCAGGGTAGTGTATAATACGCTCACTGAAATGCACAATGAAAGAACTTTCAAATGCTATAACGTGATTATAGAAGCATTTACTTTAAAATATTAGATTTCTATTTCAACATTTGTAATTAATTATGTTTACATATTCGCATAAGACATATTAAACGATATATTTAAAACTACTTCTTACAAGCTATGATAAGTAGTTAAAATACCTGTTAAGTTTGAACGAATATTTAATTATATAAACCAAAGCGCCGAGTTCAACTTATTTTGTGGAGTACATTAAGATGACTGACAAACGATGCTGGAGCGGAGCTGCATTTGCATTAAATAAATTAAGTTGCAATTAATCAATATTATTCTTTATAATCCTGGGGAAAAGGATATGAACCTCGAGACGATGTCACATTAAATGAATATTTGTTTTGTTCTGACATGCAATTATAAAAAGTAGTCGCTGTCCTATTAATCGTGTCAGTAAGTGTTATTACTATTGCAAAATACACTCGACTATCGTGTTCTGTACAGTATTATTAGATACAAGTCGATGAGTCCTCCGCCATCATCATAACGTTAATGATAGATGAGCGAGCGCAACACCTTGTTTAAGGAGATTGCTTTCATTAGCAACAAAGGCCTTGGAACGCGTTAGCGTTGGAAGCGCACTTGTTATGGTTTCAAGAGCTTCTGTCGTTCTCCTTTAATGGCGCGTAGACGTGGTAGCAACATCTCATCTCGTTTATTTAGCTGCCATCAATTCAAAGTAATTATATTGATTATCAATTTATGTATTTATTGCCATTGGCAGCTATGACCGACCGGCCGGCCAGTCGGCCTACTTCATAGTAATTATGTTAATGATGTTGGTGGTCTTGCTAAATAAGGATAAGCATGAATAAGAGTATTGGTGCTGATCAAGTTTGTTGCAAATGTGCAACTGTTGCAAATTATCCTCTCTAAGCTAAATTGAAATTCGTGTTCGTATTAAAATCAATGAGATTTGACGAAATTCTTATTTTAAATATCCAGTCTTAGAGTTAGACAATAAATTTAAAAACAAAAGCATTTTCGTGCCCTTTTTCCATAATACCAACAATACTCAGTTCTAATATGGTTGAAGTTAGGAAAATAAACAACAGTTTACAAACCAAATTTTGTTACTTCTAGTAATAGCTTTAAAGCGATATTAAACAAAGCGGTGTTTGCTTTAAACAATCTGAAAACAAGAAGATATCGTGTAGCTTGGAATTATAAGTCCCGCCTAAATTCCATGCTTTTATAGCACAATTTTCGTATTATAGAACTTTAAACTAGTTACTGGACTATATAGCTTTATCTCTAGTTGGCATTTATTGTTTTCATTACATTGGTTTAATATTACTTTTACATTTTATCATATTAATATATAATTTCAAGTATTTACAATACATTAACTTAATTTAATTCATAATTTTAAATGTTTAAATCTTATTATTACGATACAAATTTATTATTTTTTGCAGCTAATTTAACATTTCTTAATATAGGACATATGTTGTCAAGAAATAATGTTAATTTTACTTTTTGTTAAATGCACACCTTCAATATTAATAAAACATTACTGACAAATTCATTTCTAATGAATGAACTCATTTTTGTTCGACTTTAGTACAGTAAGTAAGAAAACAGAAAACATCGAAAATACTGTCAAAGTTATTTTTCACATTGTTACCTCTTTTTAATTAAAAATCTTGCAGAAGTTGCGCGGGTATAGTCAAAAGAATTTCTTAACGCATCACATACACAAATGCAACTACTCCAGAACTCCCAAACTTACTTTCCAGAGAAAAGGAGTAAGTATGTGTGCATTTTATACGTCGTGTAGAAGTACATATGTATGTGTGTTTCCAATTAATAACCAAATGTCAAAAGCATAAAACTTCTTACAGACGTGATTTTTCATTAAAATGCAACAAAGTCATAATTATAAATACAAGCATGTATGTATGTATGTATGTATGTATGTATGTATGTATGTATGTATGTATGTATGTATGTATGTATGTATGTATGTATGTATGTATGTATGTATGTATGTATGTATGTATATACATATGTAGTGAAGACTCAATTTGTATAGCTTTAAAATTTAAATTCGAATTCTTAACTTTAATATTTGTCCTACCTAAAGAACACTTTAATATATAAAATAGGAAATTGGTGCTTTTCTATTTTAAAAAACTATTTATATATAAAATTTGCAAATTCTGGCAAAGAAGACATTTTACCAAATAGTATTATGAAAAATATAATCTGAAAATCTAATCATAAAATCAACTCTCGACTACTTGACAATTAAAATGATAGTATCCAACAACAAACAAACTCCGTTGTTGTTTTTATTTTCTTAATAACCACGGCAACTACATAAAAAATAATGTTCAAAGAGAGAAGCAACATCGAGGTGGAGAGGGATTATTTCTATTCTTCTCTCACTTAATATTTATTACTCCATGATTGTATCCAATTTTTGTTATTCAGTATAATAAAAAAAAATCTTTAATGTTGTAACTCCTGTAATTTTCAAATAACAGTTAATAAAATTATTACTACGTCGAATTCTTATTAAGTAAGACGTTTCCATTTTAAAAATATTTATATTAATATTATTATTATTATATACTAATTATAAATAAAACTCACTAAGTTCACATACTTCACTATTAACTTTACCGAATATTCGACGACTGTGAACTGATGGCATAAAGTTGCCATTGTTTTCGGAAGGGTACTGAAATTGCGAAAATAAATACATTTTCTACGAACGTAATCAAATGTATTTCCGCAATTATTTGACAACGATTTTCATTTCCATTTTTTTTTTGTTCAAATTTAACTCTAGTCACAGCCGTAACTATTTTACTATTGCTATTGCTATCACTATTACGATTACAATTCCCCAATTCCATTCCCAAGTCAATTGTCAGCCACGTCTCTCTGTCCATCACTCTCGGATCAATCGCCAGCAACCATCGACACGTAGAATGGAACTTCAACAGCAGCGCAAAAACCAATAGAACAGAATAGCACAGCACAACAACAGTCAGTCAGTCAGTCTGTCTGCTTGTCTGTCTGTCAGTCAACTCATCACAACAACAGCAACATTAAGGACATCGTATTATTGTTTACAGATATCAAATATCAAACTTTACACGCGGTTTTTTTTACCTACAACACGAACAGCCGCACCCACTTGAAGTATGGAGAGAGGTGGTTTTTGTGCGTCGGTTTGGGGTGATTTTTGTAATGATATAACTGAGAAGTCATGAAGCTTTTACATATTTTCATCGATAGGGAACATTTGATGTGGGTTGTAACTTTGCTTGTCAATCTCACGAAATTAATATATGCCATATGTATAAAGTAGACTTGACATGGATGTTCTTCTAATTGTACTATGCATGAGCAAAATTCGGTGAGTGGAGAATTTGTGCTCAATTATAACCACCAACAGTTGCTGCTGTGAACATGATGATGATATGTATCGTGATCCTATTCAATATTTAAAATTTAAAATGAGATAAAATTTAATTCTATTCCAAAATAGATTAAAAACAGTTGTTTTTTAAACACAACTGATTGTATCTCATTTTTACCTTACCATGTCCGCTTTTTAGGCCAATTGTCATCCTCTGTGAATGTTTTCAACTAATTAGTTAATTAGTTTATTTTGAACTAAATCAAAATTAAAAGTAGTAATTGCTTGTCAAATTATATTGTATCTAGAATGTAGCCAAATCGGTCTGAAGCAGCGCATGTTGATTTATTATACACTAGAAAATGCCCGGCATGCGTTGCAATGCCACTTAAAAAAAATGGTAGCAGAACTTCCCGGTACTTCCGGGTATTTCTCGGTACTTCCCGGTACTTCCCGGTACTTTCCGGTACTTCCCGGTACTTCTCGGTACTCCCGTTAGTTAGCGGAACTTCTTGGTATTTACCGTTGTAACGATTCTGAGTTATGGCTGTGAAATTATCGGCCTACAAACTCAGAAACAAAATCCCATATTTTAAGGAGCAATATTAGCAATGTCATCGTATATTTTCACTTAATTAAATAAATTGAGAGCGTAATAAGTGGGCGTGGCAGATTTTGTATATCCTATTATTCTTCCCGGTGCATCCCGTTACATGTTTTCTACAGGGTGGCGCAAAATTAATCACCCTATTGGAAGATGCTCTCATTTTTGCAAATGGCCGCCAATGTCAAATCTGTTTTGACATTTGTGGACTAGACAGATACAGAATACAAGTGAATAAGCCATTGAGCGATACACTCCCCAAGAACGCGGAATAATTGTGTCTATTTTTTTGCGTAACAATTCGTCTGTGGTGTTGGCAAAAATCATAATGAGCGATGAGGCTCATTTTCACCTCAGCGGGTACGTGAACAAGCAAAATTATCGCTTCTGGGGAACCGAAAATCCGCGAGTGATGCACGAGAAACCATTACACCCGCTCAAAGTGACTGCCTGGTGCGCTGTTCACGCTGGAGGAGTCATCGGGCCATTTTTTTTCGAGAACGCCGCGGGTCAAACGACAACAGTGGACGGTGCGCGCTATAGGGCAATGTTGACCGAGTTTTTTCTGCCCGAACTGGACGAATTAGGACTGGTGGACATGTGGTTCCAACAGGACGGAGCAACAGCACACACTGCACGAGCCACAACCGACATTCTGAAGGCCGCGTTTCCGGGTCGCTTAATTTCGCGTTTTGGCGATTTGCACTGGCCCGCCAGATCGCCCGATTTAACGGTCCCGAGAATTTATCGCCCGAAACTCTCGCCGAAGTGATGGAAAATGCCATAAAACGAGCCCGTATGGCAATCAATTGTGACGGCGCCCATTTATCCGATATCATCTTCTCAACTTAACACAATTAATTCTAAAGGTCTAAATAAACATAATCAAAAAACAGAATCGAAGTTTTTTATTTAGAAAAAAAATAAGAGCCAAACAACATCGGATGACTTCTTTTGCGCCACCTTGTATATAGCACATCATGTTTCTGAGCAATGATGTTAGGCGTAAAAATGATCCACTCTTTTTTTGAAAGTGTGCGTTAAATTGATCCAAACACGCCCATTTTTGGGGATGTTATCGACAGTGCCCATACAAATTCAGATACCAAATTTCAGATTATATTTTATCTAGAAATCGGTCTGAAGCAGCGCAATATTAGCGAAATAATCTAATATTTTAACTTATTTTTACAAATTGTGGGCGTAATAGGTGGGCGTTTTCTTTTCCCTAAACCTAAGTTGGCGTGAGCACAACAACTTCCCAAAATTTTATCACAATCGGATGAATGGTTTAGACGCGCATAGGGGACAAAGAAAGGTAAAAAATTTCATTTTTATATACTATATTAGGTGTACAAATAAGTTTTTCTCCGTTTTGAGAAAGATGGCGTGGCACGAGGTTTACGTTGGAATTCGCAGATGGTAACCTACTTGAAAATTAGTTTGATTATTCCAGAACAACATAACCTTATCATGTTATTAAGTTCGCATTAGCATCATATATTTTTCTTCATCTAAAAATGTCTCAATTTGAGCCAACTAAGTGTCATTTGCGGGAACTTTTAATTTATTTTTTTAATTTAAAAAAATCTGCTGCTGAGTCGCATCGATTGCTCGTAGAAGCATATAATGAAGATGCTTTGAGTGAGAGAACATGTCGTGAGTGGTTTCAGAAATTTAAAAAGGTGATTTTGACATAAAAGACAAAGATCGCAGTGGAAGGCCGAAAATTTACGAGGATGCAGATTTGGAGAAATTATTGGGTGAAGATTCGTCTCAAACACAAAAGGAACTTGCACTTAGTTTAGAAGTCACTCAGCAAGCAGTCTCACATCGTTTAAAATCGTTTAAATATTATTTTATTAACAAAAAACGGCGGAAACTTATTTGTACACCTAATATATAGATATATTTGTTGTCTGTAGTATATGAAAAAGTTTCTCGGAATTACAGTGAAAGTAAAAAAATATAAATAATTATACTAATTTAAAATTAGTTGAAAACGAAAAAGTTAAACTAACATATGCAGCAGATGATGAAAGCGCATGATAGCGAATATCGTAAGGTAAAATATCCGTATTTTGAAAGTAATTGTTTTATTGTTTTAGTCAAGTAATTTCGAAAAAGAGTCTAAACTCTAAATTTATTATTTCAGCAGTAAATTACACACAATACGTAAATACAAGCAAAAGGATCCAAACTTTATCTCATAAGCACTCAAAAATTAAGGTTTAATGCCAGAAACCGATAAATACGAGTATATAAAAACTTGTTTTAAAATCGATTATCAATACAAACAAATCAAAAACTGATATATCTAAATCATGTTTCGCAAATTGTGAGCTGATATATTTGCTAGTTTACTTGATTTTTCATTGAGACATTTCATTAGCAAAGTAAGTTTTTTTTTAGATTTATATAAGTTATTAGTTCTCTAAATAAAAATCATCTCAAAATCATTTTAATGTTAATCAAATACCTGACATTAAAAATAAATTACACGATCAAAACGAACACGAGCGACTTAGTACGAAATGGAAGAGTTTTCTTTTTTTAACATATTTGCACACTTGTTTTACGACTTCCGCTTGACGTTACGAGAATAACTTTCCGATTTTACGGCATCGTAAATGGAAGCAAAAGTGTCGTAAAGTAATTGAAAACAGAACTGTGAAAATACTCACACAAATCGCAATTTACCAATTCGTATTTCCGTTGTTTAAAAGTTTGGATATTTTCTTACTAGAGTTTTTAATTTCGAACTTTATAGCTTTAAATTCATATTTAACTGGCAGTTTTATGCATTTGCTAAAGCAAGGCGTGGTAAAACAAAAACAAACAAAAAAATAACATTTACAAAGCGAAGCGAATACTGCGGCACAAATTTCTGTCCTTGCCTCCCTAGGGAAACAGAGAGAAAAGCCAGACAGGCAGTGAGGTGACTCTCTGCGACGATATTATCTGCGAAAACTTATCATCATACGTAATTAATGAACAGTAATTGAATTAGAACAAAACTAAAAAGTTTGCACCCGACTGGCCACACGGCAACAGAGAACCAGCAGCCAGAGATGCGAGCGAGACAATGTGATTCACAAGTTAATTCCATTTGATACGTGACAATTTAATCCGAGTGCTTAACATCTGAAAATAGCAAGAATGTACCTAAGGGATGCGAAATAGACGACGACGAAGAAGAAGAAACAACATCAGCAGCAGTACTAGCAGAAGGTGTACACGTTGAAGTATTGTAGAAGTAGAAGCAGTGCCTGCCGAGAATCCACCGACTTAACCGCCAAACAAAACCAACTCGATTGCATGTCATGGCTCCCTTTCCGTTCTTATAAATGGAGCATGCGACTATTTTTACACTCTTTAGCAGGCCAAGCCTCAATTTCATTTTACACCCTCCAGCAGCCAACTAGCGAAACCCTAAACTAAACCACTGAACCACAAATATATACACCGCACTTCACCGCACCACCAAGTGACATCAGGGTTGCCACTGCAAATCGAAAAAAAGGAGAAAAAAATGGATACAAAATGGAGAAAGTATAAAAGTGAAGTGCCTCATCATTCGATGGAGCAGAATATTGTGCAATTGTTTAACAATTTTCAAAGAGTAACCAGTTTTTTAATACCTTACACAAGAAGGAGTTAAAATTGAGACGAATACCGAGTTTTATACAATAAAAAAAAATAATATTAATCAGTTACTAGTTACTCGTGGAGGTTATTCGATAAATCAGTAAAGCGCGTTTGACATGCTTGGTGCGTTTGAATCCAGGTTCAATTTCCATCCGGAGAAAATTAAAATTTGAAAAATTTAAGTTAAAATTATAAATTTTATTTTATGAATTATCAATTAAGAAAATGAATGAAAATTCAAACCTGACTTCATATACAGAATGAAAAAAGAAAAACTTTCTTTTATGTTCTTAAAACAGAAAAATATCGATTACTCTTAAAAAAAAATAACGATTACTTTGAATACTGTAGAAAATTTAAATTGGCAAAAATCTTTTTAAAAGGATTGTTTTTATAGCTTAAATGGTCATTAATATGAATTTCAACACTTTTAACACAATTTTTTTTACACTGTTAGTCCAAAACTTTCGATTCTTAAGTCGATATATCGAAATCGTCAACCAATATTTCCCAGTTTAATAGGTTTATCGGATTTTGATATAAAACTCCTTAAGATTATTACATTTTAATCGATATCTTGACGTTTATTTATTCAGTTGTTCTTATCATATATAACTATTATCCGGTTAGTCACTTTATTGGTATTCGAATTCTAATCTCAGTTGGCATCACTCTTGTCCTGTTTAGTAGCTTAATTTGTTGTTTTTATTGAAGTAGCAATCGCCAATCTCAATTGCCACTTGGCTCGGTGTCGTCCAAAAGAGTGAGCATAGGTTGGGAACCACTGATTCCGATAAGTGTGTGCATTGAAGTGTGCACGAGTGAATTAACCCCATCACTGGAAAAAAGATAACGACAGCGCGATTCGACTATGACGAAGCCTCATTTCAACACACGCTTACGGCGCTCTGCAAACGGAGAAGTATGACTTTGAAATATTTGAAAAAGCTTAGCGTCATGGTAACATCAGCCAACCAGTCAGACCGCCATCCAGCCAACAGCGACAAGCAGTAGTAAAAATAAACGCTTTATAGCTTGGCTTTTATTTGGGATTTCCAAGGAGTTCATCCTTTCAGTATCTACTATTGAATTACTAGCAAATTTTCCGTGTAACCTCTATCCTTTTGTGATGGCATACATATGTATGTATATAAAGCGATGTATTTACCTTATATGTAGCTTAATTTATATCTCAATTGCTAATCGGTTAATGTGATATCTTTATACGCATGGAACAGTGTTGTTTTAATTTTACAGACGAAAGCGGAATATGGTATTAAATTGTGTTAATTTTATTGATTCAGGAAAATTGGTACATTAAAATTTTCATACAGAGCTCCCAAATTGAAAACCTCAGTCGTAGAATAGTTCATGAGCATCCGAAGATTTATAAGAGTTTTTTTCTACTCGCTTTAAAAGGCATGAGAATTAATAATAAGATTAACTAATAAGAGTTTAAGGCGATTGAGCTATATAAGAATATATGCTCCCACACATGCATAAGAGCAGTTGAAAAGTTAAAAAAAATGGCAAACCTTTTTCCACCCACTGCAGGAGAGTTTTCAACCCCTCTTAACCTATACAAATTACACTTATGAACTTTTCACATACTCGTATATGTATTTCATATGTGGTGCACTGGAAACCAATAAGCACATACTCGGGCAATTACTTCAATTTAAAAGGTTTGACTGAAAAACGAATTCTAATCCAAAAATTTTCCATTTTTAAATTGTAGCTAAAGAAAAAAATGGAAAAATGTAAGAAGGGCACTCACCAAAGACTCTTGATTAGTTTTGCATATTTATCAATGTTGGTACCGATTTGATATTTACCGTAAACGCAAATCTGTTTTACATTGAATATCAGTTTTATTTAAAATGTTATGATATTGTATATAAAATGAATGCTATAAGGGTTATTTGTTAAAAAATACCAACACACAGAAAACAAATTCATATACAATTAACAATTTGCAGGTTGAAAATTTTCAACGCTAATGAACACGTGGCAAATAATCTTTTATTGATAGAGGAAACTTTTTCAAATTCGAGTTAATGTCTCAAAAATATAAGCAATCATTCAATCAACTGATTTCAACACAATGAGTGATACTTGCAAATTTAAATGCTCGAAAATGATCTCCATAACAAGAATTCACTAAACTAAATTACTTAGTATACGAATAAACGTTCATATTATGTTCATATACTAAGTCCTTTATTCCAACAACAAAATTATAGCAAATTATCGTTTTCAAGCAGGCAAAATGAGCAATTAATAAATTCAATTTAGTAGGTGGCAGCTGAAAATGCAATTATAAATTAAACAGCGTACAAAAAACGTTTCATTAAATTAAGTAAAAAATAAATAAACAATTAAAAATATTATAATATTGTATTATAATGCGATTATTTCGTAGAATAAACAGAAATAATAAATGCGAACAAAAACGGACGCAGACACCTTTTGAACAAATAAAATACGCAAGGAAACCCCAGCTAAAAGGTAAAACAGAAAACAAAATGAAAAAATAGAAGAGAAAAGAAAATAAAACTCTTTCGAACATTTAAGTCGCAAGTGCTGGAGCGCTGTAAAACGCTCAAATACCTCAAAATAAAACCGTTGTGTGCGCTAAAAATAATAATAATAAATTTAAGCAAGTAAACGAATTTCATTCATGGCTTGCACAAAACTTAAATACCTTGTAAATTATTAAGCCATTTGGTAATCCACAAATTTACAGTTTAAACTGTAAGTAAGGATAAAGAGGTTTTGAAATTTATTTTTATAGCATTTTCTTCTTGTTTTTGAAAGAAAAGTAGAAATTTAAAAGGCGCTTCAAAATTAACTCTAAACGAGTACTCAACTTTCAGTGGGTACATTTAAATACTTGCCTCATGCATTTCTTATTTCGTTTTAAGTTTACACAACCTCTTAACTTAGGCCTGCACAGCTCATTATTTACAGGTATATTATATATTATCATAATTCACAAATGCTCTAACCAATATCATTCTACTATAAACTATAGTGTAATCCAACATCTGTTTGTCTGTTGTTCTGGGTAAACTTGGGAACCGCTTAACCGATTCCATTTAAATATGGTATACATAGTCTTTAGATGCCGGGACTAATTATAGGTACGCCTCGGCCACAATTTATATTAATAATATTGCTCTTAAAAATTATATATGAAATCTGAGTTGGTATGAACATCTTCGACAACTTAACTAAAATTTGATATGATGGGTTCATTTCAACGGCCATTTTAAGAAATAGGTATGAACATTTCTACGTCCGAAAGAAATATTAGGTGATATGAAATCGACCGATTATATCGTTAATATCGTGGCGATACATATTTGAAAGCCTAAAACGGAGAGTACCAGGAAGCCCATGAGAAGTTCTGCATTCTATGATAATAAAATTTTCTGTGAAAGTAAATGTGATGGAATGACCTAAAAGTTCTGATTGATGTAATTACGGGGCATAATATATGTGGTCAACATATGACCAACATGGGCGTCATCAACAATCCAATTTGTCAGTCCTGGGAAGGTGCAAACGTTTAATTATATTAATTAACCTTTATAACTTCGAATACTTCTTTACATGTACAAACGATCTTAAAGAAATATCTCAATTTTATTATTCACACAAAATCCTCTATTGAAACACTTCATTTATAATGAAAAAATAATGAAAATCGCTTCACCAGATCTTGAGTGTACATGGAACTATACTTTTAGATAGAGATGCAGACGTTTATCTGACAGATAAGTATACAAAATGAGAGATGTTAGATTTAGAGATTTTTAAGTACAGAACAAATTATTAATTAATTATTTTACGCATTATTTTGAGCATTTGGAAGCGTACATTTGAAATTTTGTTACCTATCAGAACTTCGTTGTGGGGTATAAAAAAGAAACAACAAAAAGCAAGAAAATAAAAAACAAAAGCCACTTTGCAGTAATTGCGTGAAAGTAGACAAAATCACACAAAAAGCGTAAAACCAAAAGAACGAGTATCTGCACAAGCTGAAAGAAAAAAGAAAAGAAAAAGACAAATGTAAAGTGATAATGAAATGCACACAAAAAAAGATGACGAAAAGTAAAAAAAGAGGGAGTACGAATATAAGAAAATTCGCACACTTTCCACGATTTTTATTTTATTTTATTCATTTTACTTTTTGTGTGTTTTTTGTTTGTTCGAAAAGATAGTCTTGAGTGGTTTGTAGGTACGTATCTACATATCTACTATGAGTATCTGTAAATAAGCGCTGAAGTACCGTATCTGCAGGAAAACTCAATTTTCGGATGCATCGTCTTTGTGTACTACGTCATCATTCCCAAGAGTGTGGTTGCCTGTTTGCTTACAAACACTCAGATACTATATATACACGAACACAAACGCACACAATTACTTACCCACACATACGCATACACACATACACTTATACACACACACATGACTTTCGATGTGCGTTCAGGATTCCGTTTTCCTGATGAGAATTTGTTTTTCCCAAGAATATTGTTCTGCCTTATACTACATGTATTCTATCTCACGTTATTTTCCTTTTGAATGCACCACACTTTTGTGAAAATATTTGTTGTTGCTTAACATTTTGCTATAAATATATAAGTTTAAGTTATTTTTAAGTTTAGGTTATTGACGACCGAAGATCATTTTCTCAAAAGATTTATTAAACATAGAAATTTTCTAAAATAATATTTCCATGTTTAAAATTTTCTATGAAAATTTAACATAACGTATAAGTATTAAAATAATATGATAGTGTTATGTTAGATTTACATGAAGCAATATTTATTTAACATGACGCAGTGTTAATTTAACATGAAATGTAATGTTAAATTCACACTAAAAAAAAATTACCATGTAGAAAGTGTTATATTTAAGTATACATTTTGAGCTAATGTGTCAAAGGGTTTGCATATATCAACATGGCAATAGTGTTAAATTAACATTTGGTCCTATTGACTCATCATTTTTGATTGTAATAACAGAATATCTCGAGATTTTTTCTGATAGCTAAAAACAATTAATAACTCTTAAAGTGTTATTTGTAACATGTTCTTTAACGTTAATAAATGTTAATTTTATATTAATTTAAAAAAAAAAAATTTGTTCTGTGTTTGACAGAGTAGATAATGGCATTTAGATGTATGTGTGTCCATCCTATTCTTTGTACCTCTCACGCATAGTTTAGCTGTAAAGTGTAGGGCATTTGCGATAGACGCCAAAACTGGCTATTATAAATTTATACTTAGATTTTTTCTTTTTCTTATTTTGGTTTTTATGTGACAAAAAATGAAAACCAAAAAACAAAACAAAAGGAATCCTTGTTTATTTGTTTGTCAGTTCTGTTTGCTTTGTTTGTTGCAAATAGTTTTATCTCTCAACACTCGAAATTGCTCAACTTGCAATTAAGAATATTTATACACATCAAAGGGGCATCTTAGGATTGGATGAATGGATGGAGGAGCTTCAGCAGCAGCATCAACAGCGCTGAAATTCCTCGAGGACTCTTTACAATTTGTGAATAGTCAACGGTGCGTATGAGTAATTTTATGCTTTTGTGGCGGCCTCTTTCGCTTGCGTTGATTAAATTGAAAAATGCCAAGTGAAAGTATCAACTCGAATTAGTTGCTTGGATTGTGCTTCATGAGAGAGGACCTCTATTTTAACTGTTTTTTTCTCTCTTTCAAGTCGTTTGAGTATTTTTATTAGGTTAGAAGCGCTCTTTAAATGAAATATAAAACAGTTTTAAAAAAATCCAATTTTTTTCTCTCAATATAAATTTGTACATGTTAAAAAAACTTATGATTAAAGTATTAAATATTCTACAGGTTCAATAGTATGAAGTTTGTATCCATAATTGTTGCAAAAAATTTACTATCTATTGTTTTAGAGGAGAGGTTTCTTTGAGTTGATAATTTCTTTGTGTATGATAAGAGTGACCCACATTTCAACTCTCTTTGTTTATTTAATTCAGTTGAAAGTAATAATAACGTTGAGAAAATTCTTATATTAACTTATTCATATATCAATAATAGGGCTCATTAAACGGCGTAAGTTTGCAATTTCTCAAAATTTTTCAACTTTAGGTGAGCTATTTAATGTAAATGAAACGTAAAATTCGTAGAAATCAACCAAATGACAGCTGACATTTTTATTAATAAATATGAGCACTACGACCTGAAAGATCTATTGTGCAGCTTAGTTGCCTACAAATATAATTCTAGACTATTTATAAATCTCGTAATTGTTGTTGTCAACATTTTTTCTATGTCATTTGGAACCAGAAATCCAAATCTCAATCTTGCCACCGCTGGACAAGTGCAAAGAACATGTTTAGCCGTTTCCTGCTCCTCTTGGCAGAGTCGGCATGAATCATTTTCTACTACTCCAATTTTCTTCAGATGGTAATTGAGTTTACAGTGTCCTGTTAATAGTTCACTATAGAGTTTAATGTCTTTCCTGCTTAGGTTTAGAACAGCTTCTTCTTAAATATGAGTCTTCTTGACTGCCGCATGCCTGTTTAGGCTCAAGTAGACTTTGGTTTTCCCATAAGCGTATCAAGTTATTTACTGTTTACCACATAGAAGGGTTTTGGACCTATGAACGGAGTTTCTGCACAGTTGACATATTGGCCGGTTTGTATGTCTTCGTATGTAGGGTTGCTGGTTTTGGTGCATTTAATTTTCTTAATAATTTGTTTTGTCTATTTAAAAATAACTTAATCTTTCTTTGTTAATGTTGAATTGTGTTGTCATTTTGAAATTAAAATCATCTCTCTTTTACCATGCAATTAAATATTGTATTTCATTTTTAATTGCTTTTATTCAATTTCATTTTCTTTAAATAATTTAAATATCATCGAATAAATCAAAACTTAGCAATATTTAGAGAGTACTGATTTGAGTCAATGGCAACCCTTGTGATATGCGTATGTTTGCACAGTAGTTTACTCCTTACGTTGGGCTTGTAAACTTTGTAAACTCTTGTCCATACAAATTTTTTGAAGTTAGTTTACGTAGACGAAAGTTTATAAAAGATTCAGGCCCGTATTCATAGTCCTACACCAAAGTATACTTAAAAAAAACATAACGTTAAAAATATGTTTGTATATATTTTACTACTAGTTTAAAGCACCCGGTTTTATATTAATAGAATCATATCAAAGTTTATTAGTAGATTAAGATCAATAAACTTACTTAACCATATATTTCCTTACTTAATCTTATTATCATAGAGTACTACGTTTCTGAGATACAAAGATGGACATAAAGATGGTAGATTTTACTCGTATTTCCATATCAAATTTTGGTGAAGTTGTCGACAGTGACCATGCATCCATAGTACATACTTTTTTTTGGAAGCAATTAAAAATAATTAAGGATATAAAGAAACAATAATTTTAATATATATTTTTGAATACACCTCGTATATCTAGGTGTGTTGAAAAAGTAAGGTGACTTTTCAGAATTCGCGGGCAACGTACTAAATTCAATTGTCGATTTTTTTGTTTTGTTATGTTGGTACATTCGTCACGAACATATTTTTACACTATCATCTATATAATATGTTTAGTTTGTTTGTGAGAGGCATGACTTGTTCTGCGATTTTCTGCTATCGTAAGAAATGGATCAAAAAATGTTGTGAGTAAAAAAACTGTTTTCAAGTGGTACAAACTCTTCCAAGATGGCCAGGACGATGCCAATGACGAGCCTGCCTCTGGACTCCCAAGCACGTTCACAACAGATGAAAACGTTCATGCAGTGAAGAAAAGAAGTTGCTGAGGATGTTGTCAGATCGGTTGGCTCGTGCTTTGTAAATTGTGTTTTTGTATTTTATTGGATGAGGGAGCCCTTAAATGTTATTTGAAGCATATATTTAGGTTATATTTCTGGTGTTATGCCGTGTTTCGATCGCGTTCGGACGTGTTTAATTTTGCTCCGTGTTTGCGAAAGTGTATTCAATTAAAAATATTAATAAATAAAAATAAGCACATAGCTGGATAGTTACCTATGTCGGCTTATAACTTTGTTGATTTTTTTTTTGTCAAAACAAAATAATTAAATAGAAAGAACATAAACAAAAAGAAAATAAACATAAACAAACCTGAAATGAAAAAAACAAATTTCGGCGGGCATTCGCCGAAAAAAAGTGTAGAAACCGTTTCGCCAGGCGCAGCAACAAAAATCTCAGTCAGCGCTTCGTCGCAGAAAGACGAAAGCAGTGTAAAGAAAAATGCAAAAACCGTTTTAGGCGCGCAAACCAATTTGTTGGACACTCCCGCTCAAAGTGCAAACACTTTGCCTTTCCTCTCCAACCAAAATACCCCGCAAGCTGTATCGTCTGCTTTGGTATCAAATCCTGCTTTAACACAAAAACAACATACAGAGGTACTAGCATCGTCGCAACTGCCTACACTTTCTTGGAGCGCTGAATGTGTAACACCCCTGCAGGAAAAAGTAATGACATCTAACTCATCAGCAAATGAATCTGATTTCAAGACTTCATCAATTAGTCAAAGTGCTAAAGTTAACACTCCGGCTCTGAAACAAATAGGAATAGACCGCTATACAAAAATTGTTAAGCGAAAAATAAGCCCTAAATCTGCAGTTATAAACAAAAATTCTAAAATTGCGAAAGTTAATTCTGGTGATTCAATTTCTACCAATCGTTTTTCTTTATTAAGCAGTGATGACCCTGACACCGAACCTACCCCTTCAACTACCAAACCTCCACCAATTTATCTGCGCGAAAGTAGCTCAAATACCCTTGTGCAACAGATAATAAAGCTAATTGGAAATAATTTCCATATCATACCTCTGTTAAAAGGCAACATTAGGGAAACTAAAGTCCAAACTTATGACGAAAAGTCTTTTAGAACCATCGTTGGCAATTTCGAGAAGAATGGTAAAAACTTTTATACCTATCAACTTAAGAGCGGCAAAGGCTTAGTTGTAGTTATAAAAGGTATTGAACCCGATGTTGATCCTAATGACATTAAAGATGCTTTAAGTGCCGAAGGATTTTCAGCTAAAAGCGTTTTTAATATAAAAAACAAATTGAAAGTTTCGCAACCACTATTTAGAATAGAGTTAGACCCAGTTGCACACAAACTCAAGAAGGGCGAATGCCACCCCATATACAACCTGCGATACTTGCTACACCGCAGAATCACGGTTGAAGAACCCCACAAGCGCACAGGCCCAGTTCAATGCGCCAACTGTCAGGAGTATGGGCATACAAAAACGTATTGCACCCTTCGCAGCGTATGCGTTATTTGTGGTGATCTTCACGCCACATCTGATTGCGCGGCAAATAAAAATGACGCAGGTGTTAAAAAATGTAGTAACTGTGGTGACAATCATACTGCTAACTACAGAGGCTGCCCAGTCTACACCCAATTAAAAGCGAAAATGAACCCAAGCAAAAAACAAGTTGCACCAAAAAAAAACGACGTTCCCATCTTTATTGCTCCCGTCACGCAAGTAACACCAAACCAGTCTTCAGCCCAGTCTTACGCAAGCGTTTTAAAAACAGCTTCTGCTCCACCGATTAATGTCTCAACTCAACCCCAAAATTTAGAATCAATGATTTTTACGCTAACCCAAAGTTTGACCCAGTTTATGGCATCCATGCAAGGTATGTTCCAACAACTTATGCAAAATCAAAACCAGTTGATTCAGACCCTTTTGCAAAACAAATGAATGTCATCAAAATTTGTCATTGGAATGCAAACGGCATTAGCCAACACAAACTTGAAATACAAAATTTTTTAGCTAATAATGAAGTAGATATTTTGCTTATTTCAGAAACCCATCTCACCCATAAAAATAACTTTTATTTAGAAAACTACTTGTTTTACGACACCAAACATTCTGATGGTAAAGCGCATGGCGGCACTGGCATACTCATTAAGTCCAGAATTAAGCATTATGCTCTAGAAAACTTTAGTGAAAGTTTCCTGCAAGCTACATCAATCTGTCTTACTGAATGGTCAGAAAAAATTAATGTATCAGCAATATATTGCCCACCGAGATTTACAGTTACATCACAACAGTTTAAAGACTTTTTCAAAAGCCTTGGGAGTAAATTTCTAGCTGCTGGCGACTATAACGCCAAACATACACACTGGGGGTCTAGACTAATTACTCCCAAAGGTAGGCAGTTATGGCATACACTTTCTCTCGATAATACTCTAGACTTTGTTTCCTCTGGCCACCCCACTTACTGGCCGACTGACCCCCGAAAGATTCCCGATCTTATTGATTTCGGGGTTGTAAAAAATATCAAACGAAATCAAATTAGAGTAGAAACATGCCATGATCTTTCATCTGACCATTCGCCAGTTTTTATAAATATTTCGGACCAGATGTATATTGAAAACTTCCCTAAAAATTTAACAAATAATTCGACCAATTGGCTTCAATATAAAAAATATATTAGTTCGCATCTAATATTAGATCCCAAACTTGACAGTAGTTGTAATGTAGATTTAGCTATTGAAGGAATTGTGAAAACAATGACCCTGGCAGCACAAAATTCGACCCCAAACTTCAATAATCAAAACTTAACGAGGAATCAAACAATAAGAACAAATACCGCCATTCAAAAACTTGTCTGTACAAAAAGAAAGCTGAGAAGGGATTGGCAAAATCACAGATCTCCGCAGCTAAAACGCGATCTAGTAGCTGCCACAAAGGCTCTAAAAAACGCCTTGTTAGGGGGAAAAAAAAAAACCTCCAACATTTTCTTGAAAATCTCACGCCAACTGCCGCCACCGATTATTCGTTGTGGCAAGCAACAAAAAACTTAAAACGCCCCATGCAAAGAGAATCACCGATTCGACTCCCAAATGGTGCTTGGGCAAGAAGCGATGCTGAGAAAGGTTCAGCTTTCGCAAATCACCTTAAAAACGTTTTTAAACCCAACCTACAGGTTGGCCTTGATCCCACACGAATTTTTCCCAAAAGCAGCTTTATACCCATATCACTTACAGTGCAAGAAGTATCATTAGCCATTCAACAAATTAACCCAAAAAAGGCGCCAGGTTATGATCTTATAACTGGTAAAATGATTAGGGAACTTCCTTATATTGCTGTTGAACTTCTTGTCCTCGTCTTTAACGGTATATTTCGATTTGGATATTACCCTAAAGCATGGAAAATTTCAGAAATTAAAATGATTCCAAAGATTGGCAAAGATCCGACCCATGTTGCTTCTTACAGACCTATTAGCTTGTTACCCACTCTTTCCAAACTTTTTGAAAAATTATTGCAAGCTAAAACCAGTCCTTCTTTATTAGATAATATTGTCCCTCAGCACCAATTCGGCTTCCGAACGAAGCACAGCACTATAGAGCAAGTCCACAGAATTGTGTCAGATATAAACAATGCGCTTGATAAGAAAAAATTTTGTACAGCTATATTTTTAGATGTAGCACAAGCTTTTGACAAAGTCTGGCACAAAGGCTTGGTTTACAAAATTAAAACACTGCTTCCCTGCAATATTCACAGTATCCTCGAATCATATCTCGAATATCGGGTCTTTAGGGTTAAGCACAAGAATTTTGTTTCTAGAGATTTCAATATTCAGGCCGGAGTACCCCAAGGTAGTATACTGGGCCCACTTTTATATCTAATTTACACGGCAGACCTGCCGTCTGATAGGCATCTGACCACTTCGACATTTGCTGATGACACTGCGATTTTAAGCATTCACTCTAATCCGAGAATAGCGACACGCGACCTGCAAACACACCTGTATAAGCTCGAGAATTGGTTGGCTGCATGGCGAATAAGAGTTAACGAGTCTAAAAGCTGCCACGTCACTTTTACACTTAAACGTGACACATGCCCTCCGATTACCCTGAACGGTGTTTCAATTCCGCAGAAAAACGAAGTCAAATACCTCGGAATTCATCTGGATAGGCGACTGACATGGAAGACCCACATCGAAGCTAAAAAGCAGCAAATAAAATTAAAGTCCATTAGTCTGCACTGGCTCCTGAATAAACACTCAACCGTCAGCCTTGACAACAAAGTATTGATCTACAAATCAATAATAAAACCAATCTGGATGTACGGAATTCAACTATGGGGCTCAGCGAGTTCTTCTAACATAGAAGTGCTCCAACGTGCACAGTCAAAAACTTTAAGGACAATTACAGCTGCTCACTGGTTCATTCGAAACTCTGCGATTCACAAGGACCTTAACATCTCAACAGTTAAAGAAGAGATTTGCAAGACTACTGTAAAATACAAAAATCGACTTAAACTACACCCAAATGTCCTTGCAAAAAATTTGTTAATTGACCCAGGACCGCGTCGATTAAAAAGGAAAACTATTTAGCCTTGAGTTCGCAAATTACATCAAACTGATATTCTTGACAGTATACCACATCCGATGCACAGCTTACGAAAGCCCTATGATGCACTAGGTTGCATTGGCAAATTTCTACGTACTTTTTATTGGAAATGGTGCATGATGCTTCTTTTTGCATTGGCTCTAGGTCACAACGTAATGTCCCCATGATACGCCAGGTCGTATTGGGCATGAACAGCGTGTCATGCGACTAAGGCATATAACTACGACATACAGCATGCGAAGGCCCTATGATGCACTAGGTTGCATTGGCCTTTGCCAGCGTGCTTCAAATTGGAAATCGTCCTATTATGCTTTACTCAGCATACTTGATCTCAATGTTAAGATCCCACGATACGCAAGGTCGTATTGGTCTTTGACATCGTGTCATCCGACAACGATATACTACAGGCCACTTGATCACAATGTTAAGATCCCACGATACGCAAGGTCGTATTGGTCTTTGACATCGTGTCATCCGACAACGATATACTACATGCTAAGGCCCCATGATGCGCTAGGTCGCATTGGCCTCCGTCATCGTGCTTTTCTTTTTTATCATTGTCTGCTTTGCGCATAAGCCAAATACTTTGGAAACTATATTGTGATTGTCCACATAATTGTTATATAAAATTTGCTTTATCAATTTGTTTTATAAATAACCTTTTTTATTTTTAGCTAAAACTTCAATTCCTGCTTAAATAAGTACATTTGACTTACTTTGATTTACAGCAACAGCTCAAGCATTGGCTTGTAGCTTAAAGCATTAATTTAGATATTAAGATATGATGAATTATTGTTAGTTCTAATACAGAAGATTCAATAAATAAAGAATTAAAATAAAAAAAAAAATAAAAAAAAATATTTCTGGTTTACAGTGAAAATGAGAAGATGGGCAAGAAATATGGTATACAAAATGTAAGATAGTTAGTGGAGTTTTAACCCTATCCTATTAAAATTTGATTATATTAAAGCATTTTTCAGAAAAATTTTTTGAAGATAATTTTTTTTATTTTACAAGGTATTACAAAAAATTTCAAAATGGTATAAAGAACTCTTCGATCCCTTTCATTTAAAACCTCACTTATACTGATCCGATTCGAAACTCAGCGAATATTTCAAATCAAAAAAAGGTAATATTCAACTTCAAAGCTTCCCCGCAGTCATACTGCTCCAATCCGAACATTTTTTTACCAATGCAAATTTAGCTCGCAGGGTTCATGTCTTATAACAAAAAATGGAGACACCGGAGCACGATTTAATTCATCCCAAAATTTGTATTTTCAATTAAATATTAATTGTATCAAACAAAAAAGTTTTGTATTGATACATTGTATTCGGAATATTTTGTTCTGTGTACAAGTGCAAAAGTGTAAAGGTATTTCGTTCTCATAACAATATTTGTTAACTTATTTGTTGCCATTCAAAATTCCAGCCATTGTAAATTTGATATAAATACATTTTTTATACGGTCAAGAGAAATGTTAAACTACTTTGCAATTCTGTAAAACATTTTTGAAATAGTTCATAACGCAAAGCTTTGCGGTATTTCGCTTTCGTTTGGACTGTAATAATTTATCGATTTCAACTGTTCGTTCAACTTAATTAATTGCTGCATTAAAAACTGAGCAAAGACTCTTTTTTATGCCGGCAATTTTTTGCGCTGTTTCTGACTTTGTACAAGCGCAAAGTAAATGAATCTATGAATGAGCGAATGAATGCGAAAAGTGTTGTACTTGCTTTTATGAGTGCGCTTTTTAATCACTTAAAAATTCCAGCTCCTTTTGATATTGTAAACATTAAATTTCGGTGGTCATTTTACGCGTCGCAGCACCAACAGACGGACTGACTGACAGACAGACGGACATAAACGAACAGACCTAAAGTCCGGCATAACTAAAGCAAAAGCACTTGTGGCAGCAAATTGAGAGCCATTGTTAGCAGTTTTCGACGAACAATTTCATTCCTCAAACAATGTTTTGTTTTTGTTTTTTTCCTCACTTTTTTCACTCCTTTAACAATGCACTTCAATTTTGTACAAAAACACAAAAAGCTCACAACGCGATGACACGGCAGCAATTTCAAACGAAAACAGACAAAAGAAGTTTAAAAAAATATATTCGTATATGTATGTAAGTTTACTTGGTCTGACCGACTTACACTTGCACAGAAATCACACACATACGAGTATGTACATATCTTGAACGCTTCTTGCTTTCGAAAAAGAAGTTTGTGCGTCGACTTTTGACCAGATACAAATTTTTTCAATTTTAAATAGCTAGAACCGAACGATTTCAGCTCGAATGAAACTTCGATTTCGGTACCATCTAACTTCAAGTAACCATTTTAAACCTGGTTAAAAAAATTATATCGGTTTTCTTTCTGAAATCGGTTTCTGACCATAAGTAGTTGATACTAATTATCATGGCCATACTCGAAATATTAAGTAGAAGGCAGTTATCTCAGCTATTCTTAACCATATCGAATGTGCGTGCATACTTTTGGCGGGATCTACAATTTCAAGGCCGAATCCAATGACAGATTAAGGAGATTATTTGATTTGAAATCAAATTCTCTAATTTAAATTAAGTTGTCAATATCCTTAAAAGGTGACACTCGAACAGAAAATATTATTTTTACTTTGTTTCGAGTGGGAATTAAACCTTTGGTGACAAACGCTTCGAGTATACTAAACCCACTAACCAACTGAGCTATTGACCGGCGCTTTGGACATACAAATTTTAACTGAAGAAGACATCCGACGCATTACCAATGAAAATTTGAAGCTAAAATTAAAAATATAAATGATCAGCAAAGCATGGTAGAAGAGATGGTAGATATACTGCAAGAAATATGATTATGTGTAAAATTAACTCAAACACTAATTCAAATGCAAAGGGGTTTTAAATTTATATATCTGTAATTTCGGAATAATAAAAATTGGAACTGGACTGAAGAATTTAGAACAGGAATAGAAACGACAAGAGACAAGAGAGTCGTTCTGTAATTATAAGAAAATAATCTGCAGTAGTGACTTTAACATCTGTCTCAGGAATTTTTTGTTTAAATGTTGTGTGGTCATTACGTTTGTACGCCATGGAGATATGGACAGAATAGAATTCCTCAAAATGTGGATATATACTAGAATATTGAAAATCTAATGGACTGATCACGTTTCCAATAGTGAAGTCATGTGTCGACCGAATCGAAATGGATAACTTTTTCCTACAATATAAGTAATTCGAAGATAACATGATTATCTAGAAAATATACTTAGAAATTCAAATAAAATTTCCTGTAGCTCATTTTGGTAGAAGAACGATGTGTCAGGAAGAAGCAGTGGTCATAGCAGGTAAAAAACATGCATTGGATTGAATGTGGTAATATTAGAGAGCTATGGAATGTTATCAGAGCTACAGGAGCTTTAATTGACATTGTCAACAATATAGTTTGGCATGCTTAATTATAATTAGTAGTTAAACATTTTATATGTACATATGTCTGTTGATTTTTTATGTATTGTTAATATAATTGTTTTGAAAGATCGCTTAACATTTGAATACGAATGTACAAATAAAGAGATCAGCTATTAATTTATTTTAGTTATTAAGCTTTCAAAAGGAAGACTAACCCAGGATATAAAACCTAAATTGATAAAAAATTAAATCGACTTGAGTGCTTTTGTAAAACTCTAAACATGCAAAAAGTATCATACATACCGATTTAATATGTATACAAGTACCTATACTTGTTAAAAGCTCCTGCTTAAAACCAATGAGCCCTCAAAATGTGTTACACGAAGCAACAAAAAATAAAAACAAAACATGCAGTCCTTAGGGAGAATTTTTCACCACTGTTAGCAGGAATTCTTTTATTCATGTTTTTTCTTTAGGTTTTTCGTCAGCGAATTTGTAGCAACTGGTGAATTTATGTGAACTCTGATTCTGTGTGACCAACCAAGCAATCAGTTCAGTTGCTTGAGCTGATGGCGGCGCTCAACTTGGCACGGCACGGCTCGACTAGATGCGACGCGACACTATGACTGAGCTGGGATTTGCAATTTGAAGGCTTTTGTTCGGGTTCAGCGTCCAGTTTCTTAACGTGCGTTGAAGCTGCTGCTGCAAAGTACTTGTACATACTTTGTGTAGCGGAACCGTTCTGGTGTTGTGAACGAACGGACGTAGAACAACTATTGCCGGTCCGAAGTTTCTAATAACTTTGCAGCCTACTAAGCACTTGGTCGGCTGGCCGTGAGTGGCGGCATGATTTGGGTGTGGCGCCCAATTGCCCAGTGGTGACCCAAATTGGTATTTAGTGTGGTTAACTAATGTGGCCAGTTGAGTTTTTCTATTTTCCTTGGCACAAAACGTTTGTAGTAACTTTGTTTTTGACTTAAATTGAAGAGTTTATCGAGTTCAAATTAATTTGTGAAACTTATTTGTTCTTTATACCCTACTCCACGTGCAAGCGTGGATTTTAGGGTGGCAGGCCATAAGTCGGAGAGACAGAATTTTTTTGAATTTATCTTATATAGCTCTTGACATTATCTTTCAAAGAATGAACGATTTGTGACTAAAGATATACTTACTTTAATTTTGAGAAAAGAAATCGAAACACTCTCGCAAGATTGAACTCATTTTAGAAAAAAAAAACACAAAATAACAAAATAACAAAAGGACGAGTTTAAATGTAACAGTTTTCGTTAGAAAAGTAACTACCACAATTTGAGTTGTTCAAATAAAATATATCGTGGTTAAATCAATTTAAAGTTCGACCTCTTATTCATTGCAAGAGTTGAGAAGGGGAAACCACATCAGAGGAACACCTGAAACAAAAACTAATATTGGTTTTTCATAAAAAGTAACTGCAAAATATTAATAAATCACTTCAAAGTGAACTTTTAACCCTCCAACGTACAAACATACACACAATACACGCATCTCTACTCACACACACGCACATTTGAGAAGAAGAATTGAAAAAAGGGATACTAAATGCAAGCCAAGTTGGCCAAGTTCGAAGGACCAAATGTCCGCCTATTCACACACACTGTCAGTGCCTTAAAACGCATCTTGGCAGCGCAATCGAATTATGTGTTGGAAGTGCCAGCAGCGTTTTGTCGAAATCTTTGCCAACCTATGTAGCCGAGTCGTTGCTGTTGTTTTGTTGTGGCATTGCGGCGGCGGCATGTTGCTTCGGAACGAGGGGCAGGCGATGCGGTGGGTTTTTAGCGGGTAATGTCCCTACTTGCTTGGAGTATTTAGAGTGTCTAGTCACGCACGTTTAAATTCGATTCAAAAACGCTTTCGGCTATGAACTTTAAACACACATTTAAACTCGCATTTTTCCAGCCGAAGAACACTCTACGATGCTGCGAAAAATATTAAACAGGTGTTTTTTCCAACACAAGCTAAACCAGTCACCCGACCACCCAACGACAGACGGCCGGAGTAGGTGCAGAAGGCAAGCTGCCAAGAAACCAACCGCAAGATAAAAACGTTTTCGTACTTGTTGTTGTTCTTCTTTTGTTATCCTGTTTATTCGAACGCTTAACAATGTGCGTTTGTTGTTATTGTTGTTGTTGTTTTTGCATCCACAAATAAAGTAAAGTAAAGTAAAGACAAGAAGCTGGCAGACAGAATAGCAAGCTGGCGTGGAGCATGTGTTGTGTAACTTGTACACCTCAGATTCGGCTTTTTGAATTGCTCGACATACAGGCGCCAACACCCACCCACCGCACAGTGGTACGCTGCTATTTTTTGTTGATGCTATTTTTAGCAGATAAACAAAATAATTGTTTTTACTTGAAAAAACATGAAAATGTTTAATTTTTGTGTAAAAGATACTCAAATTAATAACATGGAATTCAGTCTATAAATAATATCATATAACTTTCATATTTAGCTATAACTTTTTGGTGAGTTATGGGTGAGGTTATGTTATAGTCTCGCATATACCTTTCAAGTTCATCGCGATTCTTTATTTAACATCAGTTCGAAAATAAATCTGACCTTACTTCGTGGCTTTAATCCATCACAAAATCGTTACAGTGGAGTTTTGCTATTTCATAATTCTTTTCTTGGAAGATCTTTGATTGAATTTGCAATGTACAACTTTTTAACGCAGAACAAACAATCAAAAAGTTTACTTGAAAGATGACTTTGACTGTTTGCATTTTGAGTTTTCAATACGATGATTTTAAAACGATATCGTCTTTGAAATTAGTTTCATACATACAAATACCTTTGGCACATACATTCCCATTTCGATTAGTTACACTGTACTTCGCCTGCACATCTTACGGCTCCATATCGACCCTTATTTAGAACCCAAAAGAATGATTCTGTAAGTTTACTAAATTTCATTTGAGTATACTTAACGGGAGTTTCCTTGTTTTTGTTGAAAATTTTTTCGAAATGATTTGTTGAATTTAACTTTACCACTGCAAAGCGTAACGTTACGTTCCGTAGCGTTACGTAACAAGTTTTATGAGCTTTTGAAATTCTTTTTATTGTTGTTTATTTGGTACCTTGTTTGTGCTCTTGTTTTTATTTCGATTCTTTTTTCTTTAAGGTACAATGAAGTGCATTGCACAAAATGGGAAGGCCGCCACATATTTATCTCATGTTCATGAGCAGGTCTTTTCAATTTTTTTTTGTTGTATTTCATTTTTAAAACTTTAATTTACTACATAGACACAACGATTCCAAAAGTTGTGTGTAGCTCATTTGGGTAAATCGTTAAACTTGTTGAGAATTTTATTTAATAACAGATTACATTATTAAGGGTCAAAATAGTTAGGGGATGGGAATGGAAGAGGAACTCTTGGCTTGTTGATTATTTCGATCTTATTGGCATCAGACAACAGTCTTACAAAATCATTAGGCCAAATTGTAGCTAAACCCCTGTTAAGGACCAACATACCTGATTAACCAGATTCAACCAGATTCATCTTCCAGTCTTAAAATAGTTTGTTTACAGTTGAGAATGTAATTTTTAATCATTAAAATGTACTTCAGACCCTTTGTCATTACTGTTGAACACATATGTGACTTATTTGACAATTACACCCAAAATCACTTTTTTATGATATATTGTGTGAAAATTCACGAATGAAAATCTCGACTGAGTGTAGACTGGAATTTATTTTGTACGATTCAATGTTAATGTAAATGATAATATCGATATTCTATATCGTTATATTTATATTTTTGTTCGTTATAACTAATGATCGATACTTTTTTTCGGCCATGTCAATACTTGCAATATTAATATTTTTCACCGATATTTTATTTAAGTCTTGAAATCCTAGAAAAATCTCCTTGGTATTTTTAACTGGTAAATTGATAACTCAACTAAATTCTTTAAGTATTCTGTTATCATTAATCCGCATTTCTATTCAGGACATCATTTAAAACCAAAAAACAGTTTTTTGAATTCTCTTAAAAATTCCACTCTTTGAGATTTGTATATATGATATACTGGTACATATGTATCTGTTTAAATAGTAGTTGCTTGGTCGAGAAAACCTTCACGTGTTTTTGTTGTATATGCATTGTAAGTAAAAATTTATTGATGTTATTTTAATTTGGATTGATAATATTTTAATTTGAAACATCCGAAGGTGTGAAAAGTAAGTCAAATCTTTATATATGAAAATTAATGTTTGTTTTTATCTACTTTTGTACCCTTTGTGCTTCTTAACGGTTCATTCGATTTGGATGAAATTGTTGGGAGTTGCAATGCTGACGCCCGCTAATGTTTTTGGTTAAATAAATCTGCCACGCTCAGATATAACGCTCTGAGTTTGTATGGGCACTGTCGATAACTTCACCACCTTTAGAAATAGATCTGCCATACCCACATTCTACGCCTACAATTTGTAAAATTAAGTAAAAATGTTCGAATATTTTGCTAATATTGCTTCTAAATTCGGTATCTGTGTTTGTAGGGTCGCTGTCGATAACTTCACCTAAAATAGTAGTGGTTGGATTAATTTTACGATCACCGCCGTAGCTCAGAAACACTATAACGAGGAAAAACGGGAAGTTTCACTAACTAGTTATCTTACACATATTGATATTCAAAACAAAACCCTGACAACGTCAGGTACAATAAGCTTGTAATAAATAAATATTTATATGCAATTTTAATAAAACAACAAAACATTGCTTTATAAATGGAAATGGAATAACATAATTACAGAATAATTTTGAATGACAATTACAATCGTTCGCCATTTTGTAAAATAAATATTTAATGTTTATAATTAAATTGTAGTCAAAAGAATGCTCCGACTGTTTGCCATTTTAATAAATATCAATTATTTCATAACTTAAATTCGATTAACTGCGAAATTTTAATAAAATTTGCTGTGACAAAAACTTTTAAATTATTTCAATTTAATACAACAATTTCATTTAATTTTTAATTTCTTAAAGTTCTGCAGATATGGACACTTTAGGAACAACAGAAGAAGCTGCATTTCTAAAGGAAGGATTGACAGCATAACCCAGCAAACCATATACGTCTGAAAAACACCTAAAAGAGAGTTTTTTCCTATGAAACTCAACAATATTCAGAACACAAATATGAGTCATACAAGACACTTTCATGAACATATGAGCCTTAAAATTCCTTAAAACTTTTTTTAAACTTTTATCCAGTATTAAAATAATCATTAATGACTTCTAGCAAGCAAAAATAATGAGAGGCACAGAGAAAATCATAAATTATAATATAATCGTGAAAATTTCTTAAATCCAGATTCTTTTGGAATTGCTTTGACATTTGTGCAGATTTGAATCATTAAACTCATAGAAAACACACAAATTTCGGAGGATGCTCACAAAGTACTTCTAAATAACAAATTTTCCGAAGAAAGATATAAAAACTGTCATAAAATCAACAGGAGTTTAAAATACTATGCTCGTAAAGAGAAAAAATAATTTGATCAAAATAAGTACTTTAATTTCCTCAATTCTTCTGTGTACCATTCTAAAAAAAAATATATTATACAAGAAAACATTTAAGCTTGATTTAAGACATGAGTTTAAAACAATTATATAAAAAATTTTATGGAATAAGGATACTTTGTGAATTCAACGAGCTTTGCTGAGGTTTAATGGTAATTTATATGCGAGTTTATATTCTTTCAGCCTCTCCTTCACATTGTTTTTGTAGAAGTTAGTCCCTGATCGGATTCTAATTTGTATACAAGAATTTTCTGCCTACTTTTTTGTTGAAATGCAGATATTTCGCTTTGTATCCACTGATTTAATTTAATTTTAGCTTTAAACTTTTTCAGCACAGAGCTGCAAACACAAACAAGTTATACAAATTATTGTGTTAAATTGGGAAATCTTTAATGCATCTTGACATTTTCGGAATTCCATTCAACGTTGTCCATCCACGTTAAGGAAGTGAATTATTTGTCAGCACCACGTGACTGAACAGAATATCAGCTCCTTCAATTAGGTTGTCCGATAACAGTGCACCCATAGACCCGAACGCTCCAGTTCAGTCTCGGCAAACAGTTGCAAGAAATTTATGCAATCTCCTGTAGGAAGAAGACCAAACGAAGGAACGAAGGAAGGCAGATACCGTGCAGTAGATAAAGTTGAATTATGATTTTGTGTGCAGGCTCAGCAGTACCGCTGTCAGTTCCTTTGTCAACCGTCCGTACGCCCTCTCCTACATCATTTTTGTGCACCACCGCCGCCCTCTCGCTTAACTGCTGAAGTTTGCTAAAAATAAAAAGTATCCAAACACCATTTGTCAACCGATGGATGCACGCATAGGAAAGAACAACTTTTGTTTTTTCCTGCTGCGAGACATCAACACCAAACGCCTTGGGTCGGGCAAGGCCTAGACAATACTTGTACTTTGTCTGCTTGGAGTCTTACTGAGAGCGTAGCCAGAACTTCATGCAGAGGATGAATTTTTGCATACAAACATTTTCCAAATTATTTTTTAACACAATTTTTAAAATATCTTTAGTTAAGCAATTGTCAACTGCAGCAACTAGATTTGTAAAAAGCTTTCAAATCGTATTGTCAACTGAATACGAGTGTTGTCTTTAGAAGCATTACTACGAGTATTAAGTCTTCAGTATCATTGAAAAAAGTAATGATAATGAATGAATGAATATTTTGTAATAATTGAAAAGTTAATGAAATGAATATTTCATTTTAATTGAAAAAAATTAATGAATCATTTTGTTAATTACAATTGCAAATTTTAAAAGTATTGACCACTTTAAGGATACCGATGAAGGAGTATTATAATGATAATGAAATTAAGTTTTTATTGAAAATATTAATGCCTACAAAAACATTTTCATTTCTTTTCATTTCTGAATCAATCTAATGTGTGATTTCATTGCTTTTGAATTTTACATATAAAATATTTTGAATTTTTCATTACTTTTTTCAATTATAACTAAATGAGCATTTCATTGGCATTACTTTTTGAATGACAATGAAATTAAAAATTAATCATTTGTTCCCATCTCTACTGAAATCAATTTTGGTTTAAATAATAACATTTCTAATGGTTTTAAACAGTTTTAGGAAGGCGGGGCCAATTAAAAATCGCAAAAATAAATTTAAGTTGGGGTTCCGTGATGCAGTGTTTTGCCCATATTCGTTACGCCCAAGTAACTTTCTCGTTTCCTAATTCATAATTGTGTCTTTTGTTGACACGATTTAACCATGGATTTGTGCCTAGATCTGCTGTTCGGTGTGACAACAGGAAGCTGGATATCCTGGACACAGCACAGTAAAATGTTATATTTTATAAAATTTGTTCATTCGATTTTTGTCATTTGTGTGCTTATTTTCCCGTCTGTCCATATGACCGTTCTTCCGTCAGTCTGTTGGTTCAGGAAGAGTGCTGACAAGCAGTTTTTGGATTTGAAATTCAACACTCATATTATTCGGGTTTGCAATTGGTGCAGGACATAAACGGGTACGCGGGCGGTATCTGCTTGTGTGCTCCGGTTATTTATGGGTGTGCCAGTGGGTTTAGATGGTCAGTTTAATTGCTGCTGCTGTTGGTTCTCATCGTGGTTGAAATAACATGCTGATAAATTGCTGCAACAGCAACACCAACAACAAAAACAAGAGCAGCACATCATCACAGCAACCGGAAATTACCATTTTGAAATTGTTTTCCTGCTGGAATACTGCGGGACCGGTGTCTGCTGGAGGTGGTGAAGGTTTACGGATTGTTGTTGTTATTATTGTTTAAGATTATTACGAGCGTGATTTGAATTGTGTCTCGAAAATCAATAAAAGAGAATCTTTCGACTTAAGCATGTACATACTTAGCTCAGAATTAGGATGGAATAAAATTATATATAATACAATTTGCTTTTAGTTTAATGATCGGAAAATTCAAGTCACTAGATACAAATTATTATTTTTTTGATTAACTTTGAGTGATGGAAACCAAATATTGGTACAAGTTCAGCATATCAGCAACTACATGGAGTCGATTGTAGTAAAAGGTGGTGATCGGGAAACACCCGATTAGGATATGAGCAGGCTTCTTCTAAAACTAAGACGGAATGACCTGAAAGTTTTGGTTGTTGTAATCACGGGGCAAATTATTGTACATGTGGTCAACATAGACCAACATGGTCGTCATCAACGATTCTATCTGACAGTTCTGTCTTAAAAACGATGATACTACGGAGCATTAATTCTGTGTGTGTCCGGTTTTTGCAAGAGCGAGACTTTGGATATTGGATCACATTCTCCCTATAATCATCTGAAATTCTACGGTAAAATAAAGAAGATTAGGAATTAGTGGAAGAACTTTTCTTCTCTCCTAAATACATATATTATATTGTATTTCTCTATTTTATTTTTTCGACTTTATTCTGGGTGTAGCATTATAATCCAAGAGGACAGAGCACTATTTTTTAATAACTTTTTAGTATATACAAAATAACAGTATTTTAAAGATATGTTAACAAGGAATCCGAATTTATACAAGAACAAATTCAAGCTTGGATAGACAAAATATGTATATATTTTGTAAACTTTATTCCAGCCTAGTTCGCATCCACTCGATAAACTAGATTAAACCACTTTGGAAGTAAAAAAATGTTGTTGTTAAAAATGGTTGCGTTGCTCGACTGGAATGTGTGTAATTGCGTTGTGTGTTGCGAATAAACTTGTCTCAATTTGTGGATACTTCTTTTGTTGCAGCGCTCTCACAAAACGGCATTGTTACACACATTGAAATCTTAACCTGAGTCAGCAGCCAATCTAACCTATGTCTCCACCTCAACATTCCCTCCCACCCGAAATTCTAAAGTTGAAAAACTTTTTTGTTTTTGTTAAACTTTGTTTGTAACGAGCACAACTGTTAAATAAACGTTAAAATTGTTTCAAAAATTAAATTTACCTCCTCGGTCAGATCGGAGTCATTAAACGGAAACCTGGTATTTTGGCACCACTTGTAATGAATACAGACAACAAACTCGGAACGGTTCATTCTCTGTATGCAACTTTATTGTTTTTTTCTAGTTCATGAAGTTGCTGTGTTTTTTTTTTGTTTTTTTTTTTTTAGAAACGATAACAGAATTTCTGCATTTGAACAGGTTTGAACAAATTTTGATATTTTGTTCAGTTTCTTGTTCAGTTTTTTAGTTATTTTAATGTCTTTAAAAGGTGATTAAAAAAAGGAAAAATTGTTATGCCATTTTAAAGTTTATGTAAATATTATAATTGTCTCATATGACAGCTTATTTACAAAATTGTACAATATATACTTTAAATTGTTCAACAATTAGTTGAAATTAAATACGAATTTAAGATGTATGCACTTTGTCGTTTTAGTTGGGCCATGTATGTATGTATGCATATGTGGGCATCGTAAATTCGGAATTAACATTCATTAATCCGAGATAAGTGAACCAAAAACTTAACTTCGCTAAGGTAATTTCTAATTACTCGTACACGATTATACATATAAAGGTTCGCACTCACTTTTTATTTAAAAAATCATTCAAATTATATAAATTAAACATACAGATATAAATTATTATTACATGTATATGTAATAATAATTTATTAGGATAAATACAATTTTAAAATATAACTAAACCGCAGTTGGTTTTTGATTTATTTAATTATAAAATTAATATTATGCAGTAGATGCAGGTGCAGGTTATCTTTCACAAAAATCAACATTTCAAAGTTTTGGCTTTCCTGCTCTTAAGATCAATCCACTGCAGCAACTGTATTATAAATTCTTTATGAACTTGTTCATCCAAGAAGCAACATATGTCAGTATATCTTTCGATTTGCTTTAAAACATTTCATAATTTTCTATTTTCGTTGTTAATTTTACTGAGAATTTTAATAGTAGATAATCGAAATTGTAATCTTATTTGCCAAGTAAGAATGGTAAATAGAATTTAATATTTTTTTATTAGTGAAGAATACGTCAATTTATTTAGTTTTATGATAAACACATGTGCCATTAAATATTCTTCATTTGTTGTATACAAATTAATTAATTAAATTAATTAATTTGAATTAAACTATTTTCAAATTTATAAAAACTATTTCTGCACGAAACTAAAATCAATAACTTTTTTTTTATATAAGATTTTGTGGGGTATTTTCAAATCGGTCAAGAACTAAAATAAAGACATACATCAACATACGCGTACAATTAACCAAAATTTCCTTTGTTTTTGCTAAACAAAAATCGACCAACTTTTTGGTGAAGTGCTCAACTGTATTTATACATTGCCCATATGTATAAACACTCCTTCACACCCATTACATATGATCTTTGTTTATTTGTTGCGTTTTAAATCGCAAATGAGTTTACAAAGAAAAAACAATTTTAATCTAATAATTTTCTTATGTATGTCAAAGTAAATTGATACATTATCTTGAATGTGCATACGAATCAATATTATTAATTATTGATAATAATCTCATTATAAATAATAAATATAACATATTATATTTAAGAAAAAAAACAAGTTTTGAAGTTGTAAATTTTAAAAAAAATTATATCTGATATAAATTTGTTTTGTAAATTTATGTATCAAAAGAAATTTTGGAAGTATAAATACTTTATTTAAAATATTTAAAAATACATACATATGAACCACTCTAATGTTTTCACAATGATTATTTTTAAAGTTTAATTAGTTAGTCTCAGGCATAATATCAAATTTTTTTACAAAAGGTCAACCCAATATCTCCAATGGTTCGCAAAATATCATGTTAACATTTGTAACAGTGGGCGAGCATGGGTCGATTTTCCCATCGTATCTTAAATCTCTAAAGGTTCTCACGATATCATATTTCCACTAAGGAAAGCATACAAATTACAAGCAATCTTTATGGACACTTAAGTTTGTAGATAAAGATTTACTATTAAACCATTATAATTCCAACACGTTTATATATATTAATGTAATGCAAAATAATAATTTTAGCAAATTAACTCAGATTATCATAATAATGACATATGAAATATGTTAAATAAATTTTCCTGATATGATTTTCAGTTGTATTATCACCGAAAATTCGTTTATTTATTTTTGTTTATTACAAATACGTGACCTTATCCAACATTTGTTCGATGTTTATTAATATGATTAAAAGTTTCAACACATGCCACGCCTCATGTTTGGCATTTAAATTAAAAACTCCATTGTCCGGCATAATTACGGAAATAACATTCCAATATTTGCCCTACAAATCTTAGGTTAAGTCAAATAATAAACTTATCTCAGCGATGTTACCAGAATCAGGCCATCTTTTAAACTAAATATGAAGAAGGACCTACGGCAATATTTATGCTCGTAGATATGCGTACTCGTGCTAGAGATGCTTCGTATTTAAAAGGGAAATTTTCTCTTCTCCATTTTCTCATCAGTTTGAAAATATTTCTAACATGTTGAGTTAATATGAAACTGTACTCTGCACTTAACTTGGAAGCTTTCGGCTATTAGCCAAGTTTAAGGCATCACGCTCTTTATCTGTTGAGTTGCTGTTATTGCGCTGTGCTCTTTCATCACACTCAATTTTTCTCTTATATTGAATCCATTTAGTAGCCCATGGGATGGAGCATTTATGGAGCAGAGTTTTTGGACATTTGCATTTTACGAGCTTTGTATCTGAAATGTTATTTAATTTTAGCACTTGTAAACATGACATTTCCATATTAATCTATGCATAGGATTTGTTGTATTTATGTATTTATCCGAATATTTTAAGGAATCACAAAATTAATTTTTTTTATGTTTACTACTTACGTGTTTTTAATACGATTTTTACGACAAATTTTCATTTCATACCCTACTAAAATTTTCTAAAACATTTGATTAACATCATTAATTGGGAAATTAGTTTGAAATCAAACGGTATTCCAATTATTTCCAAATTAACTTACGACGTCCGCTTATTAAAACAACATTCGTGCATATGATTTCAACGGTTTTGTTTACTTTGTTTACTTTTAACTAATTTAAAATAAGTTTAATTTTTAATGGAAAATTAATAAAACAAATTACTATCCGAAGGGATAAGGTATACGTTTTAGGAAGCTTTAATTTATGTAAATTGAGATGGTCTTAAATTTTTTTAAATCCGCTGAATGTTTATTTATTCAGAATTTTATCTGTTTTATAAATTACATTTTAAAGTATTGACTTGAAATTTTTACACATTTTATTTATTTCTTTCTTTGTAGGACTGGTTATGTCTATCTTAAAAGATTTTATAATGCCTTTTCTTAAAGTGCGTTTAAATATAAGTAATATAATTACTCATTCAAATCATTATTTAAATCCGATCTGAATTGTACGGGTTATTTAATTTTTTATTAAATTCATTTATAATTAATGCGATTTTTCTAATTTAATTAATTTACTGTAACTTTTCTCCGATTGTAAGGCAGATAAATGTTGTAATAGATTTAAATCTAATGCCTACGATATGTGCTTAGTTCACACATCAGTTAGTCATAACCAAGAATATTAATTACCATAGTTCAATGTTGTTTGCAATTAAAATTTCTAAAGAATTTAAAGAAGCAATTTAAAAAAAAACAAAATTATAAATTTTATTTATCATTCCAATTTGAATAAATGAATACATTAAGTAAATAAATTATATTTGAACTCCAAGTATAATATAAACTCGAACCCAACTTAAAATATATTATATTATAACTATTGTTTGTTTTAGCCTTAATATTTGTTCGATGGCAATTTTTCTCATCCTAGAACTTAATGAAAGTTCAGGTCAATAAAGGCAGTATGTATTTGTTGTAATGTCGTTGAAAGACCGCAGCACAATATCATGAGTTTACGATATTTCCTTAAAGTGTTCCTTGTGTTTTGGCTACTATTCATACCAACAAATCTATGCGTAGGCAATGCCCATATCCAAGCGTTTCAACCATTTTTTTTATTTGCTTGTTAAATAAGTAAAAAGAAAAACGAAAATTTGGGAAAGTGTCTTAACATAGTCTCCTATTAGCGCAATACACTTGACCTAACGATTCTCCAACTTCTGTAACCCGTCTGATAAATACGTTTACCCGAAATCTGCAAAGTAGGCCACCATCGGGCGATGAGGCTTAGTACTTATCGGACCACCCTCTTATAGACAACAGCATGTCATGTCGGATATATGTTGGAATGCGTACGAATGTAATACTCTAAATTAAAATTCTCTGCCACTTCCATCTTGAAGTTTTTTTGGGTTTGATCATTTTCGAAAAGTTTGATACTTAATAACGCAGTTTAAGTTTATAGCTTCTATGTAAATAAGAATTAGTTTCAGCTCTTTAATATATTATTAAATTAAAATAAACTCGAGATTTAAGTGTTCCTGAGTTACATGTTAAATTTATTCATTACTACAGTCTGAAGTGACATAAATTGGACTCACCCACTAGAACGTTAAACCAGCGTTCATAATTTTTCTTGGCGTCGACAAAGTTGCGTGCCGCTTTAGGCTTTGTTGACCCCCTCCCCCCAATTGCGTGCATGCAACACGTTAGCGGCGCATCGTTAACATTTTCATAGGCATCCTGTAAAGGTATTCCCATTTTAAACGCACGACACGGATTTAACAGCACAGATAGTACAAAGCCAACATTATTTATACATGCAGTGCTTTTTCAGCAAATGTTTGTAACAAACGAACACGAACGAAACAGTTGCGTATGAAAAAAATACCACAAAGATTTCTGGTTGCCACTTTGTGTGTTTACAACGCTGCACAACATTTCACAGTTCTCTTTTTAATCTTGAACAATGAAGAAAAATTGTTCTGGGCTGGCTTAAATAATTGAATTTTTTGCAGTAAAAAAGGAGATATCAATAAAATTACTTATTAGATCAGACTTTCGGAATAAAATTTAAACAGTTGAGATGTTGAATAGTTGAAAGTGGAATATATAATAAAAATTTTAGCATAACATTTGCACTCTAGACCGAAAACCTTTTATGACCAAGTTATGGAATACACATTTTTTAAATAGTTTTTCAATATTGACTTATGTTCGTTTAAGTACGTATGTATGTAACTATATTTGAAACAAGGCTTCAGATTATATTTGAACAAAGTAAAACAATGAGTGGAAAAATATAAAATTATAGCGACAAGTGACATTTGCCAATAATGGTTTGCATGTCTGTTTATGTTTACGAATATATTTATTAAAAAACATATATAATATAATAACACCAAATTTAAACTAATTTTATGGTTGACATTTTTAAACACAATCCTTATTTATTATGATTTTCTACTTTCAATTTAAATTTAAAAAAGAAAAACAAGTAAGAAGTCCTACCGCCTTATATACAATATCAAAATCAAATTATTTGAATAAATGTTTTAAATTATTTTTACATAAAAATAAGCAGCCGTGTCTCGAACCGTGAAAGTTTCGTGTCGAAGACCAATGCACTTACCATCGAGCTAAATGTTATCACTTATCAAATCGAAGTGAAAATCAGTAAAGGATAATGGAGCAACTAACATGGTAGTAATTTAAATTTATGTTAAAGCATTTTTTAACATAATTGTGTTGTTAAATTGATCAGATATCTTCTCAAGTGTAACATGAACATTGTTAAATGAAATTTAGAAATATTTTTCTGGGTGTATTTTCACGAAAATATATAATTTATAATATTAAATTCAAGTGGTTAAAATTCTTAATATAGAATTCAGTGCAGGGCATTAACAATTCGACTAAACTGGGTCGTAATGAAGATACACAAATTTGTTGTCGGATATAAATAAATTCCTACCTACCTTACATCTTAAAATACATATTTATTAATATATGTACATATACACTTGCCTCTTGTTCCAATGCCAAACAAATTTCTGCAACCAAAAGCACCGGACAGCGGCGTATATAAAATTTAAATGCATGGGTTATTATTGTTTTTGCATAGGTACAAATAAATTAATGAATTTATCCAGAAGATAAACTTATTTGTATAAACATGTACCTAAATATTAAAAAAAAACATATAATAGTATTGACATTGTATTAAACAATTGATTTTTACCTGAGACTCAATTCACAACCGTTTAAATGAATACAATTAACAGTGTTAATTTAAAATAAGAATTGTTTTGCACTCATAACCTGTTGATCCATACTCAAACAACATTTTTATTTAAATTTAGAATAAAATAGATGGTTGCCAAATATCGCCTAGGTCTACTGCCTCAGAGGCGAGAGTCCTCAAACTGAGCCACATGTACTCAATACCAGTAGTTGAGTTTGTGTATATATAACTTCAACACATTATGTACTGCGTTTGGGCAAATATTTGTAATGTAACGAAGTACTTAAGATATATATTCTTTATCTGAAAGAAAAACTGAGTTGATCTAGCCTTGTCCGTGTGTCTTTCATCATTCCTTGTTAACACGATAGCGAGAGAACCGTTATAAATATAAGCTAAAGTACACTGCTTGCTCTTGTGCCCTTGACGATATGATTAGATTTGGACACCAATTCGACCATGACCACGTCCACTATTTAAAACAAATACTGATTTTTTATTAATGCGAAATTTTTAGGATCATTAAAGGTGTTGGGTTGAAACTTTGTACATTCTTTCTGTTATGCTTGAGAACAGCTGATAATCTTGTTTAAACGATTAGAGTGGTTCATTTTTATTTTTATGCTCTAATAATTTAAATTGGTTATTTTGGTACACAAACGTTGTCTATGTAGGATGGTTCATGGTTTATCAAATTAGGGTGGTTCGTGATTTATATATAATATTACAACAACAATTTGATTTCACAATTTGTTAAATCATGAATCACCCTAATTTGATTGTGATATTTAAAAAGTAATGCATTTGTCATAGGCGGTAGGACCGATTTTAATTGTTTAGAGTTGACTTTTAATATTTTTTCTATTAATAAATTAATCAATAAAATTATAAGTGTAATTGAATGTTTATCTTTTATTCAAGGTCTCTCTTAACTAAAATGTTTATCAATTCAGAATTTAATTAAATAAAATAACACTTTCGTTGAAATTTTTAGTTTATTGGTCAAATAATTTTTAATGCAGGTAAAAACTCTGCTGAATCAACAAACTGTGTCTCAATTAAGAAATTTATTTTTTCGATACTGAAACGAAAAAACATCATATTAGTTTATATATCAAAGCTAATACCATCTTAATCTGTCGCAGATACGCCCCTGAGCACTGCTATCATCCCAGTATGATTTAACTAGCAACTTTCATTGTGAAGAAGAAGATGATGAAGAAGAAGAAATAAACACTATTCCGCACGTAATAAACATAAACTTGGCGCAATTTGTAACATAAATTTAAACTGCCTGACGTAAATCTTTGCAGCAATTATGCGTTTGGCGGACAGTGCGTTCCATTGCGTATACGCGTTTATTTACGCAGCGCCAGCGGAGATGAGTTAAGATGAGAGATGCGACCGGCCGCGTTCTTCTTCACAGGTTCATAACTCATTTGCTTCATTTCCCCAGCAGCGTCAGCAGCAACTACAACAAAACGGGTATGAAGGAAATCCAAATTGCTGTAATTTATCACGACGAGATTGCAGCCAACAGATGAGCAAATTGGCGAGAAGTGTGCGGGAATTAGCAGTAAAGGATGAAAAAGGATTCTCTCCTCTACAAAGAAAAGATGCGACGCGGTGCTGTGTGGTGCGGTGCCAGTTGATGATAATGCGGTAGGTATGGAAGATGAGATACGCTGTTGTAATTAGTTAGGCTGCTGCTTCTTTAATGCTGGCCGCGCGACAAAAGCGCAGAATTTATGCTCGCTTTATAGTGCTTCTATGTCGAGAATACCTTCTTTCATACTTAATGACAGTGATAAAGGCAAAATATTGTCTCCATTTTGGGCAGTACTCGGAGAAAGTTATTTACCAAAGGTACAAAACACGACAGATCGCCATACTATGGAACGCCAGAACTGAAGTTTTTTTGGATTTGGAAATAGTTATTTGTGAGTCATCTTTTAGTGAATGTCTGAATGGATTTCTTCTAGTTTCAGACGATTTGATCTGATTTTATATAATCAGAATATAATAGATTCCATTACTTATATCTTAAATAAGTTTTGTCAGATTTGTCAAATCAGAAACCAGATATACATAGATTCTATAAATTTACGAATCTGATCATATGAAGTTTTAAATCAATTCTATTCTATTTTTACTATTACATTTTTTTCAATTCTATATTTATTTACACCCCAAATTTATATATTATATTCCACAAAGATTATATATTTTATATAATTTATTTGTTCTTAAGTTTCTTTACATATCATTGAAGGCGACCGTATTTGTTACTCATTATTTTCATTCCACATAATAATTGTTTTGGTGAAAATCTCCCTTGCCCAGAAGCTGTTAAGAAGGGCAACCAGAAATTTTATATATACAATGTATAAAATATAATATTATTTCAAAAGCAATTTAATAGTTTATGTCACACTATTTAGTAAATTTTGCTTATATCCTTTTTTTTTTAAACATATCTACTATATAATATACAAAGATTTTTAGCAATCTTCTATTGCAGGAGATTTAATTTATAAAGAGACAATTCTTGGGTTTACTCAAGATTCTATTAAAATCACGATGCGTGGTTAATATTATTTCCTTATTATAGTGGAATTGCTATCGGCCTATACTGGTCACAGTGAGGCAGATGCCCCACAATTACCTAGCCTCTTTTATATTATTAAAAATTTCAGATATTTACTATTTAGATCAGATAAAATTGCTTTTCGTTGACCAAGTAAAGGTTTGGTGAGAAAATTAAAAAAACTGTATTCAGTTATAATTATAGAAATAACTCTCTGAATTCTTTGTTAAAAAGTTTTGTATAATTTTTTAGTGGTCCTTTTAAGGGCAAAAGTATTTCTGAAATCAGAAAACATTTCCATTCCGTTCAAGTTCGCTTCGATGACTGTAATTCGTGTTGATTGAATTGTTTCCCAAATTATCAGAAGAGTTTACTGTTTGAAAATCTATACCATATAATTGTATCATAATGCAACATTAATAAATAAGTAAAATAGAAATTATTTTTTTCTATTATACTTATATATTCAAATGGTTGTAAAAACTACGACAAATGTTGTTAGTACAAAATAACATATGTACGAGTATACAATATAACAAATATTCTCAGTAGGGACATAAAATCTGGTACACACATTATATAATATAAAATTAAAAACAATCAATGTTTTTGTACCAAATAATGTATGTATGTATAATATATGTTATACAAAAGAAGGTACAATAAATAAAAAAAATTAGAAACACATTAAGAAAAAAACATTTTCGCTTTTAAGAGTTTATTTTAAAATGTATTTGTAATTTATTAGGCGTTTATCTGATTTTTGGTTGCCCTGCTGATATGTAAAGTTTTATGACAAAAAATACCTTGTAGAAATTATTCTCTGTAACATTTTGCTGAGCGATTCCAAACATTTGGTGTGCTTTAAAACTGGCAGAATCTAAATAAAGATGCAAATTTATTTGACACTTGCTGATAGTATCAATACGCTTACAACAATAAATTTAATTCAATAATAAATAAAAGCATGAATAAAATCATGTAATACCAGTACTAAGAAGGTAATTTTATTTGAACTGGATCATAAATTAAATAAACAGAACTGAACTGAACCGAACCGAACTGAACGCGGGTCCGTCGCTTCTTTTGTACTTACAAGTACAATTGGGCGGTGGGTCATGGGGCCTAGAGAGCGCGAATGCCACGACATCCAAACAATAAAAAGTGTCCGAGAACAACCAAAGCAATCTAATAAATTATTCGTATGGCAAACAATTTGTGAAGTAAAATAAAATAAGCAAAAACTGAAATAAAAATGAAAGTGAAAACAAGAAAAGAACAAATAAGCATAAGAAGATGAAGCTGAAGCTGAAATGGTAGATAGTAAAAACAGAAAAACAAAACCACAAGAAGAAAAAAAAAATACTCCCGAAGCTCAAGAACTGGAAAACTTAAGAGCAATTTCACACAAATAACATTCGAAAGAAGAAGAAAATTTGTAAGCAAAACATAGGGTATAGTGGGGAGCACTATGTTAATCAAGTTAATATAAAAAATTACAATCTGACCATCAAAGTTGAACTGAACACGGCTTTGATCAAACTTAAGTACTCTATAGAGCTGCTCTCGGTAACGAAACAATTAGGACAACTGGATCGATGAGATGTACCTGAGAAGATGAATGAGTTGACCAACTTCACACAAAAAAATAAGCTGCTATGAATAGGACATGTTATTTTTAGATAGCAAGATGAAGACTTTGCCTAATAGAGGCCAGCGAAAAAGGCAGCACATGGTTTGTGTGAATATCCGGCATTGGTGAGCAGAAGGATGATCATTTACGAATTTATTACTGAGGAGCAGAAGGATGATCATTTACGAATTTATTACTGAGGACGAAATTGAGACCATCCTCAAAAAAGTTGCTGAAACTTTATTATGAATATATAAGAACAGGATTAAAGATAACTCTTAAATGTGGACTTTTAAACTATAAGAAACATTTATTATTCACCCGAACAAAATAATGTAAGAATTAGAAAATGAAATCTTTAGTTGATTTTATACATCAACTGGAAATAACGAACCAAATGATCCCATTTTACTCTACGCGAAAACCGCCGTTCAGAACGGGGCCATAAAAACCAAGTCAGAAAGTTTGGCTTCAGCTCATATTTTATTTAGCCGAACTAAGGAAGAAAAGGAAAGTTCCTTCCTTTTTGTGCAGCCAACTTCAGCCAAGAACCAAAAAAACAAAGAGGACACTCAAACTTCTGCGTTTGAGGTTTTTCCATTTTTTCGCATGTTTTCTAATTTTTTTTCGTCTCTTCCAACTCATACCGAATTTTTCTTCTTCATTCTTCTCGGTAAAATAATAAACAAACTCGAAACAGCAAAATGCAAATCATTGTTCTGCGCAGTTCCTGTTACCCAGATATTATCCAGTGGATACTTTTTGTCCGTCTGTGCTGTTCAGAGGACTCATTGTGCGGTTTTTCCCTAACAACCTGTGATAATCGCCCCGGGAACTGTTATGCCAGGCAGTATGTTTAAGTGGTGTGGATGGAAGTAGTGGCAGGAGGTCTGGCGTGAGGAAGATGTGAACGGTCAATAGGCGGGCAAAACGAAATTGACAAACAAACTCTGAGTTTATCATTTCTTTATTATTTGGCGGAAAATGGAGTTTTTATTGCGTTTTCTCTATAAATGTCAAGGGCCAGATTACACTTTTTGATTGCACTTTGGCTTGTACTCGTATGTATTAAGACTGATGTCTATTTCAAGAAAAAAATTGTGGTTTGATTTGTTTTTTGCTGTAATTGTTTAATTCTGTTACTTGTTAGAAAACTTTTGCCTATTAATATAAAATAATAAAAATATATATATTTTTTTATATTATATATGTATGTATTTTTCGTTTTCACAACTAATCGCTGAACCGATTTTCTTCTTACTTGTGACAATTATAGGGATAGGTCTGATAAAAACAATAGGTTAACTAAATTCCATCTAGCTCACATATAACCCCAACAAATTGTGAAATTATGCATAATAATGCATTGCTAATATTGCTTTTAGAAATCTGAATTTTAGTAATTTAGTATTTACAGCAAAAAAATTTGGAATGTTAAAATGTTGTGATCATATCTATCATATTAAAATAAATGGGAGTGGTAGGATTTATGTTACATCCACCACCATAGCTCAGAAACTTATAACATCACAATGGTAAAATTTGGTTCACATCAATAACATCTGCCACTTCCACTTTGATAGAGACTGCGATCATAAAAGTGTTACAAGGAATGCTAATAATGTTTTTAAAATGCAAGAAACAAAAACTGTTTGTTTTTAAATGTCTATAAAATGCTTATTGTAACTCAAATTTGGTGGAAAAAGCTTTCATTCAATAGGAAATTATTTAGTCTTAAAAAAGTTTTTTAATTTTTACCCAAAAAATTAAGCTTTTGAAAATTATGGCCAAAATTGTAACTTTAGTTTCTGTACACTCTCCCCAAGAAACAAAAATTGTTGATTTTAAAATGTCTATAAAAAGCTTATTGTAACTCCGATTTGGTCGAGAAAGCTTTCAATCAATAGGAAATTAAGTTGTTTTTAAAATGCTTCTTAACTTTTATCCAACAAATGAAGCTTTTGAAAATTATGGCCAAAATTGTAACTTTAGTTTCTGTACACTCTCCCCAAGAAACAAAAATTGTTGATTTTTAAATGTCTATAAAAAGCTTATTGTAACACCGATTTGGTCGAGAAAGCTTTCAATCAATAGGAAATTAAGTTGTCTTTAAAAAGCTTTTTAACTTTTATCCAACAAATGAAGCTTTTGAAAATTATGGCCAAAATTGTAACTTTAGTTTCTGTGCACTCTCCCCAAGAAACAAAAATTGTTGATTTTAAAATGTCTATAAAAAGCTTATTGTAACTCCGATTTGGTCGAGAAAGCTTTCAATCAATAGGAAATTAAGTTGTCTTTAAAATGCTTTTTAACTTTTATCCAACAAATGAAGCTTTTGAAAATTATGGCCAAAATTGTAACTTTAGTTTCTGTACACTCTCCCCAAGAAACAAAAATTGTTGATTTTAAAATGTCTATAAAAAGCTTATTGTAACTCCGATTTGGTCGAGAAAGCTTTCAATCAATAGGAAATTAAGTTGTCTTTTAAAATGCTTTTTTACTTTTATCCAACAAATGAAGCTTTTGAAAATTATGGCCAAAATTGTAACTTTAGTTTCTGTACACTCTCCCCAAGAAACTAAAATTTTAGATTTTAAAATGTCTATAAAAAGCTTATTGTAACTCCGATTTGGTCGAGAAAGCTTTCAATATATAGGAAATTAAGTTGTCTTTAAAATGCTTTTTAACTTTTATCCAACAAATGAAGCTTTTGAAAATTATGGCCAAAATTGTAACTTTAGTTTCTGTACACTCTCCCCAAGAAACAAAAATTGTTGATTTTAAAATGTCTATAAAAAGCTTATTGTAACTCCGATTTGGTCGAGAAAGCTTTCAATCAATAGGAAATTAAGTTGTCTTTTAAAATGCTTCTTAACTTTTATCCAACAAATGAAGCTTTTGAAAATTATGGCCAAAATTGTAACTTTAGTTTCTGTACACTCTCCCCAAGAAACAAAAATTGTTGATTTTAAAATGTCTATAAAAAGCTTATTGTAACTCCGATTTGGTCGAGAAAGCTTTCAATCAATAGGAAATTAAGTTGTTTTTAAAATGCTTCTTAACTTTTATCCAACAAATGAAGCTTTTGAAAATTATGGCCAAAATTGTAACTTTAGTTTCTGTACACTCTCCCCAAGAAACAAAAATTGTTGATTTTTAAATGTCTATAAAAAGCTTATTGTAACACCGATTTGGTCGAGAAAGCTTTCAATCAATAGGAAATTAAGTTGTCTTTAAAAAGCTTTTTAACTTTTATCCAACAAATGAAGCTTTTGAAAATTATGGCCAAAATTGTAACTTTAGTTTCTGTACACTCTCCCCAAGAAACAAAAATTGTTGATTTTAAAATGTCTATAAAAAGCTTATTGTAACTCCGATTTGGTCGAGAAAGCTTTCAATCAATAGGAAATTAAGTTGTCTTTAAAATGCTTTGTAACTTTTATCCAACAAATGAAGCTTTTGAAAATTATGGCCAAAATTGTGACTTTAGTTTCTGTACACTCTCCCCAAGAAACAAAAATTGTTGATTTTAAAATGTCTATAAAAAGCTTATTGTAACTCCGATTTGGTCGAGAAAGCTTTCAATCAATAGGAAATTAAGTTGTCTTTTAAAATGCTTTTTTACTTTTATCCAACAAATGAAGCTTTTGAAAATTATGGCCAAAATTGTAACTTTAGTTTCTGTACACTCTCCCCAAGAAACTAAAATTTTAGATTTTAAAATGTCTATAAAAAGCTTATTGTAACTCCGATTTGGTCGAGAAAGCTTTCAATATATAGGAAATTAAGTTGTCTTTAAAATGCTTTTTAACTTTTATCCAACAAATGAAGCTTTTGAAAATTATGGCCAAAATTGTAACTTTAGTTTCTGTACACTCTCCCCAAGAAACAAAAATTGTTGATTTTAAAATGTCTATAAAAAGCTTATTGTAACTCCGATTTGGTCGAGAAAGCTTTCAATCAATAGGAAATTAAGTTGTCTTTTAAAATGCTTCTTAACTTTTATCCAACAAATGAAGCTTTTGAAAATTATGGCCAAAATTGTAACTTTAGTTTCTGTACACTCTCCCCAAGAAACAAAAATTGTTGATTTTAAATTGTCTATAAAAAGCTTATTGTAACTCCGATTTTTTCGAGAAAGCTTTCAATCAATAGGAAATTAAGTGGTCTTAAAAATGATTTTTAACTTTTATCCAACGAATGAAGCTTTTGAAAATTATGGCCAAAATTGTAACTTTAGTTTCTGTACACTCTCCCCAAGAAACAAAAACTGTTTGTTTTTAAATGTCTATAAAATGCTTATTGTAACTCAAATTTGGTGGAAAAAGCTTTCATTCAATAGGAAATTATTTAGTCTTAAAAAAGTTTTTTAAATTTTACCCAAAAAATTAAGCTTTTGAAAATTATGGCCAAAATTGTAACTTTAGTTTCTGTACACTCTCCCCAAGAAACAAAAATTGTTGATTTTAAAATGTCTATAAAAAGCTTATTGTAACTCCGATTTGGTCGAGAAAGCTTTCAATCAATAGGAAATTAAGTTGTTTTTAAAATGCTTTTTAACTTTTATCTAACAAATGAAGCTTTTGAAAATTATGGCCAAAATTGTAATTTTAGTTTCTGTACACTCTCCCCAAGAAACAAAAATTGTTGATTTTAAAATGTCTATAAAAAGCTTATTGTAACTCCGATTTGGTCGAGAAAGCTTTCAATCAATAGGAAATTAAGTTGTCTTTTAAAATGCTTCTTAACTTTTATCCAACAAATGAAGCTTTTGAAAATTATGGCCAAAATTGTAACTTTAGTTTCTGTACACTCTCCCCAAGAAACAAAAATTGTTGATTTTAAATTGTCTATAAAAAGCTTATTGTAACTCCGATTTTTTCGAGAAAGCTTTCAATCAATAGGAAATTAAGTGGTCTTAAAAATGCTTTTTAACTTTTATCCAACGAATGAAGCTTTTGAAAATTATGGCCAAAATTGTAACTTTAGTTTCTGTACACTCTCCCCAAGAAACAAAAATTGTTGATTTTAAAATGTCTATAAAAAGCTTATTGTAACTCCGATTTGGTCGAGAAAGCTTTCAATCAATAGGAAATTAAGTTGTCTTTAAAATGCTTTTTAACTTTTATCCAACAAATGAAGCTTTTGAAAATTATGGCCAAAATTGTAACTTTAGTTTCTGTACACTCTCCCCAAGAAACAAAAATTGTTGATTTTAAAATGTCTATAAAAAGCTTATTGTAACTCCGATTTGGTCGAGAAAGCTTTCAATCAATAGGAAATTAAGTTGTCTTTTAAAATGCTTTTTTACTTTTATCCAACAAATGAAGCTTTTGAAAATTATGGCCAAAATTGTAACTTTAGTTTCTGTACACTCTCCCCAAGAAACTAAAATTTTAGATTTTAAAATGTCTATAAAAAGCTTATTGTAACTCCGATTTGGTCGAGAAAGCTTTCAATATATAGGAAATTAAGTTGTCTTTAAAATGCTTTTTAACTTTTATCCAACAAATGAAGCTTTTGAAAATTATGGCCAAAATTGTAACTTTAGTTTCTGTACACTCTCCCCAAGAAACAAAAATTGTTGATTTTAAAATGTCTATAAAAAGCTTATTGTAACTCCGATTTGGTCGAGAAAGCTTTCAATCAATAGGAAATTAAGTTGTCTTTAAAATGCTTTTTAACTTTTATCCAACAAATGAAGCTTTTGAAAATTATGGCCAAAATTGTAACTTTAGTTTCTGTACACTCTCCCCAAGAAACAAAAATTGTTGATTTTAAAATGTCTATAAAAAGCTTATTGTAACTCCGATTTGGTCGAGAAAGCTTTCAATCAATAGGAAATTAAGTTGTCTTTAAAATGCTTTGTAACTTTTATCCAACAAATGAAGCTTTTGAAAATTATGGCCAAAATTGTGACTTTAGTTTCTGTACACTCTCCCCAAGAAACAAAAATTGTTGATTTTAAAATGTCTATAAAAAGCTTATTGTAACTCCGATTTGGTCGAGAAAGCTTTCAATCAATAGGAAATTAAGTTGTCTTTTAAAATGCTTTTTTACTTTTATCCAACAAATGAAGCTTTTGAAAATTATGGCCAAAATTGTAACTTTAGTTTCTGTACACTCTCCCCAAGAAACTAAAATTTTTGATTTTAAAATGTCTATAAAAAGCTTATTGTAACTCCGATTTGGTCGAGAAAGCTTTCAATCAATAGGAAATTAAGTTGTCTTTTAAAATGCTTTTTTACTTTTATCCAACAAATGAAGCTTTTGAAAATTATGGCCAAAATTGTAACTTTAGTTTCTGTACACTCTCCCCAAGAAACAAAAATTGTTGATTTTAAAATGTCTATAACTCCGATTTGGTCGAGAAAGCTTTCAATCAATAGGAAATTAAGTTGTCTTTTAAAATGCTTTTTTACTTTTATCCAACAAATGAAGCTTTTGAAAATTATGGCCAAAATTGTAACTTTAGTTTCTGTACACTCTCCCCAAGAAACTAAAATTTTTGATTTTAAAATGTCTATAAAAAGCTTATTGTAACTCCGATTTGGTCGAGAAAGCTTTCAATCAATAGGAAATTAAGTTGTCTTTAAAATGCTTTTTAACTTTTATCCAACAATTGAAGCTTTTGAAAATTATGGCCAAAATTGTAACTTTAGTTTCTGTACACTCTCCCCAAGAAACAAAAATTGTTGATTTTAAAATGTCTATAAAAAGCTTATTGTAACTCCGATTTGGTCGAAAAAGCTTTCAATCAATAGGAAATTAAGTTGTCTTTAAAATGCTTTTTAACTATTATCCAACAAATGAAGCTTTTGAAAATTATGGCCAAAATTGTAACTTTAGTTTCTGTACACTCTCCCCAAGAAACAAAAATTGTTGATTTTAAAATGTCTATAAAAAGCTTATTGTAACTCCGATTTGGTCGAGAAAGCTTTCAATCAATAGGAAATTAAGTTGTCTTTTAAAATGCTTTTTTACTTTTATCCAACAAATGAAGCTTTTGAAAATTATGGCCAAAATTGTAACTTTAGTTTCTGTACACTCTCCCCAAGAAACAAAAATTGTTGATTTTAAAATGTCTATAAAAAGCTTATTGTAACTCCGATTTGGTCGAGAAAGCTTTCAATCAATAGGAAATTAAGTTGTCTTTTAAAATGCTTTTTTACTTTTTTCCAACAAATGAAGCTTTTGAAAATTATGGCCAAAATTGTAACTTTAGTTTCTGTACACTCTCCCCAAGAAACTAAAATTTTTGATTTTAAAATGTCTATAAAAAGCTTATTGTAACTCCGATTTGGTCGAGAAAGCTTTCAATCAATAGGAAATTAAGTTGTATTTTAAAATGCTTTTTTACTTTTATCCAACAAATGAAGCTTTTGAAAATTATGGCCAAAATTGTAACTTTAGTTTCTGTACACTCTCCCCAAGAAACAAAAATTGTTGATTTTAAAATGTCTATAAAAAGCTTATTGTAACTCCGATTTGGTCGAGAAAGCTTTCAATCAATAGGAAATTAAGTTGTCTTTTAAAATGCTTTTTTACTTTTATCCAACAAATGAAGCTTTTGAAAATTATGGCCAAAATTGTAACTTTAGTTTCTGTACACTCTCCCCAAGAAACTAAAATTTTTGATTTTAAAATGTCTATAAAAAGCTTATTGTAACTCCGATTTGGTCGAGAAAGCTTTCAATCAATAGGAAATTAAGTTGTCTTTAAAATGCTTTTTAACTTTTATCCAACAATTGAAGCTTTTGAAAATTATGGCCAAAATTGTAACTTTAGTTTCTGTACACTCTCCCCAAGAAACAAAAATTGTTGATTTTAAAATGTCTATAAAAAGCTTATTGTAACTCCGATTTGGTCGAAAAAGCTTTCAATCAATAGGAAATTAAGTTGTCTTTAAAATGCTTTTTAACTATTATCCAACAAATGAAGCTTTTGAAAATTATGGCCAAAATTGTAACTTTAGTTTCTGTACACTCTCCCCAAGAAACAAAAATTGTTGATTTTAAAATGTCTATAAAAAGCTTATTGTAACTCCGATTTGGTCGAGAAAGCTTTCAATCAATAGGAAATTAAGTTGTCTTTTAAAATGCTTTTTTACTTTTATCCAACAAATGAAGCTTTTGAAAATTATGGCCAAAATTGTAACTTTAGTTTCTGTACACTCTCCCCAAGAAACAAAAATTGTTGATTTTAAAATGTCTATAAAAAGCTTATTGTAACTCCGATTTGGTCGAGAAAGCTTTCAATCAATAGGAAATTAAGTTGTCTTTTAAAATGCTTTTTTACTTTTTTCCAACAAATGAAGCTTTTGAAAATTATGGCCAAAATTGTAACTTTAGTTTCTGTACACTCTCCCCAAGAAACTAAAATTTTTGATTTTAAAATGTCTATAAAAAGCTTATTGTAACTCCGATTTGGTCGAGAAAGCTTTCAATCAATAGGAAATTAAGTTGTCTTTTAAAATGCTTTTTTACTTTTATCCAACAAATGAAGCTTTTGAAAATTATGGCCAAAATTGTAACTTTAGTTTCTGTACACTCTCCCCAAGAAACAAAAATTGTTGATTTTAAAATGTCTATAAAAAGCTTATTGTAACTCCGATTTGGTCGAGAAAGCTTTCAATCAATAGGAAATTAAGTTGTCTTTTAAAATGCTTTTTTACTTTTATCCAACAAATGAAGCTTTTGAAAATTATGGCCAAAATTGTAACTTTAGTTTCTGTACACTCTCCCCAAGAAACTAAAATTTTTGATTTTAAAATGTCTATAAAAAGCTTATTGTAACTCCGATTTGGTCGAGAAAGCTTTCAATCAATAGGAAATTAAGTTGTCTTTAAAATGCTTTTTAACTTTTATCCAACAATTGAAGCTTTTGAAAATTATGGCCAAAATTGTAACTTTAGTTTCTGTACACTCTCCCCAAGAAACAAAAATTGTTGATTTTAAAATGTCTATAAAAAGCTTATTGTAACTCCGATTTGGTCGAAAAAGCTTTCAATCAATAGGAAATTAAGTTGTCTTTAAAATGCTTTTTAACTATTATCCAACAAATGAAGCTTTTGAAAATTATGGCCAAAATTGTAACTTTAGTTTCTGTACACTCTCCCCAAGAAACAAAAATTGTTGATTTTAAAATGTCTATAAAAAGCTTATTGTAACTCCGATTTGGTCGAGAAAGCTTTCAATCAATAGGAAATTAAGTTGTCTTTTAAAATGCTTTTTTACTTTTATCCAACAAATGAAGCTTTTGAAAATTATGGCCAAAATTGTAACTTTAGTTTCTGTACACTCTCCCCAAGAAACAAAAATTGTTGATTTTAAAATGTCTATAAAAAGCTTATTGTAACTCCGATTTGGTCGAGAAAGCTTTCAATCAATAGGAAATTAAGTTGTCTTTAAAATGCTTTTTAACTTTTATCCAACAAATGAAGCTTTTGAAAATTATGGCCAAAATTGTAACTTTAGTTTCTGTACACTCTCCCCAAGAAACAAAAATTGTTGATTTTAAACTGTCTATAAAAAGCTTATTGTAACTCCGATTTGGTCGAGAAAGCTTTCAATCAAAAGGAAATTAAGTTGTCTTTAAAATGCTTTTTAACTTTTATCCAACAAATGAAGCTTTTGAAAATTATGGCCAAAATTGTAACTTTAGTTTCTGTACACTCTCCCCAAGAAACAAAAATTGTTGATTTTAAAATGTCTATAAAAAGCTTATTGTTACTCCGATTTGGTCGAGAAAGCTTTCAATCAATAGGAAATTAAGTTGTCTTTTAAAATGCTTCTTAACTTTTATCCAACAAATGAAGCTTTTGAAAATTATGGCCAAAATTGTAACTTTAGTTTCTGTACACTCTCCCCAAGAAACAAAAATTGTTGATTTTAAAATGTCTATAAAAAGCTTATTGTAACTCCGATTTGGTCGAGAAAGCTTTCAATCAATAGGAAATTAAGTTGTCTTTAAAATGCTTTTTAACTTTTATCCAACAATTGAAGCTTTTGAAAATTATGGCCAAAATTGTAACTTTAGTTTCTGTACACTCTCCCCAAGAAACAAAAATTGTTGATTTTAAAATGTCTATAAAAAGCTTATTGTAACTCCGATTTGGTCGAGAAAGCTTTCAATCAATAGGAAATTAAGTTGTCTTTTAAAATGCTTTTTAACTTTTATCCAACAAATGAAGCTTTTGAAAATTATGGCCAAAATTGTAACTTTAGTTTCTGTACACTCTCCCCAAGAAACAAAAATTGTTGATTTTAAAATGTCTATAAAAAGCTTATTGTAACTCCGATTTGGTCGAGAAAGCTTTCAATCAATAGGAAATTAAGTTGTCTTTAAAATGCTTTTTAACTATTATCCAACAAATGAAGCTTTTGAAAATTATGGCCAAAATTGTAACTTTAGTTTCTGTATACTCTCCCCAAGAAACAAAAATTGTTGATTTTAAAATGTCTATAAAAAGCTTATTGTAACTCCGATTTGGTCGAGAAAGCTTTCAATCAATAGGAAATTAAGTTGTCTTTTAAAATGCTTTTTTACTTTTATCCAACAAATGAAGCTTTTGAAAATTATGGCCAAAATTGTAACTTTAGTTTCTGTACACTCTCCCCAAGAAACAAAAATTGTTGATTTTAAAATGTCTATAAAAAGCTTATTGTAACTCCGATTTGGTCGAGAAAGCTTTCAATCAATAGGAAATTAAGTTGTCTTTTAAAATGCTTTTTTACTTTTATCCAACAAATGAAGCTTTTGAAAATTATGGCCAAAATTGTAACTTTAGTTTCTGTACACTCTCCCCAAGAAACAAAAATTGTTGATTTTAAAATGTCTATAAAAAGCTTATTGTAACTCCGATTTGGTCGAAAAAGCTTTCAATCAATAGGAAATTAAGTTGTCTTTAAAATGCTTTTTAACTATTATCCAACAAATGAAGCTTTTGAAAATTATGGCCAAAATTGTAACTTTAGTTTCTGTACACTCTCCCCAAGAAACAAAAATTGTTGATTTTAAAATGTCTATAAAAAGCTTATTGTAACTCCGATTTGGTCGAGAAAGCTTTCAATCAATAGGAAATTAAGTTGTCTTTAAAATGCTTTTTAACTTTTATCCAACAAATGAAGCTTTTGAAAATTATGGCCAAAATTGTAACTTTAGTTTCTGTACACTCTCCCCAAGAAACAAAAATTGTTGATTTTAAACTGTCTATAAAAAGCTTATTGTAACTCCGATTTGGTCGAGAAAGCTTTCAATCAAAAGGAAATTAAGTTGTCTTTAAAATGCTTTTTAACTTTTATCCAACAAATGAAGCTTTTGAAAATTATGGCCAAAATTGTAACTTTAGTTTCTGTACACTCTCCCCAAGAAACAAAAATTGTTGATTTTAAAATGTCTATAAAAAGCTTATTGTAACTCCGATTTGGTCGAGAAAGCTTTCAATCAATAGGAAATTAAGTTGTCTTTTAAAATGCTTTTTTACTTTTATCCAACAAATGAAGCTTTTGAAAATTATGGCCAAAATTGTAACTTTAGTTTCTGTACACTCTCCCCAAGAAACAAAAATTGTTGATTTTAAAATGTCTATAAAAAGCTTATTGTAACTCCGATTTGGTCGAGAAAGCTTTCAATCAATAGGAAATTAAGTTGTCTTTAAAATGCTTTTTAACTTTTATCCAACAAATGAAGCTTTTGAAAATTATGGCCAAAATTGTAACTTTAGTTTCTGTACACTCTCCCCAAGAAACAAAAATTGTTGATTTTAAAATGTCTATAAAAAGCTTATTGTAACTCCGATTTGGTCGAGAAAGCTTTCAATCAATAGGAAATTAAGTTGTCTTTTAAAATGCTTTTTTACTTTTTTCCAACAAATGAAGCTTTTGAAAATTATGGCCAAAATTGTAACTTTAGTTTCTGTACACTCTCCCCAAGAAACTAAAATTTTTGATTTTAAAATGTCTATAAAAAGCTTATTGTAACTCCGATTTGGTCGAGAAAGCTTTCAATCAATAGGAAATTAAGTTGTCTTTTAAAATGCTTTTTTACTTTTATCCAACAAATGAAGCTTTTGAAAATTATGGCCAAAATTGTAACTTTAGTTTCTGTACACTCTCCCCAAGAAACAAAAATTGTTGATTTTAAAATGTCTATAAAAAGCTTATTGTAACTCCGATTTGGTCGAGAAAGCTTTCAATCAATAGGAAATTAAGTTGTCTTTTAAAATGCTTTTTTACTTTTATCCAACAAATGAAGCTTTTGAAAATTATGGCCAAAATTGTAACTTTAGTTTCTGTACACTCTCCCCAAGAAACAAAAATTGTTGATTTTAAAATGTCTATAAAAAGCTTATTGTAACTCCGATTTGGTCGAGAAAGCTTTCAATCAATAGGAAATTAAGTTGTCTTTTAAAATGCTTTTTTACTTTTATCCAACAAATGAAGCTTTTGAAAATTATGGCCAAAATTGTAACTTTAGTTTCTGTACACTCTCCCCAAGAAACAAAAATTGTTGATTTTAAAATGTCTATAAAAAGCTTATTGTAACTCCGATTTGGTCGAGAAAGCTTTCAATCAATAGGAAATTAAGTTGTTTTTAAAATGCTTCTTAACTTTTATCCAACAAATGAAGCTTTTGAAAATTATGGCCAAAATTGTAACTTTAGTTTCTGTACACTCTCCCCAAGAAACAAAAATTGTTGATTTTTAAATGTCTATAAAAAGCTTATTGTAACTCCGATTTGGTCGAGAAAGCTTTCAATCAATAGGAAATTAAGTTGTCTTTAAAAAGCTTTTTAACTTTTATCCAACAAATGAAGCTTTTGAAAATTATGGCCAAAATTGTAACTTTAGTTTCTGTACACTCTCCCCAAGAAACAAAAATTGTTGATTTTAAAATGTCTATAAAAAGCTTATTGTAACTCCGATTTGGTCGAGAAAGCTTTCAATCAATAGGAAATTAAGTTGTCTTTAAAATGCTTTTTAACTTTTATCCAACAAATGAAGCTTTTGAAAATTATGGCCAAAATTGTAACTTTAGTTTCTGTACACTCTCCCCAAGAAACAAAAATTGTTGATTTTAAAATGTCTATAAAAAGCTTATTGTAACTCCGATTTGGTCGAGAAAGCTTTCAATCAATAGGAAATTAAGTTGTCTTTTAAAATGCTTTTTTACTTTTATCCAACAAATGAAGCTTTTGAAAATTATGGCCAAAATTGTAACTTTAGTTTCTGTACACTCACCCAAGAAACAAAAATTGTTGATTTTAAAATGTCTATAAAAAGCTTATTGTAACTCCGATTTGGTCGAGAAAGCTTTCAATCAATAGGAAATTAAGTTGTCTTTTAAAATGCTTCTTAACTTTTATCCAACAAATGAAGCTTTTGAAAATTATGGCCAAAATTGTAACTTTAGTTTCTGTACACTCTCCCCAAGAAACAAAAATTGTTGATTTTAAATTGTCTATAAAAAGCTTATTGTAACTCCGATTTTTTCGAGAAAGCTTTCAATCAATAGGAAATTAAGTGGTCTTAAAAATGATTTTTAACTTTTATCCAACGAATGAAGCTTTTGAAAATTATGGCCAAAATTGTAACTTTAGTTTCTGTACACTCTCCCCAAGAAACAAAAACTGTTTGTTTTTAAATGTCTATAAAATGCTTATTGTAACTCAAATTTGGTGGAAAAAGCTTTCATTCAATAGGAAATTATTTAGTCTTAAAAAAGTTTTTTAAATTTTACCCAAAAAATTAAGCTTTTGAAAATTATGGCCAAAATTGTAACTTTAGTTTCTGTACACTCTCCCCAAGAAACAAAAATTGTTGATTTTAAAATGTCTATAAAAAGCTTATTGTAACTCCGATTTGGTCGAGAAAGCTTTCAATCAATAGGAAATTAAGTTGTTTTTAAAATGCTTTTTAACTTTTATCTAACAAATGAAGCTTTTGAAAATTATGGCCAAAATTGTAATTTTAGTTTCTGTACACTCTCCCCAAGAAACAAAAATTGTTGATTTTAAAATGTCTATAAAAAGCTTATTGTAACTCCGATTTGGTCGAGAAAGCTTTCAATCAATAGGAAATTAAGTTGTCTTTTAAAATGCTTCTTAACTTTTATCCAACAAATGAAGCTTTTGAAAATTATGGCCAAAATTGTAACTTTAGTTTCTGTACACTCTCCCCAAGAAACAAAAATTGTTGATTTTAAATTGTCTATAAAAAGCTTATTGTAACTCCGATTTTTTCGAGAAAGCTTTCAATCAATAGGAAATTAAGTGGTCTTAAAAATGCTTTTTAACTTTTATCCAACGAATGAAGCTTTTGAAAATTATGGCCAAAATTGTAACTTTAGTTTCTGTACACTCTCCCCAAGAAACAAAAATTGTTGATTTTAAAATGTCTATAAAAAGCTTATTGTAACTCCGATTTGGTCGAGAAAGCTTTCAATCAATAGGAAATTAAGTTGTCTTTAAAATGCTTTTTAACTTTTATCCAACAAATGAAGCTTTTGAAAATTATGGCCAAAATTGTAACTTTAGTTTCTGTACACTCTCCCCAAGAAACAAAAATTGTTGATTTTAAAATGTCTATAAAAAGCTTATTGTAACTCCGATTTGGTCGAGAAAGCTTTCAATCAATAGGAAATTAAGTTGTCTTTTAAAATGCTTTTTTACTTTTATCCAACAAATGAAGCTTTTGAAAATTATGGCCAAAATTGTAACTTTAGTTTCTGTACACTCTCCCCAAGAAACTAAAATTTTAGATTTTAAAATGTCTATAAAAAGCTTATTGTAACTCCGATTTGGTCGAGAAAGCTTTCAATATATAGGAAATTAAGTTGTCTTTAAAATGCTTTTTAACTTTTATCCAACAAATGAAGCTTTTGAAAATTATGGCCAAAATTGTAACTTTAGTTTCTGTACACTCTCCCCAAGAAACAAAAATTGTTGATTTTAAAATGTCTATAAAAAGCTTATTGTAACTCCGATTTGGTCGAGAAAGCTTTCAATCAATAGGAAATTAAGTTGTCTTTAAAATGCTTTTTAACTTTTATCCAACAAATGAAGCTTTTGAAAATTATGGCCAAAATTGTAACTTTAGTTTCTGTACACTCTCCCCAAGAAACAAAAATTGTTGATTTTAAAATGTCTATAAAAAGCTTATTGTAACTCCGATTTGGTCGAGAAAGCTTTCAATCAATAGGAAATTAAGTTGTCTTTAAAATGCTTTGTAACTTTTATCCAACAAATGAAGCTTTTGAAAATTATGGCCAAAATTGTGACTTTAGTTTCTGTACACTCTCCCCAAGAAACAAAAATTGTTGATTTTAAAATGTCTATAAAAAGCTTATTGTAACTCCGATTTGGTCGAGAAAGCTTTCAATCAATAGGAAATTAAGTTGTCTTTTAAAATGCTTTTTTACTTTTATCCAACAAATGAAGCTTTTGAAAATTATGGCCAAAATTGTAACTTTAGTTTCTGTACACTCTCCCCAAGAAACTAAAATTTTTGATTTTAAAATGTCTATAAAAAGCTTATTGTAACTCCGATTTGGTCGAGAAAGCTTTCAATCAATAGGAAATTAAGTTGTCTTTAAAATGCTTTTTAACTTTTATCCAACAATTGAAGCTTTTGAAAATTATGGCCAAAATTGTAACTTTAGTTTCTGTACACTCTCCCCAAGAAACAAAAATTGTTGATTTTAAAATGTCTATAAAAAGCTTATTGTAACTCCGATTTGGTCGAAAAAGCTTTCAATCAATAGGAAATTAAGTTGTCTTTAAAATGCTTTTTAACTATTATCCAACAAATGAAGCTTTTGAAAATTATGGCCAAAATTGTAACTTTAGTTTCTGTACACTCTCCCCAAGAAACAAAAATTGTTGATTTTAAAATGTCTATAAAAAGCTTATTGTAACTCCGATTTGGTCGAGAAAGCTTTCAATCAATAGGAAATTAAGTTGTCTTTTAAAATGCTTTTTTACTTTTATCCAACAAATGAAGCTTTTGAAAATTATGGCCAAAATTGTAACTTTAGTTTCTGTACACTCTCCCCAAGAAACAAAAATTGTTGATTTTAAAATGTCTATAAAAAGCTTATTGTAACTCCGATTTGGTCGAGAAAGCTTTCAATCAATAGGAAATTAAGTTGTCTTTTAAAATGCTTTTTTACTTTTTTCCAACAAATGAAGCTTTTGAAAATTATGGCCAAAATTGTAACTTTAGTTTCTGTACACTCTCCCCAAGAAACTAAAATTTTTGATTTTAAAATGTCTATAAAAAGCTTATTGTAACTCCGATTTGGTCGAGAAAGCTTTCAATCAATAGGAAATTAAGTTGTCTTTTAAAATGCTTTTTTACTTTTATCCAACAAATGAAGCTTTTGAAAATTATGGCCAAAATTGTAACTTTAGTTTCTGTACACTCTCCCCAAGAAACAAAAATTGTTGATTTTAAAATGTCTATAAAAAGCTTATTGTAACTCCGATTTGGTCGAGAAAGCTTTCAATCAATAGGAAATTAAGTTGTCTTTTAAAATGCTTTTTTACTTTTATCCAACAAATGAAGCTTTTGAAAATTATGGCCAAAATTGTAACTTTAGTTTCTGTACACTCTCCCCAAGAAACTAAAATTTTTGATTTTAAAATGTCTATAAAAAGCTTATTGTAACTCCGATTTGGTCGAGAAAGCTTTCAATCAATAGGAAATTAAGTTGTCTTTAAAATGCTTTGTAACTTTTATCCAACAAATGAAGCTTTTGAAAATTATGGCCAAAATTGTGACTTTAGTTTCTGTACACTCTCCCCAAGAAACAAAAATTGTTGATTTTAAAATGTCTATAAAAAGCTTATTGTAACTCCGATTTGGTCGAGAAAGCTTTCAATCAATAGGAAATTAAGTTGTCTTTTAAAATGCTTTTTTACTTTTATCCAACAAATGAAGCTTTTGAAAATTATGGCCAAAATTGTAACTTTAGTTTCTGTACACTCTCCCCAAGAAACTAAAATTTTTGATTTTAAAATGTCTATAAAAAGCTTATTGTAACTCCGATTTGGTCGAGAAAGCTTTCAATCAATAGGAAATTAAGTTGTCTTTTAAAATGCTTTTTTACTTTTATCCAACAAATGAAGCTTTTGAAAATTATGGCCAAAATTGTAACTTTAGTTTCTGTACACTCTCCCCAAGAAACAAAAATTGTTGATTTTAAAATGTCTATAAAAAGCTTATTGTAACTCCGATTTGGTCGAGAAAGCTTTCAATCAATAGGAAATTAAGTTGTCTTTTAAAATGCTTTTTTACTTTTATCCAACAAATGAAGCTTTTGAAAATTATGGCCAAAATTGTAACTTTAGTTTCTGTACACTCTCCCCAAGAAACTAAAATTGTTGATTTTAAAATGTCTATAAAAAGCTTATTGTAACTCCGATTTGGTCGAGAAAGCTTTCAATCAATAGGAAATTAAGTTGTCTTTAAAATGCTTTTTAACTTTTATCCAACAATTGAAGCTTTTGAAAATTATGGCCAAAATTGTAACTTTAGTTTCTGTACACTCTCCCCAAGAAACAAAAATTGTTGATTTTAAAATGTCTATAAAAAGCTTATTGTAACTCCGATTTGGTCGAAAAAGCTTTCAATCAATAGGAAATTAAGTTGTCTTTAAAATGCTTTTTAACTATTATCCAACAAATGAAGCTTTTGAAAATTATGGCCAAAATTGTAACTTTAGTTTCTGTACACTCTCCCCAAGAAACAAAAATTGTTGATTTTAAAATGTCTATAAAAAGCTTATTGTAACTCCGATTTGGTCGAGAAAGCTTTCAATCAATAGGAAATTAAGTTGTCTTTTAAAATGCTTTTTTACTTTTATCCAACAAATGAAGCTTTTGAAAATTATGGCCAAAATTGTAACTTTAGTTTCTGTACACTCTCCCCAAGAAACAAAAATTGTTGATTTTAAAATGTCTATAAAAAGCTTATTGTAACTCCGATTTGGTCGAGAAAGCTTTCAATCAATAGGAAATTAAGTTGTCTTTTAAAATGCTTTTTTACTTTTTTCCAACAAATGAAGCTTTTGAAAATTATGGCCAAAATTGTAACTTTAGTTTCTGTACACTCTCCCCAAGAAACTAAAATTTTTGATTTTAAAATGTCTATAAAAAGCTTATTGTAACTCCGATTTGGTCGAGAAAGCTTTCAATCAATAGGAAATTAAGTTGTCTTTTAAAATGCTTTTTTACTTTTATCCAACAAATGAAGCTTTTGAAAATTATGGCCAAAATTGTAACTTTAGTTTCTGTACACTCTCCCCAAGAAACAAAAATTGTTGATTTTAAAATGTCTATAAAAAGCTTATTGTAACTCCGATTTGGTCGAGAAAGCTTTCAATCAATAGGAAATTAAGTTGTCTTTTAAAATGCTTTTTTACTTTTATCCAACAAATGAAGCTTTTGAAAATTATGGCCAAAATTGTAACTTTAGTTTCTGTACACTCTCCCCAAGAAACTAAAATTTTTGATTTTAAAATGTCTATAAAAAGCTTATTGTAACTCCGATTTGGTCGAGAAAGCTTTCAATCAATAGGAAATTAAGTTGTCTTTAAAATGCTTTTTAACTTTTATCCAACAATTGAAGCTTTTGAAAATTATGGCCAAAATTGTAACTTTAGTTTCTGTACACTCTCCCCAAGAAACAAAAATTGTTGATTTTAAAATGTCTATAAAAAGCTTATTGTAACTCCGATTTGGTCGAAAAAGCTTTCAATCAATAGGAAATTAAGTTGTCTTTAAAATGCTTTTTAACTATTATCCAACAAATGAAGCTTTTGAAAATTATGGCCAAAATTGTAACTTTAGTTTCTGTACACTCTCCCCAAGAAACAAAAATTGTTGATTTTAAAATGTCTATAAAAAGCTTATTGTAACTCCGATTTGGTCGAGAAAGCTTTCAATCAATAGGAAATTAAGTTGTCTTTTAAAATGCTTTTTTACTTTTATCCAACAAATGAAGCTTTTGAAAATTATGGCCAAAATTGTAACTTTAGTTTCTGTACACTCTCCCCAAGAAACAAAAATTGTTGATTTTAAAATGTCTATAAAAAGCTTATTGTAACTCCGATTTGGTCGAGAAAGCTTTCAATCAATAGGAAATTAAGTTGTCTTTAAAATGTTTTTTAACTTTTATCCAACAAATGAAGCTTTTGAAAATTATGGCCAAAATTGTAACTTTAGTTTCTGTACACTCTCCCCAAGAAACAAAAATTGTTGATTTTAAACTGTCTATAAAAAGCTTATTGTAACTCCGATTTGGTCGAGAAAGCTTTCAATCAAAAGGAAATTAAGTTGTCTTTAAAATGCTTTTTAACTTTTATCCAACAAATGAAGCTTTTGAAAATTATGGCCAAAATTGTAACTTTAGTTTCTGTACACTCTCCCCAAGAAACAAAAATTGTTGATTTTAAAATGTCTATAAAAAGCTTATTGTTACTCCGATTTGGTCGAGAAAGCTTTCAATCAATAGGAAATTAAGTTGTCTTTTAAAATGCTTCTTAACTTTTATCCAACAAATGAAGCTTTTGAAAATTATGGCCAAAATTGTAACTTTAGTTTCTGTACACTCTCCCCAAGAAACAAAAATTGTTGATTTTAAAATGTCTATAAAAAGCTTATTGTAACTCCGATTTGGTCGAGAAAGCTTTCAATCAATAGGAAATTAAGTTGTCTTTAAAATGCTTTTTAACTTTTATCCAACAATTGAAGCTTTTGAAAATTATGGCCAAAATTGTAACTTTAGTTTCTGTACACTCTCCCCAAGAAACAAAAATTGTTGATTTTAAAATGTCTATAAAAAGCTTATTGTAACTCCGATTTGGTCGAGAAAGCTTTCAATCAATAGAAAATTAAGTTGTCTTTTAAAATGCTTTTTAACTTTTATCCAACAAATGAAGCTTTTGAAAATTATGGCCAAAATTGTAACTTTAGTTTCTGTACACTCTCCCCAAGAAACAAAAATTGTTGATTTTAAAATGTCTATAAAAAGCTTATTGTAACTCCGATTTGGTCGAGAAAGCTTTCAATCAATAGGAAATTAAGTTGTCTTTAAAATGCTTTTTAACTATTATCCAACAAATGAAGCTTTTGAAAATTATGGCCAAAATTGTAACTTTAGTTTCTGTATACTCTCCCCAAGAAACAAAAATTGTTGATTTTAAAATGTCTATAAAAAGCTTATTGTAACTCCGATTTGGTCGAGAAAGCTTTCAATCAATAGGAAATTAAGTTGTCTTTTAAAATGCTTTTTTACTTTTATCCAACAAATGAAGCTTTTGAAAATTATGGCCAAAATTGTAACTTTAGTTTCTGTACACTCTCCCCAAGAAACTAAAATTTTTGATTTTAAAATGTCTATAAAAAGCTTATTGTAACTCCGATTTGGTCGAGAAAGCTTTCAATCAATAGGAAATTAAGTTGTCTTTAAAATGCTTTTTAACTTTTATCCAACAATTGAAGCTTTTGAAAATTATGGCCAAAATTGTAACTTTAGTTTCTGTACACTCTCCCCAAGAAACAAAAATTGTTGATTTTAAAATGTCTATAAAAAGCTTATTGTAACTCCGATTTGGTCGAAAAAGCTTTCAATCAATAGGAAATTAAGTTGTCTTTAAAATGCTTTTTAACTATTATCCAACAAATGAAGCTTTTGAAAATTATGGCCAAAATTGTAACTTTAGTTTCTGTACACTCTCCCCAAGAAACAAAAATTGTTGATTTTAAAATGTCTATAAAAAGCTTATTGTAACTCCGATTTGGTCGAGAAAGCTTTCAATCAATAGGAAATTAAGTTGTCTTTAAAATGCTTTTTAACTTTTATCCAACAAATGAAGCTTTTGAAAATTATGGCCAAAATTGTAACTTTAGTTTCTGTACACTCTCCCCAAGAAACAAAAATTGTTGATTTTAAACTGTCTATAAAAAGCTTATTGTAACTCCGATTTGGTCGAGAAAGCTTTCAATCAAAAGGAAATTAAGTTGTCTTTAAAATGCTTTTTAACTTTTATCCAACAAATGAAGCTTTTGAAAATTATGGCCAAAATTGTAACTTTAGTTTCTGTACACTCTCCCCAAGAAACAAAAATTGTTGATTTTAAAATGTCTATAAAAAGCTTATTGTTACTCCGATTTGGTCGAGAAAGCTTTCAATCAATAGGAAATTAAGTTGTCTTTTAAAATGCTTCTTAACTTTTATCCAACAAATGAAGCTTTTGAAAATTATGGCCAAAATTGTAACTTTAGTTTCTGTACACTCTCCCCAAGAAACAAAAATTGTTGATTTTAAAATGTCTATAAAAAGCTTATTGTAACTCCGATTTGGTCGAGAAAGCTTTCAATCAATAGGAAATTAAGTTGTCTTTAAAATGCTTTTTAACTTTTATCCAACAATTGAAGCTTTTGAAAATTATGGCCAAAATTGTAACTTTAGTTTCTGTACACTCTCCCCAAGAAACAAAAATTGTTGATTTTAAAATGTCTATAAAAAGCTTATTGTAACTCCGATTTGGTCGAGAAAGCTTTCAATAAATAGGAAATTAAGTTGTCTTTTAAAATGCTTTTTAACTTTTATCCAACAAATGAAGCTTTTGAAAATTATGGCCAAAATTGTAACTTTAGTTTCTGTACACTCTCCCCAAGAAACAAAAATTGTTGATTTTAAAATGTCTATAAAAAGCTTATTGTAACTCCGATTTGGTCGAGAAAGCTTTCAATCAAAAGGAAATTAAGTTGTCTTTAAAATGCTTTTTAACTTTTATCCAACAAATGAAGCTTTTGAAAATTATGGCCAAAATTGTAACTTTAGTTTCTGTATACTCTCCCCAAGAAACAAAAATTGTTGATTTTAAAATGTCTATAAAAAGCTTATTGTAACTCCGATTTGGTCGAGAAAGCTTTCAATCAATAGGAAATTAAGTTGTCTTTTAAAATGCTTTTTTACTTTTATCCAACAAATGAAGCTTTTGAAAATTATGGCCAAAATTGTAACTTTAGTTTCTGTACACTCTCCCCAAGAAACAAAAATTGTTGATTTTAAAATGTCTATAAAAAGCTTATTGTAACTCCGATTTGGTCGAGAAAGCTTTCAATCAATAGGAAATTAAGTTGTCTTTTAAAATGCTTTTTTACTTTTATCCAACAAATGAAGCTTTTGAAAATTATGGCCAAAATTGTAACTTTAGTTTCTGTACACTCTCCCCAAGAAACTAAAATTTTTGATTTTAAAATGTCTATAAAAAGCTTATTGTAACTCCGATTTGGTCGAGAAAGCTTTCAATCAATAGAAAATTAAGTTGTCTTTAAAATGCTTTTTAACTTTTATCCAACAATTGAAGCTTTTGAAAATTATGGCCAAAATTGTAACTTTAGTTTCTGTACACTCTCCCCAAGAAACAAAAATTGTTGATTTTAAAATGTCTATAAAAAGCTTATTGTAACTCCGATTTGGTCGAGAAAGCTTTCAATCAATAGGAAATTAAGTTGTCTTTTAAAATGCTTTTTTACTTTTATCCAACAAATGAAGCTTTTGAAAATTATGGCCAAAATTGTAACTTTAGTTTCTGTACACTCTCCCCAAGAAACAAAAATTGTTGATTTTAAAATGTCTATAAAAAGCTTATTGTAACTCCGATTTGGTCGAGAAAGCTTTCAATCAATAGGAAATTAAGTTGTCTTTTAAAATGCTTTTTTACTTTTATCCAACAAATGAAGCTTTTGAAAATTATGGCCAAAATTGTAACTTTAGTTTCTGTACACTCTCCCCAAGAAACAAAAATTGTTGATTTTAAAATGTCTATAAAAAGCTTATTGTAACTCCGATTTGGTCGAGAAAGCTTTCAATCAATAGGAAATTAAGTTGTCTTTTAAAATGCTTTTTTACTTTTATCCAACAAATGAAGCTTTTGAAAATTATGGCCAAAATTGTAACTTTAGTTTCTGTACACTCTCCCCAAGAAACTAAAATTTTTGATTTTAAAATGTCTATAAAAAGCTTATTGTAACTCCGATTTGGTCGAGAAAGCTTTCAATCAATAGAAAATTAAGTTGTCTTTAAAATGCTTTTTAACTTTTATCCAACAATTGAAGCTTTTGAAAATTATGGCCAAAATTGTAACTTTAGTTTCTGTACACTCTCCCCAAGAAACAAAAATTGTTGATTTTAAAATGTCTATAAAAAGCTTATTGTAACTCCGATTTGGTCGAGAAAGCTTTCAATCAATAGGAAATTAAGTTGTCTTTTAAAATGCTTTTTTACTTTTATCCAACAAATGAAGCTTTTGAAAATTATGGCCAAAATTGTAACTTTAGTTTCTGTACACTCTCCCCAAGAAACAAAAATTGTTGATTTTAAAATGTCTATAAAAAGCTTATTGTAACTCCGATTTGGTCGAGAAATCTTTCAATCAATAGGAAATTAAGTTGTCTTTTAAAATGCTTTTTTACTTTTATCCAACAAATGAAGCTTTTGAAAATTATGGCCAAAATTGTAACTTTAGTTTCTGTATACTCTCCCCAAGAAACAAAAATTGTTGATTTTAAAATGTCTATAAAAAGCTTACTGTAACTCCGATTTGGTCGAGAAAGCTTTCAATCAATAGGAAATTAAGTTGTCTTTTAAAATGTTTTTTAACTTTTATCCAACAAATGAAGCTTTTGAAAATTATGGCCAAAATTGTAACTTTAGTTTCTGTACACTCTCCCCAAGAAACAAAAATTGTTGATTTTAAAATGTCTATAAAAAGCTTATTGTAACTCCGATTTGGTCGAGAAAGCTTTCAATCAATAGGAAATTAAGTTGTCTTTTAAAATGCTTTTTTACTTTTATCCAACAAATGAAGCTTTTGAAAATTATGGCCAAAATTGTAACTTTAGTTTCTGTACACTCTCCCCAAGAAACTAAAATTTTTGATTTTAAAATGTCTATAAAAAGCTTATTGTAACTCCGATTTGGTCGAGAAAGCTTTCAATCAATAGGAAATTAAGTTGTCTTTAAAATGCTTTTTAACTTTTATCCAACAATTGAAGCTTTTGAAAATTATGGCCAAAATTGTAACTTTAGTTTCTGTACACTCTCCCCAAGAAACAAAAATTGTTGATTTTAAAATGTCTATAAAAAGCTTATTGTAACTCCGATTTGGTCGAAAAAGCTTTCAATCAATAGGAAATTAAGTTGTCTTTAAAATGCTTTTTAACTATTATCCAACAAATGAAGCTTTTGAAAATTATGGCCAAAATTGTAACTTTAGTTTCTGTACACTCTCCCCAAGAAACAAAAATTGTTGATTTTAAAATGTCTATAAAAAGCTTATTGTAACTCCGATTTGGTCGAGAAAGCTTTCAATCAATAGGAAATTAAGTTGTCTTTAAAATGCTTTTTAACTTTTATCCAACAAATGAAGCTTTTGAAAATTATGGCCAAAATTGTAACTTTAGTTTCTGTACACTCTCCCCAAGAAACAAAAATTGTTGATTTTAAACTGTCTATAAAAAGCTTATTGTAACTCCGATTTGGTCGAGAAAGCTTTCAATCAAAAGGAAATTAAGTTGTCTTTAAAATGCTTTTTAACTTTTATCCAACAAATGAAGCTTTTGAAAATTATGGCCAAAATTGTAACTTTAGTTTCTGTACACTCTCCCCAAGAAACAAAAATTGTTGATTTTAAAATGTCTATAAAAAGCTTATTGTTACTCCGATTTGGTCGAGAAAGCTTTCAATCAATAGGAAATTAAGTTGTCTTTTAAAATGCTTCTTAACTTTTATCCAACAAATGAAGCTTTTGAAAATTATGGCCAAAATTGTAACTTTAGTTTCTGTACACTCTCCCCAAGAAACAAAAATTGTTGATTTTAAAATGTCTATAAAAAGCTTATTGTAACTCCGATTTGGTCGAGAAAGCTTTCAATCAATAGGAAATTAAGTTGTCTTTTAAAATGCTTTTTAACTTTTATCCAACAAATGAAGCTTTTGAAAATTATGGCCAAAATTGTAACTTTAGTTTCTGTACACTCTCCCCAAGAAACAAAAATGGTTGATTTTAAAATGTCTATAAAAAGCTTATTGTAACTCCGATTTGGTCGAGAAAGCTTTCAATCAAAAGGAAATTAAGTTGTCTTTAAAATGCTTTTTAACTTTTATCCAACAAATGAAGCTTTTGAAAATTATGGCCAAAATTGTAACTTTAGTTTCTGTATACTCTCCCCAAGAAACAAAAATTGTTGATTTTAAAATGTCTATAAAAAGCTTATTGTAACTCCGATTTGGTCGAGAAAGCTTTCAATCAATAGGAAATTAAGTTGTCTTTTAAAATGCTTTTTTACTTTTATCCAACAAATGAAGCTTTTGAAAATTGTAACTTTAGTTTCTGTACACTCTCCCCAAGAAACAAAAATTGTTGATTTTAAAATGTCTATAAAAAGCTTATTGTAACTCCGATTTGGTCGAGAAAGCTTTCAATCAATAGGAAATTAAGTTGTCTTTTAAAATGCTTTTTTACTTTTATCCAACAAATGAAGCTTTTGAAAATTATGGCCAAAATTGTAACTTTAGTTTCTGTACACTCTCCCCAAGAAACTAAAATTTTTGATTTTAAAATGTCTATAAAAAGCTTATTGTAACTCCGATTTGGTCGAGAAAGCTTTCAATCAATAGGAAATTAAGTTGTCTTTTAAAATGCTTTTTAACTTTTATCCAACAATTGAAGCTTTTGAAAATTATGGCCAAAATTGTAACTTTAGTTTCTGTACACTCTCCCCAAGAAACAAAAATTGTTGATTTTAAAATGTCTATAAAAAGCTTATTGTAACTCCGATTTGGTCGAGAAAGCTTTCAATCAATAGGAAATTAAGTTGTCTTTTAAAATGCTTTTTTACTTTTATCCAACAAATGAAGCTTTTGAAAATTATGGCCAAAATTGTAACTTTAGTTTCTGTACACTCTCCCCAAGAAACAAAAATTGTTGATTTTAAAATGTCTATAAAAAGCTTATTGTAACTCCGATTTGGTCGAGAAAGCTTTCAATCAATAGGAAATTAAGTTGTCTTTAAAATGCTTTTTAACTTTTATCCAACAAATGAAGCTTTTGAAAATTATGGCCAAAATTGTAACTTTAGTTTCTGTACACTCTCCCCAAGAAACAAAAATTGTTGATTTTAAAATGTCTATAAAAAGCTTATTGTAACTCCGATTTGGTCGAGAAAGCTTTCAATCAATAGGAAATTAAGTTGTCTTTAAAATGCTTTTTAACTTTTATCCAACAAATGAAGCTTTTGAAAATTATGGCCAAAATTGTAACTTTAGTTTCTGTACACTCTCCCCAAGAAACAAAAATTGTTGATTTTAAACTGTCTATAAAAAGCTTATTGTAACTCCGATTTGGTCGAGAAAGCTTTCAATCAAAAGGAAATTAAGTTGTCTTTAAAATGCTTTTTAACTTTTATCCAACAAATGAAGCTTTTGAAAATTATGGCCAAAATTGTAACTTTAGTTTCTGTACACTCTCCCCAAGAAACAAAAATTGTTGATTTTAAAATGTCTATAAAAAGCTTATTGTAACTCCGATTTGGTCGAGAAAGCTTTCAATCAATAGGAAATTAAGTTGTCTTTTAAAATGCTTCTTAACTTTTATCCAACAAATGAAGCTTTTGAAAATTATGGCCAAAATTGTAACTTTAGTTTCTGTACACTCTCCCCAAGAAACAAAAATTGTTGATTTTAAAATGTCTATAAAAAGCTTATTGTAACTCCGATTTGGTCGAGAAAGCTTTCAATCAATAGGAAATTAAGTTGTCTTTAAAATGCTTTGTAACTTTTATCCAACAATTGAAGCTTTTGAAAATTATGGCCAAAATTGTAACTTTAGTTTCTGTACACTCTCCCCAAGAAACAAAAACTGTTTGTTTTTAAATGTCTATAAAATGCTTATTGTAACTCCGATTTGGTCGAGAAAGCTTTCAATCAATAGGAAATTAAGTTGTCTTTTAAAATGCTTTTTAACTTTTATCCAACAAATGAAGCTTTTGAAAATTATGGCCAAAATTGTAACTTTAGTTTCTGTACACTCTCCCCAAGAAACAAAAATAGTTGATTTTAAAATGTCTATAAAAAGCTTATTGTAACTCCGATTTGGTCGAGAAAGCTTTCAATCAAAAGGAAATTAAGTTGTCTTTAAAATGCTTTTTAACTTTTATCCAACAAATGAAGCTTTTGAAAATTATGGCCAAAATTGTAACTTTAGTTTCTGTACACTCTCCCCAAGAAACAAAAATTGTTGATTTTAAAATGTCTATAAAAAGCTTATTGTAACTCCGATTTGGTCGAGAAAGCTTTCAATCAATAGGAAATTAAGCTGTCTTTTAAAATGCTTTTTTACTTTTATCCAACAAATGAAGCTTTTGAAAATTATGGCCAAAATTGTAACTTTAGTTTCTGTACACTCTCCCCAAGAAACAAAAATTGTTGATTTTAAAATGTCTATAAAAAGCTTATTGTAACTCCGATTTGGTCGAGAAAGCTTTCAATCAATAGGAAATTAAGTTGTCTTTTAAAATGCTTTTTTACTTTTATCCAACAAATGAAGCTTTTGAAAATTATGGCCAAAATTGTAACTTTAGTTTCTGTACACTCTCCCCAAGAAACTAAAATTTTTGATTTTAAAATGTCTATAAAAAGCTTATTGTAACTCCGATTTGGTCGAGAAAGCTTTCAATCAATAGGAAATTAAGTTGTCTTTAAAATGCTTTTTAACTTTTATCCAACAAATGAAGCTTTTGAAAATTATGGCCAAAATTGTAACTTTAGTTTCTGTACACTCTCCCCAAGAAACAAAAATTGTTGATTTTAAAATGTCTATAAAAAGCTTATTGTAACTCCGATTTGGTCGAAAAAGCTTTCAATCAATAGGAAATTAAGTTGTCTTTAAAATGCTTTTTAACTATTATCCAACAAATGAAGCTTTTGAAAATTATGGCCAAAATTGTAACTTTAGTTTCTGTACACTCTCCCCAAGAAACAAAAATTGTTGATTTTAAAATGTCTATAAGAAGCTTATTGTAACTCCGATTTGGTCGAGAAAGCTTTCAATCAATAGGAAATTAAGTTGTCTTTTAAAATGCTTTTTTACTTTTATCCAACAAATGAAGCTTTTGAAAATTATGGCCAAAATTGTAACTTTAGTTTCTGTACACTCTCCCCAAGAAACAAAAATTGTTGATTTTAAAATGTCTATAAAAAGCTTATTGTAACTCCGATTTGGTCGAGAAAGCTTTCAATCAATAGGAAATTAAGTTGTCTTTAAAATGCTTTTTAACTTTTATCCAACAAATGAAGCTTTTGAAAATTATGGCCAAAATTGTAACTTTAGTTTCTGTACACTCTCCCCAAGAAACAAAAATTGTTGATTTTAAAATGTCTATAAAAAGCTTATTGTAACTCCGATTTGGTCGAGAAAGCTTTCAATCAATAGGAAATTAAGTTGTCTTTTAAAATGCTTCTTAACTTTTATCCAACAAATGAAGCTTTTGAAAATTATGGCCAAAATTGTAACTTTAGTTTCTGTACACTCTCCCCAAGAAACAAAAATTGTTGATTTTAAAATGTCTATAAAAAGCTTATTTTAACTCCGATTTGGTCGAGAAAGCTTTCAATCAATAGGAAATTAAGTTGTCTTTAAAATGCTTTTTAACTTTTATCCAACAATTGAAGCTTTTGAAAATTATGGCCAAAATTGTAACTTTAGTTTCTGTACACTCTCCCCAAGAAACAAAAATTGTTGATTTTAAAATGTCTATAAAAAGCTTATTGTAACTCCGATTTGGTCGAGAAAGCTTTCAATCAATAGGAAATTAAGTTGTCTTTTAAAATGCTTTTTAACTTTTATCCAACAAATGAAGCTTTTGAAAATTATGGCCAAAATTGTAACTTTAGTTTCTGTACACTCTCCCCAAGAAACAAAAATTGTTGATTTTAAAATGTCTATAAAAAGCTTATTGTAACTCCGATTTGGTCGAGAAAGCTTTCAATCAAAAGGAAATTAAGTTGTCTTTAAAATGCTTTTTAACTTTTATCCAACAAAAAAAGCTTTTGAAAATTATGGCCAAAATTGTAACTTTAGTTTCTGTATACTCTCCCCAAGAAACAAAAATTGTTGATTTTAAAATGTCTATAAAAAGCTTATTGTAACTCCGATTTGGTCGAGAAAGCTTTCAATCAATAGGAAATTAAGTTGTCTTTTAAAATGCTTTTTTACTTTTATCCAACAAATGAAGCTTTTGAAAATTATGGCCAAAATTGTAACTTTAGTTTCTGTACACTCTCCCCAAGAAACAAAAATTGTTGATTTTAAAATGTCTATAAAAAGCTTATTGTAACTCCGATTTGGTCGAGAAAGCTTTCAATCAATAGGAAATTAAGTTGTCTTTTAAAATGCTTTTTAACTTTTATCCAACAAATGAAGCTTTTGAAAATTATGGCCAAAATTGTAACTTTAGTTTCTGTACACTCTCCCCAAGAAACTAAAATTTTTGATTTTAAAATGTCTATAAAAAGCTTATTGTAACTCCGATTTGGTCGAGAAAGCTTTCAATCAATAGGAAATTAAGTTGTCTTTAAAATGCTTTTTAACTTTTATCCAACAATTGAAGCTTTTGAAAATTATGGCCAAAATTGTAACTTTAGTTTCTGTACACTCTCCCCAAGAAACAAAAATTGTTGATTTTAAAATGTCTATAAAAAGCTTATTGTAACTCCGATTTGGTCGAAAAAGCTTTCAATCAATAGGAAATTAAGTTGTCTTTAAAATGCTTTTTAACTATTATCCAACAAATGAAGCTTTTGAAAATTATGGCCAAAATTGTAACTTTAGTTTCTGTACACTCTCCCCAAGAAACAAAAATTGTTGATTTTAAAATGTCTATAAAAAGCTTATTGTAACTCCGATTTGGTCGAGAAAGCTTTCAATCAATAGGAAATTAAGTTGTCTTTTAAAATGCTTTTTTACTTTTATCCAACAAATGAAGCTTTTGAAAATTATGGCCAAAATTGTAACTTTAGTTTCTGTACACTCTCCCCAAGAAACAAAAATTGTTGATTTTAAAATGTCTATAAAAAGCTTATTGTAACTCCGATTTGGTCGAGAAAGCTTTCAATCAATAGGAAATTAAGTTGTCTTTAAAATGCTTTTTAACTTTTATCCAACAAATGAAGCTTTTGAAAATTATGGCCAAAATTGTAACTTTAGTTTCTGTACACTCTCCCCAAGAAACAAAAATTGTTGATTTTAAACTGTCTATAAAAAGCTTATTGTAACTCCGATTTGGTCGAGAAAGCTTTCAATCAAAAGGAAATTAAGTTGTCTTTAAAATGCTTTTTAACTTTTATCCAACAAATGAAGCTTTTGAAAATTATGGCCAAAATTGTAACTTTAGTTTCTGTACACTCTCCCCAAGAAACAAAAATTGTTGATTTTAAAATGTCTATAAAAAGCTTATTGTAACTCCGATTTGGTCGAGAAAGCTTTCAATCAATAGGAAATTAAGTTGTCTTTTAAAATGCTTTTTTACTTTTATCCAACAAATGAAGCTTTTGAAAATTATGGCCAAAATTGTAACTTTAGTTTCTGTACACTCTCCCCAAGAAACAAAAATTGTTGATTTTAAAATGTCTATAAAAAGCTTATTGTAACTCCGATTTGGTCGAGAAAGCTTTCAATCAATAGGAAATTAAGTTGTCTTTAAAATGCTTTTTAACTTTTATCCAACAAATGAAGCTTTTGAAAATAATGGCCAAAATTGTAACTTTAGTTTCTGTACACTCTCCCCAAGAAACAAAAATTGTTGATTTTAAAATGTCTATAAAAAGCTTATTGTAACTCCGATTTGGTCGAGAAAGCTTTCAATCAATAGGAAATTAAGTTGTCTTTTAAAAGCTTTTTAACTTTTATCCAACAAATGAAGCTTTTGAAAATTATGGCCAAAATTGTAACTTTAGTTTCTGTGCACTCTCCCCAAGAAACAAAAATTGTTGATTTTAAAATGTCTATAAAAAGCTTATTGTAACTCCGATTTGGTCGAGAAAGCTTTCAATCAAAAGGAAATTAAGTTGTCTTTAAAATGCTTTTTAACTTTTATCCAACAAATGAAGCTTTTGAAAATTATGGCCAAAATTGTAACTTTAGTTTCAGTATACTCTCCCCAAGAAACAAAAATTGTTGATTTTAAAATGTCTATAAAAAGCTTATTGTAACTCCGATTTGGTCGAGAAAGCTTTCAATCAATAGGAAATTAAGTAGTCTTTTAAAATGCTTTTTTACTTTTATCCAACAAATGAAGCTTTTGAAAATTATGGCCAAAATTGTAACTTTAGTTTCTGTACACTCTCCCCAAGAAACAAAAATTGTTGATTTTAAAATGTCTATAAAAAGCTTATTGTAACTCCGATTTGGTCGAGAAAGCTTTCAATCAATAGGAAATTAAGTTGTCTTTAAAATGCTTTTTAACTTTTATCCAACAAATGAAGCTTTTGAAAATTATGGCCAAAATTGTAACTTTAGTTTCTGTACACTCTCCCCAAGAAACAAAAATTGTTGATTTTAAACTGTCTATAAAAAGCTTATTGTAACTCCGATTTGGTCGAGAAAGCTTTCAATCAAAAGGAAATTAAGTTGTCTTTAAAATGCTTTTTAACTTTTATCCAACAAATGAAGCTTTTGAAAATTATGGCCAAAATTGTAACTTTAGTTTCTGTACACTCTCCCCAAGAAACAAAAATTGTTGATTTTAAAATGTCTATAAAAAGCTTATTGTAACTCCGATTTGGTCGAGAAAGCTTTCAATCAATAGGAAATTAAGTTGTCTTTAAAATGCTTTTTAACTTTTATCCAACAAATGAAGCTTTTGAAAATTATGGCCAAAATTGTAACTTTAGTTTCTGTACACTCTCCCCAAGAAACAAAAATTGTTGATTTTAAAATGTCTATAAAAAGCTTATTGTAACTCCGATTTGGTCGAGAAAGCTTTCAATCAATAGGAAATTAAGTTTTCTTTTAAAAGCTTTTTAACTTTTATCCAACAAATGAAGCTTTTGAAAATTATGGCCAAAATTGTAACTTTAGTTTCTGTACACTCTCCCCAAGAAACAAAAATTGTTGATTTTAAAATGTCTATAAAAAGCTTATTGTAACTCCGATTTGGTCGAGAAAGCTTTCAATCAATAGGAAATTAAGTTGTCTTTAAAATGCTTTTTAACTTTTATCCAACAAATGAAGCTTTTGAAAATTATGGCCAAAATTGTAACTTTAGTTTCTGTACACTCTCCCCAAGAAACAAAAATTTTTGATTTTAAAATGTCTATAAAAAGCTAATTGTAACTCCGATTTGGTCGAGAAAGCTTTCAATCAATAGGAAATTAAGTTGTCTTTAAAATGCTTTTTAACTTTTATCCAACAAATGAAGCTTTTGAAAATTATGGCCAAAATTGTAACTTTAGTTTCTGTACACTCTCCCCAAGAAACAAAAATTGTTGATTTTAAAATGTCTATAAAAAGCTTATTGTAACTCCGATTTGGTCGAGAAAGCTTTCAATCAATAGGAAATTAAGTTGTCTTTAAAATGCTTTGTAACTTTTATCCAACAAATGAAGCTTTTGAAAATTATGGCCAAAATTGTAACTTTAGTTTCTGTACACTCTCCCCAAGAAACAAAAATTGTTGATTTTAAAATGTCTATAAAAAGCTTATTGTAACTCCGATTTGGTCGAGAAAGCTTTCAATCAATAGGAAATTAAGTTGTCTTTAAAATGCTTTTTAACTTTTATCCAACAAATGAAGCTTTTGAAAATTATGGCCAAAATTGTAACTTTAGTTTCTGTACACTCTCCCCAAGAAACAAAAATTGTTGATGTTAAAATGTCTATAAAAAGCTTATTGTAACTCCGATTTGGTCGAGAAAGCTTTCAATCAATAGGAAATTAAGTTGTCTTTAAAATGATTTTTAACTTTTATCCAACAAATGAAGCTTTTGAAAATTATGGCCAAAATTGTAACTTTAGTTTCTGTACACTCTCCCCAAGAAACAAAAATTGTTGATTTTTAAATGTCTATAAAAAGCTTATTGTAACACCGATTTGGTCGAGAAAGCTTTCAATCAATAGCAAATTAAGTTGTCTTTTAAAATGCTTTTAACTTTTATCCAACAAATGAAGCTTTTGAAAATTATGGCCAAAATTGTAACTTTAGTTTCTGTACACTCTCCCCAAGAAACAAAAATTGTTGATTTTAAAATGTCTATAAAAAGCTTATTGTAACTCCGATTTGGTCGAGAAAGCTTTCAATCAATAGGAAATTAAGTAGTCTTTTAAAATGCTTTTTAACTTTTATCCAACAAATGAAGCTTTTGAAAATTATGGCCAAAATTGTAACTTTAGTTTCTGTACACTCTCCCCAAGAAACAAAAATTGTTGATTTTAAAATGTCTATAAAAAGCTTATTGTAACTCCGATTTGGTCGAGAAAGCTTTCAATCAATAGGAAATTAAGTTGTCTTTAAAATGCTTTTTAACTTTTATCCAACAAATGAAGCTTTTGAAAATTATGGCCAAAATTGTAACTTTAGTTTCTGTACACTCTCCCCAAGAAACAAAAATTGTTGATTTTTAAATGTCTATGAAAAGCTTATTGTAACTCCGATTTGGTCGAGAAAGCTTTCAGTCAATAGGAAATTAAGTTGTCTTTAAAATGCTTTTTAACTTTTATCCAACAAATGAAGCTTTTGAAAATTATGGCCAAAATTGTAACTTTAGTTTCTGTACACTCTCCCCAAGAAACAAAAATTGTTGATTTTAAAATGTCTATAAAAAGCTTATTGTAACTCCGATTTGGTCGAGAAAGCTTTCAATCAATAGGAAATTAAGTTGTCTTTAAAATGCTTTGTAACTTTTATCCAACAAGAAACAAAAATTGTTGATTTTAAAATGTCTATAAAAAGCTTATTGTAACTCCGATTTGGTCGAGAAAGCTTTCAATCAATAGGAAATTAAGTTGTCTTTAAAATGCTTTTTAACTTTTATCCAACAAATGAAGCTTTTGAAAATTATGGCCAAAATTGTAACTTTAGTTTCTGTACACTCTCCCCAAGAAACAAAAATTTTTGATTTTAAAATGTCTATAAAAAGCTAATTGTAACTCCGATTTGGTCGAGAAAGCTTTCAATCAATAGGAAATTAAGTTGTCTTTAAAATGCTTTTTAACTTTTATCCAACAAATGAAGCTTTTGAAAATTATGGCCAAAATTGTAACTTTAGTTTCTGTACACTCTCCCCAAGAAACAAAAATTGTTGATTTTAAAATGTCTATAAAAAGCTTATTGTAACTCCGATTTGGTCGAGAAAGCTTTCAATCAATAGGAAATTAAGTTGTCTTTAAAATGCTTTGTAACTTTTATCCAACAAATGAAGCTTTTGAAAATTATGGCCAAAATTGTAACTTTAGTTTCTGTACACTCTCCCCAAGAAACAAAAATTGTTGATTTTAAAATGTCTATAAAAAGCTTATTGTAACTCCGATTTGGTCGAGAAAGCTTTCAATCAATAGGAAATTAAGTTGTCTTTAAAATGCTTTTTAACTTTTATCCAACAAATGAAGCTTTTGAAAATTATGGCCAAAATTGTAACTTTAGTTTCTGTACACTCTCCCCAAGAAACAAAAATTGTTGATGTTAAAATGTCTATAAAAAGCTTATTGTAACTCCGATTTGGTCGAGAAAGCTTTCAATCAATAGGAAATTAAGTTGTCTTTAAAATGATTTTTAACTTTTATCCAACAAATGAAGCTTTTGAAAATTATGGCCAAAATTGTAACTTTAGTTTCTGTACACTCTCCCCAAGAAACAAAAATTGTTGATTTTTAAATGTCTATAAAAAGCTTATTGTAACACCGATTTGGTCGAGAAAGCTTTCAATCAATAGCAAATTAAGTTGTCTTTTAAAATGCTTTTAACTTTTATCCAACAAATGAAGCTTTTGAAAATTATGGCCAAAATTGTAACTTTAGTTTCTGTACACTCTCCCCAAGAAACAAAAATTGTTGATTTTAAAATGTCTATAAAAAGCTTATTGTAACTCCGATTTGGTCGAGAAAGCTTTCAATCAATAGGAAATTAAGTAGTCTTTTAAAATGCTTTTTAACTTTTATCCAACAAATGAAGCTTTTGAAAATTATGGCCAAAATTGTAACTTTAGTTTCTGTACACTCTCCCCAAGAAACAAAAATTGTTGATTTTAAAATGTCTATAAAAAGCTTATTGTAACTCCGATTTGGTCGAGAAAGCTTTCAATCAATAGGAAATTAAGTTGTCTTTAAAATGCTTTTTAACTTTTATCCAACAAATGAAGCTTTTGAAAATTATGGCCAAAATTGTAACTTTAGTTTCTGTACACTCTCCCCAAGAAACAAAAATTGTTGATTTTTAAATGTCTATGAAAAGCTTATTGTAACTCCGATTTGGTCGAGAAAGCTTTCAGTCAATAGGAAATTAAGTTGTCTTTAAAATGCTTTTTAACTTTTATCCAACAAATGAAGCTTTTGAAAATTATGGCCAAAATTGTAACTTTAGTTTCTGTACACTCTCCCCAAGAAACAAAAATTGTTGATTTTAAAATGTCTATAAAAAGCTTATTGTAACTCCGGTTTGGTCGAGAAAGCTTTCAATCAATAGGAAATTAAGTTGTCTTTAAAATGCTTTGTAACTTTTATCCAACAAATGAAGCTTTTGAAAATTATGGCCAAAATTGTAACTTTAGTTTCTGTACACTCTCCCCAAGAAACAAAAATTGTTGATTTTAAAATGTCTATAAAAAGCTTATTGTAACTCCGATTTGGTCGAGAAAGCTTTCAATCAATAGGAAATTAAGTTGTCTTTTAAAATGCTTTTTAACTTTTATCCAACAAATGAAGCTTTTGAAAATTATGGCCAAAATTGTAACTTTAGTTTCTGTACACTCTCCCCAAGAAACAAAAATTGTTGATTTTAAAATGTCTATAAAAAGCTTATTGTAACTCCGATTTGGTCGAGAAAGCTTTCAATCAATAGGAAATTAAGTTGTCTTTAAAATGCTTTTTAACTTTTATCCAACAAATGAATCTTTTGAAAATTATGGCCAAAATTGTAACTTTAGTTTCTGTACACTCTCCCCAAGAAACAAAAATTGTTGATTTTAAAATGTCTATAAAAAGCTTATTGTAACTCCGATTTGGTCGAGAAAGCTTTCAATCAATAGGAAATTAAGTTGTCTTTTAAAATGCTTTTTAACTTTTATCCAACAAATGAAGCTTTTGAAAATTATGGCCAAAATTGTAACTTTAGTTTCTGTACACTCTCCCCAAGAAACAAAAATTGTTGATTTTAAAATGTCTATAAAAAGCTTATTGTAACTCCGATTTGGTCGAGAAAGCTTTCAATCAAAAGGAAATTAAGTTGTCTTTAAAATGCTTTTTAACTTTTATCCAACAAATGAAGCTTTTGAAAATTATGGCCAAAATTGTAACTTTAGTTTCTGTATACTCTCCCCAAGAAACAAAAATTGTTGATTTTAAAATGTCTATAAAAAGCTTATTGTAACTCCGATTTGGTCGAGAAAGCTTTCAATCAATAGGAAATTAAGTTGTCTTTTAAAATGCTTTTTTACTTTTATCCAACAAATGAAGCTTTTGAAAATTATGGCCAAAATTGTAACTTTAGTTTCTGTACACTCTCCCCAAGAAACAAAAATTGTTGATTTTAAAATGTCTATAAAAAGCTTATTGTAACTCCGATTTGGTCGAGAAAGCTTTCAATCAATAGGAAATTAAGTTGTCTTTTAAAATGCTTTTTTACTTTTATCCAACAAATGAAGCTTTTGAAAATTATGGCCAAAATTGTAACTTTAGTTTCTGTACACTCTCCCCAAGAAACTAAAATTTTTGATTTTAAAATGTCTATAAAAAGCTTATTGTAACTCCGATTTGGTCGAGAAAGCTTTCAATCAATAGGAAATTAAGTTGTCTTTAAAATGCTTTTTAACTTTTATCCAACAAATGAAGCTTTTGAAAATTATGGCCAAAATTGTAACTTTAGTTTCTGTACACTCTCCCCAAGAAACAAAAATTGTTGATTTTAAAATGTCTATAAAAAGCTTATTGTAACTCCGATTTGGTCGAAAAAGCTTTCAATCAATAGGAAATTAAGTTGTCTTTAAAATGCTTTTTAACTATTATCCAACAAATGAAGCTTTTGAAAATTATGGCCAAAATTGTAACTTTAGTTTCTGTACACTCTCCCCAAGAAACAAAAATTGTTGATTTTAAAATGTCTATAAAAAGCTTATTGTAACTCCGATTTGGTCGAGAAAGCTTTCAATCAATAGGAAATTAAGTTGTCTTTTAAAATGCTTTTTTACTTTTATCCAACAAATGAAGCTTTTGAAAATTATGGCCAAAATTGTAACTTTAGTTTCTGTACACTCTCCCCAAGAAACAAAAATTGTTGATTTTAAAATGTCTATAAAAAGCTTATTGTAACTCCGATTTGGTCGAGAAAGCTTTCAATCAATAGGAAATTAAGTTGTCTTTAAAATGCTTTTTAACTTTTATCCAACAAATGAAGCTTTTGAAAATTATGGCCAAAATTGTAACTTTAGTTTCTGTACACTCTCCCCAAGAAACAAAAATTGTTGATTTTAAACTGTCTATAAAAAGCTTATTGTAACTCCGATTTGGTCGAGAAAGCTTTCAATCAATAGGAAATTAAGTTGTCTTTTAAAATGCTTTTTTACTTTTATCCAACAAATGAAGCTTTTGAAAATTATGGCCAAAATTGTAACTTTAGTTTCTGTACACTCTCCCCAAGAAACAAAAATTGTTGATTTTAAAATGTCTATAAAAAGCTTATTGTAACTCCGATTTGGTCGAGAAAGCTTTCAATCAATAGGAAATTAAGTTGTCTTTTAAAATGCTTCTTAACTTTTATCCAACAAATGAAGCTTTTGAAAATTATGGCCAAAATTGTAACTTTAGTTTCTGTACACTCTCCCCAAGAAACAAAAATTGTTGATTTTAAAATGTCTATAAAAAGCTTATTGTAACTCCGATTTGGTCGAGAAAGCTTTCAATCAATAGGAAATTAAGTTGTCTTTAAAATGCTTTTTAACTTTTATCCAACAATTGAAGCTTTTGAAAATTATGGCCAAAATTGTAACTTTAGTTTCTGTACACTCTCCCCAAGAAACAAAAATTGTTGATTTTAAAATGTCTATAAAAAGCTTATTGTAACTCCGATTTGGTCGAGAAAGCTTTCAATCAATAGGAAATTAAGTTGTCTTTAAAATGCTTTTTAACTTTTATCCAACAAATGAAGCTTTTGAAAATTATGGCCAAAATTGTAACTTTAGTTTCTGTACACTCTCCCCAAGAAACAAAAATTGTTGATTTTAAAATGTCTATAAAAAGCTTATTGTAACTCCGATTTGGTCGAGAAAGCTTTCAATCAATAGGAAATTAAGTTGTCTTTTAAAAGCTTTTTAACTTTTATCCAACAAATGAAGCTTTTGAAAATTATGGCCAAAATTGTAACTTTAGTTTCTGTGCACTCTCCCCAAGAAACAAAAATTGTTGATTTTAAAATGTCTATAAAAAGCTTATTGTAACTCCGATTTGGTCGAGAAAGCTTTCAATCAAAAGGAAATTAAGTTGTCTTTAAAATGCTTTTTAACTTTTATCCAACAAATGAAGCTTTTGAAAATTATGGCCAAAATTGTAACTTTAGTTTCTGTACACTCTCCCCAAGAAACAAAAATTGTTGATTTTAAAATGTCTATAAAAAGCTTATTGTAACTCCGATTTGGTCGAGAAAGCTTTCAATCAATAGGAAATTAAGTAGTCTTTTAAAATGCTTTTTTACTTTTATCCAACAAATGAAGCTTTTGAAAATTATGGCCAAAATTGTAACTTTAGTTTCTGTACACTCTCCCCAAGAAACAAAAATTGTTGATTTTAAAATGTCTATAAAAAGCTTATTGTAACTCCGATTTGGTCGAGAAAGCTTTCAATCAATAGGAAATTAAGTTGTCTTTAAAATGCTTTTTAACTTTTATCCAACAAATGAAGCTTTTGAAAATTATGGCCAAAATTGTAACTTTAGTTTCTGTACACTCTCCCCAAGAAACAAAAATTGTTGATTTTAAACTGTCTATAAAAAGCTTATTGTAACTCCGATTTGGTCGAGAAAGCTTTCAATCAAAAGGAAATTAAGTTGTCTTTAAAATGCTTTTTAACTTTTATCCAACAAATGAAGCTTTTGAAAATTATGGCCAAAATTGTAACTTTAGTTTCTGTACACTCTCCCCAAGAAACAAAAATTGTTGATTTTAAAATGTCTATAAAAAGCTTATTGTAACTCCGATTTGGTCGAGAAAGCTTTCAATCAATAGGAAATTAAGTTGTCTTTAAAATGCTTTTTAACTTTTATCCAACAAATGAAGCTTTTGAAAATTATGGCCAAAATTGTAACTTTAGTTTCTGTACACTCTCCCCAAGAAACAAAAATTGTTGATTTTAAAATGTCTATAAAAAGCTTATTGTAACTCCGATTTGGTCGAGAAAGCTTTCAATCAATAGGAAATTAAGTTGTCTTTAAAATGCTTTTTAACTTTTATCCAACAAATGAAGCTTTTGAAAATTATGGCCAAAATTGTAACTTTAGTTTCTGTACACTCTCCCCAAGAAACAAAAATTGTTGATGTTAAAATGTCTATAAAAAGCTTATTGTAACTCCGATTTGGTCGAGAAAGCTTTCAATCAAAAGGAAATTAAGTTGTCTTTAAAATGCTTTTTAACTTTTATCCAACAAATGAAGCTTTTGAAAATTATGGCCAAAATTGTAACTTTAGTTTCAGTATACTCTCCCCAAGAAACAAAAATTGTTGATTTTAAAATGTCTATAAAAAGCTTATTGTAACTCCGATTTGGTCGAGAAAGCTTTCAATCAATAGGAAATTAAGTAGTCTTTTAAAATGCTTTTTTACTTTTATCCAACAAATGAAGCTTTTGAAAATTATGGCCAAAATTGTAACTTTAGTTTCTGTACACTCTCCCCAAGAAACAAAAATTGTTGATTTTAAAATGTCTATAAAAAGCTTATTGTAACTCCGATTTGGTCGAGAAAGCTTTCAATCAATAGGAAATTAAGTTGTCTTTAAAATGCTTTTTAACTTTTATCCAACAAATGAAGCTTTTGAAAATTATGGCCAAAATTGTAACTTTAGTTTCTGTACACTCTCCCCAAGAAACAAAAATTGTTGATTTTAAACTGTCTATAAAAAGCTTATTGTAACTCCGATTTGGTCGAGAAAGCTTTCAATCAAAAGGAAATTAAGTTGTCTTTAAAATGCTTTTTAACTTTTATCCAACAAATGAAGCTTTTGAAAATTATGGCCAAAATTGTAACTTTAGTTTCTGTACACTCTCCCCAAGAAACAAAAATTGTTGATTTTAAAATGTCTATAAAAAGCTTATTGTAACTCCGATTTGGTCGAGAAAGCTTTCAATCAATAGGAAATTAAGTTGTCTTTAAAATGCTTTGTAACTTTTATCCAACAAATGAAGCTTTTGAAAATTATGGCCAAAATTGTAACTTTAGTTTCTGTACACTCTCCCCAAGAAACAAAAATTGTTGATGTTAAAATGTCTATAAAAAGCTTATTGTAACTCCGATTTGGTCGAGAAAGCTTTCAATCAAAAGGAAATTAAGTTGTCTTTAAAATGCTTTTTAACTTTTATCCAACAAATGAAGCTTTTGAAAATTATGGCCAAAATTGTAACTTTAGTTTCAGTATACTCTCCCCAAGAAACAAAAATTGTTGATTTTAAAATGTCTATAAAAAGCTTATTGTAACTCCGATTTGGTCGAGAAAGCTTTCAATCAATAGGAAATTAAGTTGTCTTTAAAATGCTTTTTAACTTTTATCCAACAAATGAAGCTTTTGAAAATTATGGCCAAAATTGTAACTTTAGTTTCTGTACACTCTCCCCAAGAAACAAAAATTGTTGATTTTAAAATGTCTATAAAAAGCTTATTGTAACTCCGATTTGGTCGAGAAAGCTTTCAATCAAAAGGAAATTAAGTTGTCTTTAAAATGCTTTTTAACTTTTATCCAACAAATGAAGCTTTTGAAAATTATGGCCAAAATTGTAACTTTAGTTTCAGTATACTCTCCCCAAGAAACAAAAATTGTTGATTTTAAAATGTCTATAAAAAGCTTATTGTAACTCCGATTTGGTCGAGAAAGCTTTCAATCAATAGGAAATTAAGTAGTCTTTTAAAATGCTTTTTTACTTTTATCCAACAAATGAAGCTTTTGAAAATTATGGCCAAAATTGTAACTTTAGTTTCTGTACACTCTCCCCAAGAAACAAAAATTGTTGATTTTAAAATGTCTATAAAAAGCTTATTGTAACTCCGATTTGGTCGAGAAAGCTTTCAATCAATAGGAAATTAAGTTGTCTTTAAAATGCTTTTTAACTTTTATCCAACAAATGAAGCTTTTGAAAATTATGGCCAAAATTGTAACTTTAGTTTCTGTACACTCTCCCCAAGAAACAAAAATTGTTGATTTTAAACTGTCTATAAAAAGCTTATTGTAACTCCGATTTGGTCGAGAAAGCTTTCAATCAAAAGGAAATTAAGTTGTCTTTAAAATGCTTTTTAACTTTTATCCAACAAATGAAGCTTTTGAAAATTATGGCCAAAATTGTAACTTTAGTTTCTGTACACTCTCCCCAAGAAACAAAAATTGTTGATTTTAAAATGTCTATAAAAAGCTTATTGTAACTCCGATTTGGTCGAGAAAGCTTTCAATCAATAGGAAATTAAGTTGTCTTTAAAATGCTTTTTAACTTTTATCCAACAAATGAAGCTTTTGAAAATTATGGCCAAAATTGTAACTTTAGTTTCTGTACACTCTCCCCAAGAAACAAAAATTGTTGATTTTAAAATGTCTATAAAAAGCTTATTGTAACTCCGATTTGGTCGAGAAAGCTTTCAATCAATAGGAAATTAAGTTTTCTTTTAAAAGCTTTTTAACTTTTATCCAACAAATGAAGCTTTTGAAAATTATGGCCAAAATTGTAACTTTAGTTTCTGTACACTCTCCCCAAGAAACAAAAATTGTTGATTTTAAAATGTCTATAAAAAGCTTATTGTAACTCCGATTTGGTCGAGAAAGCTTTCAATCAATAGGAAATTAAGTTGTCTTTAAAATGCTTTTTAACTTTTATCCAACAAATGAAGCTTTTGAAAATTATGGCCAAAATTGTAACTTTAGTTTCTGTACACTCTCCCCAAGAAACAAAAATTTTTGATTTTAAAATGTCTATAAAAAGCTAATTGTAACTCCGATTTGGTCGAGAAAGCTTTCAATCAATAGGAAATTAAGTTGTCTTTAAAATGCTTTTTAACTTTTATCCAACAAATGAAGCTTTTGAAAATTATGGCCAAAATTGTAACTTTAGTTTCTGTACACTCTCCCCAAGAAACAAAAATTGTTGATTTTAAAATGTCTATAAAAAGCTTATTGTAACTCCGATTTGGTCGAGAAAGCTTTCAATCAATAGGAAATTAAGTTGTCTTTAAAATGCTTTTTAACTTTTATCCAACAAATGAAGCTTTTGAAAATTATGGCCAAAATTGTAACTTTAGTTTCTGTACACTCTCCCCAAGAAACAAAAATTGTTGATTTTAAAATGTCTATAAAAAGCTTATTGTAACTCCGATTTGGTCGAGAAAGCTTTCAATCAATAGGAAATTAAGTTTTCTTTTAAAAGCTTTTTAACTTTTATCCAACAAATGAAGCTTTTGAAAATTATGGCCAAAATTGTAACTTTAGTTTCTGTACACTCTCCCCAAGAAACAAAAATTGTTGATTTTAAAATGTCTATAAAAAGCTTATTGTAACTCCGATTTGGTCGAGAAAGCTTTCAATCAATAGGAAATTAAGTTGTCTTTAAAATGCTTTTTAACTTTTATCCAACAAATGAAGCTTTTGAAAATTATGGCCAAAATTGTAACTTTAGTTTCTGTACACTCTCCCCAAGAAACAAAAATTTTTGATTTTAAAATGTCTATAAAAAGCTAATTGTAACTCCGATTTGGTCGAGAAAGCTTTCAATCAATAGGAAATTAAGTTGTCTTTAAAATGCTTTTTAACTTTTATCCAACAAATGAAGCTTTTGAAAATTATGGCCAAAATTGTAACTTTAGTTTCTGTACACTCTCCCCAAGAAACAAAAATTGTTGATTTTAAAATGTCTATAAAAAGCTTATTGTAACTCCGATTTGGTCGAGAAAGCTTTCAATCAATAGGAAATTAAGTTGTCTTTAAAATGCTTTGTAACTTTTATCCAACAAATGAAGCTTTTGAAAATTATGGCCAAAATTGTAACTTTAGTTTCTGTACACTCTCCCCAAGAAACAAAAATTGTTGATTTTAAAATGTCTATAAAAAGCTTATTGTAACTCCGATTTGGTCGAGAAAGCTTTCAATCAATAGGAAATTAAGTTGTCTTTAAAATGCTTTTTAACTTTTATCCAACAAATGAAGCTTTTGAAAATTATGGCCAAAATTGTAACTTTAGTTTCTGTACACTCTCCCCAAGAAACAAAAATTGTTGATGTTAAAATGTCTATAAAAAGCTTATTGTAACTCCGATTTGGTCGAGAAAGCTTTCAATCAATAGGAAATTAAGTTGTCTTTAAAATGCTTTTTAACTTTTATCCAACAAATGAAGCTTTTGAAAATTATGGCCAAAATTGTAACTTTAGTTTCTGTACACTCTCCCCAAGAAACAAAAATTGTTGATTTTTAAATGTCTATAAAAAGCTTATTGTAACACCGATTTGGTCGAGAAAGCTTTCAATCAATAGCAAATTAAGTTGTCTTTTAAAATGCTTTTACCTTTTATCCAACAAATGAAGCTTTTGAAAATTATGGCCAAAATTGTAACTTTAGTTTCTGTACACTCTCCCCAAGAAACAAAAATTGTTGATTTTAAAATGTCTATAAAAAGCTTATTGTAACTCCGATTTGGTCGAGAAAGCTTTCAATCAATAGGAAATTAAGTTGTCTTTAAAATGCTTTTTAACTTTTATCCAACAAATGAAGCTTTTGAATATTATGGCCAAAATTGTAACTTTAGTTTCTGTACACTCTCCCCAAGAAACAAAAATTGTTGATTTTAAAATGTCTATAAAAAGCTTATTGTAACTCCGATTTGGTCGAGAAAGCTTTCAATCAATAGGAAATTAAGTTGTCTTTTAAAATGCTTTTTTACTTTTATCCAACAAATGAAGCTTTTGAAAATTATGGCCAAAATTGTAACTTTAGTTTCTGTACACTCTCCCCAAGAAACAAAAATTGTTGATTTTAAAATGTCTATAAAAAGCTTATTGTAACTCCGATTTGGTCGAGAAAGCTTTCAATCAATAGGTAATTAAGTTGTCTTTTAAAAGCTTTTTAACTTTTATCCAAATGAAGCTTTTGAAAATTATGGCCAAAATTGTAACTTTAGTTTCTGTACACTCTCCCCAAGAAACAAAAATTGTTGATTTTAAAATGTCTATAAAAAGCTTATTGTAACTCCGATTTGGTCGAGAAAGCTTTCAATCAATAGGAAATTAAGTTGTCTTTTAAAAGCTTTTTAACTTTTATCCAACAAATGAAGCTTTTGAAAATTATGGCCAAAATTGTAACTTTAGTTTCTGTGCACTCTCCCCAAGAAACAAAAATTGTTGATTTTAAAATGTCTATAAAAAGCTTATTGTAACTCCGATTTGGTCGAGAAAGCTTTCAATCAATAGGAAATTAAGTTGTCTTTTAAAATGCTTTTTTACTTTTATCCAACAAATGAAGCTTTTGAAAATTATGGCCAAAATTGTAACTTTAGTTTCTGTACACTCTCCCCAAGAAACAAAAATTGTTGATTTTAAAATGTCTATAAAAAGCTTATTGTAACTCCGATTTGGTCGAGAAAGCTTTCAATCAATAGGAAATTAAGTTGTCTTTTAAAAGCTTTTTAACTTTTATCCAACAAATGAAGCTTTTGAAAATTATGGCCAAAATTGTAACTTTAGTTTCTGTGCACTCTCCCCAAGAAACAAAAATTGTTGATTTTAAAATGTCTATAAAAAGCTTATTGTAACTCCGATTTGGTCGAGAAAGCTTTCAATCAAAAGGAAATTAAGTTGTCTTTAAAATGCTTTTTAACTTTTATCCAACAAATGAAGCTTTTGAAAATTATGGCCAAAATTGTAACTTTAGTTTCTGTACACTCTCCCCAAGAAACAAAAATTGTTGATTTTAAAATGTCTATAAAAAGCTTATTGTAACTCCGATTTGGTCGAGAAAGCTTTCAATCAATAGGAAATTAAGTAGTCTTTTAAAATGCTTTTTTACTTTTATCCAACAAATGAAGCTTTTGAAAATTATGGCCAAAATTGTAACTTTAGTTTCTGTACACTCTCCCCAAGAAACAAAAATTGTTGATTTTAAAATGTCTATAAAAAGCTTATTGTAACTCCGATTTGGTCGAGAAAGCTTTCAATCAATAGGAAATTAAGTTGTCTTTAAAATGCTTTTTAACTTTTATCCAACAAATGAAGCTTTTGAAAATTATGGCCAAAATTGTAACTTTAGTTTCTGTACACTCTCCCCAAGAAACAAAAATTGTTGATTTTAAAATGTCTATAAAAAGCTTATTGTAACTCCGATTTGGTCGAGAAAGCTTTCAATCAATAGGAAATTAAGTAGTCTTTTAAAATGCTTTTTTACTTTTATCCAACAAATGAAGCTTTTGAAAATTATGGCCAAAATTGTAACTTTAGTTTCTGTACACTCTCCCCAAGAAACAAAAATTGTTGATTTTAAAATGTCTATAAAAAGCTTATTGTAACTCCGATTTGGTCGAGAAAGCTTTCAATCAATAGGAAATTAAGTTGTCTTTAAAATGCTTTTTTACTTTTATCCAACAAATGAAGCTTTTGAAAATTATGGCCAAAATTGTAACTTTAGTTTCTGTACACTCTCCCCAAGAAACAAAAATTGTTGATTTTAAACTGTCTATAAAAAGCTTATTGTAACTCCGATTTGGTCGAGAAAGCTTTCAATCAAAAGGAAATTAAGTTGTCTTTAAAATGCTTTTTAACTTTTATCCAACAAATGAAGCTTTTGAAAATTATGGCCAAAATTGTAACTTTAGTTTCTGTACACTCTCCCCAAGAAACAAAAATTGTTGATTTTAAAATGTCTATAAAAAGCTTATTGTAACTCCGATTTGGTCGAGAAAGCTTTCAATCAATAGGAAATTAAGTTGTCTTTATAATGCTTTTTAACTTTTATCCAACAAATGAAGCTTTTGAAAATTATGGCCAAAATTGTAACTTTAGTTTCTGTACACTCTCCCCAAGAAACAAAAATTTTTGATTTTAAAATGTCTATAAAAAGCTAATTGTAACTCCGATTTGGTCGAAAAAGCTTTCAATCAATAGGAAATTAAGTTGTCTTTAAAATGCTTTTTAACTATTATCCAACAAATGAAGCTTTTGAAAATTATGGCCAAAATTGTAACTTTAGTTTCTGTACACTCTCCCCAAGAAACAAAAATTGTTGATTTTAAAATGTCTATAAAAAGCTTATTGTAACTCCTATTTGGTCGAGAAAGCTTTCAATCAATAGGAAATTAAGTTGTCTTTAAAATGATTTTTAACTTTTATCCAACAAATGAAGCTTTTGAAAATTATGGCCAAAATTGTAACTTTAGTTTCTGTACACTCTCCCCAAGAAACAAAAATTGTTGATTTTAAAATGTCTATAAAAAGCTTATTGTAACTCCGATTTGGTCGAGAAAGCTTTCAATCAATAGGAAATTAAGTTGTCTTTAAAAGGATTTTTAATTTTTATCCAACAAATGAAGCTTTTGAAAATTATGGCCAAAATTGTAACTTTAGTTTCTGTACACTCTCCCCAAGAAACAAAAATTGTTGATTTTAAAATGTCTATAAAAAGCTTATTGAAACTCCGATTTGGTCGAGAAAGCTTTCAATCAATAGGAAATTAAGTTGTCTTTAAAATGCTTTGTAACTTTTATCCAACAAATGAAGCTTTTGAAAATTATGGCCAAAATTGTAACTTTAGTTTCTGTACACTCTCCCCAAGAAACAAAAATTGTTGATTTTAAAATGTCTATAAAAAGCTTATTGTAACTCCGATTTGGTCGAGAAAGCTTTCAATCAATAGGAAATTAAGTTGTCTTTAAAATGCTTTTTAACTTTTATCCAACAAATGAAGTTTTTGAAAATTATGGCCAAAATTGTAACTTTAGTTTCTGTACACTCTCCCCAAGAAACAAAAATTGTTGATGTTAAAATGTCTATAAAAAGCTTATTGTAACTCCGATTTGGTCGAGAAAGCTTTCAATCAATAGGAAATTAAGTTGTCTTTTAAAAGCTTTTTAACTTTTATCCAACAAATGAAGCTTTTGAAAATTATGGCCAAAATTGTAACTTTAGTTTCTGTACACTCTCCCCAAGAAACAAAAATTGTTGATTTTAAAATGTCTATAAAAAGCTTATTGTAACTCCGATTTGGTCGAGAAAGCTTTCAATCAATAGGAAATTAAGTTGTCTTTAAAATGCTTTTTAACTTTTATCCAACAAATGAAGCTTTTGAAAATTATGGCCAAAATTGTAACTTTAGTTTCTGTACACTCTCCCCAAGAAACAAAAATTGTTGATTTTAAACTGTCTATAAAAAGCTTATTGTAACTCCGATTTGGTCGAGAAAGCTTTCAATCAAAAGGAAATTAAGTTGTCTTTAAAATGCTTTTTAACTTTTATCCAACAAATGAAGCTTTTGAAAATTATGGCCAAAATTGTAACTTTAGTTTCTGTACACTCTCCCCAAGAAACAAAAATTGTTGATTTTAAAATGTCTATAAAAAGCTTATTGTAACTCCGATTTGGTCGAGAAAGCTTTCAATCAATAGGAAATTAAGTTGTCTTTAAAATGCTTTTTAACTTTTATCCAACAAATGAAGCTTTTGAAAATTATGGCCAAAATTGTAACTTTAGTTTCTGTACACTCTCCCCAAGAAACAAAAATTGTTGATTTTAAAATGTCTATAAAAAGCTTATTGTAACTCCGATTTGGTCGAGAAAGCTTTCAATCAATAGGAAATTAAGTTTTCTTTTAAAAGCTTTTTAACTTTTATCCAACAAATGAAGCTTTTGAAAATTATGGCCAAAATTGTAACTTTAGTTTCTGTACACTCTCCCCAAGAAACAAAAATTGTTGATTTTAAAATGTCTATAAAAAGCTTATTGTAACTCCGATTTGGTCGAGAAAGCTTTCAATCAATAGGAAATTAAGTTGTCTTTAAAATGCTTTTTAACTTTTATCCAACAAATGAAGCTTTTGAAAATTATGGCCAAAATTGTAACTTTAGTTTCTGTACACTCTCCCCAAGAAACAAAAATTTTTGATTTTAAAATGTCTATAAAAAGCTAATTGTAACTCCGATTTGGTCGAGAAAGCTTTCAATCAATAGGAAATTAAGTTGTCTTTAAAATGCTTTTTAACTTTTATCCAACAAATGAAGCTTTTGAAAATTATGGCCAAAATTGTAACTTTAGTTTCTGTACACTCTCCCCAAGAAACAAAAATTGTTGATTTTAAAATGTCTATAAAAAGCTTATTGTAACTCCGATTTGGTCGAGAAAGCTTTCAATCAATAGGAAATTAAGTTGTCTTTAAAATGCTTTGTAACTTTTATCCAACAAATGAAGCTTTTGAAAATTATGGCCAAAATTGTAACTTTAGTTTCTGTACACTCTCCCCAAGAAACAAAAATTGTTGATTTTAAAATGTCTATAAAAAGCTTATTGTAACTCCGATTTGGTCGAGAAAGCTTTCAATCAATAGGAAATTAAGTAGTCTTTTAAAATGTTTTTTTACTTTTATCCAACAAATGAAGCTTTTGAAAATTATGGCCAAAATTGTAACTTTAGTTTCTGTACACTCTCCCCAAGAAACAAAAATTGTTGATGTTAAAATGTCTATAAAAAGCTTATTGTAACTCCGATTTGGTCGAGAAAGCTTTCAATCAATAGGAAATTAAGTTGTCTTTTAAAATGCTTTTTTACTTTTATCCAACAAATGAAGCTTTTGAAAATTATGGCCAAAATTGTAACTTTAGTTTCTGTACACTCTCCCCAAGAAACAAAAATTGTTGATTTTAAAATGTCTATAAAAAGCTTATTGTAACTCCGATTTGGTCGAGAAAGCTTTCAATCAAAAGGAAATTAAGTTGTCTTTAAAATGCTTTTTAACTTTTATCCAACAAATGAAGCTTTTGAAAATTATGGCCAAAATTGTAACTTTAGTTTCTGTATACTCTCCCCAAGAAACAAAAATTGTTGATTTTAAAATGTCTATAAAAAGCTTATTGTAACTCCGATTTGGTCGAGAAAGCTTTCAATCAATAGGAAATTAAGTTGTCTTTTAAAATGCTTTTTTACTTTTATCCAACAAATGAAGCTTTTGAAAATTATGGCCAAAATTGTAACTTTAGTTTCTGTACACTCTCCCCAAGAAACAAAAATTTTTGATTTTAAAATGTCTATAAAAAGCTTATTGTAACTCCGATTTGGTCGAGAAAGCTTTCAATCAATAGGAAATTAAGTTGTCTTTTAAAATGCTTTTTAACTTTTATCCAACAAATGAAGCTTTTGAAAATTATGGCCAAAATTGTAACTTTAGTTTCTGTACACTCTCCCCAAGAAACAAAAATTGTTGATTTTAAAATGTCTATAAAAAGCTTATTGTAACTCCGATTTGGTCGAGAAAGCTTTCAATCAATAGGAAATTAAGTTGTCTTTAAAATGCTTTTTAACTTTTATCCAACAAATGAAGCTTTTGAAAATTATGGCCAAAATTGTAACTTTAGTTTCTGTACACTCTCCCCAAGAAACAAAAATTGTTGATTTTAAAATGTCTATAAAAAGCTTATTGTAACTCCGATTTGGTCGAGAAAGCTTTCAATCAATAGGAAATTAAGTTGTCTTTAAAATGCTTTGTAACTTTTATCCAACAAATGAAGCTTTTGAAAATTATGGCCAAAATTGTAACTTTAGTTTCTGTACACTCTCCCCAAGAAACAAAAATTGTTGATTTTAAAATGTCTATAAAAAGCTTATTGTAACTCTGATTTGGTCGAGAAAGCTTTCAATCAATAGGAAATTAAGTTGTCTTTAAAATGCTTTTTAACTTTTATCCAACAAATGAAGCTTTTGAAAATTATGGCCAAAATTGTAACTTTAGTTTCTGTACACTCTCCCCAAGAAACAAAAATTGTTGATGTTAAAATGTCTATAAAAAGCTTATTGTAACTCCGATTTGGTCGAGAAAGCTTTCAATCAATAGGAAATTAAGTTGTCTTTTAAAATGCTTTTTTACTTTTATCCAACAAATGAAGCTTTTGAAAATTATGGCCAAAATTGTAACTTTAGTTTCTGTACACTCTCCCCAAGAAACAAAAATTGTTGATTTTAAAATGTCTATAAAAAGCTTATTGTAACTCCGATTTGGTCGAGAAAGCTTTCAATCAAAAGGAAATTAAGTTGTCTTTAAAATGCTTTTTAACTTTTATCCAACAAATGAAGCTTTTGAAAATTATGGCCAAAATTGTAACTTTAGTTTCTGTATACTCTCCCCAAGAAACAAAAATTGTTGATTTTAAAATGTCTATAAAAAGCTTATTGTAACTCCGATTTGGTCGAGAAAGCTTTCAATCAATAGGAAATTAAGTTGTCTTTTAAAATGCTTTTTTACTTTTATCCAACAAATGAAGCTTTTGAAAATTATGGCCAAAATTGTAACTTTAGTTTCTGTACACTCTCCCCAAGAAACAAAAATTGTTGATTTTAAAATGTCTATAAAAAGCTTATTGTAACTCCGATTTGGTCGAGAAAGCTTTCAATCAATAGGAAATTAAGTTGTCTTTTAAAATGCTTTTTTACTTTTATCCAACAAATGAAGCTTTTGAAAATTATGGCCAAAATTGTAACTTTAGTTTCTGTACACTCTCCCCAAGAAACAAAAATTGTTGATTTTAAAATGTCTATAAAAAGCTTATTGTAACTCCGATTTGGTCGAGAAAGCTTTCAATCAAAAGGAAATTAAGTTGTCTTTAAAATGCTTTTTAACTTTTATCCAACAAATGAAGCTTTTGAAAATTATGGCCAAAATTGTGACTTTAGTTTCTGTACACTCTCCCCAAGAAACAAAAATTGTTGATTTTAAAATGTCTATTAAAAGCTTATTGTAACTCCGATTTGGTCGAGAAAGCTTTCAATCAATAGGAAATTAAGTTGTCTTTTAAAATGCTTTTTTACTTTTATCCAACAAATGAAGCTTTTGAAAATTATGGCCAAAATTGTAACTTTAGTTTCTGTACACTCTCCCCAAGAAACAAAAATTGTTGATTTTAAAATGTCTATAAAAAGCTTATTGTAACTCCGATTTGGTCGAGAAAGCTTTCAATCAATAGGAAATTAAGTTGTCTTTTAAAATGCTTTTTTACTTTTATCCAACAAATGAAGCTTTTGAAAATTATGGCCAAAATTGTGACTTTAGTTTCTGTACACTCTCCCCAAGAAACAAAAATTGTTGATTTTAAAATGTCTATTAAAAGCTTATTGTAACTCCGATTTGGTCGAGAAAGCTTTCAATCAAAAGGAAATTAAGTTGTCTTTAAAATGCTTTTTAACTTTTATCCAACAAATGAAGCTTTTGAAAATTATGGCCAAAATTGTAACTTTAGTTTCTGTATACTCTCCCCAAGAAACAAAAATTGTTGATTTTAAAATGTCTATAAAAAGCTTATTGTAACTCCGATTTGGTCGAGAAAGCTTTCAATCAATAGGAAATTAAGTTGTCTTTTAAAATGCTTTTTTACTTTTATCCAACAAATGAAGCTTTTGAAAATTATGGCCAAAATTGTAACTTTAGTTTCTGTACACTCTCCCCAAGAAACAAAAATTGTTGATTTTAAAATGTCTATAAAAAGCTTATTGTAACTCCGATTTGGTCGAGAAAGCTTTCAATCAATAGGAAATTAAGTTGTCTTTTAAAATGCTTTTTTACTTTTATCCAACAAATGAAGCTTTTGAAAATTATGGCCAAAATTGTAACTTTAGTTTCTGTACACTCTCCCCAAGAAACTAAAATTTTTGATTTTAAAATGTCTATAAAAAGCTTATTGTAACTCCGATTTGGTCGAGAAAGCTTTCAATCAATAGGAAATTAAGTTGTCTTTAAAATGCTTTTTAACTTTTATCCAACAAATGAAGCTTTTGAAAATTATGGCCAAAATTGTAACTTTAGTTTCTGTACACTCTCCCCAAGAAACAAAAATTGTTGATTTTAAAATGTCTATAAAAAGCTTATTGTAACTCCGATTTGGTCGAAAAAGCTTTCAATCAATAGGAAATTAAGTTGTCTTTAAAATGCTTTTTAACTATTATCCAACAAATGAAGCTTTTGAAAATTATGGCCAAAATTGTAACTTTAGTTTCTGTACACTCTCCCCAAGAAACAAAAATTGTTGATTTTAAAATGTCTATAAAAAGCTTATTGTAACTCCGATTTGGTCGAGAAAGCTTTCAATCAATAGGAAATTAAGTTGTCTTTTAAAATGCTTTTTTACTTTTATCCAACAAATGAAGCTTTTGAAAATTATGGCCAAAATTGTAACTTTAGTTTCTGTACACTCTCCCCAAGAAACAAAAATTGTTGATTTTAAAATGTCTATAAAAAGCTTATTGTAACTCCGATTTGGTCGAGAAAGCTTTCAATCAATAGGAAATTAAGTTGTCTTTAAAATGCTTTTTAACTTTTATCCAACAAATGAAGCTTTTGAAAATTATGGCCAAAATTGTAACTTTAGTTTCTGTACACTCTCCCCAAGAAACAAAAATTGTTGATTTTAAACTGTCTATAAAAAGCTTATTGTAACTCCGATTTGGTCGAGAAAGCTTTCAATCAATAGGAAATTAAGTTGTCTTTAAAATGCTTTTTAACTTTTATCCAACAAATGAAGCTTTTGAAAATTATGGCCAAAATTGTAACTTTAGTTTCTGTACACTCTCCCCAAGAAACAAAAATTGTTGATTTTAAAATGTCTATAAAAAGCTTATTGTAACTCCGATTTGGTCGAGAAAGCTTTCAATCAATAGGAAATTAAGTTGTCTTTTAAAATGCTTCTTAACTTTTATCCAACAAATGAAGCTTTTGAAAATTATGGCCAAAATTGTAACTTTAGTTTCTGTACACTCTCCCCAAGAAACAAAAATTGTTGATTTTAAAATGTCTATAAAAAGCTTATTGTAACTCCGATTTGGTCGAGAAAGCTTTCAATCAATAGGAAATTAAGTTGTCTTTAAAATGCTTTTTAACTTTTATCCAACAATTGAAGCTTTTGAAAATTATGGCCAAAATTGTAACTTTAGTTTCTGTACACTCTCCCCAAGAAACAAAAATTGTTGATTTTAAAATGTCTATAAAAAGCTTATTGTAACTCCGATTTGGTCGAGAAAGCTTTCAATCAATAGGAAATTAAGTTGTCTTTAAAATGCTTTTTAACTTTTATCCAACAAATGAAGCTTTTGAAAATTATGGCCAAAATTGTAACTTTAGTTTCTGTACACTCTCCCCAAGAAACAAAAATTGTTGATTTTAAAATGTCTATAAAAAGCTTATTGTAACTCCGATTTGGTCGAGAAAGCTTTCAATCAATAGGAAATTAAGTTGTCTTTTAAAAGCTTTTTAACTTTTATCCAACAAATGAAGCTTTTGAAAATTATGGCCAAAATTGTAACTTTAGTTTCTGTGCACTCTCCCCAAGAAACAAAAATTGTTGATTTTAAAATGTCTATAAAAAGCTTATTGTAACTCCGATTTGGTCGAGAAAGCTTTCAATCAAAAGGAAATTAAGTTGTCTTTAAAATGCTTTTTAACTTTTATCCAACAAATGAAGCTTTTGAAAATTATGGCCAAAATTGTAACTTTAGTTTCTGTACACTCTCCCCAAGAAACAAAAATTGTTGATTTTAAAATGTCTATAAAAAGCTTATTGTAACTCCGATTTGGTCGAGAAAGCTTTCAATCAATAGGAAATTAAGTAGTCTTTTAAAATGCTTTTTTACTTTTATCCAACAAATGAAGCTTTTGAAAATTATGGCCAAAATTGTAACTTTAGTTTCTGTACACTCTCCCCAAGAAACAAAAATTGTTGATTTTAAAATGTCTATAAAAAGCTTATTGTAACTCCGATTTGGTCGAGAAAGCTTTCAATCAATAGGAAATTAAGTTGTCTTTAAAATGCTTTTTAACTTTTATCCAACAAATGAAGCTTTTGAAAATTATGGCCAAAATTGTAACTTTAGTTTCTGTACACTCTCCCCAAGAAACAAAAATTGTTGATTTTAAACTGTCTATAAAAAGCTTATTGTAACTCCGATTTGGTCGAGAAAGCTTTCAATCAAAAGGAAATTAAGTTGTCTTTAAAATGCTTTTTAACTTTTATCCAACAAATGAAGCTTTTGAAAATTATGGCCAAAATTGTAACTTTAGTTTCTGTACACTCTCCCCAAGAAACAAAAATTGTTGATTTTAAAATGTCTATAAAAAGCTTATTGTAACTCCGATTTGGTCGAGAAAGCTTTCAATCAATAGGAAATTAAGTTGTCTTTAAAATGCTTTTTAACTTTTATCCAACAAATGAAGCTTTTGAAAATTATGGCCAAAATTGTAACTTTAGTTTCTGTACACTCTCCCCAAGAAACAAAAATTGTTGATTTTAAAATGTCTATAAAAAGCTTATTGTAACTCCGATTTGGTCGAGAAAGCTTTCAATCAATAGGAAATTAAGTTGTCTTTAAAATGCTTTTTAACTTTTATCCAACAAATGAAGCTTTTGAAAATTATGGCCAAAATTGTAACTTTAGTTTCTGTACACTCTCCCCAAGAAACAAAAATTGTTGATGTTAAAATGTCTATAAAAAGCTTATTGTAACTCCGATTTGGTCGAGAAAGCTTTCAATCAAAAGGAAATTAAGTTGTCTTTAAAATGCTTTTTAACTTTTATCCAACAAATGAAGCTTTTGAAAATTATGGCCAAAATTGTAACTTTAGTTTCAGTATACTCTCCCCAAGAAACAAAAATTGTTGATTTTAAAATGTCTATAAAAAGCTTATTGTAACTCCGATTTGGTCGAGAAAGCTTTCAATCAATAGGAAATTAAGTTGTCTTTTAAAATGCTTTTTTACTTTTATCCAACAAATGAAGCTTTTGAAAATTATGGCCAAAATTGTAACTTTAGTTTCTGTACACTCTCCCCAAGAAACAAAAATTGTTGATTTTAAAATGTCTATAAAAAGCTTATTGTAACTCCGATTTGGTCGAGAAAGCTTTCAATCAATAGGAAATTAAGTTGTCTTTAAAATGCTTTTTAACTTTTATCCAACAAATGAAGCTTTTGAAAATTATGGCCAAAATTGTAACTTTAGTTTCTGTACACTCTCCCCAAGAAACAAAAATTGTTGATTTTAAACTGTCTATAAAAAGCTTATTGTAACTCCGATTTGGTCGAGAAAGCTTTCAATCAAAAGGAAATTAAGTTGTCTTTAAAATGCTTTTTAACTTTTATCCAACAAATGAAGCTTTTGAAAATTATGGCCAAAATTGTAACTTTAGTTTCTGTACACTCTCCCCAAGAAACAAAAATTGTTGATTTTAAAATGTCTATAAAAAGCTTATTGTAACTCCGATTTGGTCGAGAAAGCTTTCAATCAATAGGAAATTAAGTTGTCTTTAAAATGCTTTTTAACTTTTATCCAACAAATGAAGCTTTTGAAAATTATGGCCAAAATTGTAACTTTAGTTTCAGTACACTCTCCCCAAGAAACAAAAATTGTTGATTTTAAAATGTCTATAAAAAGCTTATTGTAACTCCGATTTGGTCGAGAAAGCTTTCAATCAATAGGAAATTAAGTTTTCTTTTAAAAGCTTTTTAACTTTTATCCAACAAATGAAGCTTTTGAAAATTATGGCCAAAATTGTAACTTTAGTTTCTGTACACTCTCCCCAAGAAACAAAAATTGTTGATTTTAAAATGTCTATAAAAAGCTTATTGTAACTCCGATTTGGTCGAGAAAGCTTTCAATCAATAGGAAATTAAGTTGTCTTTAAAATGCTTTTTAACTTTTATCCAACAAATGAAGCTTTTGAAAATTATGGCCAAAATTGTAACTTTAGTTTCTGTACACTCTCCCCAAGAAACAAAAATTTTTGATTTTAAAATGTCTATAAAAAGCTAATTGTAACTCCGATTTGGTCGAGAAAGCTTTCAATCAATAGGAAATTAAGTTGTCTTTAAAATGCTTTTTAACTTTTATCCAACAAATGAAGCTTTTGAAAATTATGGCCAAAATTGTAACTTTAGTTTCTGTACACTCTCCCCAAGAAACAAAAATTGTTGATTTTAAAATGTCTATAAAAAGCTTATTGTAACTCCGATTTGGTCGAGAAAGCTTTCAATCAATAGGAAATTAAGTTGTCTTTAAAATGCTTTGTAACTTTTATCCAACAAATGAAGCTTTTGAAAATTATGGCCAAAATTGTAACTTTAGTTTCTGTACACTCTCCCCAAGAAACAAAAATTGTTGATTTTAAAATGTCTATAAAAAGCTTATTGTAACTCCGATTTGGTCGAGAAAGCTTTCAATCAATAGGAAATTAAGTTGTCTTTAAAATGCTTTTTAACTTTTATCCAACAAATGAAGCTTTTGAAAATTATGGCCAAAATTGTAACTTTAGTTTCTGTACACTCTCCCCAAGAAACAAAAATTGTTGATGTTAAAATGTCTATAAAAAGCTTATTGTAACTCCGATTTGGTCGAGAAAGCTTTCAATCAATAGGAAATTAAGTTGTCTTTAAAATGCTTTTTAACTTTTATCCAACAAATGAAGCTTTTGAAAATTATGGCCAAAATTGTAACTTTAGTTTCTGTACACTCTCCCCAAGAAACAAAAATTGTTGATTTTTAAATGTCTATAAAAAGCTTATTGTAACACCGATTTGGTCGAGAAAGCTTTCAATCAATAGCAAATTAAGTTGTCTTTTAAAATGCTTTTAACTTTTATCCAACAAATGAAGCTTTTGAAAATTATGGCCAAAATTGTAACTTTAGTTTCTGTACACTCTCCCCAAGAAACAAAAATTGTTGATTTTAAAATGTCTATAAAAAGCTTATTGTAACTCCGATTTGGTCGAGAAAGCTTTCAATCAATAGGAAATTAAGTTGTCTTTTAAAATGCTTTTTTACTTTTATCCAACAAATGAAGCTTTTGAAAATTATGGCCAAAATTGTAACTTTAGTTTCTGTACACTCTCCCCAAGAAACAAAAATTGTTGATTTTAAAATGTCTATAAAAAGCTTATTGTAACTCCGATTTGGTCGAGAAAGCTTTCAATCAATAGGAAATTAAGTTGTCTTTAAAATGATTTTTAACTTTTATCCAACAAATGAAGCTTTTGAAAATTATGGCCAAAATTGTAACTTTAGTTTCTGTACACTCTCCCCAAGAAACAAAAATTGTTGATTTTAAAATGTCTATAAAAAGCTTATTGTAACTCCGATTTGGTCGAGAAAGCTTTCAATCTAAAGGAAATTAAGTTGTCTTTAAAATGCTTTTTAACTTTTATCCAACAAATGAAGCTTTTGAAAATTATGGCCAAAATTGTAACTTTAGTTTCAGTATACTCTCCCCAAGAAACAAAAATTGTTGATTTTAAAATGTCTATAAAAAGCTTATTGTAACTCCGATTTGGTCGAGAAAGCTTTCAATCAATAGGAAATTAAGTAGTCTTTTAAAATGCTTTTTTACTTTTATCCAACAAATGAAGTTTTTGAAAATTATGGCCAAAATTGTAACTTTAGTTTCTGTACACTCTCCCCAAGAAACAAAAATTGTTGATTTTAAAATGTCTATAAAAAGCTTATTGTAACTCCGATTTGGTCGAGAAAGCTTTCAATCAATAGGAAATTAAGTTGTCTTTTAAAATGCTTTTTTACTTTTATCCAACAAATGAAGCTTTTGAAAATTATGGCCAAAATTTTAACTTTAGTTTCTGTACACTCTCCCCAAGAAACAAAAATTGTTGATTTTAAAATGTCTATAAAAAGCTTATTGTAACTCCGATTTGGTCGAGAAAGCTTTCAATCAATAGGTAATTAAGTTGTCTTTTAAAAGCTTTTTAACTTTTATCCAAATGAAGCTTTTGAAAATTATGGCCAAAATTGTAACTTTAGTTTCTGTACACTCTCCCCAAGAAACAAAAATTGTTGATTTTAAAATGTCTATAAAAAGCTTATTGTAACTCCGATTTGGTCGAGAAAGCTTTCAATCAATAGGAAATTAAGTTGTCTTTTAAAAGCTTTTTAACTTTTATCCAACAAATGAAGCTTTTGAAAATTATGGCCAAAATTGTAACTTTAGTTTCTGTACACTCTCCCCAAGAAACAAAAATTGTTGATTTTAAAATGTCTATAAAAAGCTTATTGTAACTCCGATTTGGTCGAGAAAGCTTTCAATCAATAGGAAATTAAGTTGTCTTTTAAAATGCTTTTTTACTTTTATCCAACAAATGAAGCTTTTGAAAATTATGGCCAAAATTGTAACTTTAGTTTCTGTACACTCTCCCCAAGAAACAAAAATTGTTGATTTTAAAATGTCTATAAAAAGCTTATTGTAACTCCGATTTGGTCGAGAAAGCTTTCAATCAATAGGAAATTAAGTTGTCTTTTAAAAGCTTTTTAACTTTTATCCAACAAATGAAGCTTTTGAAAATTATGGCCAAAATTGTAACTTTAGTTTCTGTGCACTCTCCCCAAGAAACAAAAATTGTTGATTTTAAAATGTCTATAAAAAGCTTATTGTAACTCCGATTTGGTCGAGAAAGCTTTCAATCAATAGGAAATTAAGTTGTCTTTAAAATGCTTTTTAACTTTTATCCAACAAATGAAGCTTTTGAAAATTATGGCCAAAATTGTAACTTTAGTTTCAGTACACTCTCCCCAAGAAACAAAAATTGTTGATTTTAAAATGTCTATAAAAAGCTTATTGTAACTCCGATTTGGTCGAGAAAGCTTTCAATCAATAGGAAATTAAGTTTTCTTTTAAAAGCTTTTTAACTTTTATCCAACAAATGAAGCTTTTGAAAATTATGGCCAAAATTGTAACTTTAGTTTCTGTACACTCTCCCCAAGAAACAAAAATTGTTGATTTTAAAATGTCTATAAAAAGCTTATTGTAACTCCGATTTGGTCGAGAAAGCTTTCAATCAATAGGAAATTAAGTTGTCTTTAAAATGCTTTTTAACTTTTATCCAACAAATGAAGCTTTTGAAAATTATGGCCAAAATTGTAACTTTAGTTTCTGTACACTCTCCCCAAGAAACAAAAATTTTTGATTTTAAAATGTCTATAAAAAGCTAATTGTAACTCCGATTTGGTCGAGAAAGCTTTCAATCAATAGGAAATTAAGTTGTCTTTAAAATGCTTTTTAACTTTTATCCAACAAATGAAGCTTTTGAAAATTATGGCCAAAATTGTAACTTTAGTTTCTGTACACTCTCCCCAAGAAACAAAAATTGTTGATTTTAAAATGTCTATAAAAAGCTTATTGTAACTCCGATTTGGTCGAGAAAGCTTTCAATCAATAGGAAATTAAGTTGTCTTTAAAATGCTTTGTAACTTTTATCCAACAAATGAAGCTTTTGAAAATTATGGCCAAAATTGTAACTTTAGTTTCTGTACACTCTCCCCAAGAAACAAAAATTGTTGATTTTAAAATGTCTATAAAAAGCTTATTGTAACTCCGATTTGGTCGAGAAAGCTTTCAATCAATAGGAAATTAAGTTGTCTTTAAAATGCTTTTTAACTTTTATCCAACAAATGAAGCTTTTGAAAATTATGGCCAAAATTGTAACTTTAGTTTCTGTACACTCTCCCCAAGAAACAAAAATTGTTGATGTTAAAATGTCTATAAAAAGCTTATTGTAACTCCGATTTGGTCGAGAAAGCTTTCAATCAATAGGAAATTAAGTTGTCTTTAAAATGCTTTTTAACTTTTATCCAACAAATGAAGCTTTTGAAAATTATGGCCAAAATTGTAACTTTAGTTTCTGTACACTCTCCCCAAGAAACAAAAATTGTTGATTTTTAAATGTCTATAAAAAGCTTATTGTAACACCGATTTGGTCGAGAAAGCTTTCAATCAATAGCAAATTAAGTTGTCTTTTAAAATGCTTTTAACTTTTATCCAACAAATGAAGCTTTTGAAAATTATGGCCAAAATTGTAACTTTAGTTTCTGTACACTCTCCCCAAGAAACAAAAATTGTTGATTTTAAAATGTCTATAAAAAGCTTATTGTAACTCCGATTTGGTCGAGAAAGCTTTCAATCAATAGGAAATTAAGTTGTCTTTTAAAATGCTTTTTTACTTTTATCCAACAAATGAAGCTTTTGAAAATTATGGCCAAAATTGTAACTTTAGTTTCTGTACACTCTCCCCAAGAAACAAAAATTGTTGATTTTAAAATGTCTATAAAAAGCTTATTGTAACTCCGATTTGGTCGAGAAAGCTTTCAATCAATAGGAAATTAAGTTGTCTTTAAAATGATTTTTAACTTTTATCCAACAAATGAAGCTTTTGAAAATTATGGCCAAAATTGTAACTTTAGTTTCTGTACACTCTCCCCAAGAAACAAAAATTGTTGATTTTAAAATGTCTATAAAAAGCTTATTGTAACTCCGATTTGGTCGAGAAAGCTTTCAATCTAAAGGAAATTAAGTTGTCTTTAAAATGCTTTTTAACTTTTATCCAACAAATGAAGCTTTTGAAAATTATGGCCAAAATTGTAACTTTAGTTTCAGTATACTCTCCCCAAGAAACAAAAATTGTTGATTTTAAAATGTCTATAAAAAGCTTATTGTAACTCCGATTTGGTCGAGAAAGCTTTCAATCAATAGGAAATTAAGTAGTCTTTTAAAATGCTTTTTTACTTTTATCCAACAAATGAAGCTTTTGAAAATTATGGCCAAAATTGTAACTTTAGTTTCTGTACACTCTCCCCAAGAAACAAAAATTGTTGATTTTAAAATGTCTATAAAAAGCTTATTGTAACTCCGATTTGGTCGAGAAAGCTTTCAATCAATAGGAAATTAAGTTGTCTTTTAAAATGCTTTTTTACTTTTATCCAACAAATGAAGCTTTTGAAAATTATGGCCAAAATTGTAACTTTAGTTTCTGTACACTCTCCCCAAGAAACAAAAATTGTTGATTTTAAAATGTCTATAAAAAGCTTATTGTAACTCCGATTTGGTCGAGAAAGCTTTCAATCAATAGGTAATTAAGTTGTCTTTTAAAAGCTTTTTAACTTTTATCCAAATGAAGCTTTTGAAAATTATGGCCAAAATTGTAACTTTAGTTTCTGTACACTCTCCCCAAGAAACAAAAATTGTTGATTTTAAAATGTCTATAAAAAGCTTATTGTAACTCCGATTTGGTCGAGAAAGCTTTCAATCTAAAGGAAATTAAGTTGTCTTTAAAATGCTTTTTAACTTTTATCCAACAAATGAAGCTTTTGAAAATTATGGCCAAAATTGTAACTTTAGTTTCAGTATACTCTCCCCAAGAAACAAAAATTGTTGATTTTAAAATGTCTATAAAAAGCTTATTGTAACTCCGATTTGGTCGAGAAAGCTTTCAATCAATAGGAAATTAAGTAGTCTTTTAAAATGCTTTTTTACTTTTATCCAACAAATGAAGCTTTTGAAAATTATGGCCAAAATTGTAACTTTAGTTTCTGTACACTCTCCCCAAGAAACAAAAATTGTTGATTTTAAAATGTCTATAAAAAGCTTATTGTAACTCCGATTTGGTCGAGAAAGCTTTCAATCAATAGGAAATTAAGTTGTCTTTTAAAATGCTTTTTTACTTTTATCCAACAAATGAAGCTTTTGAAAATTATGGCCAAAATTGTAACTTTAGTTTCTGTACACTCTCCCCAAGAAACAAAAATTGTTGATTTTAAAATGTCTATAAAAAGCTTATTGTAACTCCGATTTGGTCGAGAAAGCTTTCAATCAATAGGTAATTAAGTTGTCTTTTAAAAGCTTTTTAACTTTTATCCAAATGAAGCTTTTGAAAATTATGGCCAAAATTGTAACTTTAGTTTCTGTACACTCTCCCCAAGAAACAAAAATTGTTGATTTTAAAATGTCTATAAAAAGCTTATTGTAACTCCGATTTGGTCGAGAAAGCTTTCAATCAATAGGAAATTAAGTTGTCTTTTAAAAGCTTTTTAACTTTTATCCAACAAATGAAGCTTTTGAAAATTATGGCCAAAATTGTAACTTTAGTTTCTGTACACTCTCCCCAAGAAACAAAAATTGTTGATTTTAAAATGTCTATAAAAAGCTTATTGTAACTCCGATTTGGTCGAGAAAGCTTTCAATCAATAGGAAATTAAGTTGTCTTTTAAAATGCTTTTTTACTTTTATCCAACAAATGAAGCTTTTGAAAATTATGGCCAAAATTGTAACTTTAGTTTCTGTACACTCTCCCCAAGAAACAAAAATTGTTGATTTTAAAATGTCTATAAAAAGCTTATTGTAACTCCGATTTGGTCGAGAAAGCTTTCAATCAATAGGAAATTAAGTTGTCTTTTAAAAGCTTTTTAACTTTTATCCAACAAATGAAGCTTTTGAAAATTATGGCCAAAATTGTAACTTTAGTTTCTGTGCACTCTCCCCAAGAAACAAAAATTGTTGATTTTAAAATGTCTATAAAAAGCTTATTGTAACTCCGATTTGGTCGAGAAAGCTTTCAATCAAAAGGAAATTAAGTTGTCTTTAAAATGCTTTTTAACTTTTATCCAACAAATGAAGCTTTTGAAAATTATGGCCAAAATTGTAACTTTAGTTTCTGTACACTCTCCCCAAGAAACAAAAATTGTTGATTTTAAAATGTCTATAAAAAGCTTATTGTAACTCCGATTTGGTCGAGAAAGCTTTCAATCAATAGGAAATTAAGTAGTCTTTTAAAATGCTTTTTTACTTTTATCCAACAAATGAAGCTTTTGAAAATTATGGCCAAAATTGTAACTTTAGTTTCTGTACACTCTCCCCAAGAAACAAAAATTGTTGATTTTAAAATGTCTATAAAAAGCTTATTGTAACTCCGATTTGGTCGAGAAAGCTTTCAATCAATAGGAAATTAAGTTGTCTTTAAAATGCTTTTTTACTTTTATCCAACAAATGAAGCTTTTGAAAATTATGGCCAAAATTGTAACTTTAGTTTCTGTACACTCTCCCCAAGAAACAAAAATTGTTGATTTTAAACTGTCTATAAAAAGCTTATTGTAACTCCGATTTGGTCGAGAAAGCTTTCAATCAAAAGGAAATTAAGTTGTCTTTAAAATGCTTTTTAACTTTTATCCAACAAATGAAGCTTTTGAAAATTATGGCCAAAATTGTAACTTTAGTTTCTGTACACTCTCCCCAAGAAACAAAAATTGTTGATTTTAAAATGTCTATAAAAAGCTTATTGTAACTCCGATTTGGTCGAGAAAGCTTTCAATCAATAGGAAATTAAGTTGTCTTTATAATGCTTTTTAACTTTTATCCAACAAATGAAGCTTTTGAAAATTATGGCCAAAATTGTAACTTTAGTTTCTGTACACTCTCCCCAAGAAACAAAAATTTTTGATTTTAAAATGTCTATAAAAAGCTAATTGTAACTCCGATTTGGTCGAAAAAGCTTTCAATCAATAGGAAATTAAGTTGTCTTTAAAATGCTTTTTAACTATTATCCAACAAATGAAGCTTTTGAAAATTATGGCCAAAATTGTAACTTTAGTTTCTGTACACTCTCCCCAAGAAACAAAAATTGTTGATTTTAAAATGTCTATAAAAAGCTTATTGTAACTCCGATTTGGTCGAGAAAGCTTTCAATCAATAGGAAATTAAGTTGTCTTTAAAATGATTTTTAACTTTTATCCAACAAATGAAGCTTTTGAAAATTATGGCCAAAATTGTAACTTTAGTTTCTGTACACTCTCCCCAAGAAACAAAAATTGTTGATTTTAAAATGTCTATAAAAAGCTTATTGTAACTCCGATTTGGTCGAGAAAGCTTTCAATCAATAGGAAATTAAGTTGTCTTTAAAAGGATTTTTAATTTTTATCCAACAAATGAAGCTTTTGAAAATTATGGCCAAAATTGTAACTTTAGTTTCTGTACACTCTCCCCAAGAAACAAAAATTGTTGATTTTAAAATGTCTATAAAAAGCTTATTGAAACTCCGATTTGGTCGAGAAAGCTTTCAATCAATAGGAAATTAAGTTGTCTTTAAAATGCTTTGTAACTTTTATCCAACAAATGAAGCTTTTGAAAATTATGGCCAAAATTGTAACTTTAGTTTCTGTACACTCTCCCCAAGAAACAAAAATTGTTGATTTTAAAATGTCTATAAAAAGCTTATTGTAACTCCGATTTGGTCGAGAAAGCTTTCAATCAATAGGAAATTAAGTTGTCTTTAAAATGCTTTTTAACTTTTATCCAACAAATGAAGCTTTTGAAAATTATGGCCAAAATTGTAACTTTAGTTTCTGTACACTCTCCCCAAGAAACAAAAATTGTTGATGTTAAAATGTCTATAAAAAGCTTATTGTAACTCCGATTTGGTCGAGAAAGCTTTCAATCAATAGGAAATTAAGTTGTCTTTTAAAAGCTTTTTAACTTTTATCCAACAAATGAAGCTTTTGAAAATTATGGCCAAAATTGTAACTTTAGTTTCTGTACACTCTCCCCAAGAAACAAAAATTGTTGATTTTAAAATGTCTATAAAAAGCTTATTGTAACTCCGATTTGGTCGAGAAAGCTTTCAATCAATAGGAAATTAAGTTGTCTTTAAAATGCTTTTTAACTTTTATCCAACAAATGAAGCTTTTGAAAATTATGGCCAAAATTGTAACTTTAGTTTCTGTACACTCTCCCCAAGAAACAAAAATTGTTGATTTTAAACTGTCTATAAAAAGCTTATTGTAACTCCGATTTGGTCGAGAAAGCTTTCAATCAAAAGGAAATTAAGTTGTCTTTAAAATGCTTTTTAACTTTTATCCAACAAATGAAGCTTTTGAAAATTATGGCCAAAATTGTAACTTTAGTTTCTGTACACTCTCCCCAAGAAACAAAAATTGTTGATTTTAAAATGTCTATAAAAAGCTTATTGTAACTCCGATTTGGTCGAGAAAGCTTTCAATCAATAGGAAATTAAGTTGTCTTTTAAAAGCTTTTTAACTTTTATCCAACAAATGAAGCTTTTGAAAATTATGGCCAAAATTGTAACTTTAGTTTCTGTGCACTCTCCCCAAGAAACAAAAATTGTTGATTTTAAAATGTCTATAAAAAGCTTATTGTAACTCCGATTTGGTCGAGAAAGCTTTCAATCAAAAGGAAATTAAGTTGTCTTTAAAATGCTTTTTAACTTTTATCCAACAAATGAAGCTTTTGAAAATTATGGCCAAAATTGTAACTTTAGTTTCTGTACACTCTCCCCAAGAAACAAAAATTGTTGATTTTAAAATGTCTATAAAAAGCTTATTGTAACTCCGATTTGGTCGAGAAAGCTTTCAATCAATAGGAAATTAAGTAGTCTTTTAAAATGCTTTTTTACTTTTATCCAACAAATGAAGCTTTTGAAAATTATGGCCAAAATTGTAACTTTAGTTTCTGTACACTCTCCCCAAGAAACAAAAATTGTTGATTTTAAAATGTCTATAAAAAGCTTATTGTAACTCCGATTTGGTCGAGAAAGCTTTCAATCAATAGGAAATTAAGTTGTCTTTAAAATGCTTTTTTACTTTTATCCAACAAATGAAGCTTTTGAAAATTATGGCCAAAATTGTAACTTTAGTTTCTGTACACTCTCCCCAAGAAACAAAAATTGTTGATTTTAAACTGTCTATAAAAAGCTTATTGTAACTCCGATTTGGTCGAGAAAGCTTTCAATCAAAAGGAAATTAAGTTGTCTTTAAAATGCTTTTTAACTTTTATCCAACAAATGAAGCTTTTGAAAATTATGGCCAAAATTGTAACTTTAGTTTCTGTACACTCTCCCCAAGAAACAAAAATTGTTGATTTTAAAATGTCTATAAAAAGCTTATTGTAACTCCGATTTGGTCGAGAAAGCTTTCAATCAATAGGAAATTAAGTTGTCTTTATAATGCTTTTTAACTTTTATCCAACAAATGAAGCTTTTGAAAATTATGGCCAAAATTGTAACTTTAGTTTCTGTACACTCTCCCCAAGAAACAAAAATTTTTGATTTTAAAATGTCTATAAAAAGCTAATTGTAACTCCGATTTGGTCGAAAAAGCTTTCAATCAATAGGAAATTAAGTTGTCTTTAAAATGCTTTTTAACTATTATCCAACAAATGAAGCTTTTGAAAATTATGGCCAAAATTGTAACTTTAGTTTCTGTACACTCTCCCCAAGAAACAAAAATTGTTGATTTTAAAATGTCTATAAAAAGCTTATTGTAACTCCGATTTGGTCGAGAAAGCTTTCAATCAATAGGAAATTAAGTTGTCTTTAAAATGATTTTTAACTTTTATCCAACAAATGAAGCTTTTGAAAATTATGGCCAAAATTGTAACTTTAGTTTCTGTACACTCTCCCCAAGAAACAAAAATTGTTGATTTTAAAATGTCTATAAAAAGCTTATTGTAACTCCGATTTGGTCGAGAAAGCTTTCAATCAATAGGAAATTAAGTTGTCTTTAAAAGGATTTTTAATTTTTATCCAACAAATGAAGCTTTTGAAAATTATGGCCAAAATTGTAACTTTAGTTTCTGTACACTCTCCCCAAGAAACAAAAATTGTTGATTTTAAAATGTCTATAAAAAGCTTATTGAAACTCCGATTTGGTCGAGAAAGCTTTCAATCAATAGGAAATTAAGTTGTCTTTAAAATGCTTTGTAACTTTTATCCAACAAATGAAGCTTTTGAAAATTATGGCCAAAATTGTAACTTTAGTTTCTGTACACTCTCCCCAAGAAACAAAAATTGTTGATTTTAAAATGTCTATAAAAAGCTTATTGTAACTCCGATTTGGTCGAGAAAGCTTTCAATCAATAGGAAATTAAGTTGTCTTTAAAATGCTTTTTAACTTTTATCCAACAAATGAAGCTTTTGAAAATTATGGCCAAAATTGTAACTTTAGTTTCTGTACACTCTCCCCAAGAAACAAAAATTGTTGATGTTAAAATGTCTATAAAAAGCTTATTGTAACTCCGATTTGGTCGAGAAAGCTTTCAATCAATAGGAAATTAAGTTGTCTTTTAAAAGCTTTTTAACTTTTATCCAACAAATGAAGCTTTTGAAAATTATGGCCAAAATTGTAACTTTAGTTTCTGTACACTCTCCCCAAGAAACAAAAATTGTTGATTTTAAAATGTCTATAAAAAGCTTATTGTAACTCCGATTTGGTCGAGAAAGCTTTCAATCAATAGGAAATTAAGTTGTCTTTAAAATGCTTTTTAACTTTTATCCAACAAATGAAGCTTTTGAAAATTATGGCCAAAATTGTAACTTTAGTTTCTGTACACTCTCCCCAAGAAACAAAAATTGTTGATTTTAAACTGTCTATAAAAAGCTTATTGTAACTCCGATTTGGTCGAGAAAGCTTTCAATCAAAAGGAAATTAAGTTGTCTTTAAAATGCTTTTTAACTTTTATCCAACAAATGAAGCTTTTGAAAATTATGGCCAAAATTGTAACTTTAGTTTCTGTACACTCTCCCCAAGAAACAAAAATTGTTGATTTTAAAATGTCTATAAAAAGCTTATTGTAACTCCGATTTGGTCGAGAAAGCTTTCAATCAATAGGAAATTAAGTTGTCTTTAAAATGCTTTTTAACTTTTATCCAACAAATGAAGCTTTTGAAAATTATGGCCAAAATTGTAACTTTAGTTTCTGTACACTCTCCCCAAGAAACAAAAATTGTTGATTTTAAAATGTCTATAAAAAGCTTATTGTAACTCCGATTTGGTCGAGAAAGCTTTCAATCAATAGGAAATTAAGTTTTCTTTTAAAAGCTTTTTAACTTTTATCCAACAAATGAAGCTTTTGAAAATTATGGCCAAAATTGTAACTTTAGTTTCTGTACACTCTCCCCAAGAAACAAAAATTGTTGATTTTAAAATGTCTATAAAAAGCTTATTGTAACTCCGATTTGGTCGAGAAAGCTTTCAATCAATAGGAAATTAAGTTGTCTTTAAAATGCTTTTTAACTTTTATCCAACAAATGAAGCTTTTGAAAATTATGGCCAAAATTGTAACTTTAGTTTCTGTACACTCTCCCCAAGAAACAAAAATTTTTGATTTTAAAATGTCTATAAAAAGCTAATTGTAACTCCGATTTGGTCGAGAAAGCTTTCAATCAATAGGAAATTAAGTTGTCTTTAAAATGCTTTTTAACTTTTATCCAACAAATGAAGCTTTTGAAAATTATGGCCAAAATTGTAACTTTAGTTTCTGTACACTCTCCCCAAGAAACAAAAATTGTTGATTTTAAAATGTCTATAAAAAGCTTATTGTAACTCCGATTTGGTCGAGAAAGCTTTCAATCAATAGGAAATTAAGTTGTCTTTAAAATGCTTTGTAACTTTTATCCAACAAATGAAGCTTTTGAAAATTATGGCCAAAATTGTAACTTTAGTTTCTGTACACTCTCCCCAAGAAACAAAAATTGTTGATTTTAAAATGTCTATAAAAAGCTTATTGTAACTCCGATTTGGTCGAGAAAGCTTTCAATCAATAGGAAATTAAGTAGTCTTTTAAAATGTTTTTTTACTTTTATCCAACAAATGAAGCTTTTGAAAATTATGGCCAAAATTGTAACTTTAGTTTCTGTACACTCTCCCCAAGAAACAAAAATTGTTGATGTTAAAATGTCTATAAAAAGCTTATTGTAACTCCGATTTGGTCGAGAAAGCTTTCAATCAATAGGAAATTAAGTTGTCTTTTAAAATGCTTTTTTACTTTTATCCAACAAATGAAGCTTTTGAAAATTATGGCCAAAATTGTAACTTTAGTTTCTGTACACTCTCCCCAAGAAACAAAAATTGTTGATTTTAAAATGTCTATAAAAAGCTAATTGTAACTCCGATTTGGTCGAGAAAGCTTTCAATCAAAAGGAAATTAAGTTGTCTTTAAAATGCTTTTTAACTTTTATCCAACAAATGAAGCTTTTGAAAATTATGGCCAAAATTGTAACTTTAGTTTCTGTATACTCTCCCCAAGAAACAAAAATTGTTGATTTTAAAATGTCTATAAAAAGCTTATTGTAACTCCGATTTGGTCGAGAAAGCTTTCAATCAATAGGAAATTAAGTTGTCTTTTAAAATGCTTTTTTACTTTTATCCAACAAATGAAGCTTTTGAAAATTATGGCCAAAATTGTAACTTTAGTTTCTGTACACTCTCCCCAAGAAACAAAAATTTTTGATTTTAAAATGTCTATAAAAAGCTTATTGTAACTCCGATTTGGTCGAGAAAGCTTTCAATCAATAGGAAATTAAGTTGTCTTTTAAAATGCTTTTTAACTTTTATCCAACAAATGAAGCTTTTGAAAATTATGGCCAAAATTGTAACTTTAGTTTCTGTACACTCTCCCCAAGAAACAAAAATTGTTGATTTTAAAATGTCTATAAAAAGCTTATTGTAACTCCGATTTGGTCGAGAAAGCTTTCAATCAATAGGAAATTAAGTTGTCTTTAAAATGCTTTTTAACTTTTATCCAACAAATGAAGCTTTTGAAAATTATGGCCAAAATTGTAACTTTAGTTTCTGTACACTCTCCCCAAGAAACAAAAATTGTTGATTTTAAAATGTCTATAAAAAGCTTATTGTAACTCCGATTTGGTCGAGAAAGCTTTCAATCAATAGGAAATTAAGTTGTCTTTAAAATGCTTTGTAACTTTTATCCAACAAATGAAGCTTTTGAAAATTATGGCCAAAATTGTAACTTTAGTTTCTGTACACTCTCCCCAAGAAACAAAAATTGTTGATTTTAAAATGTCTATAAAAAGCTTATTGTAACTCTGATTTGGTCGAGAAAGCTTTCAATCAATAGGAAATTAAGTTGTCTTTAAAATGCTTTTTAACTTTTATCCAACAAATGAAGCTTTTGAAAATTATGGCCAAAATTGTAACTTTAGTTTCTGTACACTCTCCCCAAGAAACAAAAATTGTTGATGTTAAAATGTCTATAAAAAGCTTATTGTAACTCCGATTTGGTCGAGAAAGCTTTCAATCAATAGGAAATTAAGTTGTCTTTTAAAATGCTTTTTTACTTTTATCCAACAAATGAAGCTTTTGAAAATTATGGCCAAAATTGTAACTTTAGTTTCTGTACACTCTCCCCAAGAAACAAAAATTGTTGATTTTAAAATGTCTATAAAAAGCTTATTGTAACTCCGATTTGGTCGAGAAAGCTTTCAATCAAAAGGAAATTAAGTTGTCTTTAAAATGCTTTTTAACTTTTATCCAACAAATGAAGCTTTTGAAAATTATGGCCAAAATTGTAACTTTAGTTTCTGTATACTCTCCCCAAGAAACAAAAATTGTTGATTTTAAAATGTCTATAAAAAGCTTATTGTAACTCCGATTTGGTCGAGAAAGCTTTCAATCAATAGGAAATTAAGTTGTCTTTTAAAATGCTTTTTTACTTTTATCCAACAAATGAAGCTTTTGAAAATTATGGCCAAAATTGTAACTTTAGTTTCTGTACACTCTCCCCAAGAAACAAAAATTGTTGATTTTAAAATGTCTATAAAAAGCTTATTGTAACTCCGATTTGGTCGAGAAAGCTTTCAATCAATAGGAAATTAAGTTGTCTTTTAAAATGCTTTTTTACTTTTATCCAACAAATGAAGCTTTTGAAAATTATGGCCAAAATTGTAACTTTAGTTTCTGTACACTCTCCCCAAGAAACAAAAATTGTTGATTTTAAAATGTCTATAAAAAGCTTATTGTAACTCCGATTTGGTCGAGAAAGCTTTCAATCAAAAGGAAATTAAGTTGTCTTTAAAATGCTTTTTAACTTTTATCCAACAAATGAAGCTTTTGAAAATTATGGCCAAAATTGTGACTTTAGTTTCTGTACACTCTCCCCAAGAAACAAAAATTGTTGATTTTAAAATGTCTATTAAAAGCTTATTGTAACTCCGATTTGGTCGAGAAAGCTTTCAATCAATAGGAAATTAAGTTGTCTTTTAAAATGCTTTTTTACTTTTATCCAACAAATGAAGCTTTTGAAAATTATGGCCAAAATTGTAACTTTAGTTTCTGTACACTCTCCCCAAGAAACAAAAATTGTTGATTTTAAAATGTCTATAAAAAGCTTATTGTAACTCCGATTTGGTCGAGAAAGCTTTCAATCAATAGGAAATTAAGTTGTCTTTTAAAATGCTTTTTTACTTTTATCCAACAAATGAAGCTTTTGAAAATTATGGCCAAAATTGTAACTTTAGTTTCTGTACACTCTCCCCAAGAAACTAAAATTTTTGATTTTAAAATGTCTATAAAAAGCTTATTGTAACTCCGATTTGGTCGAGAAAGCTTTCAATCAATAGGAAATTAAGTTGTCTTTAAAATGCTTTTTAACTTTTATCCAACAATTGAAGCTTTTGAAAATTATGGCCAAAATTGTAACTTTAGTTTCTGTACACTCTCCCCAAGAAACAAAAATTGTTGATTTTAAAATGTCTATAAAAAGCTTATTGTAACTCCGATTTGGTCGAAAAAGCTTTCAATCAATAGTAAATTAAGTTGTCTTTAAAATGCTTTTTAACTTTTATCCAACAAATGAAGCTTTTGAAAATTATGGCCAAAATTGTAACTTTAGTTTCTGTACACTCTCCCCAAGAAACAAAAATTGTTGATTTTAAAATGTCTATAAAAAGCTTATTGTAACTCCGATTTGGTCGAGAAAGCTTTCAATCAATAGGAAATTAAGTTGTCTTTTAAAATGCTTTTTTACTTTGATCCAACAAATGAAGCTTTTGAAAATTATGGCCAAAATTGTAACTTTAGTTTCTGTACACTCTCCCCAAGAAACAAAAATTGTTGATTTTAAAATGTCTATAAAAAGCTTATTGTAACTCCGATTTGGTCGAGAAAGCTTTCAATCAATAGGAAATTAAGTTGTCTTTAAAATGCTTTTTAACTTTTATCCAACAAATGAAGCTTTTGAAAATTATGGCCAAAATTGTAACTTTAGTTTCTGTACACTCTCCCCAAGAAACAAAAATTGTTGATTTTAAACTGTCTATAAAAAGCTTATTGTAACTCCGATTTGGTCGAGAAAGCTTTCAATCAAAAGGAAATTAAGTTGTCTTTAAAATGCTTTTTAACTTTTATCCAACAAATGAAGCTTTTGAAAATTATGGCCAAAATTGTAACTTTAGTTTCTGTACACTCTCCCCAAGAAACAAAAATTGTTGATTTTAAAATGTCTATAAAAAGCTTATTGTAACTCCGATTTGGTCGAGAAAGCTTTCAATCAATAGGAAATTAAGTTGTCTTTTAAAATGTTTTTTAACTTTTATCCAACAAATGAAGCTTTTGAAAATTATGGCCAAAATTGTAACTTTAGTTTCTGTACACTCTCCCCAAGAAACAAAAATTGTTGATTTTAAAATGTCTATAAAAAGCTTATTGTAACTCCGATTTGGTCGAGAAAGCTTTCAATCAAAAGGAAATTAAGTTGTCTTTAAAATGCTTTTTAACTTTTATCCAACAAATGAAGCTTTTGAAAATTATGGCCAAAATTGTAACTTTAGTTTCTGTACACTCTCCCCAAGAAACAAAAATTGTTGATTTTAAAATGTCTATAAAAAGCTTATTGTAACTCCGATTTGGTCGAAAAAGCTTTCAATCAATAGGAAATTAAATTGTCTTTAAAATGCTTTTTAACTATTATCCAACAAATGAAGCTTTTGAAAATTATGGCCAAAATTGTAACTTTAGTTTCTGTACACTCTCCCCAAGAAACAAAAATTGTTGATTTTAAAATGTCTATAAAAAGCTAATTGTAACTCCGATTTGGTCGAGAAAGCTTTCAATCAATAGGAAATTAAGTTGTCTTTTAAAATGTTTTTTTACTTTTATCCAACAAATGAAGCTTTTGAAAATTATGGCCAAAATTGTAACTTTAGTTTCTGTACACTCTCCCCAAGAAACTAAAATTTTTGATTTGAAAATGTCTATAAAAAGCTTATTGTAACTCCGATTTGGTCGAGAAAGCTTTCAATCAATAGTTGTCTTTAAAATGCTTTTTAACTTTTATCCAACAATTGAAGCTTTTGAAAATTATGGCCAAAATTGTAACTTTAGTTTCTGTACACTCTCCCCAAGAAACAAAAATTGTTGATTTTAAAATGTCTATAAAAAGCTTATTGTAACTCCGATTTGGTCGAAAAAGCTTTCAATCAATAGGAAATTAAGTTGTCTTTAAAATGCTTTTTAACTATTATCCAACAAATGAAGCTTTTGAAAATTATGGCCAAAATTGTAACTTTAGTTTCTGTACACTCTCCCCAAGAAACAAAAATTGTTGATTTTAAAATGTCTATAAAAAGCTTATTGTAACTCCGATTTGGTCGAGAAAGCTTTCAATCAATAGGAAATTAAGTTGTCTTTTAAAATGCTTTTTTACTTTTATCCAACAAATGAAGCTTTTGAAAATTATGGCCAAAATTGTAACTTTAGTTTCTGTACACTCTCCCCAAGAAACAAAAATTGTTGATTTTAAAATGTCTATAAAAAGCTTATTGTAACTCCGATTTGGTCGAGAAAGCTTTCAATCAAAAGGAAATTAAGTTGTCTTTAAAATGCTTTTTAACTTTTATCCAACAAATGAAGCTTTTGAAAATTATGGCCAAAATTGTAACTTTAGTTTCTGTACACTCTCCCCAAGAAACAAAAATTGTTGATTTTAAAATGTCTATAAAAAGCTTATTGTAACTCCGATTTGGTCGAGAAAGCTTTCAATCAATAGGAAATTAAGTTGTCTTTTAAAATGCTTCTTAACTTTTATCCAACAAATGAAGCTTTTGAAAATTATGGCCAAAATTGTAACTTTAGTTTCTGTACACTCTCCCCAAGAAACAAAAATTGTTGATTTTAAAATGTCTATAAAAAGCTTATTGTAACTCCGATTTGGTCGAGAAAGCTTTCAATCAATAGGAAATTAAGTTGTCTTTTAAAATGCTTCTTAACTTTTATCCAACAAATGAAGCTTTTGAAAATTATGGCCAAAATTGTAACTTTAGTTTCTGTACACTCTCCCCAAGAAACAAAAATTGTTGATTTTAAAATGTCTATAAAAAGCTTATTGTAACTCCGATTTGGTCGAGAAAGCTTTCAATCAATAGGAAATTAAGTTGTCTTTAAAATGCTTTTTAACTTTTATCCAACAATTGAAGCTTTTGAAAATTATGGCCAAAATTGTAACTTTAGTTTCTGTACACTCTCCCCAAGAAACAAAAATTGTTGATTTTAAAATGTCTATAAAAAGCTTATTGTAACTCCGATTTGGTCGAGAAAGCTTTCAATCAATAGGAAATTAAGTTGTCTTTTAAAATGCTTTTTAACTTTTATCCAACAAATGAAGCTTTTGAAAATTATGGCCAAAATTGTAACTTTAGTTTCTGTACACTCTCCCCAAGAAACAAAAATTGTTGATTTTAAAATGTCTATAAAAAGCTTATTGTAACTCCGATTTGGTCGAGAAAGCTTTCAATCAATAGGAAATTAAGTTGTCTTTAAAATGCTTTTTAACTTTTATCCAACAAATGAAGCTTTTGAAAATTATGGCCAAAATTGTAACTTTAGTTTCTGTACACTCTCCCCAAGAAACAAAAATTGTTGATTTTAAAATGTCTAAAAAAAGCTTATTGTAACTCCGATTTGGTCGAGAAAGCTTTCAATCAATAGGAAATTAAGTTGTCTTTTAAAATGCTTTTTTACTTTTATCCAACAAATGAAGCTTTTGAAAATTATGGCCAAAATTGTAACTTTAGTTTCTGTACACTCTCCCCAAGAAACAAAAATTGTTGATTTTAAAATGTCTATAAAAAGCTTATTGTAACTCCGATTTGGTCGAGAAAGCTTTCAATCAATAGGAAATTAAGTTGTCTTTTAAAATGCTTTTTTACTTTTATCCAACAAATGAAGCTTTTGAAAATTATGGCCAAAATTGTAACTTTAGTTTCTGTACACTCTCCCCAAGAAACAAAAATTGTTGATTTTAAAATGTCTATAAAAAGCTTATTGTAACTCCGATTTGGTCGAGAAAGCTTTCAATCAATAGGAAATTAAGTTGTCTTTAAAATGCTTTTTAACTTTTATCCAACAATTGAAGCTTTTGAAAATTATGGCCAAAATTGTAACTTTAGTTTCTGTACACTCTCCCCAAGAAACAAAAATTGTTGATTTTAAAATGTCTATAAAAAGCTTATTGTAACTCCGATTTGGTCGAAAAAGCTTTCAATCAATAGGAAATTAAGTTGTCTTTAAAATGCTTTTTAACTATTATCCAACAAATGAAGCTTTTGAAAATTATGGCCAAAATTGTAACTTTAGTTTCTGTACACTCTCCCCAAGAAACAAAAATTGTTGATTTTAAAATGTCTATAAAAAGCTTATTGTAACTCCGATTTGGTCGAGAAAGCTTTCAATCAATAGGAAATTAAGTTGTCTTTTAAAATGCTTTTTTACTTTTATCCAACAAATGAAGCTTTTGAAAATTATGGCCAAAATTGTAACTTTAGTTTCTGTACACTCTCCCCAAGAAACAAAAATTGTTGATTTTAAAATGTCTATAAAAAGCTTATTGTAACTCCGATTTGGTCGAGAAAGCTTTCAATCAATAGGAAATTAAGTTGTCTTTAAAATGCTTTTTAACTTTTATCCAACAAATGAAGCTTTTGAAAATTATGGCCAAAATTGTAACTTTAGTTTCTGTACACTCTCCCCAAGAAACAAAAATTGTTGATTTTAAACTGTCTATAAAAAGCTTATTGTAACTCCGATTTGGTCGAGAAAGCTTTCAATCAAAAGGAAATTAAGTTGTCTTTAAAATGCTTTTTAACTTTTATCCAACAAATGAAGCTTTTGAAAATTATGGCCAAAATTGTAACTTTAGTTTCTGTACACTCTCCCCAAGAAACAAAAATTGTTGATTTTAAAATGTCTATAAAAAGCTTATTGTAACTCCGATTTGGTCGAGAAAGCTTTCAATCAATAGGAAATTAAGTTGTCTTTTAAAATGTTTTTTAACTTTTATCCAACAAATGAAGCTTTTGAAAATTATGGCCAAAATTGTAACTTTAGTTTCTGTACACTCTCCCCAAGAAACTAAAACTTTTGATTTTAAAATGTCTATAAAAAGCTTATTGTAACTCCGATTTGGTCGAGAAAGCTTTCAATCAATAGGAAATTAAGTTGTCTTTTAAAATGCTTTTTAACTTTTATCCAACAAATGAAGCTTTTGAAAATTATGGCCAAAATTGTAACTTTAGTTTCTGTACACTCTCCCCAAGAAACAAAAATTGTTGATTTTAAAATGTCTATAAAAAGCTTATTGTAACTCCGATTTGGTCGAGAAAGCTTTCAATCAATAGGAAATTAAGATGTCTTTTAAAATGCTTTTTTACTTTTATCCAACAAATGAAGCTTTTGAAAATTATGGCCAAAATTGTAACTTTAGTTTCTGTACACTCTCCCCAAGAAACTAAAATTTTTGATTTTAAAATGTCTATAAAAAGCTTATTGTAACTCCGATTTGGTCGAGAAAGCTTTCAATCAATAGGAAATTAAGTTGTCTTTAAAATGCTTTTTAACTTTTATCCAACAATTGAAGCTTTTGAAAATTATGGCCAAAATTGTAACTTTAGTTTCTGTACACTCTCCCCAAGAAACAAAAATTGTTGATTTTAAAATGTCTATAAAAAGCTTATTGTAACTCCGATTTGGTCGAGAAAGCTTTCAATCAATAGGAAATTAAGTTGTCTTTTAAAATGCTTTTTTACTTTTATCCAACAAATGAAGCTTTTGAAAATTATGGCCAAAATTGTAACTTTAGTTTCTGTACACTCTCCCCAAGAAACAAAAATTGTTGATTTTAAAATGTCTATAAAAAGCTTATTGTAACTCCGATTTGGTCGAGAAAGCTTTCAATCAATAGGAAATTAAGTTGTCTTTAAAATGCTTTTTAACTTTTATCCAACAAATGAAGCTTTTGAAAATTATGGCCAAAATTGTAACTTTAGTTTCTGTACACTCTCCCCAAGAAACAAAAATTGTTGATTTTAAACTGTCTATAAAAAGCTTATTGTAACTCCGATTTGGTCGAGAAAGCTTTCAATCAAAAGGAAATTAAGTTGTCTTTAAAATGCTTTTTAACTTTTATCCAACAAATGAAGCTTTTGAAAATTATGGCCAAAATTGTAACTTTAGTTTCTGTACACTCTCCCCAAGAAACAAAAATTGTTGATTTTAAAATGTCTATAAAAAGCTTATTGTAACTCCGATTTGGTCGAGAAAGCTTTCAATCAATAGGAAATTAAGTTGTCTTTTAAAATGTTTTTTAACTTTTATCCAACAAATGAAGCTTTTGAAAATTATGGCCAAAATTGTAACTTTAGTTTCTGTACACTCTCCCCAAGAAACTAAAACTTTTGATTTTAAAATGTCTATAAAAAGCTTATTGTAACTCCGATTTGGTCGAGAAAGCTTTCAATCAATAGGAAATTAAGTTGTCTTTTAAAATGCTTTTTAACTTTTATCCAACAAATGAAGCTTTTGAAAATTATGGCCAAAATTGTAACTTTAGTTTCTGTACACTCTCCCCAAGAAACAAAAATTGTTGATTTTAAAATGTCTATAAAAAGCTTATTGTAACTCCGATTTGGTCGAGAAAGCTTTCAATCAATAGGAAATTAAGTTGTCTTTTAAAATGCTTTTTTACTTTTATCCAACAAATGAAGCTTTTGAAAATTATGGCCAAAATTGTAACTTTAGTTTCTGTACACTCTCCCCAAGAAACTAAAATTTTTGATTTTAAAATGTCTATAAAAAGCTTATTGTAACTCCGATTTGGTCGAGAAAGCTTTCAATCAATAGGAAATTAAGTTGTCTTTAAAATGCTTTTTAACTTTTATCCAACAATTGAAGCTTTTGAAAATTATGGCCAAAATTGTAACTTTAGTTTCTGTACACTCTCCCCAAGAAACAAAAATTGTTGATTTTAAAATGTCTATAAAAAGCTTATTGTAACTCCGATTTGGTCGAAAAAGCTTTCAATCAATAGGAAATAAAGTTGTCTTTAAAATGCTTTTTAACTATTATCCAACAAATGAAGCTTTTGAAAATTATGGCCAAAATTGTAACTTTAGTTTCTGTACACTCTCCCCAAGAAACAAAAATTGTTGATTTTAAAATGTCTATAAAAAGCTTATTGTAACTCCGATTTGGTCGAGAAAGCTTTCAATCAATAGGAAATTAAGTTGTCTTTTAAAATGCTTTTTTACTTTTATCCAACAAATGAAGCTTTTGAAAATTATGGCCAAAATTGTAACTTTAGTTTCTGTACACTCTCCCCAAGAAACAAAAATTGTTGATTTTAAAATGTCTATAAAAAGCTTATTGTAACTCCGATTTGGTCGAGAAAGCTTTCAATCAATAGGAAATTAAGTTGTCTTTAAAATGCTTTTTAACTTTTATCCAACAAATGAAGCTTTTGAAAATTATGGCCAAAATTGTAACTTTAGTTTCTGTACACTCTCCCCAAGAAACAAAAATTGTTGATTTTAAACTGTCTATAAAAAGCTTATTGTAACTCCGATTTGGTCGAGAAAGCTTTCAATCAAAAGGAAATTAAGTTGTCTTTAAAATGCTTTTTAACTTTTATCCAACAAATGAAGCTTTTGAAAATTATGGCCAAAATTGTAACTTTAGTTTCTGTACACTCTCCCCAAGAAACAAAAATTGTTGATTTTAAAATGTCTATAAAAAGCTTATTGTAACTCCGATTTGGTCGAGAAAGCTTTCAATCAATAGGAAATTAAGTTGTCTTTTAAAATGTTTTTTAACTTTTATCCAACAAATGAAGCTTTTGAAAATTATGGCCAAAATTGTAACTTTAGTTTCTGTACACTCTCCCCAAGAAACAAAAATTGTTGATTTTAAAATGTCTATAAAAAGCTTATTGTAACTCCGATTTGGTCGAGAAAGCTTTCAATCAATAGGAAATTAAGTTGTCTTTAAAATGCTTTTTAACTTTTATCCAACAAATGAAGCTTTTGAAAATTATGGCCAAAATTGTAACTTTAGTTTCTGTACACTCTCCCCAAGAAACAAAAATTGTTGATTTTAAAATGTCTATAAAAAGCTTATTGTAACTCCGATTTGGTCGAGAAAGCTTTCAATCAATAGGAAATTAAGTTGTCTTTAAAATGCTTTTTAACTTTTATCCAACAAATGAAGCTTTTGAAAATTATGGCCAAAATTGTAACTTTAGTTTCTGTACACTCTCCCCAAGAAACAAAAATTGTTGATTTTAAAATGTCTATAAAAAGCTTATTGTAACTCCGATTTGGTCGAGAAAGCTTTCAATCAAAAGGAAATTAAGTTGTCTTTAAAATGCTTTTTAACTTTTATCCAACAATTGAAGCTTTTGAAAATTATGGCCAAAATTGTAACTTTAGTTTCTGTACACTCTCCCCAAGAAACAAAAATTGTTGATTTTAAAATGTCTATAAAAAGCTTATTGTAACTCCGATTTGGTCGAGAAAGCTTTCAATCAATAGGAAATTAAGTTGTCTTTTAAAATGCTTTTTTACTTTTATCCAACAAATGAAGCTTTTGAAAATTATGGCCAAAATTGTAACTTTAGTTTCTGTACACTCTCCCCAAGAAACAAAAATTGTTGATTTTAAAATGTCTATAAAAAGCTTATTGTAACTCCGATTTGGTCGAGAAAGCTTTCAATCAATAGGAAATTAAGTTGTCTTTTAAAATGCTTTTTTACTTTTATCCAACAAATGAAGCTTTTGAAAATTATGGCCAAAATTGTAACTTTAGTTTCTGTACACTCTCCCCAAGAAACTAAAATTTTTGATTTGAAAATGTCTATAAAAAGCTTATTGTAACTCCGATTTGGTCGAGAAAGCTTTCAATCAATAGGAAATTAAGTTGTCTTTAAAATGCTTTTTAACTTTTATCCAACAATTGAAGCTTTTGAAAATTATGGCCAAATTGTAACTTTAGTTTCTGTACACTCTCCCCAAGAAACAAAAATTGTTGATTTTAAAATGTCTATAAAAAGCTTATTGTAACTCCGATTTGGTCGAAAAAGCTTTCAATCAATAGGAAATTAAGTTGTCTTTAAAATGCTTTTTAACTATTATCCAACAAATGAAGCTTTTGAAAATTATGGCCAAAATTGTAACTTTAGTTTCTGTACACTCTCCCCAAGAAACAAAAATTGTTGATTTTAAAATGTCTATAAAAAGCTTATTGTAACTCCGATTTGGTCGAAAAAGCTTTCAATCAATAGGAAATTAAGTTGTCTTTAAAATGCTTTTTAACTATTATCCAACAAATGAAGCTTTTGAAAATTATGGCCAAAATTGTAACTTTAGTTTCTGTACACTCTCCCCAAGAAACAAAAATTGTTGATTTTAAAATGTCTATAAAAAGCTTATTGTAACTCCGATTTGGTCGAGAAAGCTTTCAATCAATAGGAAATTTAGTTGTCTTTTAAAATGCTTTTTTACTTTTATCCAACAAATGAAGCTTTTGAAAATTATGGCCAAAATTGTAACTTTAGTTTCTGTACACTCTCCCCAAGAAACAAAAATTGTTGATTTTAAAATGTCTATAAAAAGCTTATTGTAACTCCGATTTGGTCGAGAAAGCTTTCAATCAATAGGAAATTAAGTTGTCTTTAAAATGCTTTTTAACTTTTATCCAACAATTGAAGCTTTTGAAAATTATGGCCAAAATTGTAACTTTAGTTTCTGTACACTCTCCCCAAGAAACAAAAATTGTTGATTTTAAAATGTCTATAAAAAGCTTATTGTAACTCCGATTTGGTCGAGAAAGCTTTCAATCAATAGGAAATTAAGTTGTCTTTTAAAATGCTTTTTAACTTTTATCCAACAAATGAAGCTTTTGAAAATTATGGCCAAAATTGTAACTTTAGTTTCTGTACACTCTCCCCAAGAAACAAAAATTGTTGATTTTAAAATGTCTATAAAAAGCTTATTGTAACTCCGATTTGGTCGAGAAAGCTTTCAATCAATAGGAAATTAAGTTGTCTTTTAAAATGCTTTTTTACTTTTATCCAACAAATGAAGCTTTTGAAAATTATGGCCAAAATTGTAACTTTAGTTTCTGTACACTCTCCCCAAGAAACTAAAATTTTTGATTTTAAAATGTCTATAAAAAGCTTATTGTAACTCCGATTTGGTCGAGAAAGCTTTCAATCAATAGGAAATTAAGTTGTCTTTAAAATGCTTTTTAACTTTTATCCAACAATTGAAGCTTTTGAAAATTATGGCCAAAATTGTAACTTTAGTTTCTGTACACTCTCCCCAAGAAACAAAAATTGTTGATTTTAAAATGTCTATAAAAAGCTTATTGTAACTCCGATTTGGTCGAAAAAGCTTTCAATCAATAGGAAATTAAGTTGTCTTTAAAATGCTTTTTAACTATTATCCAACAAATGAAGCTTTTGAAAATTATGGCCAAAATTGTAACATTAGTTTCTGTACACTCTCCCCAAGAAACAAAAATTGTTGATTTTAAAATGTCTATAAAAAGCTTATTGTAACTCCGATTTGGTCGAGAAAGCTTTCAATCAATAGGAAATTAAGTTGTCTTTTAAAATGCTTTTTAACTTTTATCCAACAAATGAAGCTTTTGAAAATTATGGCCAAAATTGTAACTTTAGTTTCTGTACACTCTCCCCAAGAAACAAAAATTGTTGATTTTAAAATGTCTATAAAAAGCTTATTGTAACTCCGATTTGGTCGAGAAAGCTTTCAATCAAAAGGAAATTAAGTTGTCTTTAAAATGCTTTTTAACTTTTATCCAACAAATGAAGCTTTTGAAAATTATGGCCAAAATTGTAACTTTAGTTTCTGTATACTCTCCCCAAGAAACAAAAATTGTTTATTTTAAAATGTCTATAAAAAGCTTATTGTAACTCCGATTTGGTCGAGAAAGCTTTCAATCAATAGGAAATTAAGTTGTCTTTTAAAATGTTTTTTTACTTTTATCCAACAAATGAAGCTTTTGAAAATTATGGCCAAAATTGTAACTTTAGTTTCTGTACACTCTCCCCAAGAAACAAAAATTGTTGATTTTAAACTGTCTATAAAAAGCTTATTGTAACTCCGATTTGGTCGAGAAAGCTTTCAATCAAAAGGAAATTAGGTTGTCTTTAAAATGCTTTTTAACTTTTATCCAACAAATGAAGCTTTTGAAAATTATGGCCAAAATTGTAACTTTAGTTTCTGTACACTCTCCCCAAGAAACAAAAATTGTTGATTTTAAAATGTCTATAAAAAGCTTATTGTAACTCCGATTTGGTCGAGAAAGCTTTCAATCAATAGGAAATTAAGTTGTCTTTTAAAATGTTTTTTAACTTTTATCCAACAAATGAAGCTTTTGAAAATTATGGCCGATTTGGTCGAGAAAGCTTTCAATCAATAGGAAATTAAGTTGTCTTTAAAATGCTTTTTAACTTTTATCCAACAAATGAAGCTTTTGAAAATTATGGCCAAAATTGTAACTTTAGTTTCTGTACACTCTCCCCAAGAAACAAAAATTGTTGATTTTAAAATGTCTATAAAAAGCTTATTGTAACTCCGATTTGGTCGAGAAAGCTTTCAATCAAAAGGAAATTAAGTTGTCTTTAAAATGCTTTTTAACTTTTATCCAACAAATGAAAATTATGGCCAAAATTGTAACTTTAGTTTCTGTACACTCTCCCCAAGAAACTAAAATTGTTGATTTTAAAATGTCTATAAAAAGCTTATTGTAACTCCGATTTGGTCGAGAAAGCTTTCAATCAATAGGAAATTAAGTTGTCTTTAAAAGGATTTTTTACTTTTATCCAACAAATGAAGCTTTTGAAAATTATGGCCAAAATTGTAACTTTAGTTTCTGTACACTCTCCCCAAGAAACAAAAATTGTTGATTTTAAAATGTCTATAAAAAGCTTATTGTAACTCCGATTTGGTCGAGAAAGCTTTCAATCAATAGGAAATTAAGTTGTCTTTTAAAATGCTTTTTTACTTTTATCCAACAAATGAAGCTTTTGAAAATTATGGCCAAAATTGTAACTTTAGTTTCTGTACACTCTCCCCAAGAAACAAAAATTGTTGATTTTAAAATGTCTATAAAAAGCTTATTGTAACTCCGATTTGGTCGAGAAAGCTTTCAATCAATAGGAAATTAAGTTGTCTTTAAAATGCTTTTTAACTTTTATCCAACAATTGAAGCTTTTGAAAATTATGGCCAAAATTGTAACTTTAGTTTCTGTACACTCTCCCCAAGAAACAAAAATTGTTGATTTTAAAATGTCTATAAAAAGCTTATTGTAACTCCGATTTGGTCGAGAAAGCTTTCAATCAATAGGAAATTAAGTTGTCTTTTAAAATGCTTTTTAACTTTTATCCAACAAATGAAGCTTTTGAAAATTATGGCCAAAATTGTAACTTTAGTTTCTGTACACTCTCCCCAAGAAACAAAAATTGTTGATTTTAAAATGTCTATAAAAAGCTTATTGTAACTCCGATTTGGTCGAGAAAGCTTTCAATCAAAAGGAAATTAAGTTGTCTTTAAAATGCTTTTTAACTTTTATCCAACAAATGAAGCTTTTGAAAATTATGGCCAAAATTGTAACTTTAGTTTCTGTATACTCTCCCCAAGAAACAAAAATTGTTGATTTTAAAATGTCTATAAAAAGCTTATTGTAACTCCGATTTGGTCGAGAAAGCTTTCAATCAAAAGGAAATTAAGTTGTCTTTAAAATGCTTTTTAACTTTTATCCAACAAATGAAGCTTTTGAAAATTATGGCCAAAATTGTAACTTTAGTTTCTGTACACTCTCCCCAAGAAACAAAAATTGTTGATTTTAAAATGTCTATAAAAAGCTTATTGTAACTCCGATTTGGTCGAGAAAGCTTTCAATCAATAGGAAATTAAGTTGTCTTTTAAAATGCTTTTTTACTTTTATCCAACAAATGAAGCTTTTGAAAATTATGGCCAAAATTGTAACTTTAGTTTCTGTACACTCTCCCCAAGAAACAAAAATTGTTGATTTTAAAATGTCTATAAAAAGCTTATTGTAACTCCGATTTGGTCGAGAAAGCTTTCAATCAATAGGAAATTAAGTTGTCTTTAAAATGCTTTTTAACTTTTATCCAACAAATGAAGCTTTTGAAAGTTATGGCCAAAATTGTAACTTTAGTTTCTGTACACTCTCCCCAAGAAACAAAAATTGTTGATTTTAAAATGTCTATAAAAAGCTTATTGTAACTCCGATTTGGTCGAGAAAGCTTTCAATCAATAGGAAATTAAGTTGTCTTTTAAAATGCTTCTTAACTTTTATCCAACAAATGAAGCTTTTGAAAATTATGGCCAAAATTGTAACTTTAGTTTCTGTACACTCTCCCCAAGAAACAAAAATTGTTGATTTTAAAATGTCTATAAAAAGCTTATTGTAACTCCGATTTGGTCGAGAAAGCTTTCAATCAATAGGAAATTAAGTTGTCTTTAAAATGCTTTTTAACTTTTATCCAACAATTGAAGCTTTTGAAAATTATGGCCAAAATTGTAACTTTAGTTTCTGTACACTCTCCCCAAGAAACAAAAATTGTTGATTTTAAAATGTCTATAAAAAGCTTATTGTAACTCCGATTTGGTCGAGAAAGCTTTCAATCAATAGGAAATTAAGTTGTCTTTTAAAATGCTTTTTAACTTTTATCCAACAAATGAAGCTTTTGAAAATTATGGCCAAAATTGTAACTTTAGTTTCTGTACACTCTCCCCAAGAAACAAAAATTGTTGATTTTAAAATGTCTATAAAAAGCTTATTGTAACTCCGATTTGGTCGAGAAAGATTTCAATCAAAAGGAAATTAAGTTGTCTTTAAAATGCTTTTTAACTTTTATCCAACAAATGAAGCTTTTGAAAATTATGGCCAAAATTGTAACTTTAGTTTCTGTATACTCTCCCCAAGAAACAAAAATTGTTGATTTTAAAATGTCTATAAAAAGCTTATTGTAACTCCGATTTGGTCGAGAATACTTTCAATCAATAGGAAATTAAGTTGTCTTTTAAAATGCTTTTTTACTTTTATCCAACAAATGAAGCTTTTGAAAATTATGGCCAAAATTGTAACTTTAGTTTCTGTACACTCTCCCCAAGAAACAAAAATTGTTGATTTTAAAATGTCTATAAAAAGCTTATTGTAACTCCGATTTGGTCGAGAAAGCTTTCAATCAATAGGAAATTAAGTTGTCTTTTAAAATGCTTTTTTACTTTTATCCAACAAATGAAGCTTTTGAAAATTATGGCCAAAATTGTAACTTTAGTTTCTGTACACTCTCCCCAAGAAACTAAAATTTTTGATTTGAAAATGTCTATAAAAAGCTTATTGTAACTCCGATTTGGTCGAGAAAGCTTTCAATCAATAGGAAATTAAGTTGTCTTTAAAATGCTTTTTAACTTTTATCCAACAATTGAAGCTTTTGAAAATTATGGCCAAAATTGTAACTTTAGTTTCTGTACACTCTCCCCAAGAAACAAAAATTGTTGATTTTAAAATGTCTATAAAAAGCTTATTGTAACTCCGATTTGGTCGAGAAAGCTTTCAATCAATAGGAAATTAAGTTGTCTTTTAAAATGCTTCTTAACTTTTATCCAACAAATGAAGCTTTTGAAAATTATGGCCAAAATTGTAACTTTAGTTTCTGTACACTCTCCCCAAGAAACAAAAATTGTTGATTTTAAAATGTCTATAAAAAGCTTATTGTAACTCCGATTTGGTCGAGAAAGCTTTCAATCAATAGGAAATTAAGTTGTCTTTAAAATGCTTTTTAACTTTTATCCAACAATTGAAGCTTTTGAAAATTATGGCCAAAATTGTAACTTTAGTTTCTGTACACTCTCCCCAAGAAACAAAAATTGTTGATTTTAAAATGTCTATAAAAAGCTTATTGTAACTCCGATTTGGTCGAGAAAGCTTTCAATCAATAGGAAATTAAGTTGTCTTTTAAAATGCTTTTTAACTTTTATCCAACAAATGAAGCTTTTGAAAATTATGGCCAAAATTGTAACTTTAGTTTCTGTACACTCTCCCCAAGAAACAAAAATTGTTGATTTTAAAATGTCTATAAAAAGCTTATTGTAACTCCGATTTGGTCGAGAAAGATTTCAATCAAAAGGAAATTAAGTTGTCTTTAAAATGCTTTTTAACTTTTATCCAACAAATGAAGCTTTTGAAAATTATGGCCAAAATTGTAACTTTAGTTTCTGTATACTCTCCCCAAGAAACAAAACTTGTTGATTTTAAAATATCTATAAAAAGCTTATTGTAACTCCGATTTGGTCGAGAATACTTTCAATCAATAGGAAATTAAGTTGTCTTTTAAAATGCTTTTTTACTTTTATCCAACAAATGAAGCTTTTGAAAATTATGGCCAAAATTGTAACTTTAGTTTCTGTACACTCTCCCCAAGAAACAAAAATTGTTGATTTTAAAATGTCTATAAAAAGCTTATTGTAACTCCGATTTGGTCGAGAAAGCTTTCAATCAATAGGAAATTAAGTTGTCTTTTAAAATGCTTTTTTACTTTTATCCAACAAATGAAGCTTTTGAAAATTATGGCCAAAATTGTAACTTTAGTTTCTGTACACTCTCCCCAAGAAACTAAAATTTTTGATTTGAAAATGTCTATAAAAAGCTTATTGTAACTCCGATTTGGTCGAGAAAGCTTTCAATCAATAGGAAATTAAGTTGTCTTTAAAATGCTTTTTAACTTTTATCCAACAATTGAAGCTTTTGAAAATTATGGCCAAAATTGTAACTTTAGTTTCTGTACACTCTCCCCAAGAAACAAAAATTGTTGATTTTAAAATGTCTATAAAAAGCTTATTGTAACTCCGATTTGGTCGAAAAAGCTTTCAATCAATAGGAAATTAAGTTGTCTTTAAAATGCTTTTTAACTATTATCCAACAAATGAAGCTTTTGAAAATTATGGCGAAAATTGTAACTTTAGTTTCTGTACACTCTCCCCAAGAAACAAAAATTGTTGATTTTAAAATGTCTATAAAAAGCTTATTGTAACTCCGATTTGGTCGAGAAAGCTTTCAATCAATAGGAAATTAAGTTGTCTTTTAAAATGCTTTTTTACATTTATCCAACAAATGAAGCTTTTGAAAATTATGGCCAAAATTGTAACTTTAGTTTCTGTACACTCTCCCCAAGAAACAAAAATTGTTGATTTTAAAATGTCTATAAAAAGCTTATTGTAACTCCGATTTGGTCGAGAAAGCTTTCAATCAATAGGAAATTAAGTTGTCTTTAAAATGCTTTTTAACTTTTATCCAACAAATGAAGCTTTTGAAAATTATGGCCAAAATTGTAGCTTTAGTTTCTGTACACTCTCCCCAAGAAACAAAAATTGTTGATTTTAAACTGTCTATAAAAAGCTTATTGTAACTCCGATTTGGTCGAGAAAGCTTTCAATCAAAAGGAAATTAAGTTGTCTTTAAATTGTAACTTTAGTTTCTGTATACTCTCCCCAAGAAACAAAAATTGTTGATTTTAAAATGTCTATAAAAAGCTTATTGTAACTCCGATTTGGTCGAGAAAGCTTTCAATCAATAGGAAATTAAGTTGTCTTTTAAAATGCTTTTTTACTTTTATCCAACAAATGAAGCTTTTGAAAATTATGGCCAAAATTGTAACTTTAGTTTCTGTACACTCTCCCCAAGAAACAAAAATTGTTGATTTTAAAATGTCTATAAAAAGCTTATTGTAACTCCGATTTGGTCGAGAAAGCTTTCAATCAATAGGAAATTAAGTTGTCTTTTAAAATGCTTTTTTACTTTTATCCAACAAATGAAGCTTTTGAAAATTATGGCCAAAATTGTAACTTTAGTTTCTGTACACTCTCCCCAAGAAACTAAAATTTTTGATTTTAAAATGTCTATAAAAAGCTTATTGTAACTCCGATTTGGTCGAGAAAGCTTTCAATCAATAGGAAATTAAGTTGTCTTTTAAAATGCTTTTTAACTTTTATCCAACAAATGAAGCTTTTGAAAATTATGGCCAAAATTGTAACTTTAGTTTCTGTACACTCTCCCCAAGAAACAAAAATTGTTGATTTTAAAATGTCTATAAAAAGCTTATTGTAACTCCGATTTGGTCGAGAAAGCTTTCAATCAAAAGGAAATTAAGTTGTCTTTAAAATGCTTTTTAACTTTTATCCAACAAATGAAGCTTTTGAAAATTATGGCCAAAATTGTAACTTTAGTTTCTGTATACTCTCCCCAAGAAACAAAAATTGTTGATTTTAAAATGTCTATAAAAAGCTTATTGTAACTCCGATTTGGTCGAGAAAGCTTTCAATCAATAGGAAATTAAGTTGTCTTTTAAAATGCTTTTTTACTTTTATCCAACAAATGAAGCTTTTGAAAATTATGGCCAAAATTGTAACTTTAGTTTCTGTATACTCTCCCCAAGAAACAAAAATTGTTGATTTTAAAATGTCTATAAAAAGCTTATTGTAACTCCGATTTGGTCGAGAAAGCTTTCAATCAATAGGAAATTAAGTTGTCTTTTAAAATGCTTTTTTACTTTTATCCAACAAATGAAGCTTTTGAAAATTATGGCCAAAATTGTAACTTTAGTTTCTGTACACTCTCCCCAAGAAACAAAAATTGTTGATTTTAAAATGTCTATAAAAAGCTTATTGTAACTCCGATTTGGTCGAGAAAGCTTTCAATCAATAGGAAATTAAGTTGTCTTTTAAAATGCTTTTTTACTTTTATCCAACAAATGAAGCTTTTGAAAATTATGGCCAAAATTGTAACTTTAGTTTCTGTACACTCTCCCCAAGAAACTAAAATTTTTGATTTTAAAATGTCTATAAAAAGCTTATTGTAACTCCGATTTGGTCGAGAAAGCTTTCAATCAATAGGAAATTAAGTTGTCTTTTAAAATGCTTTTTAACTTTTATCCAACAAATGAAGCTTTTGAAAATTATGGCCAAAATTGTAACTTTAGTTTCTGTACACTCTCCCCAAGAAACAAAAATTGTTGATTTTAAAATGTCTATAAAAAGCTTATTGTAACTCCGATTTGGTCGAGAAAGCTTTCAATCAATAAGTAATTAAGTTGTCTTTTAAAAGCTTTTTAACTTTTATCCAAATGAAGCTTTTGAAAATTATGGCCAAAATTGTAACTTTAGTTTCTGTACACTCTCCCCAAGAAACAAAAATTGTTGATTTTAAAATGTCTATAAAAAGCTTATTGCAACTCCGATTTGGTCGAGAAAGCTTTCAATCAATAGGAAATTAAGTTGTCTTTTAAAATGCTTTTAACTTTTATCCAACAAATGAAGCTTTTGAAAATTATGGCCAAAATTGTAACTTTAGTTTCTGTACACTCTCCCCAAGAAACAAAAATTGTTGATTTTAAAATGTCTATAAAAAGCTTATTGTAACTCCGATTTGGTCGAGAAAGCTTTCAATCAATAGGAAATTAAGTTGTCTTTTAAAATGCTTTTTTACTTTTATCCAACAAATGAAGCTTTTGAAAATTATGGCCAAAATTGTAACTTTAGTTTCTGTACACTCTCCCCAAGAAACAAAAATTGTTGATTTTAAAATGTCTATAAAAAGCTTATTGTAACTCCGATTTGGTCGAGAAAGCTTTCAATCAATAGGAAATTAAGTTGTCTTTTAAAATGCTTTTTTACTTTTATCCAACAAATGAAGCTTTTGAAAATTATGGCCAAAATTGTAACTTTAGTTTCTGTACACTCTCCCCAAGAAACTAAAATTTTTGATTTGAAAATGTCTATAAAAAGCTTATTGTAACTCCGATTTGGTCGAGAAAGCTTTCAATCAATAGGAAATTAAGTTGTCTTTAAAATGCTTTTTAACTTTTATCCAACAATTGAAGCTTTTGAAAATTATGGCCAAAATTGTAACTTTAGTTTCTGTACACTCTCCCCAAGAAACAAAAATTGTTGATTTTAAAATGTCTATAAAAAGCTTATTGTAACTCCGATTTGGTCGAAAAAGCTTTCAATCAATAGGAAATTAAGTTGTCTTTAAAATGCTTTTTAACTATTATCCAACAAATGAAGCTTTTGAAAATTATGGCGAAAATTGTAACTTTAGTTTCTGTACACTCTCCCCAAGAAACAAAAATTGTTGATTTTAAAATGTCTATAAAAAGCTTATTGTAACTCCGATTTGGTCGAGAAAGCTTTCAATCAATAGGAAATTAAGTTGTCTTTTAAAATGCTTTTTTACTTTTATCCAACAAATGAAGCTTTTGAAAATTATGGCCAAAATTGTAACTTTAGTTTCTGTACACTCTCCCCAAGAAACAAAAATTGTTGATTTTAAAATGTCTATAAAAAGCTTATTGTAACTCCGATTTGGTCGAGAAAGCTTTCAATCAATAGGAAATTAAGTTGTCTTTAAAATGCTTTTTAACTTTTATCCAACAAATGAAGCTTTTGAAAATTATGGCCAAAATTGTAACTTTAGTTTCTGTACACTCTCCCCAAGAAACAAAAATTGTTGATTTTAAACTGTCTATAAAAAGCTTATTGTAACTCCGATTTGGTCGAGAAAGCTTTCAATCAAAAGGAAATTAAGTTGTCTTTAAATTGTAACTTTAGTTTCTGTATACTCTCCCCAAGAAACAAAAATTGTTGATTTTAAAATGTCTATAAAAAGCTTATTGTAACTCCGATTTGGTCGAGAAAGCTTTCAATCAATAGGAAATTAAGTTGTCTTTTAAAATGCTTTTTTACTTTTATCCAACAAATGAAGCTTTTGAAAATTATGGCCAAAATTGTAACTTTAGTTTCTGTACACTCTCCCCAAGAAACAAAAATTGTTGATTTTAAAATGTCTATAAAAAGCTTATTGTAACTCCGATTTGGTCGAGAAAGCTTTCAATCAATAGGAAATTAAGTTGTCTTTTAAAATGCTTTTTTACTTTTATCCAACAAATGAAGCTTTTGAAAATTATGGCCAAAATTGTAACTTTAGTTTCTGTACACTCTCCCCAAGAAACTAAAATTTTTGATTTTAAAATGTCTATAAAAAGCTTATTGTAACTCCGATTTGGTCGAGAAAGCTTTCAATCAATAGGAAATTAAGTTGTCTTTTAAAATGCTTTTTAACTTTTATCCAACAAATGAAGCTTTTGAAAATTATGGCCAAAATTGTAACTTTAGTTTCTGTACACTCTCCCCAAGAAACAAAAATTGTTGATTTTAAAATGTCTATAAAAAGCTTATTGTAACTCCGATTTGGTCGAGAAAGCTTTCAATCAAAAGGAAATTAAGTTGTCTTTAAAATGCTTTTTAACTTTTATCCAACAAATGAAGCTTTTGAAAATTATGGCCAAAATTGTAACTTTAGTTTCTGTATACTCTCCCCAAGAAACAAAAATTGTTGATTTTAAAATGTCTATAAAAAGCTTATTGTAACTCCGATTTGGTCGAGAAAGCTTTCAATCAATAGGAAATTAAGTTGTCTTTTAAAATGCTTTTTTACTTTTATCCAACAAATGAAGCTTTTGAAAATTATGGCCAAAATTGTAACTTTAGTTTCTGTATACTCTCCCCAAGAAACAAAAATTGTTGATTTTAAAATGTCTATAAAAAGCTTATTGTAACTCCGATTTGGTCGAGAAAGCTTTCAATCAATAGGAAATTAAGTTGTCTTTTAAAATGCTTTTTTACTTTTATCCAACAAATGAAGCTTTTGAAAATTATGGCCAAAATTGTAACTTTAGTTTCTGTACACTCTCCCCAAGAAACAAAAATTGTTGATTTTAAAATGTCTATAAAAAGCTTATTGTAACTCCGATTTGGTCGAGAAAGCTTTCAATCAATAGGAAATTAAGTTGTCTTTTAAAATGCTTTTTTACTTTTATCCAACAAATGAAGCTTTTGAAAATTATGGCCAAAATTGTAACTTTAGTTTCTGTACACTCTCCCCAAGAAACTAAAATTTTTGATTTTAAAATGTCTATAAAAAGCTTATTGTAACTCCGATTTGGTCGAGAAAGCTTTCAATCAATAGGAAATTAAGTTGTCTTTTAAAATGCTTTTTAACTTTTATCCAACAAATGAAGCTTTTGAAAATTATGGCCAAAATTGTAACTTTAGTTTCTGTACACTCTCCCCAAGAAACAAAAATTGTTGATTTTAAAATGTCTATAAAAAGCTTATTGTAACTCCGATTTCGTCGAGAAAGCTTTCAATCAAAAGGAAATTAAGTTGTCTTTAAAATGCTTTTTAACTTTTATCCAACAAATGAAGCTTTTGAAAATTATGGCCAAAATTGTAACTTTAGTTTCTGTATACTCTCCCCAAGAAACAAAAATTGTTGATTTTAAAATGTCTATAAAAAGCTTATTGTAACTCCGATTTGGTCGAGAAAGCTTTCAATCAATAGGAAATTAAGTTGTCTTTTAAAATGCTTTTTTACTTTTATCCAACAAATGAAGCTTTTGAAAATTATGGCCAAAATTGTAACTTTAGTTTCTGTATACTCTCCCCAAGAAACAAAAATTGTTGATTTTAAAATGTCTATAAAAAGCTTATTGTAACTCCGATTTGGTCGAGAAAGCTTTCAATCAATAGGAAATTAAGTTGTCTTTTAAAATGCTTTTTTACTTTTATCCAACAAATGAAGCTTTTGAAAATTATGGCCAAAATTGTAACTTTAGTTTCTGTACACTCTCCCCAAGAAACAAAAATTGTTGATTTTAAAATGTCTATAAAAAGCTTATTGTAACTCCGATTTGGTCGAGAAAGCTTTCAATCAATAGGAAATTAAGTTGTCTTTTAAAATGCTTTTTTACTTTTATCCAACAAATGAAGCTTTTGAAAATTATGGCCAAAATTGTAACTTTAGTTTCTGTACACTCTCCCCAAGAAACTAAAATTTTTGATTTTAAAATGTCTATAAAAAGCTTATTGTAACTCCGATTTGGTCGAGAAAGCTTTCAATCAATAGGAAATTAAGTTGTCTTTTAAAATGCTTTTTAACTTTTATCCAACAAATGAAGCTTTTGAAAATTATGGCCAAAATTGTAACTTTAGTTTCTGTACACTCTCCCCAAGAAACAAAAATTGTTGATTTTAAAATGTCTATAAAAAGCTTATTGTAACTCCGATTTGGTCGAGAAAGCTTTCAATCAATAAGTAATTAAGTTGTCTTTTAAAAGCTTTTTAACTTTTATCCAAATGAAGCTTTTGAAAATTATGGCCAAAATTGTAACTTTAGTTTCTGTACACTCTCCCCAAGAAACAAAAATTGTTGATTTTAAAATGTCTATAAAAAGCTTATTGCAACTCCGATTTGGTCGAGAAAGCTTTCAATCAATAGGAAATTAAGTTGTCTTTTAAAATGCTTTTAACTTTTATCCAACAAATGAAGCTTTTGAAAATTATGGCCAAAATTGTAACTTTAGTTTCTGTACACTCTCCCCAAGAAACAAAAATTGTTGATTTTAAAATGTCTATAAAAAGCTTATTGTAACTCCGATTTGGTCGAGAAAGCTTTCAATCAATAGGAAATTAAGTTGTCTTTTAAAATGCTTTTTTACTTTTATCCAACAAATGAAGCTTTTGAAAATTATGGCCAAAATTGTAACTTTAGTTTCTGTACACTCTCCCCAAGAAACTAAAATTTTTGATTTTAAAATGTCTATAAAAAGCTTATTGTAACTCCGATTTGGTCGAGAAAGCTTTCAATCAATAGGAAATTAAGTTGTCTTTAAAATGCTTTTTAACTTTTATCCAACAATTGAAGCTTTTGAAAATTATGGCCAAAATTGTAACTTTAGTTTCTGTACACTCTCCCCAAGAAACAAAAATTGTTGATTTTAAAATGTCTATAAAAAGCTTATTGTAACTCCGATTTGGTCGAAAAAGCTTTCAATCAATAGGAAATTAAGTTGTCTTTAAAATGCTTTTTAACTATTATCCAACAAATGAAGTTTTTGAAAATTATGGCCAAAATTGTAACTTTAGTTTCTGTACACTCTCCCCAAGAAACAAAAATTGTTGATTTTAAAATATCTATAAAAAGCTTATTGTAACTCCGATTTGGTCGAGAAAGCTTTCAATCAATAGGAAATTAAGTTGTCTTTTAAAATGCTTTTTAACTTTTATCCAACAAATGAAGCTTTTGAAAATTATGGCCAAAATTGTAACTTTAGTTTCTGTACACTCTCCCCAAGAAACAAAAATTGTTGATTTTAAAATGTCTATAAAAAGCTTATTGTAACTCCGATTTGGTCGAGAAAGCTTTCAGTCAAAAGGAAATTAAGTTGTCTTTAAAATGCTTTTTAACTTTTATCCAACAAATGAAGCTTTTGAAAATTATGGCCAAAATTGTAACTTTAGTTTCTGTATACTCTCCCCAAGAAACAAAAATTGTTGATTTTAAAATGTCTATAAAAAGCTTATTGTAACTCCGATTTGGTCGAGAAAGCTTTCAATCAATAGGTAATTAAGTTGTCTTTTAAAATGCTTTTTTACTTTTATCCAACAAATGAAGCTTTTGAAAATTATGGCCAAAATTGTAACTTTAGTTTCTGTACACTCTCCCCAAGAAACAAAAATTGTTGATTTTAAAATGTCTATAAAAAGCTTATTGTAACTCCGATTTGGTCGAGAAAGCTTTCAATCAATAGGAAATTAAGTTGTCTTTTAAAATGCTTTTTTACTTTTATCCAACAAATGAAGCTTTTGAAAATTATGGCCAAAATTGTAACTTTAGTTTCTGTACACTCTCCCCAAGAAACAAAAATTGTTGATTTTAAAATGTCTATAAAAAGCTTATTGTAACTCCGATTTGGTCGAGAAAGCTTTCAATCAATAGGAAATTAAGTTGTCTTTAAAATGCTTTTTAACTTTTATCCAACAAATGAAGCTTTTGAAAATTATGGCCAAAATTGTAACTTTAGTTTCTGTACACTCTCCCCAAGAAACAAAAATTGTTGATTTTAAACTGTCTATAAAAAGCTTATTGTAACTCCGATTTGGTCGAGAAAGCTTTCAATCAAAAGGAAATTAAGTTGTCTTTAAATTGTAACTTTAGTTTCTGTATACTCTCCCCAAGAAACAAAAATTGTTGATTTTAAAATGTCTATAAAAAGCTTATTGTAACTCCGATTTGGTCGAGAAAGCTTTCAATCAATAGGAAATTAAGTTGTCTTTTAAAATGCTTTTTTACTTTTATCCAACAAATGAAGCTTTTGAAAATTATGGCCAAAATTGTAACTTTAGTTTCTGTACACTCTCCCCAAGAAACAAAAATTGTTGATTTTAAAATGTCTATAAAAAGCTTATTGTAACTCCGATTTGGTCGAGAAAGCTTTCAATCAATAGGAAATTAAGTTGTCTTTTAAAATGCTTTTTTACTTTTATCCAACAAATGAAGCTTTTGAAAATTATGGCCAAAATTGTAACTTTAGTTTCTGTACACTCTCCCCAAGAAACAAAAATTGTTGATTTTAAAATGTCTATAAAAAGCTTATTGTAACTCCGATTTGGTCGAGAAAGCTTTCAATCAATAAGTAATTAAGTTGTCTTTTAAAAGCTTTTTAACTTTTATCCAAATGAAGCTTTTGAAAATTATGGCCAAAATTGTAACTTTAGTTTCTGTACACTCTCCCCAAGAAACAAAAATTGTTGATTTTAAAATGTCTATAAAAAGCTTATTGCAACTCCGATTTGGTCGAGAAAGCTTTCAATCAATAGGAAATTAAGTTGTCTTTTAAAATGCTTTTAACTTTTATCCAACAAATGAAGCTTTTGAAAATTATGGCCAAAATTGTAACTTTAGTTTCTGTACACTCTCCCCAAGAAACAAAAATTGTTGATTTTAAAATGTCTATAAAAAGCTTATTGTAACTCCGATTTGGTCGAGAAAGCTTTCAATCAATAGGAAATTAAGTTGTCTTTTAAAATGCTTTTTTACTTTTATCCAACAAAAGAAGCTTTTGAAAATTATGGCCAAAATTGTAACTTTAGTTTCTGTACACTCTCCCCAAGAAACTAAAATTTTTGATTTTAAAATGTCTATAAAAAGCTTATTGTAACTCCGATTTGGTCGAGAAAGCTTTCAATCAATAGGAAATTAAGTTGTCTTTAAAATGCTTTTTAACTTTTATCCAACAATTGAAGCTTTTGAAAATTATGGCCAAAATTGTAACTTTAGTTTCTGTACACTCTCCCCAAGAAACAAAAATTGTTGATTTTAAAATGTCTATAAAAAGCTTATTGTAACTCCGATTTGGTCGAAAAAGCTTTCAATCAATAGGAAATTAAGTTGTCTTTAAAATGCTTTTTAACTATTATCCAACAAATGAAGCTTTTGAAAATTATGGCCAAAATTGTAACTTTAGTTTCTGTACACTCTCCCCAAGAAACAAAAATTGTTGATTTTAAAATATCTATAAAAAGCTTATTGTAACTCCGATTTGGTCGAGAAAGCTTTCAATCAATAGGAAATTAAGTTGTCTTTTAAAATGCTTTTTAACTTTTATCCAACAAATGAAGCTTTTGAAAATTATGGCCAAAATTGTAACTTTAGTTTCTGTACACTCTCCCCAAGAAACAAAAATTGTTGATTTTAAAATGTCTATAAAAAGCTTATTGTAACTCCGATTTGGTCGAGAAAGCTTTCAGTCAAAAGGAAATTAAGTTGTCTTTAAAATGCTTTTTAACTTTTATCCAACAAATGAAGCTTTTGAAAATTATGGCCAAAATTGTAACTTTAGTTTCTGTATACTCTCCCCAAGAAACAAAAATTGTTGATTTTAAAATGTCTATAAAAAGCTTATTGTAACTCCGATTTGGTCGAGAAAGCTTTCAATCAATAGGTAATTAAGTTGTCTTTTAAAATGCTTTTTTACTTTTATCCAACAAATGAAGCTTTTGAAAATTATGGCCAAAATTGTAACTTTAGTTTCTGTACACTCTCCCCAAGAAACAAAAATTGTTGATTTTAAAATGTCTATAAAAAGCTTATTGTAACTCCGATTTGGTCGAGAAAGCTTTCAATCAATAGGAAATTAAGTTGTCTTTTAAAATGCTTTTTTACTTTTATCCAACAAATGAAGCTTTTGAAAATTATGGCCAAAATTGTAACTTTAGTTTCTGTACACTCTCCCCAAGAAACTAAAATTTTTTATTTTAAAATGTCTATAAAAAGCTTATTGTAACTCCGATTTGGTCGAGAAAGCTTTCAATCAATAGGAAATTAAGTTGTCTTTTAAAATGCTTTTTAACTTTTATCCAACAAATGAAGCTTTTGAAAATTATGGCCAAAATTGTAACTTTAGTTTCTGTACACTCTCCCCAAGAAACAAAAATTGTTGATTTTAAAATGTCTATAAAAAGCTTATTGTAACTCCGATTTGGTCGAGAAAGCTTTCAATCAAAAGGAAATTAAGTTGTCTTTAAAATGCTTTTTAACTTTTATCCAACAAATGAAGCTTTTGAAAATTATGGCCAAAATTGTAACTTTAGTTTCTGTACACTCTCCCCAAGAAACAAAAATTGTTGATTTTAAAATGTCTATAAAAAGCTTATTGTAACTCCGATTTGGTCGAGAAAGCTTTCAATCAATAGGAAATTAAGTTGTCTTTTAAAAAGCTTTTTTACTTTTATCCAACAAATGAAGCTTTTGAAAATTATGGCCAAAATTGTAACTTTAGTTTCTGTACACTCTCCCCAAGAAACAAAAATTGTTGATTTTAAAATGTCTATAAAAAGCTTATTGTAACTCCGATTTGGTCGAGAAAGCTTTCAATCAATAGGAAATTAAGTTGTCTTTTAAAATGCTTTTTTACTTTTATCCAACAAATGAAGCTTTTGAAAATTATGGCCAAAATTGTAACTTTAGTTTCTGTACACTCTCCCCAAGAAACTAAAATTTTTGATTTTAAAATGTCTATAAAAAGCTTATTGTAACTCCGATTTGGTCGAGAAAGCTTTCAATCAATAGGAAATTAAGTTGTCTTTAAAATGCTTTTTAACTTTTATCCAACAATTGAAGCTTTTGAAAATTATGGCCAAAATTGTAACTTTAGTTTCTGTACACTCTCCCCAAGAAACAAAAATTGTTGATTTTAAAATGTCTATAAAAAGCTTATTGTAACTCCGATTTGGTCGAAAAAGCTTTCAATCAATAGGAAATTAAGTTGTCTTTAAAATGCTTTTTAACTATTATCCAACAAATGAAGCTTTTGAAAATTATGGCCAAAATTGTAACTTTAGTTTCTGTACACTCTCCCCAAGAAACAAAAATTGTTGATTTTAAAATGTCTATAAAAAGCTTATTGTAACTCCGATTTGGTCGAGAAAGCTTTCAATCAAAAGGAAATTAAGTTGTCTTTAAAATGCTTTTTAACTTTTATCCAACAAATGAAGCTTTTGAAAATTATGGCCAAAATTGTAACTTTAGTTTCTGTACACTCTCCCCAAGAAACAAAAATTGTTGATTTTAAACTGTCTATAAAAAGCTTATTGTAACTCCGATTTGGTCGAGAAAGCTTTCAATCAAAAGGAAATTAAGTTGTCTTTAAATTGTAACTTTAGTTTCTGTATACTCTCCCCAAGAAACAAAAATTGTTGATTTTAAAATGTCTATAAAAAGCTTATTGTAACTCCGATTTGGTCGAGAAAGCTTTCAATCAATAGGAAATTAAGTTGTCTTTTAAAATGCTTTTTTACTTTTATCCAACAAATGAAGCTTTTGAAAATTATGGCCAAAATTGTAACTTTAGTTTCTGTACACTCTCCCCAAGAAACAAAAATTGTTGATTTTAAAATGTCTATAAAAAGCTTATTGTAACTCCGATTTGGTCGAGAAAGCTTTCAATCAATAGGAAATTAAGTTGTCTTTTAAAATGCTTTTTTACTTTTATCCAACAAATGAAGCTTTTGAAAATTATGGCCAAAATTGTAACTTTAGTTTCTGTACACTCTCCCCAAGAAACTAAAATTTTTGATTTTAAAATGTCTATAAAAAGCTTATTGTAACTCCGATTTGGTCGAGAAAGCTTTCAATCAATAGGAAATTAAGTTGTCTTTTAAAAGCTTTTTGACTTTTATCCAACAAATGAAGCTTTTGAAAATTATGGCCAAAATTGTAACTTTAGTTTCTGTACACTCTCCCCAAGAAACAAAAATTGTTGATTTTAAAATGTCTATAAAAAGCTTATTGTAACTCCGATTTGGTCGAGAAAGCTTTCAATCAAAAGGAAATTAAGTTGTCTTTAAAATGCTTTTTAACTTTTATCCAACAAATGAAGCTTTTGAAAATTATGGCCAAAATTGTAACTTTAGTTTCTGTATACTCTCCCCAAGAAACAAAAATTGTTGATTTTAAAATGTCTATAAAAAGCTTATTGTAACTCCGATTTGGTCGAGAAAGCTTTCAATCAATAGGAAATTAAGTTGTCTTTTAAAATGCTTTTTTACTTTTATCCAACAAATGAAGCTTTTGAAAATTATGGCCAAAATTGTAACTTTAGTTTCTGTACACTCTCCCCAAGAAACAAAAATTGTTGATTTTAAAATGTCTATAAAAAGCTTATTGTAACTCCGATTTGGTCGAGAAAGCTTTCAATCAATAGGAAATTAAGTTGTCTTTTAAAATGCTTTTTTACTTTTATCCAACAAATGAAGCTTTTGAAAATTATGGCCAAAATTGTAACTTTAGTTTCTGTACACTCTCCCCAAGAAACTAAAATTTTTGATTTTAAAATGTCTATAAAAAGCTTATTGTAACTCCGATTTGGTCGAGAAAGCTTTCAATCAATAGGAAATTAAGTTGTCTTTAAAATGCTTTTTAACTTTTATCCAACAATTGAAGCTTTTGAAAATTATGGCCAAAATTGTAACTTTAGTTTCTGTACACTCTCCCCAAGAAACAAAAATTGTTGATTTTAAAATGTCTATAAAAAGCTTATTGTAACTCCGATTTGGTCGAAAAAGCTTTCAATCAATAGGAAATTAAGTTGTCTTTAAAATGCTTTTTAACTATTATCCAACAAATGAAGCTTTTGAAAATTATGGCCAAAATTGTAACTTTAGTTTCTGTACACTCTCCCCAAGAAACAAAAATTGTTGATTTTAAAATGTCTATAAAAAGCTTATTGTAACTCCGATTTGGTCGAGAAAGCTTTCAATCAATAGGAAATTAAGTTGTCTTTTAAAATGCTTTTTAACTTTTATCCAACAAATGAAGCTTTTGAAAATTATGGCCAAAATTGTAACTTTAGTTTCTGTACACTCTCCCCAAGAAACAAAAATTGTTGATTTTAAAATGTCTATAAAAAGCTTATTGTAACTCCGATTTGGTCGAGAAAGCTTTCAATCAAAAGGAAATTAAGTTGTCTTTAAAATGCTTTTTAACTTTTATCCAACAAATGAAGCTTTTGAAAATTATGGCCAAAATTGTAACTTTAGTTTCTGTATACTCTCCCCAAGAAACAAAAATTGTTGATTTTAAAATGTCTATAAAAAGCTTATTGTAACTCCGATTTGGTCGAGAAAGCTTTCAATCAATAGGTAATTAAGTTGTCTTTTAAAATGCTTTTTTACTTTTATCCAACAAATGAAGCTTTTGAAAATTATGGCCAAAATTGTAACTTTAGTTTCTGTACACTCTCCCCAAGAAACAAAAATTGTTGATTTTAAAATGTCTATAAAAAGCTTATTGTAACTCCGATTTGGTCGAGAAAGCTTTCAATCAATAGGAAATTAAGTTGTCTTTTAAAATGCTTTTTAACTTTTATCCAACAAATGAAGCTTTTGAAAATTATGGCCAAAATTGTAACTTTAGTTTCTGTACACTCTCCCCAAGAAACAAAAATTGTTGATTTTAAAATGTCTATAAAAAGCTTATTGTAACTCCGATTTGGTCGAGAAAGCTTTCAATCAATAGGAAATTAAGTTGTCTTTTAAAATGCTTTTTTACTTTTATCCAACAAATGAAGCTTTTGAAAATTATGGCCAAAATTGTAACTTTAGTTTCTGTACACTCTCCCCAAGAAACTAAAATTTTTGATTTTAAAATGTCTATAAAAAGCTTATTGTAACTCCGATTTGGTCGAGAAAGCTTTCAATCAATAGGAAATTAAGTTGTCTTTAAAATGCTTTTTAACTTTTATCCAACAATTGAAGCTTTTGAAAATTATGGCCAAAATTGTAACTTTAGTTTCTGTACACTCTCCCCAAGAAACAAAAATTGTTGATTTTAAAATGTCTATAAAAAGCTTATTGTAACTCCGATTTGGTCGAAAAAGCTTTCAATCAATAGGAAATTAAGTTGTCTTTAAAATGCTTTTTAACTATTATCCAACAAATGAAGCTTTTGAAAATTATGGCCAAAATTGTAACTTTAGTTTCTGTACACTCTCCCCAAGAAACAAAAATTGTTGATTTTAAAATGTCTATAAAAAGCTTATTGTAACTCCGATTTGGTCGAGAAAGCTTTCAATCAATAGGAAATTAAGTTGTCTTTTAAAATGCTTTTTAACTTTTATCCAACAAATGAAGCTTTTGAAAATTATGGCCAAAATTGTAACTTTAGTTTCTGTACACTCTCCCCAAGAAACAAAAATTGTTGATTTTAAAATGTCTATAAAAAGCTTATTGTAACTCCGATTTGGTCGAGAAAGCTTTCAATCAAAAGGAAATTAAGTTGTCTTTAAAATGCTTTTTAACTTTTATCCAACAAATGAAGCTTTTGAAAATTATGGCCAAAATTGTAACTTTAGTTTCTGTATACTCTCCCCAAGAAACAAAAATTGTTGATTTTAAAATGTCTATAAAAAGCTTATTGTAACTCCGATTTGGTCGAGAAAGCTTTCAATCAATAGGTAATTAAGTTGTCTTTTAAAATGCTTTTTTACTTTTATCCAACAAATGAAGCTTTTGAAAATTATGGCCAAAATTGTAACTTTAGTTTCTGTACACTCTCCCCAAGAAACAAAAATTGTTGATTTTAAAATGTCTATAAAAAGCTTATTGTAACTCCGATTTGGTCGAGAAAGCTTTCAATCAATAGGAAATTAAGTTGTCTTTTAAAATGCTTTTTTACTTTTATCCAACAAATGAAGCTTTTGAAAATTATGGCCAAAATTGTAACTTTAGTTTCTGTACACTCTCCCCAAGAAACAAAAATTGTTGATTTTAAAATGTCTATAAAAAGCTTATTGTAACTCCGATTTGGTCGAGAAAGCTTTCAATCAATAGGAAATTAAGTTGTCTTTTAAAATGCTTTTTTACTTTTATCCAACAAATGAAGCTTTTGAAAATTATGGCCAAAATTGTAACTTTAGTTTCTGTACACTCTCCCCAAGAAACTAAAATTTTTGATTTTAAAATGTCTATAAAAAGCTTATTGTAACTCCGATTTGGTCGAGAATGCTTTCAATCAATAGGAAATTAAGTTGTCTTTAAAATGCTTTTTAACTTTTATCCAACAATTGAAGCTTTTGAAAATTATGGCCAAAATTGTAACTTTAGTTTCTGTACACTCTCCCCAAGAAACAAAAATTGTTGATTTTAAAATGTCTATAAAAAGCTTATTGTAACTCCGATTTGGTCGAAAAAGCTTTCAATCAATAGGAAATTAAGTTGTCTTTAAAATGCTTTTTAACTATTATCCAACAAATGAAGCTTTTGAAAATTATGGCCAAAATTGTAACTTTAGTTTCTGTACACTCTCCCCAAGAAACAAAAATTGTTGATTTTAAAATGTCTATAAAAAGCTTATTGTAACTCCGATTTGGTCGAGAAAGCTTTCAATCAATAGGAAATTAAGTTGTCTTTAAAATGCTTTTTAACTTTTATCCAACAAATGAAGCTTTTGAAAATTATGGCCAAAATTGTAACTTTAGTTTCTGTACACTCTCCCCAAGAAACAAAAATTGTTGATTTTAAACTGTCTATAAAAAGCTTTTTGTAACTCCGATTTGTTCGAGAAAGCTTTCAATCAAAAGGAAATTAAGTTGTCTTTAAAATGCTTTTTAACTTTTATCCAACAAATGAAGCTTTTGAAAATTATGGCCAAAATTGTAACTTTAGTTTCTGTACACTCTCCCCAAGAAACAAAAATTGTTGATTTTAAAATGTCTATAAAAAGCTTATTGTAACTCCGATTTGGTCGAGAAAGCTTTCAATCAATAGGAAATTAAGTTGTCTTTTAAAATGCTTCTTAACTTTTATCCAACAAATGAAGCTTTTGAAAATTATGGCCAAAATTGTAACTTTAGTTTCTGTACACTCTCCCCAAGAAACAAAAATTGTTGATTTTAAAATGTCTATAAAAAGCTTATTGTAACTCCGATTTGGTCGAGAAAGCTTTCAATCAAAAGGAAATTAAGTTGTCTTTAAAATGCTTTTTAACTTTTATCCAACAAATGAAGCTTTTGAAAATTATGGCCAAAATTGTAACTTTAGTTTCTGTATACTCTCCCCAAGAAACAAAAATTGTTGATTTTAAAATGTCTATAAAAAGCTTATTGTAACTCCGATTTGGTCGAGAAAGCTTTCAATCAATAGGAAATTAAGTTGTCTTTTAAAATGCTTTTTTACTTTTATCCAACAAATGAAGCTTTTGAAAATTATGGCCAAAATTGTAACTTTAGTTTCTGTACACTCTCCCCAAGAAACTAAAATTTTTGATTTTAAAATGTCTATAAAAAGCTTATTGTAACTCCGATTTGGTCGAGAAAGCTTTCAATCAATAGGAAATTAAGTTGTCTTTTAAAATGCTTTTTAACTTTTATCCAACAAATGAAGCTTTTGAAAATTATGGCCAAAATTGTAACTTTAGTTTCTGTACACTCTCCCCAAGAAACAAAAATTGTTTATTTTAAAATGTCTATAAAAAGCTTATTGTAACTCCGATTTGGTCGAGAAAGCTTTCAATCAAAAGGAAATTAAGTTGTCTTTAAAATGCTTTTTAACTTTTATCCAACAAATGAAGCTTTTGAAAATTATGGCCAAAATTGTAACTTTAGTTTCTGTACACTCTCCCCAAGAAACAAAAATTGTTGATTTTAAAATGTCTATAAAAAGCTTATTGTAACTCCGATTTGGTCGAGAAAGCTTTCAATCAATAGGAAATTAAGTTGTCTTTTAAAATGCTTTTTTACTTTTATCCAACAAATGAAGCTTTTGAAAATTATGGCCAAAATTGTAACTTTAGTTTCTGTACACTCTCCCCAAGAAACAAAAATTGTTGATTTTAAAATGTCTATAAAAAGCTTATTGTAACTCCGATTTGGTCGAGAAAGCTTTCAATCAATAGGAAATTAAGTTGTCTTTTAAAATGCTTTTTTACTTTTATCCAACAAATGAAGCTTTTGAAAATTATGGCCAAAATTGTAACTTTAGTTTCTGTACACTCTCCCCAAGAAACTAAAATTTTTGATTTTAAAATGTCTATAAAAAGCTTATTGTAACTCCGATTTGGTCGAGAATGCTTTCAATCAATAGGAAATTAAGTTGTCTTTAAAATGCTTTTTAACTTTTATCCAACAATTGAAGCTTTTGAAAATTATGGCCAAAATTGTAACTTTAGTTTCTGTACACTCTCCCCAAGAAACAAAAATTGTTGATTTTAAAATGTCTATAAAAAGCTTATTGTAACTCCGATTTGGTCGAAAAAGCTTTCAATCAATAGGAAATTAAGTTGTCTTTAAAATGCTTTTTAACTATTATCCAACAAATGAAGCTTTTGAAAATTATGGCCAAAATTGTAACTTTAGTTTCTGTACACTCTCCCCAAGAAACAAAAATTGTTGATTTTAAAATGTCTATAAAAAGCTTATTGTAACTCCGATTTGGTCGAGAAAGCTTTCAATCAATAGGAAATTAAGTTGTCTTTAAAATGCTTTTTAACTTTTATCCAACAAATGAAGCTTTTGAAAATTATGGCCAAAATTGTAACTTTAGTTTCTGTACACTCTCCCCAAGAAACAAAAATTGTTGATTTTAAACTGTCTATAAAAAGCTTTTTGTAACTCCGATTTGGTCGAGAAAGCTTTCAATCAAAAGGAAATTAAGTTGTCTTTAAAATGCTTTTTAACTTTTATCCAACAAATGAAGCTTTTGAAAATTATGGCCAAAATTGTAACTTTAGTTTCTGTACACTCTCCCCAAGAAACAAAAATTGTTGATTTTAAAATGTCTATAAAAAGCTTATTGTAACTCCGATTTGGTCGAGAAAGCTTTCAATCAATAGGAAATTAAGTTGTCTTTTAAAATGCTTCTTAACTTTTATCCAACAAATGAAGCTTTTGAAAATTATGGCCAAAATTGTAACTTTAGTTTCTGTACACTCTCCCCAAGAAACAAAAATTGTTGATTTTAAAATGTCTATAAAAAGCTTATTGTAACTCCGATTTGGTCGAGAAAGCTTTCAATCAAAAGGAAATTAAGTTGTCTTTAAAATGCTTTTTAACTTTTATCCAACAAATGAAGCTTTTGAAAATTATGGCCAAAATTGTAACTTTAGTTTCTGTATACTCTCCCCAAGAAACAAAAATTGTTGATTTTAAAATGTCTATAAAAAGCTTATTGTAACTCCGATTTGGTCGAGAAAGCTTTCAATCAATAGGAAATTAAGTTGTCTTTTAAAATGCTTTTTTACTTTTATCCAACAAATGAAGCTTTTGAAAATTATGGCCAAAATTGTAACTTTAGTTTCTGTACACTCTCCCCAAGAAACAAAAATTGTTGATTTTAAAATGTCTATAAAAAGCTTATTGTAACTCCGATTTGGTCGAGAAAGCTTTCAATCAATAGGAAATTAAGTTGTCTTTAAAATGCTTTTTAACTTTTATCCAACAATTGAAGCTTTTGAAAATTATGGCCAAAATTGTAACTTTAGTTTCTGTACACTCTCCCCAAGAAACAAAAATTGTTGATTTTAAAATGTCTATAAAAAGCTTATTGTAACTCCGATTTGGTCGAAAAAGCTTTCAATCAATAGGAAATTAAGTTGTCTTTAAAATGCTTTTTAACTTTTATCCAACAAATGAAGCTTTTGAAAATTATGGCCAAAATTGTAACTTTAGTTTCTGTACACTCTCCCCAAGAAACAAAAATTGTTGATTTTAAAATGTCTATAAAAAGCTTATTGTAACTCCGATTTGGTCGAGAAAGCTTTCAATCAAAAGGAAATTAAGTTGTCTTTAAAATGCTTCTTAACTTTTATCCAACAAATGAAGCTTTTGAAAATTATGGCCAAAATTGTAACTTTAGTTTCTGTACACTCTCCCCAAGAAACAAAAATTGTTGATTTTAAAATGTCTATAAAAAGCTTATTGTAACTCCGATTTGGTCGAGAAAGCTTTCAATCAATAGGAAATTCAGTCGTCTTTTAAAATGCTTTTTTACTTTTATCCAACAAATGAAGCTTTTGAAAATTATGGCCAAAATTGTAACTTTAGTTTCTGTACACTCTCCCCAAGAAACAAAAATTGTTGATTTTAAAATGTCTATAAAAAGCTTATTGTAACTCCGATTTGGTCGAGAAAGCTTTCAATCAATAGGAAATTAAGTTGTCTTTAAAATGCTTTTTAACTTTTATCCAACAAATGAAGCTTTTGAAAATTATGGCCAAAATTGTAACTTTAGTTTCTGTACACTCTCCCCAAGAAACAAAAATTGTTGATTTTAAACTGTCTATAAAAAGCTTATTGTAACTCCGATTTGGTCGAGAAAGCTTTCAATCAAAAGGAAATTAAGTTGTCTTTAAAATGCTTTTTAAGTTTTATCCAACAAATGAAGCTTTTGAAAATTATGGCCAAAATTGTAACTTTAGTTTCTGTACACTCTCCCCAAGAAACAAAAATTGTTGATTTTAAAATGTCTATAAAAAGCTTATTGTAACTCCGATTTGGTCGAGAAAGCTTTCAATCAATAGGAAATTAAGTTGTCTTTTAAAATGCTTTTTAACTTTTATCCAACAAATGAAGCTTTTGAAAATTATGGCCAAAATTGTAACTTTAGTTTCTGTACACTCTCCCCAAGAAACAAAAATTGTTGATTTTAAAATGTCTATAAAAAGCTTATTGTAACTCCGATTTGGTCGAGAAAGCTTTCAATCAATAGGAAATTAAGTTGTCTTTAAAATGCTTTTTAACTTTTATCCAACAATTGAAGCTTTTGAAAATTATGGCCAAAATTGTAACTTTAGTTTCTGTACACTCTCCCCAAGAAACAAAAATTGTTGATTTTAAAATGTCTATAAAAAGCTTATTGTAACTCCGATTTGGTCGAGAAAGCTTTCAATCAATAGGAAATTAAGTTGTCTTTTAAAATGCTTTTTAACTTTTATCCAACAAATGAAGCTTTTGAAAATTATGGCCAAAATTGTAACTTTAGTTTCTGTACACTCTCCCCAAGAAACAAAAATTGTTGATTTTAAAATGTCTATAAAAAGCTTATTGTAACTCCGATTTGGTCGAGAAAGCTTTCAATCAATAGGAAATTAAGTTGTCTTTAAAATGCTTTTTAACTTTTATCCAACAATTGAAGCTTTTGAAAATTATGGCCAAAATTGTAACTTTAGTTTCTGTACACTCTCCCCAAGAAACAAAAATTGTTGATTTTAAAATGTCTATAAAAAGCTTATTGTAACTCCGATTTGGTCGAGAAAGCTTTCAATCAATAGGAAATTAAGTTGTCTTTAAAATGCTTTTTAACTTTTATCCAACAAATGAAGCTTTTGAAAATTATGGCCAAAATTGTAACTTTAGTTTCTGTATACTCTCCCCAAGAAACAAAAATTGTTGATTTTAAAATGTCTATAAAAAGCTTATTGTAACTCCGATTTGGTCGAGAATACTTTCAATCAATAGGAAATTAAGTTGTCTTTTAAAATGCTTTTTTACTTTTATCCAACAAATGAAGCTTTTGAAAATTATGGCCAAAATTGTAACTTTAGTTTCTGTACACTCTCCCCAAGAAACAAAAATTGTTGATTTTAAACTGTCTATAAAAAGCTTATTGTAACTCCGATTTGGTCGAGAAAGCTTTCAATCAAAAGGAAATTAAGTTGTCTTTTAAAATGCTTTTTTACTTTTATCCAACAAATGAAGCTTTTGAAAATTATGGCCAAAATTGTAACTTTAGTTTCTGTACACTCTCCCCAAGAAACAAAAATTGTTGATTTTAAAATGTCTATAAAAAGCTTATTGTAACTCCGATTTGGTCGAGAAAGCTTTCAATCAATAGGAAATTCAGTCGTCTTTTAAAATGCTTTTTTACTTTTATCCAACAAATGAAGCTTTTGAAAATTATGGCCAAAATTGTAACTTTAGTTTCTGTACACTCTCCCCAAGAAACAAAAATTGTTGATTTTAAAATGTCTATAAAAAGCTTATTGTAACTCCGATTTGGTCGAGAAAGCTTTCAATCAATAGGAAATTAAGTTGTCTTTAAAATGCTTTTTAACTTTTATCCAACAAATGAAGCTTTTGAAAATTATGGCCAAAATTGTAACTTTAGTTTCTGTACACTCTCCCCAAGAAACAAAAATTGTTGATTTTAAACTGTCTATAAAAAGCTTATTGTAACTCCGATTTGGTCGAGAAAGCTTTCAATCAAAAGGAAATTAAGTTGTCTTTAAAATGCTTTTTAACTTTTATCCAACAAATGAAGCTTTTGAAAATTATGGCCAAAATTGTAACTTTAGTTTCTGTACACTCTCCCCAAGAAACAAAAATTGTTGATTTTAAAATGTCTATAAAAAGCTTATTGTAACTCCGATTTGGTCGAGAAAGCTTTCAATCAATAGGAAATTAAGTTGTCTTTAAAATGCTTTTTAACTTTTATCCAACAATTGAAGCTTTTGAAAATTATGGCCAAAATTGTAACTTTAGTTTCTGTACACTCTCCCCAAGAAACTAAAACTTTTGATTTTAAAATGTCTATAAAAAGCTTATTGTAACTCCGATTTGGTCGAGAAAGCTTTCAATCAATAGGAAATTAAGTTGTCTTTTAAAATGCTTTTTAACTTTTATCCAACAAATGAAGCTTTTGAAAATTATGGCCAAAATTGTAACTTTAGTTTCTGTACACTCTCCCCAAGAAACTAAAATTTTTGATTTTAAAATGTCTATAAAAAGCTTATTGTAACTCCGATTTGGTCGAGAAAGCTTTCAATATATAGGAAATTAAGTTGTCTTTTAATTTTTTTTTTACTTTTATCCAACAATTGAAGCTTTTGAAAATTATGGCCAAAATTGTAACTTTAGTCTCTGTACACTCTCCCCAAGAAACTAAAACTTTTGATTTTAAAATGTCTATAAAAAGCTTATTGTAACTCCGATTTGGTCGAGAAAGCTTTCAATCAATAGGAAATTAAGTTGTCTTTAAAATGCTTTTTAACTTTTATCCAACAAATGAAGCTTTTGAAAATTATGGTCAAAATTGTAACTTTAGTTTCTGTACACTCTCCCCAAGAAACAAAAATTGTTTATTTTAAAATGTCTATAAAAAGCTTATTGTAACTCCGATTTGGTCAAGAAAGCTTTCAATCAAAAGGAAATTAAGTTGTCTTTAAAATGCTTTTTAACTTTTATCCAAAAAATGAAGCTTTTGAAAATTATGGCCAAAATTGTAACTTTAGTTTCTGTATACTCTCCCCAAGAAACAAAAATTGTTGATTTTAAAATGTCTATAAAAAGCTTATTGTAACTCCGATTTGGTCGAGAAAGCTTTCAATCAATAGGAAATTAAGTTGTCTTTTAAAATGCTTTTTTACTTTTATCCAACAAATAAAGCTTTTGAAAATTATGGCCAAAATTGTAACTTTAGTTTCTGTACACTCTCCCCAAGAAACAAAAATTGTTGATTTTAAAATGTCTATAAAAAGCTTATTGTAACTCCGATTTGGTCGAGAAAGCTTTCAATCAATAGGAAATTAAGTTGTCTTTTAAAATGTTTTTTTACTTTTATCCAACAAATGAAGCTTTTGAAAATTATGGCCAAAATTGTAACTTTAGTTTCTGTACACTCTCCCCAAGAAACTAAAATTTTTGATTTTAAAATGTCTATAAAAAGCTTATTGTAACTCCGATTTGGTCGAGAAAGCTTTCAATCAATAGGAAATTAAGTTGTCTTTAAAATGCTTTTTAACTTTTATCCAACAATTGAAGCTTTTGAAAATTATGGCCAAAATTGTAACTTTAGTTTCTGTACACTCTCCCCAAGAAACAAAAATTGTTGATTTTAAAATGTCTATAAAAAGCTTATTGTAACTCCGATTTGGTCGAAAAAGCTTTCAATCAATAGGAAATTAAGTTGTCTTTAAAATGCTTTTTAACTATTATCCAACAAATGAAGCTTTTGAAAATTATGGCCAAAATTGTAACTTTAGTTTCTGTACACTCTCCCCAAGAAACAAAAATTGTTGATTTTAAAATGTCTATAAAAAGCTTATTGTAACTCCGATTTGGTCGAGAAAGCTTTCAATCAAAAGGAAATTAAGTTGTCTTTAAAATGCTTTTTAACTTTTATCCAAAAAATGAAGCTTTTGAAAATTATGGCCAAAATTGTAACTTTAGTTTCTGTATACTCTCCCCAAGAAACAAAAATTGTTGATTTTAAAATGTCTATAAAAAGCTTATTGTAACTCCGATTTGGTCGAGAAAGCTTTCAATCAATAGGAAATTAAGTTGTCTTTTAAAATGCTTTTTTACTTTTATCCAACAAATAAAGCTTTTGAAAATTATGGCCAAAATTGTAACTTTAGTTTCTGTACACTCTCCCCAAGAAACAAAAATTGTTGATTTTAAAATGTCTATAAAAAGCTTATTGTAACTCCGATTTGGTCGAGAAAGCTTTCAATCAATAGGAAATTAAGTTGTCTTTTAAAATGCTTTTTTACTTTTATCCAACAAATGAAGCTTTTGAAAATAATGGCCAAAATTGTAACTTTAGTTTCTGTACACTCTCCCCAAGAAACTAAAATTTTTGATTTTAAAATGTCTATAAAAAGCTTATTGTAACTCCGATTTGGTCGAGAAAGCTTTCAATCAATAGGAAATTAAGTTGTCTTTAAAATGCTTTTTAACTTTTATCCAACAATTGAAGCTTTTGAAAATTATGGCCAAAATTGTAACTTTAGTTTCTGTACACTCTCCCCAAGAAACAAAAATTGTTGATTTTAAAATGTCTATAAAAAGCTTATTGTAACTCCGATTTGGTCGAAAAAGCTTTCAATCAATAGGAAATTAAGTTGTCTTTAAAATGCTTTTTAACTATTATCCAACAAATGAAGCTTTTGAAAATTATGGCCAAAATTGTAACTTTAGTTTCTGTACACTCTCCCCAAGAAACAAAAATTGTTGATTTGAAAATGTCTATAAAAAGCTTATTGTAACTCCGATTTGGTCGAGAAAGCTTTCAATCAATAGGAAATTAAGTTGTCTTTTAAAATGCTTTTTTACTTTTATCCAACAAATGAAGCTTTTGAAAATTATGGCCAAAATTGTAACTTTAGTTTCTGTACACTCTCCCCAAGAAACAAAAATTGTTGATTTTAAAATGTCTATAAAAAGCTTATTGTAACTCCGATTTGGTCGAGAAAGCTTTCAATCAATAGGAAATTAAGTTGTCTTTAAAATGCTTTTTAACTTTTATCCAACAAATGAAGCTTTTGAAAATTATGGCCAAAATTGTAACTTTAGTTTCTGTACACTCTCCAAAAGAAACAAAAATTGTTGATTTTAAACTGTCTATAAAAAGCTTATTGTAACTCCGATTTGGTCGAGAAAGCTTTCAATCAAAAGGAAATTAAGTTGTCTTTAAAATGCTTTTTAACTTTTATCCAACAAATGAAGCTTTTGAAAATTATGGCCAAAATTGTAACTTTAGTTTCTGTACACTCTCCCCAAGAAACAAAAATTGTTGATTTTAAAATGTCTATAAAAAGCTTATTGTAACTCCGATTTGGTCGAGAAAGCTTTCAATCAATAGGAAATTAAGTTGTCTTTTAAAATGCTTTTTTACTTTTATCCAACAAATGAAGCTTTTGAAAATTATGGCCAAAATTGTAACTTTAGTTTCTGTACACTCTCCCCAAGAAACAAAAATTGTTGATTTTAAAATGTCTATAAAAAGCTTATTGTAACTCCGATTTGGTCGAGAAAGCTTTCAATCAATAGGAAATTAAGTTGTCTTTAAAATGATTTTTAACTTTTATCCAACAAATGAAGCTTTTGAAAATTATGGCCAAAATTGTAACTTTAGTTTCTGTACACTCTCCCCAAGAAACAAAAATTGTTGATTTTAAAATGTCTATAAAAAGCTTATTGTAACTCCGATTTGGTCGAGAAAGCTTTCAATCTAAAGGAAATTAAGTTGTCTTTAAAATGCTTTTTAACTTTTATCCAACAAATGAAGCTTTTGAAAATTATGGCCAAAATTGTAACTTTAGTTTCAGTATACTCTCCCCAAGAAACAAAAATTGTTGATTTTAAAATGTCTATAAAAAGCTTATTGTAACTCCGATTTGGTCGAGAAAGCTTTCAATCAATAGGAAATTAAGTAGTCTTTTAAAATGCTTTTTTACTTTTATCCAACAAATGAAGCTTTTGAAAATTATGGCCAAAATTGTAACTTTAGTTTCTGTACACTCTCCCCAAGAAACAAAAATTGTTGATTTTAAAATGTCTATAAAAAGCTTATTGTAACTCCGATTTGGTCGAGAAAGCTTTCAATCAATAGGAAATTAAGTTGTCTTTAAAATGCTTTTTAACTTTTATCCAACAAATGAAGCTTTTGAAAATTATGGCCAAAATTGTAACTTTAGTTTCTGTACACTTTCCCCAAGAAACAAAAATTGTTGATTTTAAAATGTCTATAAAAAGCTTATTGTAACTCCGATTTGGTCGAGAAAGCTTTCAATCAATAGAAAATTAAGTTGTCTTTAAAATGCTTTTTAACTTTTATCCAACAAATGAAGCTTTTGAAAATTATGGCCAAAATTGTAACTTTAGTTTCTGTACACTCTCCCCAAGAAACAAAAATTGTTGATTTTAAAATGTCTATAAAAAGCTTATTGTAACTCCGATTTGGTCGAGAAAGCTTTCAATCAATAGGAAACTGAGTTGTCTTTAAAATGCTTTTTAACTTTTATCCAACAAATGAAGCTTTTGAAAATTATGGCCAAAATTGTAACTTTAGTTTCTGTACACTCTCCCCAAGAAACAAAAATTGTCTATAAAAAGCTTATTGTAACTCCGATTTGGTCGAGAAAGCTTTCAATCAATAGGAAATTAAGTTGTCTTTAAAATGCTTTTTAACTTTTATCCAACAAATGAAGCTTTTGAAAATTATGGCCAAAATTGTAACTTTAGTTTCTGTACACTCTCCCCAAGAAACAAAAATTGTTGATTTTAAAATGTCTATAAAAAGCTTATTGTAACTCCGATTTGGTCGAGAAAGCTTTCAATCAATAGGAAATTAAGTTGTCTTTAAAATGATTTTTAACTTTTATCCAACAAATGAAGCTTTTGAAAATTATGGCCAAAATTGTAACTTTAGTTTCTGTACACTCTCCCCAAGAAACAAAAATTGTCTATAAAAAGCTTATTGTAACTCCGATTTGGTCGAGAAAGCTTTCAATCAATAGGAAATTAAGTTGTCTTTTAAAATGCTTTTTTACTTTTATCCAACAAATGAAGCTTTTGAAAATTATGGCCAAAATTGTAACTTTAGTTTCTGTATACTCTCCCCAAGAAACAAAAATTGTTGATTTTAAAATGTCTATAAAAAGCTTATTGTAACTCCGATTTGGTCGAGAAAGCTTTCAATCAATAGGAAATTAAGTTGTCTTTTAATAGCTTTTTAACTTTTATCCAACAAATGAAGCTTTTGAAAATTATGGCCAAAATTGTAACTTTAGTTTCTGTACACTCTCCCCAAGAAACAAAAATTGTTGATTTTAAAATGTCTATAAAAAGCTTATTGTAACTCCGATTTGGTCGAGAAAGCTTTCAATCAAAAGGAAATTAAGTTGTCTTTAAAATGCTTTTTAACTTTTATCCAACAAATGAAGCTTTTGAAAATTATGGCCAAAATTGTAACTTTAGTTTCAGTATACTCTCCCCAAGAAACAAAAATTGTTGATTTTAAAATGTCTATAAAAAGCTTATTGTAACTCCGATTTGGTCGAGAAAGCTTTCAATCAATAGGAAATTAAGTTGTCTTTTAAAATGCTTTTTTACTTTTATCCAACAAATGAAGCTTTTGAAAATTATGGCCAAAATTGTAACTTTAGTTTCTGTACACTCTCCCCAAGAAACAAAAATTGTTGATTTTAAAATGTCTATAAAAGCTTATTGTAACTCCGATTTGGTCGAGAAAGCTTTCAATCAATAGGAAATTAAGTTGTCTTTAAAATGCTTTTTAACTTTTATCCAACAAATGAAGCTTTTGAAAATTATGGCCAAAATTGTAACTTTAGTTTCTGTACACTTTCCCCAAGAAACAAAAATTGTTGATTTTAAAATGTCTATAAAAAGATTATTGTAACTCCGATTTGGTCGAGAAAGCTTTCAATCAATAGAAAATTAAGTTGTCTTTAAAATGCTTTTTAACTTTTATCCAACAAATGAAGCTTTTGAAAATTATGGCCAAAATTGTAACTTTAGTTTCTGTACACTCTCCCCAAGAAACAAAAATTGTTGATTTTAAAATGTCTATAAAAAGCTTATTGTAACTCCGATTTGGTCGAGAAAGCTTTCAATCAATAGGAAACTAAGTTGTCTTTAAAATGCTTTTTAACTTTTATCCAACAAATGAAGCTTTTGAAAATTATGGCCAAAATTGTAACTTTAGTTTCAGTATACTCTCCCCAAGAAACAAAAATTGTTGATTTTAAAATGTCTATAAAAAGCTTATTGTAACTCCGATTTGGTCGAGAAAGCTTTCAATCAATAGGAAATTAAGTTGTCTTTAAAATGCTTTTTAACTTTTATCCAACAAATGAAGCTTTTGAAAATTATGGCCAAAATTGTAACTTTAGTTTCTGTACACTTTCCCCAAGAAACAAAAATTGTTGATTTTAAAATGTCTATAAAAAGCTTATTGTAACTCCGATTTGGTCGAGAAAGCTTTCAATCAATAGAAAATTAAGTTGTCTTTAAAATGCTTTTTAACTTTTATCCAACAAATGAAGCTTTTGAAAATTATGGCCAAAATTGTAACTTTAGTTTCTGTACACTCTCCCCAAGAAACAAAAATTGTTGATTTTAAAATGTCTATAAAAAGCTTATTGTAACTCCGATTTGGTCGAGAAAGCTTTCAATCAATAGGAAACTAAGTTGTCTTTAAAATGCTTTTTAACTTTTATCCAACAAATGAAGCTTTTGAAAATTATGGCCAAAATTGTAACTTTAGTTTCTGTACACTCTCCCCAAGAAACAAAAATTGTTGATTTTAAAATGTCTATAAAAAGCTTATTGTAACTCCGATTTGGTCGAGAAAGCTTTCAATCAATAGGAAATTAAGTTGTCTTTAAAATGATTTTTAACTTTTATCCAACAAATGAAGCTTTTGAAAATTATGGCCAAAATTGTAACTTTAGTTTCTGTACACTCTCCCCAAGAAACAAAAATTGTCTATAAAAAGCTTATTGTAACTCCGATTTGGTCGAGAAAGCTTTCAATCAATAGGAAATTAAGTTGTCTTTAAAATGCTTTTTAACTTTTATCCAACAAATGAAGCTTTTGAAAATTATGGCCAAAATTGTAACTTTAGTTTCTGTATACTCTCCCCAAGAAACAAAAATTGTTGATTTTAAAATGTCTATAAAAAGCTTATTGTAACTCCGATTTGGTCGAGAAAGCTTTCAATCAATAGGAAATTAAGTTGTCTTTTAAAATGCTTTTTTACTTTTATCCAACAAATGAAGCTTTTGAAAATTATGGCCAAAATTGTAACTTTAGTTTCTGTACACTCTCCCCAAGAAACTAAAATTTTTGATTTTAAAATGTCTATAAAAAGCTTATTGTAACTCCGATTTGGTCGAGAAAGCTTTCAATCAATAGGAAATTAAGTTGTCTTTAAAATGCTTTTTAACTTTTATCCAACAATTGAAGCTTTTGAAAATTATGGCCAAAATTGTAACTTTAGTTTCTGTACACTCTCCCCAAGAAACAAAAATTGTTGATTTTAAAATGTCTATAAAAAGCTTATTGTAACTCCGATTTGGTCGAAAAAGCTTTCAATCAATAGGAAATTAAGTTGTCTTTAAAATGCTTTTTAACTTTTATGCAACAAATGAAGCTTTTGAAAATTATGGCCAAAATTGTAACTTTAGTTTCTGTACACTCTCCCCAAGAAACAAAAATTGTTGATTTTAAAATGTCTATAAAAAGCTTATTGTAACTCCGATTTGGTCGAGAAAGCTTTCAATCAATAGGAAATTAAGTTGTCTTTTAAAATGCTTTTTTACTTTTATCCAACAAATGAAGCTTTTGAAAATTATGGTCAAAATTGTAACTTTAGTTTCTGTACACTCTCCAAAAGAAACAAAAATTGTTGATTTTAAACTGTCTATAAAAAGCTTATTGTAACTCCGATTTGGTCGAGAAAGCTTTCAATCAAAAGGAAATTAAGTTGTCTTTAAAATGCTTTTTAACTTTTATCCAACAAATGAAGCTTTTGAAAATTATGGCCAAAATTGTAACTTTAGTTTCTGTACACTCTCCCCAAGAAACAAAAATTGTTGATTTTAAAATGTCTATAAAAAGCTTATTGTAACTCCGATTTGGTCGAGAAAGCTTTCAATCAATAGGAAATTAAGTTGTCTTTTAAAATGCTTTTTTACTTTTATCCAACAAATGAAGCTTTTGAAAATTATGGCCAAAATTGTAACTTTAGTTTCTGTACACTCTCCCCAAGAAACAAAAATTGTTGATTTTAAAATGTCTATAAAAAGCTTATTGTAACTCCGATTTGGTCGAGAAAGCTTGCAATCAATAGGAAATTAAGTTGTCTTTTAAAAGCTTTTTAACTTTTATCCAACAAATGAAGCTTTTGAAAATTATGGCCAAAATTGTAACTTTAGTTTCTGTACACTCTCCCCAAGAAACAAAAATTGTTGATTTTAAAATGTCTATAAAAAGCTTATTGTAACTCCGATTTGGTCGAGAAAGCTTTCAATCAAAAGGAAATTAAGTTGTCTTTAAAATGCTTTTTAACTTTTATCCAACAAATGAAGCTTTTGAAAATTATGGCCAAAATTGTAACTTTAGTTTCAGTATACTCTCCCCAAGAAACAAAAATTGTTGATTTTAAAATGTCTATAAAAAGCTTATTGTAACTCCGATTTGGTCGAGAAAGCTTTCAGTCAATAGGAAATTAAGTAGTCTTTTAAAATGCTTTTTTACTTTTATCCAACAAATGAAGCTTTTGAAAATTATGGCCAAAATTGTAACTTTAGTTTCTGTACACTCTCCCCAAGAAACAAAAATTGTTGATTTTAAAATGTCTATAAAAAGCTTATTGTAACTCCGATTTGGTCGAGAAAGCTTTCAATCAATAGGAAATTAAGTTGTCTTTAAAATGCTTTTTAACTTTTATCCAACAAATGAAGCTTTTGAAAATTATGGCCAAAATTGTAACTTTAGTTTCTGTACACTTTCCCCAAGAAACAAAAATTGTTGATTTTAAAATGTCTATAAAAAGCTTATTGTAACTCCGATTTGGTCGAGAAAGCTTTCAATCAATAGAAAATTAAGTTGTCTTTAAAATGCTTTTTAACTTTTATCCAACAAATGAAGCTTTTGAAAATTATGGCCAAAATTGTAACTTTAGTTTCTGTACACTCTCCCCAAGAAACAAAAATTGTTGATTTTAAAATGTCTATAAAAAGCTTATTGTAACTCCGATTTGGTCGAGAAAGCTTTCAATCAATAGGAAACTAAGTTGTCTTTAAAATGCTTTTTAACTTTTATCCAACAAATGAAGCTTTTGAAAATTATGGCCAAAATTGTAACTTTAGTTTCTGTACACTCTCCCCAAGAAACAAAAATTGTTGATTTTAAAATGTCTATAAAAAGCTTATTGTAACTCCGATTTGGTCGAGAAAGCTTTCAATCAATAGGAAATTAAGTTGTCTTTATAATGCTTTTTAACTTTTATGCAACAAATGAAGCTTTTGAAAATTATGGCCAAAATTGTAACTTTAGTTTCTGTACACTCTCCCCAAGAAACAAAAATTGTTGATTTTAAAATGTCTATAAAAAGCTTATTGTAACTCCGATTTGGTCGAGAAAGCTTTCAATCAATAGGAAATTAAGTTGTCTTTTAAAATGCTTTTTTACTTTTATCCAACAAATGAAGCTTTTGAAAATTATGGCCAAAATTGTAACTTTAGTTTCTGTACACTCTCCAAAAGAAACAAAAATTGTTGATTTTAAACTGTCTATAAAAAGCTTATTGTAACTCCGATTTGGTCGAGAAAGCTTTCAATCAAAAGGAAATTAAGTTGTCTTTAAAATGCTTTTTAACTTTTATCCAACAAATGAAGCTTTTGAAAATTATGGCCAAAATTGTAACTTTAGTTTCTGTACACTCTCCCCAAGAAACAAAAATTGTTGATTTTAAAATGTCTATAAAAAGCTTATTGTAACTCCGATTTGGTCGAGAAAGCTTTCAATCAATAGGAAATTAAGTTGTCTTTTAAAATGCTTTTTTACTTTTATCCAACAAATGAAGCTTTTGAAAATTATGGCCAAAATTGTAACTTTAGTTTCTGTACACTCTCCCCAAGAAACAAAAATTGTTGATTTTAAAATGTCTATAAAAAGCTTATTGTAACTCCGATTTGGTCGAGAAAGCTTGCAATCAATAGGAAATTAAGTTGTCTTTTAAAAGCTTTTTAACTTTTATCCAACAAATGAAGCTTTTGAAAATTATGGCCAAAATTGTAACTTTAGTTTCTGTACACTCTCCCCAAGAAACAAAAATTGTTGATTTTAAAATGTCTATAAAAAGCTTATTGTAACTCCGATTTGGTCGAGAAAGCTTTCAGTCAATAGGAAATTAAGTAGTCTTTTAAAATGCTTTTTTACTTTTATCCAACAAATGAAGCTTTTGAAAATTATGGCCAAAATTGTAACTTTAGTTTCTGTACACTCTCCCCAAGAAACAAAAATTGTTGATTTTAAAATGTCTATAAAAAGCTTATTGTAACTCCGATTTGGTCGAGAAAGCTTTCAATCAATAGGAAATTAAGTTGTCTTTAAAATGCTTTTTAACTTTTATCCAACAAATGAAGCTTTTGAAAATTATGGCCAAAATTGTAACTTTAGTTTCTGTACACTTTCCCCAAGAAACAAAAATTGTTGATTTTAAAATGTCTATAAAAAGCTTATTGTAACTCCGATTTGGTCGAGAAAGCTTTCAATCAATAGAAAATTAAGTTGTCTTTAAAATGCTTTTTAACTTTTATCCAACAAATGAAGCTTTTGAAAATTATGGCCAAAATTGTAACTTTAGTTTCTGTACACTCTCCCCAAGAAACAAAAATTGTTGATTTTAAAATGTCTATAAAAAGCTTATTGTAACTCCGATTTGGTCGAGAAAGCTTTCAATCAATAGGAAATTAAGTTGTCTTTGAAATGCTTTGTAACTTTTATCCAACAAATGAAGCTTTTGAAAATTATGGCCAAAATTGTAACTTTAGTTTCTGTACACTCTCCCCAAGAAACAAAAATTGTTGATTTTAAAATGTCTATAAAAAGCTTATTGTAACTCCGATTTGGTCGAGAAAGCTTTCAATCAATAGGAAATTAAGTTGTCTTTATAATGCTTTTTAACTTTTATCCAACAAATGAAGCTTTTGAAAATTATGGCCAAAATTGTAACTTTAGTTTCTGTACACTCTCCCCAAGAAACAAAAATTGTTGATTTTAAACTGTCTATAAAAAGCTTATTGTAACTCCGATTTGGTCGAGAAAGCTTTCAATCAATAGGAAATTAAGTTGTCTTTAAAATGCTTTTTAACTTTTATCCAACAAATGAAGCTTTTGAAAATTATGGCCAAAATTGTAACTTTAGTTTCTGTACACTCTCCCCAAGAAACAAAAATTGTTGATTTTAAAATGTCTATAAAAAGCTTATTGTAACTCCGATTTGGTCGAGAAAGCTTTCAATCAATAGGAAATTAAGTTGTCTTTTAAAATGCTTTTTTACTTTTATCCAACAAATGAAGCTTTTGAAAATTATGGCCAAAATTGTAACTTTAGTTTCTGTACACTCTCCCCAAGAAACTAAAATTTTTGATTTTAAAATGTCTATAAAAAGCTTATTGTAACTCCGATTTGGTCGAGAAAGCTTTCAATCAATAGGAAATTAAGTTGTCTTTAAAATGCTTTTTAACTTTTATCCAACAAATGAAGCTTTTGAAAATTATGGCCAAAATTGTAACTTTAGTTTCTGTACACTCTCCCCAAGAAACAAAAATTTTTGATTTTAAAATGTCTATAAAAAGCTTATTGTAACTCCGATTTGGTCGAGAAAGCTTTCAATCAATAGGAAATTAAGTTGTCTTTAAAATGCTTTTTAACTTTTATCCAACAAATGAAGCTTTTGAAAATTATGGCCAAAATTGTAACTTTAGTTTCTGTACACTCTCCCCAAGAAACTAAAATTTTTGATTTTAAAATGACTATAAAAAGCTTATTGTAACTCCGATTTGGTCGAGAAAGCTTTCAATATATAGGAAATTAAGTTGTCTTTAAAATGCTTTTTAATTTTTATCCAACAAATGAAGCTTTTGAAAATTATGGCCAAAATTGTAACTTTAGTTTCTGTACACTCTCCCCAAGAAACAAAAATTGTTGATTTTAAAATGTCTATAAAAAGCTTATTGTAACTCCGATTTGTTCGAGAAAGCTTTCAATCAATAGGAAATTAAGTTGTCTTAAAAATGCTTTTTAACTTTTATCCAACAAATGAAGCTTTTGAAAATTATGGCCAAAATTGTAACTTTAGTTTCTGTACACTCTCCCCAAGAAACAAAAATTGTTGATTTTAAAATGTCTATAAAAAGCTTATTGTAACTCCGATTTGGTCGAGAAAGCTTTCAATCAATAGGAAATTAAGTTGTCTTTTAAAATACTTTTTAACTTTTATCCAACAAATGAAGCTTTTGAAAATTATGGCCAAAATTGTAACTTTAGTTTCTGTACACTCTCCCCAAGAAACAAAAATTGTTGATTTTAAAATGTCTATAAAAAGCTTATTGTAACTCCGATTTGGTCGAGAAAGCTTTCAATCAATAGGAAATTAAGTTGTCTTTAAAATGCTTTGTAACTTTTATCCAACAAATGAAGCTTTTGAAAATTATGGCCAAAATTGTAACTTTAGTTTCTGTACACTCTCCCCAAGAAACTAAAATTTTTGATTTTAAAATGTCTATAAAAAGCTTATTGTAACTCCGATTTGGTCGAGAAAGCTTTCAATCAATAGGAAATTAAGTTGTCTTTTAAAATGCTTTTTAACTTTTATCCAACAAATGAAGCTTTTGAAAATTATGGCCAAAATTGTAACTTTAGTTTCTGTACACTCTCCCCAAGAAACTAAAATTTTTGATTTTAAAATGTCTATAAAAAGCTTATTGTAACTCCGATTTGTTCGAGAAAGCTTTCAATCAATAGGAAATTAAGTTGTCTTAAAAATGCTTTTTAACTTTTATCCAACAAATGAAGCTTTTGAAAATTATGGCCAAAATTGTAACTTTAGTTTCTGTACACTCTCCCCAAGAAACAAAAATTGTTGATTTTAAAATGTCTATAAAAAGCTTATTGTAACTCCGATTTGGTCGAGAAAGCTTTCAATCAATAGGAAATTAAGTTGTCTTTTAAAATGCTTTTTAACTTTTATCCAACAAATGAAGCTTTTGAAAATTATGGCCAAAATTGTAACTTTAGTTTCTGTACACTCTCCCCAAGAAACAAAAATTGTTGATTTTAAAATGTCTATAAAAAGCTTATTGTAACTCCGATTTGGTCGGGAAAGCTTTCAATCAATAAGAAATTAAGTTGTCTTTTAAAATGCTTTTTTACTTTTATCCAACAAATGAAGCTTTTGAAAATTATGGCCAAAATTGTAACTTTAGTTTCTGTACACTCTCCCCAAGAAACAAAAATTGTTGATTTTAAAATGTCTATAAAAAGCTTATTGTAACTCCGATTTGGTCGAGAAAGCTTTCAATCAATAGGAAATTAAGTTGTCTTTTAAAAGCTTTTTAACTTTTATCCAACAAATGAAGCTTTTGAAAATTATGGCCAAAATTGTAACTTTAGTTTCTGTACACTCTCCCCAAGAAACAAAAATTGTTGATTTTAAAATGTCTATAAAAAGCTTATTGTAACTCCGATTTGGTCGAAAAAGCTTTCAATCAATAGAAAATTAAGTTGTCTTTAAAATGCTTTTTAACTTTTATCCAACAAATGAAGCTTTTGAAAATTATGGCCAAAATTGTAACTTTAGTTTCTGTACACTCTCCCCAAGAAACTAAAATTTTTGATTTTAAAATGTCTATAAAAAGCTTATTGTAACTCCGATTTGGTCGAGAAAGCTTTCAATCAATAGGAAATTAAGTTGTCTTAAAAATGCTTTTTAACTTTTATCCAACAAATGAAGCTTTTGAAAATTATGGCCAAAATTGTAACTTTAGTTTCTGTACACTCTCCCCAAGAAACAAAAATTGTTGATTTTAAAATGTCTATAAAAAGCTTATTGTTACTCCGATTTGGTCGAGAAAGCTTTCAATCAATAGGAAATTAAGTTGTCTTTTAAAATGCTTCTTAACTTTTATCCAACAAATGAAGCTTTTGAAAATTATGGCCAAAATTGTAACTTTAGTTTCTGTACACTCTCCCCAAGAAACAAAAATTGTTGATTTTAAAATGTCTATAAAAAGCTTATTGTAACTCCGATTTGGTCGAGAAAGCTTTCAATCAATAGGAAATTAAGTTGTCTTTAAAATGCTTTTTAACTTTTATCCAACAATTGAAGCTTTTGAAAATTATGGCCAAAATTGTAACTTTAGTTTCTGTACACTCTCCCCAAGAAACAAAAATTGTTGATTTTAAAATGTCTATAAAAAGCTTATTGTAACTCCGATTTGGTCGAGAAAGCTTTCAATCAATAGGAAATTAAGTTGTCTTTTAAAAGCTTTTTAACTTTTATCCAACAAATGAAGCTTTTGAAAATTATGGCCAAAATTGTAACTTTAGTTTCTGTACACTCTCCCCAAGAAACAAAAATTGTTGATTTTAAAATGTCTATAAAAAGCTTATTGTAACTCCGATTTGGTCGAGAAAGCTTTCAATCAATAGGAAATTAAGTTGTCTTTTAAATTTTTTTTTACTTTTATCCAACAAATGAAGCTTTTGAAAATTATGGCCAAAATTGTAACTTTAGTTTCTGTACACTCTCCCCAAGAAACTAAAATTTTTGATTTTAAAATGTCTATAAAAAGCTTATTGTAACTCCGATTTGGTCAAGAAAGCTTTCAATCAATAGGAAATTAAGTTGTCTTTTAAAATGCTTTTTAACTTTTATCCAACAAATGAAGCTTTTGAAAATTATGGCCAAAATTGTAACTTTAGTTTCTGTACACTCTCCCCAAGAAACTAAAATTTTTGATTTTAAAATGTCTATAAAAAGCTTATTGTAACTCCGATTTGGTCAAGAAAGCTTTCAATATATAGGAAATTAAGTTGTCTTTAAAATGCTTTTTAATTTTTATCCAACAAATGAAGCTTTTGAAAATTATGGCCAAAATTGTAACTTTAGTTTCTGTACACTCTCCCCAAGAAACAAAAATTGTTGATTTTAAAATGTCTATAAAAAGCTTATTGTAACTCCGATTTGGTCGAGAAAGCTTTCAATCAATAGGAAATTAAGTTGTCTTTTAAAAGCTTTTTAACTTTTATCCAACAAATGAAGCTTTTGAAAATTATGGCCAAAATTGTAACTTTAGTTTCTGTACACTCTCCCCAAGAAACAAAAATTGTTGATTTTAAAATGTCTATAAAAAGCTTATTGTAACTCCGATTTGGTCGAGAAAGCTTTCAATCAATAGGAAATTAAGTTGTCTTTTAAATTTTTTTTTACTTTTATCCAACAAATGAAGCTTTTGAAAATTATGGCCAAAATTGTAACTTTAGTTTCTGTACACTCTCCCCAAGAAACTAAAATTTTTGATTTTAAAATGTCTATAAAAAGCTTATTGTAACTCCGATTTGGTCAAGAAAGCTTTCAATCAATAGGAAATTAAGTTGTCTTTTAAAATGCTTTTTAACTTTTATCCAACAAATGAAGCTTTTGAAAATTATGGCCAAAATTGTAACTTTAGTTTCTGTACACTCTCCCCAAGAAACTAAAATTTTTGATTTTAAAATGTCTATAAAAAGCTTATTGTAACTCCGATTTGGTCAAGAAAGCTTTCAATATATAGGAAATTAAGTTGTCTTTAAAATGCTTTTTAATTTTTATCCAATAAATGAAGCTTTTGAAAATTATGGCCAAAATTGTAACTTTAGTTTCTGTACACTCTCCCCAAGAAACAAAAATTGTTGATTTTAAAATGTCTATAAAAAGCTTATTGTAACTCCGATTTGTTCGAGAAAGCTTTCAATCAATAGGAAATTAAGTTGTCTTAAAAATGCTTTTTAACTTTTATCCAACAAATGAAGCTTTTGAAAATTATGGCCAAAATTGTAACTTTAGTTTCTGTACACTCTCCCCAAGAAACAAAAATTGTTGATTTTAAAATGTCTATAAAAAGCTTATTGTAACTCCGATTTGTTCGAGAAAGCTTTCAATCAATAGGAAATTAAGTTGTCTTAAAAATGCTTTTTAACTTTTATCCAACAAATGAAGCTTTTGAAAATTATGGCCAAAATTGTAACTTTAGTTTCTGTACACTCTCCCCAAGAAACAAAAATTGTTGATTTTAAAATGTATATAAAAAGCTTATTGTAACTCCGATTTGGTCGAGAAAGCTTTCAATCAATAGAAAATTAAGTTGTCTTTAAAATGCTTTTTAACTTTTATCCAACAAATGAAGCTTTTGAAAATTATGGCCAAAATTGTAACTTTAGTTTCTGTACACTCTCCCCAAGAAACAAAAATTGTTGATTTTAAAATGTCTATAAAAAGCTTATTGTAACTCCGATTTGGTCGAGAAAGCTTTCAATCAATAGGAAATTAAGTTGTCTTTGAAATGCTTTGTAACTTTTATCCAACAAATGAAGCTTTTGAAAATTATGGCCAAAATTGTAACTTTAGTTTCTGTACACTCTCCCCAAGAAACAAAAATTGTTGATTTTAAAATGTCTATAAAAAGCTTATTGTAACTCCGATTTGGTCGAGAAAGCTTTCAATCAATAGGAAATTAAGTTGTCTTTATAATGCTTTTTAACTTTTATCCAACAAATGAAGCTTTTGAAAATTATGGACAAAATTGTAACTTTAGTTTCTGTACACTCTCCCCAAGAAACAAAAATTGTTGATTTTAAACTGTCTATAAAAAGCTTATTGTAACTCCGATTTGGTCGAGAAAGCTTTCAATCAATAGGAAATTAAGTTGTCTTTAAAATGCTTTTTAACTTTTATCCAACAAATGAAGCTTTTGAAAATTATGGCCAAAATTGTAACTTTAGTTTCTGTACACTCTCCCCAAGAAACAAAAATTGTTGATTTTAAAATGTCTATAAAAAGCTTATTGTAACTCCGATTTGGTCGAGAAAGCTTTCAATCAATAGGAAATTAAGTTGTCTTTTAAAATGCTTTTTTACTTTTATCCAACAAATGAAGCTTTTGAAAATTATGGCCAAAATTGTAACTTTAGTTTCTGTACACTCTCCCCAAGAAACTAAAATTTTTGATTTTAAAATGTCTATAAAAAGCTTATTGTAACTCCGATTTGGTCGAGAAAGCTTTCAATCAATAGGAAATTAAGTTGTCTTTAAAATGCTTTTTAACTTTTATCCAACAAATGAAGCTTTTGAAAATTATGGCCAAAATTGTAACTTTAGTTTCTGTACACTCTCCCCAAGAAACAAAAATTTTTGATTTTAAAATGTCTATAAAAAGCTTATTGTAACTCCGATTTGGTCGAGAAAGCTTTCAATCAATAGGAAATTAAGTTGTCTTTAAAATGCTTTTTAACTTTTATCCAACAAATGAAGCTTTTGAAAATTATGGCCAAAATTGTAACTTTAGTTTCTGTACACTCTCCCCAAGAAACTAAAATTTTTGATTTTAAAATGACTATAAAAAGCTTATTGTAACTCCGATTTGGTCGAGAAAGCTTTCAATATATAGGAAATTAAGTTGTCTTTAAAATGCTTTTTAATTTTTATCCAACAAATGAAGCTTTTGAAAATTATGGCCAAAATTGTAACTTTAGTTTCTGTACACTCTCCCCAAGAAACAAAAATTGTTGATTTTAAAATGTCTATAAAAAGCTTATTGTAACTCCGATTTGTTCGAGAAAGCTTTCAATCAATAGGAAATTAAGTTGTCTTAAAAATGCATTTTAACTTTTATCCAACAAATGAAGCTTTTGAAAATTATGGCCAAAATTGTAACTTTAGTTTCTGTACACTCTCCCCAAGAAACAAAAATTGTTGATTTTAAAATGTCTATAAAAAGCTTATTGTAACTCCGATTTGGTCGAGAAAGCTTTCAATCAATAGGAAATTAAGTTGTCTTTTAAAATACTTTTTAACTTTTATCCAACAAATGAAGCTTTTGAAAATTATGGCCAAAATTGTAACTTTAGTTTCTGTACACTCTCCCCAAGAAACAAAAATTGTTGATTTTAAAATGTCTATAAAAAGCTTATTGTAACTCCGATTTGGTCGAGAAAGCTTTCAATCAATAGGAAATTAAGTTGTCTTTAAAATGCTTTGTAACTTTTATCCAACAAATGAAGCTTTTGAAAATTATGGCCAAAATTGTAACTTTAGTTTCTGTACACTCTCCCCAAGAAACTAAAATTTTTGATTTTAAAATGTCTATAAAAAGCTTATTGTAACTCCGATTTGGTCGAGAAAGCTTTCAATCAATAGGAAATTAAGTTGTCTTTTAAAATGCTTTTTAACTTTTATCCAACAAATGAAGCTTTTGAAAATTATGGCCAAAATTGTAACTTTAGTTTCTGTACACTCTCCCCAAGAAACTAAAATTTTTGATTTTAAAATGTCTATAAAAAGCTTATTGTAACTCCGATTTGGTCGAGAAAGCTTTCAATATATAGGAAATTAAGTTGTCTTTAAAATGCTTTTTAATTTTTATCCAACAAATGAAGCTTTTGAAAATTATGGCCAAAATTGTAACTTTAGTTTCTGTACACTCTCCCCAAGAAACAAAAATTGTTGATTTTAAAATGTCTATAAAAAGCTTATTGTAACTCCGATTTGTTCGAGAAAGCTTTCAATCAATAGGAAATTAAGTTGTCTTAAAAATGCTTTTTAACTTTTATCCAACAAATGAAGCTTTTGAAAATTATGGCCAAAATTGTAACTTTAGTTTCTGTACACTCTCCCCAAGAAACAAAAATTGTTGATTTTAAAATGTCTATAAAAAGCTTATTGTAACTCCGATTTGGTCGAGAAAGCTTTCAATCAATAGGAAATTAAGTTGTCTTTTAAAATGCTTTTTAACTTTTATCCAACAAATGAAGCTTTTGAAAATTATGGCCAAAATTGTAACTTTAGTTTCTGTACACTCTCCCCAAGAAACAAAAATTGTTGATTTTAAAATGTCTATAAAAAGCTTATTGTAACTCCGATTTGGTCGGGAAAGCTTTCAATCAATAAGAAATTAAGTTGTCTTTTAAAATGCTTTTTTACTTTTATCCAACAAATGAAGCTTTTGAAAATTATGGCCAAAATTGTAACTTTAGTTTCTGTACACTCTCCCCAAGAAACAAAAATTGTTGATTTTAAAATGTCTATAAAAAGCTTATTGTAACTCCGATTTGGTCGAGAAAGCTTTCAATCAATAGGAAATTAAGTTGTCTTTTAAAAGCTTTTTAACTTTTATCCAACAAATGAAGCTTTTGAAAATTATGGCCAAAATTGTAACTTTAGTTTCTGTACACTCTCCCCAAGAAACAAAAATTGTTGATTTTAAAATGTCTATAAAAAGCTTATTGTAACTCCGATTTGGTCGAAAAAGCTTTCAATCAATAGAAAATTAAGTTGTCTTTAAAATGCTTTTTAACTTTTATCCAACAAATGAAGCTTTTGAAAATTATGGCCAAAATTGTAACTTTAGTTTCTGTACACTCTCCCCAAGAAACTAAAATTTTTGATTTTAAAATGTCTATAAAAAGCTTATTGTAACTCCGATTTGGTCGAGAAAGCTTTCAATCAATAGGAAATTAAGTTGTCTTAAAAATGCTTTTTAACTTTTATCCAACAAATGAAGCTTTTGAAAATTATGGCCAAAATTGTAACTTTAGTTTCTGTACACTCTCCCCAAGAAACAAAAATTGTTGATTTTAAAATGTCTATAAAAAGCTTATTGTTACTCCGATTTGGTCGAGAAAGCTTTCAATCAATAGGAAATTAAGTTGTCTTTTAAAATGCTTCTTAACTTTTATCCAACAAATGAAGCTTTTGAAAATTATGGCCAAAATTGTAACTTTAGTTTCTGTACACTCTCCCCAAGAAACAAAAATTGTTGATTTTAAAATGTCTATAAAAAGCTTATTGTAACTCCGATTTGGTCGAGAAAGCTTTCAATCAATAGGAAATTAAGTTGTCTTTAAAATGCTTTTTAACTTTTATCCAACAATTGAAGCTTTTGAAAATTATGGCCAAAATTGTAACTTTAGTTTCTGTACACTCTCCCCAAGAAACAAAAATTGTTGATTTTAAAATGTCTATAAAAAGCTTATTGTAACTCCGATTTGGTCGAGAAAGCTTTCAATCAATAGGAAATTAAGTTGTCTTTTAAAAGCTTTTTAACTTTTATCCAACAAATGAAGCTTTTGAAAATTATGGCCAAAATTGTAACTTTAGTTTCTGTACACTCTCCCCAAGAAACAAAAATTGTTGATTTTAAAATGTCTATAAAAAGCTTATTGTAACTCCGATTTGGTCGAGAAAGCTTTCAATCAATAGGAAATTAAGTTGTCTTTTAAATTTTTTTTTACTTTTATCCAACAAATGAAGCTTTTGAAAATTATGGCCAAAATTGTAACTTTAGTTTCTGTACACTCTCCCCAAGAAACTAAAATTTTTGATTTTAAAATGTCTATAAAAAGCTTATTGTAACTCCGATTTGGTCAAGAAAGCTTTCAATCAATAGGAAATTAAGTTGTCTTTTAAAATGCTTTTTAACTTTTATCCAACAAATGAAGCTTTTGAAAATTATGGCCAAAATTGTAACTTTAGTTTCTGTACACTCTCCCCAAGAAACTAAAATTTTTGATTTTAAAATGTCTATAAAAAGCTTATTGTAACTCCGATTTGGTCAAGAAAGCTTTCAATATATAGGAAATTAAGTTGTCTTTAAAATGTTTTATAATTTTTATCCAACAAATGAAGCTTTTGAAAATTATGGCCAAAATTGTAACTTTAGTTTCTGTACACTCTCCCCAAGAAACAAAAATTGTTGATTTTAAAATGTCTATAAAAAGCTTATTGTAACTCCGATTTGGTCGAGAAAGCTTTCAATCAATAGGAAATTAAGTTGTCTTTTAAAAGCTTTTTAACTTTTATCCAACAAATGAAGCTTTTGAAAATTATGGCCAAAATTGTAACTTTAGTTTCTGTACACTCTCCCCAAGAAACAAAAATTGTTGATTTTAAAATGTCTATAAAAAGCTTATTGTAACTCCGATTTGGTCGAGAAAGCTTTCAATCAATAGGAAATTAAGTTGTCTTTTAAATTTTTTTTTACTTTTATCCAACAAATGAAGCTTTTGAAAATTATGGCCAAAATTGTAACTTTAGTTTCTGTACACTCTCCCCAAGAAACTAAAATTTTTGATTTTAAAATGTCTATAAAAAGCTTATTGTAACTCCGATTTGGTCAAGAAAGCTTTCAATCAATAGGAAATTAAGTTGTCTTTTAAAATGCTTTTTAACTTTTATCCAACAAATGAAGCTTTTGAAAATTATGGCCAAAATTGTAACTTTAGTTTCTGTACACTCTCCCCAAGAAACTAAAATTTTTGATTTTAAAATGTCTATAAAAAGCTTATTGTAACTCCGATTTGGTCAAGAAAGCTTTCAATATATAGGAAATTAAGTTGTATTTAAAATGCTTTTTAATTTTTATCCAACAAATGAAGCTTTTGAAAATTATGGCCAAAATTGTAACTTTAGTTTCTGTACACTCTCCCCAAGAAACAAAAATTGTTGATTTTAAAATGTCTATAAAAAGCTTATTGTAACTCCGATTTGTTCGAGAAAGCTTTCAATCAATAGGAAATTAAGTTGTCTTAAAAATGCTTTTTAACTTTTATCCAACAAATGAAGCTTTTGAAAATTATGGCCAAAATTGTAACTTTAGTTTCTGTACACTCTCCCCAAGAAACAAAAATTGTCTATAAAAAGCTTATTGTAACTCCGATTTGGTCGAGAAAGCTTTCAATCAATAGGAAATTAAGTTGTCTTTTAATTTATTTTTACTTTTATCCAACAAATGAAGCTTTTGAAAATTATGGCCAAAATTGTAACTTTAGTTTCTGTACACTCTCCCCAAGAAACTAAAATTTTTGATTTTAAAATGTCTATAAAAAGCTTATTGTAACTCCGATTTGGTCGAGAAAGCTTTCAATCAATAGGAAATTAAGTTGTCTTAAAAATGCTTTTTAACTTTTATCCAACAAATGAAGCTTTTGAAAATTATGGCCAAAATTGTAACTTTAGTTTCTGTACACTCTCCCCAAGAAACAAAAATTGTTGATTTTAAAATGTCTATAAAAAGCTTATTGTAACTCCGATTTGTTCGAGAAAGCTTTCAATCAATAGGAAATTAAGTTGTCTTAAAAATGCTTTTTAACTTTTATCCAACAAATGAAGCTTTTGAAAATTATGGCCAAAATTGTAACTTTAGTTTCTGTTCACTCTCCCCAAGAAACAAAAATTGTTGATTTTAAAATGTCTATAAAAAGCTTATTGTAACTCCGATTTGGTCGAGAAAGCTTTCAATCAATAGGAAATTAAGTTGTCTTTTAAAATGCTTTTTAACTTTTATCCAACAAATGAAGCTTTTGAAAATTATGGCCAAAATTGTAACTTTAGTTTCTGTACACTCTCCCCAAGAAACTAAAATTTTTGATTTTAAAATGTCTATAAAAAGCTTATTGTAACTCCGATTTGGTCGAGAAAGCTTTCAATCAATAGGAAATTAAGTTGTCTTTTAAAAGCTTTTTAACTTTTATCCAACAAATGAAGCTTTTGAAAATTATGGCCAAAATTGTAACTTTAGTTTCTGTACACTCTCCCCAAGAAACAAAAATTGTTGATTTTAAAATGTCTATAAAAAGCTTATTGTAACTCCGATTTGGTCGAGAAAGCTTTCAATCAATAGGAAATTAAGTTGTCTTTTAATTTTTTTTTTACTTTTATCCAACAAATGAAGCTTTTGAAAATTATGGCCAAAATTGTAACTTAAGTTTCTGTACACTCTCCCCAAGAAACTAAAACTTTTGATTTTAAAATGTCTATAAAAAGCTTATTGTAACTCCGATTTGTTCGAGAAAGCTTTCAATCAATAGGAAATTAAGTTGTCTTAAAAATGCTTTTTAACTTTTATCCAACAAATGAAGCTTTTGAAAATTATGGCCAAAATTGTAACTTTAGTTTCTGTACACTCTCCCCAAGAAACAAAAATTGTTGATTTTAAAATGTCTATAAAAAGCTTATTGTAACTCCGATTTGTTCGAGAAAGCTTTCAATCAATAGGAAATTAAGTTGTCTTAAAAATGCTTTTTAACTTTTATCCAACAAATGAAGCTTTTGAAAATTATGGCCAAAATTGTAACTTTAGTTTCTGTACACTCTCCCCAAGAAACAAAAATTGTTGATTTTAAAATGTATATAAAAAGCTTATTGTAACTCCGATTTGGTCGAGAAAGCTTTCAATCAATAGGAAATTAAGTTGTCTTTTAATTTATTTTTACTTTTATCCAACAAATGAAGCTTTTGAAAATTATGGCCAAAATTGTAACTTTAGTTTCTGTACACTCTCCCCAAGAAACTAAAATTTTTGATTTTAAAATGTCTATAAAAAGCTTATTGTAACTCCGATTTGGTCCAGAAAGCTTTCAATCAATAGGAAATTAAGTTGTCTTAAAAATGCTTTTTAACTTTTATCCAACAAATGAAGCTTTTGAAAATTATGGCCAAAATTGTAACTTTAGTTTCTGTACACTCTCCCCAAGAAACAAAAATTGTTGATTTTAAAATGTCTATAAAAAGCTTATTGTAACTCCGATTTGGTCGAGAAAGCTTTCAATCAATAGGTAATTAAGTTGTCTTTTAAAAGCTTTTTAACTTTTATCCAAATGAAGCTTTTGAAAATTATGGCCAAAATTGTAACTTTAGTTTCTGTACACTCTCCCCAAGAAACAAAAATTGTTGATTTTAAAATGTCTATAAAAAGCTTATTGTAACTCCGATTTGTTCGAGAAAGCTTTCAATCAATAGGAAATTAAGTTGTCTTAAAAATGCTTTTTAACTTTTATCCAACAAATGAAGCTTTTGAAAATTATGGCCAAAATTGTAACTTTAGTTTCTGTTCACTCTCCCCAAGAAACAAAAATTGTTGATTTTAAAATGTCTATAAAAAGCTTATTGTAACTCCGATTTGGTCGAGAAAGCTTTCAATCAATAGGAAATTAAGTTGTCTTTTAAAATGCTTTTTAACTTTTATCCAACAAATGAAGCTTTTGAAAATTATGGCCAAAATTGTAACTTTAGTTTCTGTACACTCTCCCCAAGAAACTAAAATTTTTGATTTTAAAATGTCTATAAAAAGCTTATTGTAACTCCGATTTGGTCGAGAAAGCTTTCAATCAATAGGAAATTAAGTTGTCTTTTAAAAGCTTTTTAACTTTTATCCAACAAATGAAGCTTTTGAAAATTATGGCCAAAATTGTAACTTTAGTTTCTGTACACTCTCCCCAAGAAACAAAAATTGTTGATTTTAAAATGTCTATAAAAAGCTTATTGTAACTCCGATTTGGTCGAGAAAGCTTTCAATCAATAGGAAATTAAGTTGTCTTTTAATTTTTTTTTTACTTTTATCCAACAAATGAAGCTTTTGAAAATTATGGCCAAAATTGTAACTTTAGTTTCTGTACACTCTCCCCAAGAAACTAAAACTTTTGATTTTAAAATGTCTATAAAAAGCTTATTGTAACTCCGATTTGTTCGAGAAAGCTTTCAATCAATAGGAAATTAAGTTGTCTTAAAAATGCTTTTTAACTTTTATCCAACAAATGAAGCTTTTGAAAATTATGGCCAAAATTGTAACTTTAGTTTCTGTACACTCTCCCCAAGAAACTAAAATTTTTGATTTTAAAATGTCTATAAAAAGCTTATTGTAACTCCGATTTGGTCGAGAAAGCTTTCAATATATAGGAAATTAAGTTGTCTTTTAATTTTTTTTTTACTTTTATCCAACAAATGAAGCTTTTGAAAATTATGGCCAAAATTGTAACTTTAGTTTCTGTACACTCTCCCCAAGAAACTAAAATTTTTGATTTTAAAATGTCTATAAAAAGCTTATTGTAACTCCGATTTGGTCGAGAAAGCTTTCAATCAATAGGAAATTAAGTTGTCTTAAAAATGCTTTTTAACTTTTATCCAACAAATGAAGCTTTTGAAAATTATGGCCAAAATTGTAACTTTAGTTTCTGTACACTCTCCCCAAGAAACAAAAATTGTTGATTTTAAAATGTCTATAAAAAGCTTATTGTAACTCCGATTTGTTCGAGAAAGCTTTCAATCAATAGGAAATTAAGTTGTCTTAAAAATGCTTTTTAACTTTATCCAACAAATGAAGCTTTTGAAAATTATGGCCAAAATTGTAACTTTAGTTTCTGTTCACTCTCCCCAAGAAACAAAAATTGTTGATTTTAAAATGTCTATAAAAAGCTTATTGTAACTCCGATTTGGTCGAGAAAGCTTTCAATCAATAGGAAATTAAGTTGTCTTTTAAAATGCTTTTTAACTTTTATCCAACAAATGAAGCTTTTGAAAATTATGGCCAAAATTGTAACTTTAGTTTCTGTACACTCTCCCCAAGAAACTAAAATTTTTGATTTTAAAATGTCTATAAAAAGCTTATTGTAACTCCGATTTGGTCGAGAAAGCTTTCAATCAATAGGAAATTAAGTTGTCTTTTAAAAGCTTTTTAACTTTTATCCAACAAATGAAGCTTTTGAAAATTATGGCCAAAATTGTAACTTTAGTTTCTGTACATTCTCCCCAAGAAACAAAAATTGTTGATTTTAAAATGTCTATAAAAAGCTTATTGTAACTCCGATTTGGTCGAGAAAGCTTTCAATCAATAGGAAATTAAGTTGTCTTTTAATTTTTTTTTTACTTTTATCCAACAAATGAAGCTTTTGAAAATTATGGCCAAAATTGTAACTTTAGTTTCTGTACACTCTCCCCAAGAAACTAAAACTTTTGATTTTAAAATGTCTATAAAAAGCTTATTGTAACTCCGATTTGTTCGAGAAAGCTTTCAATCAATAGGAAATTAAGTTGTCTTTTAAAAGCTTTTTAACTTTTATCCAACAAATGAAGCTTTTGAAAATTATGGCCAAAATTGTAACTTTAGTTTCTGTACACTCTCCCCAAGAAACAAAAATTGTTGATTTTAAAATGTCTATAAAAAGCTTATTGTAACTCCGATTTGGTCGAGAAAGCTTTCAATATATAGGAAATTAAGTTGTCTTTTAATTTTTTTTTTACTTTTATCCAACAAATGAAGCTTTTGAAAATTATGGCCAAAATTGTAACTTTAGTTTCTGTACACTCTCCCCAAGAAACTAAAATTTTTGATTTTAAAATGTCTATAAGAAGCTTATTGTAACTCCGATTTGGTCGAGAAAGCTTTCAATCAATCACTCTCCCCAAGAAACAAAAATTGTTGATTTTAAAATGTCTATAAAAAGCTTATTGTAACTCCGATTTGGTCGAGAAAGCTTTCAATCAATAGGAAATTAAGTTGTCTTTTAATTTTTTTTTTACTTTTATCCAACAAATGAAGCTTTTGAAAATTATGGCCAAAATTGTAACTTTAGTTTCTGTACACTCTCCCCAAGAAACTAAAACTTTTGATTTTAAAATGTCTATAAGAAGCTTATTGTAACTCCGATTTGTTCGAGAAAGCTTTCAATCAATAGGAAATTAAGTTGTCTTAAAAATGCTTTTTAACTTTTATCCAACAAATGAAGCTTTTGAAAATTATGGCCAAAATTGTAACTTTAGTTTCTGTACACTCTCCCCAAGAAACAAAAATTGTTGATTTTAAAATGTCTATAAAAAGCTTATTGTAACTCCGATTTGGTCGAGAAAGCTTTCAATATATAGGAAATTAAGTTGTCTTTTAATTTTTTTTTTACTTTTATCCAACAAATGAAGCTTTTGAAAATTATGGCCAAAATTGTAACTTTAGTTTCTGTACACTCTCCCCAAGAAACTAAAATTTTTGATTTTAAAATGTCTATAAAAAGCTTATTGTAACTCCGATTTGGTCGAGAAAGCTTTCAATCAATAGGAAATTAAGTTGTCTTTTAAAATGCTTTTTAACTTTTATCCAACAAATGAAGCTTTTGAAAATTATGGCCAAAATTGTAACTTTAGTTTCTGTACACTCTCCCCAAGAAACAAAAATTGTTGATTTTAAAATGTCTATAAAAAGCTTATTGTAACTCCGATTTGTTCGAGAAAGCTTTCAATCAATAGGAAATTAAGTTGTCTTAAAAATGCTTTTTAACTTTTATCCAACAAATGAAGCTTTTGAAAATTATGGCCAAAATTGTAACTTTAGTTTCTGTTCACTCTCCCCAAGAAACAAAAATTGTTGATTTTAAAATGTCTATAAAAAGCTTATTGTAACTCCGATTTGGTCGAGAAAGCTTTCAATCAATAGGAAATTAAGTTGTCTTTTAAAATGCTTTTTAACTTTTATCCAACAAATGAAGCTTTTGAAAATTATGGCCAAAATTGTAACTTTAGTTTCTGTACACTCTCCCCAAGAAACTAAAATTTTTGATTTTAAAATGTCTATAAAAAGCTTATTGTAACTCCGATTTGGTCGAGAAAGCTTTCAATCAATAGGAAATTAAGTTGTCTTTTAAAAGCTTTTTAACTTTTATCCAACAAATGAAGCTTTTGAAAATTATGGCCAAAATTGTAACTTTAGTTTCTGTACACTCTCCCCAAGAAACAAAAATTGTTGATTTTAAAATGTCTATAAAAAGCTTATTGTAACTCCGATTTGGTCGAGAAAGCTTTCAATCAATAGGAAATTAAGTTGTCTTTTAAAATGCTTTTTTACTTTTATCCAACAAATGAAGCTTTTGAAAATTATGGCCAAAATTGTAACTTTAGTTTCTGTACACTCTCCCCAAGAAACAAAAATTGTTGATTTTAAAATGTCTATAAAAAGCTTATTGTAACTCCGATTTGGTCGAGAAAGCTTTCAATCAATAGGAAATTAAGTTGTCTTTTAAAAGCTTTTTAACTTTTATCCAACAAATGAAGCTTTTGAAAATTATGGCCAAAATTGTAACTTTAGTTTCTGTACACTCTCCCCAAGAAACTAAAACTTTTGATTTTAAAATGTCTATAAAAAGCTTATTGTAACTCCGATTTGGTCGAGAAAGCTTTCAATCAATAGGAAATTAAGTTGTCTTTTAAAATGCTTTTTAACTTTTATCCAACAAATGAAGCTTTTGAAAATTATGGCCAAAATTGTAACTTTAGTTTCTGTACACTCTCCCCAAGAAACTAAAATTTTTGATTTTAAAATGTCTATAAAAAGCTTATTGTAACTCCGATTTGGTCGAGAAAGCTTTCAATATATAGGAAATTAAGTTGTCTTTAAAATGCTTTTTAATTTTTATCCAACAAATGAAGCTTTTGAAAATTATGGCCAAAATTGTAACTTTAGTTTCTGTACACTCTCCCCAAGAAACAAAAATTGTTGATTTTAAAATGTCTATAAAAAGCTTATTGTAACTCCGATTTGGTCGAGAAAGCTTTCAATCAATAGGAAATTAAGTTGTCTTAAAAATGCTTTTTAACTTTTATCCAACAAATGAAGCTTTTGAAAATTATGGCCAAAATTGTAACTTTAGTTTCTGTACACTCTCCCCAAGAAACAAAAATTGTTGATTTTAAAATGTCTATAAAAAGCTTATTGCAACTCCGATTTGGTCGAGAAAGCTTTCAATCAATAGGAAATTAAGTTGTCTTTTAAAATACTTTTTTACTTTTATCCAACAAATGAAGCTTTTGAAAATTATGGCCAAAATTGTAACTTTAGTTTCTGTACACTCTCCCCAAGAAACAAAAATTGTTGATTTTAAAATGTCTATAAAAAGCTTATTGTAACTCCGATTTGGTCGATAAAGCTTTCAATCAATAGGAAATTAAGTTGTCTTTTAAAAGCTTTTTAACTTTTATCCAACAAATGAAGCTTTTGAAAATTATGGCCAAAATTGTAACTTTAGTTTCTGTACACTCTCCCCAAGAAACTAAAACTTTTGATTTTAAAATGTCTATAAAAAGCTTATTGTAACTCCGATTTGTTCGAGAAAGCTTTCAATCAATAGGAAATTAAGTTGTCTTAAAAATGCTTTTTAACTTTTATCCAACAAATGAAGCTTTTGAAAATTATGGCCAAAATTGTAACTTTAGTTTCTGTACACTCTCCCCAAGAAACTAAAATTTTTGATTTTAAAATGTCTATAAAAAGCTTATTGTAACTCCGATTTGGTCGAGAAAGCTTTCAATATATAGGAAATTAAGTTGTCTTTTAATTTTTTTTTTACTTTTATCCAACAAATGAAGCTTTTGAAAATTATGGCCAAAATTGTAACTTTAGTTTCTGTACACTCTCCCCAAGAAACTAAAATTTTTGATTTTAAAATGTCTATAAAAAGCTTATTGTAACTCCGATTTGGTCGAGAAAGCTTTCAATCAATAGGAAATTAAGTTGTCTTAAAAATGCTTTTTAACTTTTATCCAACAAATGAAGCTTTTGAAAATTATGGCCAAAATTGTAACTTTAGTTTCTGTACACTCTCCCCAAGAAACAAAAATTGTTGATTTTAAAATGTCTATAAAAAGCTTATTGTAACTCCGATTTGTTCGAGAAAGCTTTCAATCAATAGGAAATTAAGTTGTCTTAAAAATGCTTTTTAACTTTATCCAACAAATGAAGCTTTTGAAAATTATGGCCAAAATTGTAACTTTAGTTTCTGTTCACTCTCCCCAAGAAACAAAAATTGTTGATTTTAAAATGTCTATAAAAAGCTTATTGTAACTCCGATTTGGTCGAGAAAGCTTTCAATCAATAGGAAATTAAGTTGTCTTTTAAAATGCTTTTTTACTTTTATCCAACAAATGAAGCTTTTGAAAATTATGGCCAAAATTGTAACTTTAGTTTCTGTACACTCTCCCCAAGAAACTAAAACTTTTGATTTTAAAATGTCTATAAAAAGCTTATTGTAACTCCGATTTGTTCGAGAAAGCTTTCAATCAATAGGAAATTAAGTTGTCTTTTAAAAGCTTTTTAACTTTTATCCAACAAATGAAGCTTTTGAAAATTATGGCCAAAATTGTAACTTTAGTTTCTGTACACTCTCCCCAAGAAACAAAAATTGTTGATTTTAAAATGTCTATAAAAAGCTTATTGTAACTCCGATTTGGTCGAGAAAGCTTTCAATATATAGGAAATTAAGTTGTCTTTTAATTTTTTTTTTACTTTTATCCAACAAATGAAGCTTTTGAAAATTATGGCCAAAATTGTAACTTTAGTTTCTGTACACTCTCCCCAAGAAACTAAAATTTTTGATTTTAAAATGTCTATAAGAAGCTTATTGTAACTCCGATTTGGTCGAGAAAGCTTTCAATCAATCACTCTCCCCAAGAAACAAAAATTGTTGATTTTAAAATGTCTATAAAAAGCTTATTGTAACTCCGATTTGGTCGAGAAAGCTTTCAATCAATAGGAAATTAAGTTGTCTTTTAATTTTTTTTTTACTTTTATCCAACAAATGAAGCTTTTGAAAATTATGGCCAAAATTGTAACTTTAGTTTCTGTACACTCTCCCCAAGAAACTAAAACTTTTGATTTTAAAATGTCTATAAGAAGCTTATTGTAACTCCGATTTGTTCGAGAAAGCTTTCAATCAATAGGAAATTAAGTTGTCTTAAAAATGCTTTTTAACTTTTATCCAACAAATGAAGCTTTTGAAAATTATGGCCAAAATTGTAACTTTAGTTTCTGTACACTCTCCCCAAGAAACAAAAATTGTTGATTTTAAAATGTCTATAAAAAGCTTATTGTAACTCCGATTTGGTCGAGAAAGCTTTCAATATATAGGAAATTAAGTTGTCTTTTAATTTTTTTTTTACTTTTATCCAACAAATGAAGCTTTTGAAAATTATGGCCAAAATTGTAACTTTAGTTTCTGTACACTCTCCCCAAGAAACTAAAATTTTTGATTTTAAAATGTCTATAAAAAGCTTATTGTAACTCCGATTTGGTCGAGAAAGCTTTCAATCAATAGGAAATTAAGTTGTCTTAAAAATGCTTTTTAACTTTTATCCAACAAATGAAGCTTTTGAAAATTATGGCCAAAATTGTAACTTTAGTTTCTGTACACTCTCCCCAAGAAACAAAAATTGTTGATTTTAAAATGTCTATAAAAAGCTTATTGTAACTCCGATTTGTTCGAGAAAGCTTTCAATCAATAGGAAATTAAGTTGTCTTAAAAATGCTTTTTAACTTTTATCCAACAAATGAAGCTTTTGAAAATTATGGCCAAAATTGTAACTTTAGTTTCTGTTCACTCTCCCCAAGAAACAAAAATTGTTGATTTTAAAATGTCTATAAAAAGCTTATTGTAACTCCGATTTGGTCGAGAAAGCTTTCAATCAATAGGAAATTAAGTTGTCTTTTAAAAGCTTTTTAACTTTTATCCAACAAATGAAGCTTTTGAAAATTATGGCCAAAATTGTAACTTTAGTTTCTGTACACTCTCCCCAAGAAACAAAAATTGTTGATTTTAAAATGTCTATAAAAAGCTTATTGTAACTCCGATTTGGTCGAGAAAGCTTTCAATCAATAGGAAATTAAGTTGTCTTTTAAAATGCTTTTTTACTTTTATCCAACAAATGAAGCTTTTGAAAATTATGGCCAAAATTGTAACTTTAGTTTCTGTACACTCTCCCCAAGAAACAAAAATTGTTGATTTTAAAATGTCTATAAAAAGCTTATTGTAACTCCGATTTGGTCGAGAAAGCTTTCAATCAATAGGAAATTAAGTTGTCTTTTAAAAGCTTTTTAACTTTTATCCAACAAATGAAGCTTTTGAAAATTATGGCCAAAATTGTAACTTTAGTTTCTGTACACTCTCCCCAAGAAACTAAAACTTTTGATTTTAAAATGTCTATAAAAAGCTTATTGTAACTCCGATTTGGTCGAGAAAGCTTTCAATCAATAGGAAATTAAGTTGTCTTTTAAAATGCTTTTTAACTTTTATCCAACAAATGAAGCTTTTGAAAATTATGGCCAAAATTGTAACTTTAGTTTCTGTACACTCTCCCCAAGAAACTAAAATTTTTGATTTTAAAATGTCTATAAAAAGCTTATTGTAACTCCGATTTGGTCGAGAAAGCTTTCAATATATAGGAAATTAAGTTGTCTTTAAAATGCTTTTTAATTTTTATCCAACAAATGAAGCTTTTGAAAATTATGGCCAAAATTGTAACTTTAGTTTCTGTACACTCTCCCCAAGAAACAAAAATTGTTGATTTTAAAATGTCTATAAAAAGCTTATTGTAACTCCGATTTGGTCGAGAAAGCTTTCAATCAATAGGAAATTAAGTTGTCTTAAAAATGCTTTTTAACTTTTATCCAACAAATGAAGCTTTTGAAAATTATGGCCAAAATTGTAACTTTAGTTTCTGTACACTCTCCCCAAGAAACAAAAATTGTTGATTTTAAAATGTCTATAAAAAGCTTATTGCAACTCCGATTTGGTCGAGAAAGCTTTCAATCAATAGGAAATTAAGTTGTCTTTTAAAATACTTTTTTACTTTTATCCAACAAATGAAGCTTTTGAAAATTATGGCCAAAATTGTAACTTTAGTTTCTGTACACTCTCCCCAAGAAACAAAAATTGTTGATTTTAAAATGTCTATAAAAAGCTTATTGTAACTCCGATTTGGTCGATAAAGCTTTCAATCAATAGGAAATTAAGTTGTCTTTTAAAAGCTTTTTAACTTTTATCCAACAAATGAAGCTTTTGAAAATTATGGCCAAAATTGTAACTTTAGTTTCTGTACACTCTCCCCAAGAAACTAAAACTTTTGATTTTAAAATGTCTATAAAAAGCTTATTGTAACTCCGATTTGTTCGAGAAAGCTTTCAATCAATAGGAAATTAAGTTGTCTTAAAAATGCTTTTTAACTTTTATCCAACAAATGAAGCTTTTGAAAATTATGGCCAAAATTGTAACTTTAGTTTCTGTACACTCTCCCCAAGAAACTAAAATTTTTGATTTTAAAATGTCTATAAAAAGCTTATTGTAACTCCGATTTGGTCGAGAAAGCTTTCAATATATAGGAAATTAAGTTGTCTTTTAATTTTTTTTTTACTTTTATCCAACAAATGAAGCTTTTGAAAATTATGGCCAAAATTGTAACTTTAGTTTCTGTACACTCTCCCCAAGAAACTAAAATTTTTGATTTTAAAATGTCTATAAAAAGCTTATTGTAACTCCGATTTGGTCGAGAAAGCTTTCAATCAATAGGAAATTAAGTTGTCTTAAAAATGCTTTTTAACTTTTATCCAACAAATGAAGCTTTTGAAAATTATGGCCAAAATTGTAACTTTAGTTTCTGTACACTCTCCCCAAGAAACAAAAATTGTTGATTTTAAAATGTCTATAAAAAGCTTATTGTAACTCCGATTTGTTCGAGAAAGCTTTCAATCAATAGGAAATTAAGTTGTCTTAAAAATGCTTTTTAACTTTATCCAACAAATGAAGCTTTTGAAAATTATGGCCAAAATTGTAACTTTAGTTTCTGTTCACTCTCCCCAAGAAACAAAAATTGTTGATTTTAAAATGTCTATAAAAAGCTTATTGTAACTCCGATTTGGTCGAGAAAGCTTTCAATCAATAGGAAATTAAGTTGTCTTTTAAAATGCTTTTTAACTTTTATCCAACAAATGAAGCTTTTGAAAATTATGGCCAAAATTGTAACTTTAGTTTCTGTACACTCTCCCCAAGAAACTAAAATTTTTGATTTTAAAATGTCTATAAAAAGCTTATTGTAACTCCGATTTGGTCGAGAAAGCTTTCAATCAATAGGAAATTAAGTTGTCTTTTAAAAGCTTTTTAACTTTTATCCAACAAATGAAGCTTTTGAAAATTATGGCCAAAATTGTAACTTTAGTTTCTGTACATTCTCCCCAAGAAACAAAAATTGTTGATTTTAAAATGTCTATAAAAAGCTTATTGTAACTCCGATTTGGTCGAGAAAGCTTTCAATCAATAGGAAATTAAGTTGTCTTTTAATTTTTTTTTTACTTTTATCCAACAAATGAAGCTTTTGAAAATTATGGCCAAAATTGTAACTTTAGTTTCTGTACACTCTCCCCAAGAAACTAAAACTTTTGATTTTAAAATGTCTATAAAAAGCTTATTGTAACTCCGATTTGTTCGAGAAAGCTTTCAATCAATAGGAAATTAAGTTGTCTTTTAAAAGCTTTTTAACTTTTATCCAACAAATGAAGCTTTTGAAAATTATGGCCAAAATTGTAACTTTAGTTTCTGTACACTCTCCCCAAGAAACAAAAATTGTTGATTTTAAAATGTCTATAAAAAGCTTATTGTAACTCCGATTTGGTCGAGAAAGCTTTCAATATATAGGAAATTAAGTTGTCTTTTAATTTTTTTTTTACTTTTATCCAACAAATGAAGCTTTTGAAAATTATGGCCAAAATTGTAACTTTAGTTTCTGTACACTCTCCCCAAGAAACTAAAATTTTTGATTTTAAAATGTCTATAAGAAGCTTATTGTAACTCCGATTTGGTCGAGAAAGCTTTCAATCAATCACTCTCCCCAAGAAACAAAAATTGTTGATTTTAAAATGTCTATAAAAAGCTTATTGTAACTCCGATTTGGTCGAGAAAGCTTTCAATCAATAGGAAATTAAGTTGTCTTTTAATTTTTTTTTTACTTTTATCCAACAAATGAAGCTTTTGAAAATTATGGCCAAAATTGTAACTTTAGTTTCTGTACACTCTCCCCAAGAAACTAAAACTTTTGATTTTAAAATGTCTATAAGAAGCTTATTGTAACTCCGATTTGTTCGAGAAAGCTTTCAATCAATAGGAAATTAAGTTGTCTTAAAAATGCTTTTTAACTTTTATCCAACAAATGAAGCTTTTGAAAATTATGGCCAAAATTGTAACTTTAGTTTCTGTACACTCTCCCCAAGAAACAAAAATTGTTGATTTTAAAATGTCTATAAAAAGCTTATTGTAACTCCGATTTGGTCGAGAAAGCTTTCAATATATAGGAAATTAAGTTGTCTTTTAATTTTTTTTTTACTTTTATCCAACAAATGAAGCTTTTGAAAATTATGGCCAAAATTGTAACTTTAGTTTCTGTACACTCTCCCCAAGAAACTAAAATTTTTGATTTTAAAATGTCTATAAAAAGCTTATTGTAACTCCGATTTGGTCGAGAAAGCTTTCAATCAATAGGAAATTAAGTTGTCTTAAAAATGCTTTTTAACTTTTATCCAACAAATGAAGCTTTTGAAAATTATGGCCAAAATTGTAACTTTAGTTTCTGTACACTCTCCCCAAGAAACAAAAATTGTTGATTTTAAAATGTCTATAAAAAGCTTATTGTAACTCCGATTTGTTCGAGAAAGCTTTCAATCAATAGGAAATTAAGTTGTCTTAAAAATGCTTTTTAACTTTTATCCAACAAATGAAGCTTTTGAAAATTATGGCCAAAATTGTAACTTTAGTTTCTGTTCACTCTCCCCAAGAAACAAAAATTGTTGATTTTAAAATGTCTATAAAAAGCTTATTGTAACTCCGATTTGGTCGAGAAAGCTTTCAATCAATAGGAAATTAAGTTGTCTTTTAAAATGCTTTTTAACTTTTATCCAACAAATGAAGCTTTTGAAAATTATGGCCAAAATTGTAACTTTAGTTTCTGTACACTCTCCCCAAGAAACTAAAATTTTTGATTTTAAAATGTCTATAAAAAGCTTATTGTAACTCCGATTTGGTCGAGAAAGCTTTCAATCAATAGGAAATTAAGTTGTCTTTTAAAAGCTTTTTAACTTTTATCCAACAAATGAAGCTTTTGAAAATTATGGCCAAAATTGTAACTTTAGTTTCTGTACACTCTCCCCAAGAAACAAAAATTGTTGATTTTAAAATGTCTATAAAAAGCTTATTGTAACTCCGATTTGGTCGAGAAAGCTTTCAATCAATAGGAAATTAAGTTGTCTTTTAAAATGCTTTTTTACTTTTATCCAACAAATGAAGCTTTTGAAAATTATGGCCAAAATTGTAACTTTAGTTTCTGTACACTCTCCCCAAGAAACAAAAATTGTTGATTTTAAAATGTCTATAAAAAGCTTATTGTAACTCCGATTTGGTCGAGAAAGCTTTCAATCAATAGGAAATTAAGTTGTCTTTTAAAAGCTTTTTAACTTTTATCCAACAAATGAAGCTTTTGAAAATTATGGCCAAAATTGTAACTTTAGTTTCTGTACACTCTCCCCAAGAAACTAAAACTTTTGATTTTAAAATGTCTATAAAAAGCTTATTGTAACTCCGATTTGGTCGAGAAAGCTTTCAATCAATAGGAAATTAAGTTGTCTTTTAAAATGCTTTTTAACTTTTATCCAACAAATGAAGCTTTTGAAAATTATGGCCAAAATTGTAACTTTAGTTTCTGTACACTCTCCCCAAGAAACTAAAATTTTTGATTTTAAAATGTCTATAAAAAGCTTATTGTAACTCCGATTTGGTCGAGAAAGCTTTCAATATATAGGAAATTAAGTTGTCTTTAAAATGCTTTTTAATTTTTATCCAACAAATGAAGCTTTTGAAAATTATGGCCAAAATTGTAACTTTAGTTTCTGTACACTCTCCCCAAGAAACAAAAATTGTTGATTTTAAAATGTCTATAAAAAGCTTATTGTAACTCCGATTTGGTCGAGAAAGCTTTCAATCAATAGGAAATTAAGTTGTCTTAAAAATGCTTTTTAACTTTTATCCAACAAATGAAGCTTTTGAAAATTATGGCCAAAATTGTAACTTTAGTTTCTGTACACTCTCCCCAAGAAACAAAAATTGTTGATTTTAAAATGTCTATAAAAAGCTTATTGCAACTCCGATTTGGTCGAGAAAGCTTTCAATCAATAGGAAATTAAGTTGTCTTTTAAAAAGCTTTTAACTTTTATCCAACAAATGAAGCTTTTGAAAATTATGGCCAAAATTGTAACTTTAGTTTCTGTACACTCTCCCCAAGAAACAAAAATTGTTGATTTTAAAATGTCTATAAAAAGCTTATTGTAACTCCGATTTGGTCGAGAAAGCTTTCAATCAATAGGTAATTAAGTTGTCTTTTAAAAGCTTTTTAACTTTTATCCAAATGAAGCTTTTGAAAATTATGGCCAAAATTGTAACTTTAGTTTCTGTACACTCTCCCCAAGAAACAAAAATTGTTGATTTTAAAATGTCTATAAAAAGCTTATTGTAACTCCGATTTGGTCGAGAAAGCTTTCAATCAATAGGAAATTAAGTTGTCTTTTAAAATACTTTTTTACTTTTATCCAACAAATGAAGCTTTTGAAAATTATGGCCAAAATTGTAACTTTAGTTTCTGTACACTCTCCCCAAGAAACAAAAATTGTTGATTTTAAAATGTCTATAAAAAGCTTATTGTAACTCCGATTTGGTCGATAAAGCTTTCAATCAATAGGAAATTAAGTTGTCTTTTAAAAGCTTTTTAACTTTTATCCAACAAATGAAGCTTTTGAAAATTATGGCCAAAATTGTAACTTTAGTTTCTGTACACTCTCCCCAAGAAACAAAAATTGTTGATTTTAAAATGTCTATAAAAAGCTTATTGTAACTCCGATTTGGTCGAGAAAGCTTTCAATCAATAGGAAATTAAGTTTTCTTTTAATTTTTTTTTTACTTTTATCCAACAAATGAAGCTTTTGAAAATTATGGCCAAAATTGTAACTTTAGTTTCTGTACACTCTCCCCAAGAAACTAAAATTTTTGATTTTAAAATGTCTATAAAAAGCTTATTGTAACTCCGATTTGGTCGAGAAAGCTTTCAATATATAGGAAATTAAGTTGTCTTTAAAATGCTTTTTAATTTTTATCCAACAAATGAAGCTTTTGAAAATTATGGCCAAAATTGTAACTTTAGTTTCTGTACACTCTCCCCAAGAAACAAAAATTGTTGATTTTAAAATGTCTATAAAAAGCTTATTGTAACTCCGATTTGGTCGAGAAAGCTTTCAATCAATAGGAAATTAAGTTGTCTTTAAAATGCTTTTTAACTTTTATCCAACAAATGAAGCTTTTGAAAATTATGGCCAAAATTGTAACTTTAGTTTCTGTACACTCTCCCCAAGAAACAAAAATTGTTGATTTTAAAATGTCTATAAAAAGCTTATTGCAACTCCGATTTGGTCGAGAAAGCTTTCAATCAATAGGAAATTAAGTTGTCTTTTAAAATGCTTTTAACTTTTATCCAACAAATGAAGCTTTTGAAAATTATGGCCAAAATTGTAACTTTAGTTTCTGTACACTCTCCCCAAGAAACAAAAATTGTTGATTTTAAAATGTCTATAAAAAGCTTATTGTAACTCCGATTTGGTCGAGAAAGCTTTCAATCAATAGGTAATTAAGTTGTCTTTTAAAAGCTTTTTAACTTTTATCCAAATGAAGCTTTTGAAAATTATGGCCAAAATTGTAACTTTAGTTTCTGTACACTCTCCCCAAGAAACAAAAATTGTTGATTTTAAAATGTCTATAAAAAGCTTATTGTAACTCCGATTTGGTCGAGAAAGCTTTCAATCAATAGGAAATTAAGTTGTCTTTTAAAATACTTTTTTACTTTTATCCAACAAATGAAGCTTTTGAAAATTATGGCCAAAATTGTAACTTTAGTTTCTGTACACTCTCCCCAAGAAACAAAAATTGTTGATTTTAAAATGTCTATAAAAAGCTTATTGTAACTCCGATTTGGTCGAGAAAGCTTTCAATCAATAGGAAATTAAGTTGTCTTTTAAAAGCTTTTTAACTTTTATCCAACAAATGAAGCTTTTGAAAATTATGGCCAAAATTGTAACTTTAGTTTCTGTACACTCTCCCCAAGAAACAAAAATTGTTGATTTTAAAATGTTTATCCAACAAATGAAGCTTTTGAAAATTATGGCCAAAATTGTAACTTTAGTTTCTGTACACTCTCCCCAAGAAACAAAAATTGTTGATTTTAAAATGTCTATAAAAAGCTTATTGCAACTCCGATTTGGTCGAGAAAGCTTTCAATCAATAGGAAATTAAGTTGTCTTTTAAAATGCTGTTAACTTTTATCCAACAAATGAAGCTTTTGAAAATTATGGCCAAAATTGTAACTTTAGTTTCTGTACACTCTCCCCAAGAAACAAAAATTGTTGATTTTAAAATGTCTATAAAAAGCTTATTGTAACTCCGATTTGGTCGAGAAAGCTTTCAATCAATAAGTAATTAAGTTGTCTTTTAAAAGCTTTTTAACTTTTATCCAAATGAAGCTTTTGAAAATTATGGCCAAAATTGTAACTTTAGTTTCTGTACACTCTCCCCAAGAAACAAAAATTGTTGATTTTAAAATGTCTATAAAAAGCTTATTGTAACTCCGATTTGGTCGAGAAAGCTTTCAATCAATAGGAAATTAAGTTGTCTTTTAAAATACTTTTTTACTTTTATCCAACAAATGAAGCTTTTGAAAATTATGGCCAAAATTGTAACTTTAGTTTCTGTACACTCTCCCCAAGAAACAAAAATTGTTGATTTTAAAATGTCTATAAAAAGCTTATTGTAACTCCGATTTGGTCGAGAAAGCTTTCAATCAATAGGAAATTAAGTTGTCTTTTAAAAGCTTTTTAACTTTTATCCAACAAATGAAGCTTTTGAAAATTATGGCCAAAATTGTAACTTTAGTTTCTGTACACTCTCCCCAAGAAACAAAAATTGTTGATTTTAAAATGTCTATAAAAAGCTTATTGTAACTCCGATTTGGTCGAGAAAGCTTTCAATCAATAGCAAATTAAGTTGTCTTTTAAAATGCTTTTAACTTTTATAAAACAAATGAAGCTTTTGAAAATTATGGCCAAAATTGTAACTTTAGTTTCTGTACACTCTCCCCAAGAAACAAAAATTGTTGATTTTAAAATGTCTATAAAAAGCTTATTGTAACTCCGATTTGGTCGAGAAAGCTTTCAATCAATAGGTAATTAAGTTGTCTTTTAAAAGCTTTTTAACTTTTATCCAAATGAAGCTTTTGAAAATTATGGCCAAAATTGTAACTTTAGTTTCTGTACACTCTCCCCAAGAAACAAAAATTGTTGATTTTAAAATGTCTATAAAAAGCTTATTGTAACTCCGATTTGGTCGAGAAAGCTTTCAATCAATAGGAAATTAAGTTGTCTTTTAAAATACTTTTTTACTTTTATCCAACAAATGAAGCTTTTGAAAATTATGGCCAAAATTGTAACTTTAGTTTCTGTACACTCTCCCCAAGAAACAAAAATTGTTGATTTTAAAATGTCTATAAAAAGCTTATTGTAACTCCGATTTGGTCGAGAAAGCTTTCAATCAATAGGAAATTAAGTTGTCTTTTAAAAGCTTTTTAACTTTTATCCAACAAATGAAGCTTTTGAAAATTATGGCCAAAATTGTAACTTTAGTTTCTGTACACTCTCCCCAAGAAACAAAAATTGTTGATTTTAAAATGTCTATAAAAAGCTTATTGCAACTCCGATTTGGTCGAGAAAGCTTTCAATCAATAGGAAATTAAGTTGTCTTTTAAAATGCTTTTAACTTTTATCCAACAAATGAAGCTTTTGAAAATTATGGCCAAAATTGTAACTTTAGTTTCTGTACACTCTCCCCAAGAAACAAAAATTGTTGATTTTAAAATGTCTATAAAAAGCTTATTGCAACTCCGATTTGGTCGAGAAAGCTTTCAATCAATAGGAAATTAAGTTGTCTTTTAAAATGCTTTTAACTTTTATCCAACAAATGAAGCTTTTGAAAATTATGGCCAAAATTGTAACTTTAGTTTCTGTACACTCTCCCCAAGAAACAAAAATTGTTGATTTTAAAATGTCTATAAAAAGCTTATTGTAACTCCGATTTGGTCGAGAAAGCTTTCAATCAATAGGTAATTAAGTTTTCTTTTAAAAGCTTTTTAACTTTTATCCAAATGAAGCTTTTGAAAATTATGGCCAAAATTGTAACTTTAGTTTCTGTACACTCTCCCCAAGAAACAAAAATTGTTGATTTTAAAATGTCTATAAAAAGCTTATTGTAACTCCGATTTGGTCGAGAAAGATTTCAATCAATAGGAAATTAAGTTGTCTTTTAAAATACTTTTTTACTTTTATCCAACAAATGAAGCTTTTGAAAATTATGGCCAAAATTGTAACTTTAGTTTCTGTACACTCTCCCCAAGAAACAAAAATTGTTGATTTTAAAATGTCTATAAAAAGCTTATTGTAACTCCGATTTGGTCGAGAAAGCTTTCAATCAATAGGAAATTAAGTTGTCTTTTAAAAGCTTTTTAACTTTTATCCAACAAATGAAGCTTTTGAAAATTATGGCCAAAATTGTAACTTTAGTTTCTGTACACTCTCCCCAAGAAACAAACTTTCTTTGGTCGAGAAAGCTTTCAATCAATAGGAAATTAAGTTGTCTTTTAAAATACTTTTTTACTTTTATCCAACAAATGAAGCTTTTGAAAATTATGGCCAAAATTGTAACTTTAGTTTCTGTACACTCTCCCCAAGAAACAAAAATTGTTGATTTTAAAATGTCTATAAAAAGCTTATTGTAACTCCGATTTGGTCGAGAAAGCTTTCAATCAATAGGAAATTAAGTTGTCTTTTAAAAGCTTTTTAACTTTTATCCAACAAATGAAGCTTTTGAAAATTATGGCCAAAATTGTAACTTTAGTTTCTGTACACTCTCCCCAAGAAACAAAAATTGTTGATTTTAAAATGTCTATAAAAAGCTTATTGCAACTCCGATTTGGTCGAGAAAGCTTTCAATCAATAGGAAATTAAGTTGTCTTTTAAAATGCTTTTAACTTTTATCCAACAAATGAAGCTTTTGAAAATTATGGCCAAAATTGTAACTTTAGTTTCTGTACACTCTCCCCAAGAAACAAAAATTGTTGATTTTAAAATGTCTATAAAAAGCTTATTGCAACTCCGATTTGGTCGAGAAAGCTTTCAATCAATAGGAAATTAAGTTGTCTTTTAAAATGCTTTTAACTTTTATCCAACAAATGAAGCTTTTGAAAATTATGGCCAAAATTGTAACTTTAGTTTCTGTACACTCTCCCCAAGAAACAAAAATTGTTGATTTTAAAATGTCTATAAAAAGCTTATTGTAACTCCGATTTGGTCGAGAAAGCTTTCAATCAATAGGTAATTAAGTTTTCTTTTAAAAGCTTTTTAACTTTTATCCAAATGAAGCTTTTGAAAATTATGGCCAAAATTGTAACTTTAGTTTCTGTACACTCTCCCCAAGAAACAAAAATTGTTGATTTTAAAATGTCTATAAAAAGCTTATTGTAACTCCGATTTGGTCGAGAAAGCTTTCAATCAATAGGAAATTAAGTTGTCTTTTAAAATACTTTTTTACTTTTATCCAACAAATGAAGCTTTTGAAAATTATGGCCAAAATTGTAACTTTAGTTTCTGTACACTCTCCCCAAGAAACAAAAATTGTTGATTTTAAAATGTCTATAAAAAGCTTATTGTAACTCCGATTTGGTCGAGAAAGCTTTCAATCAATAGGAAATTAAGTTGTCTTTTAAAAGCTTTTTAACTTTTATCCAACAAATGAAGCTTTTGAAAATTATGGCCAAAATTGTAACTTTAGTTTCTGTACACTCTCCCCAAGAAACAAAAATTGTTGATTTTAAAATGTCTATAAAAAGCTTATTGTAACTCCGATTTGGTCGAGAAAGCTTTCAATCAATAGGAAATTAAGTTGTCTTTTAAAAGCTTTTTAACTTTTATCCAACAAATGAAGCTTTTGAAAATTATGGCCAAAATTGTAACTTTAGTTTCTGTACACTCTCCCCAAGAAACAAAAATTGTTGATTTTAAAATGTTTATCCAACAAATGAAGCTTTTGAAAATTATGGCCAAAATTGTAACTTTAGTTTCTGTACACTCTCCCCAAGAAACAAAAATTGTTGATTTTAAAATGTCTATAAAAAGCTTATTGCAACTCCGATTTGGTCGAGAAAGCTTTCAATCAATAGGAAATTAAGTTGTCTTTTAAAATGCTTTTAACTTTTATCCAACAAATGAAGCTTTTGAAAATTATGGCCAAAATTGTAACTTTAGTTTCTGTACACTCTCCCCAAGAAACAAAAATTGTTGATTTTAAAATGTCTATAAAAAGCTTATTGTAACTCCGATTTGGTCGAGAAAGCTTTCAATCAATAGGTAATTAAGTTGTCTTTTAAAAGCTTTTTAACTTTTATCCAAATGAAGCTTTTGAAAATTATGGCCAAAATTGTAACTTTAGTTTCTGTACACTCTCCCCAAGAAACAAAAATTGTTGATTTTAAAATGTTTATCCAACAAATGAAGCTTTTGAAAATTATGGCCAAAATTGTAACTTTAGTTTCTGTACACTCTCCCCAAGAAACAAAAATTGTTGATTTTAAAATGTCTATAAAAAGCTTATTGCAACTCCGATTTGGTCGAGAAAGCTTTCAATCAATAGGAAATTAAGTTGTCTTTTAAAATGCTTTTAACTTTTATCCAACAAATGAAGCTTTTGAAAATTATGGCCAAAATTGTAACTTTAGTTTCTGTACACTCTCCCCAAGAAACAAAAATTGTTGATTTTAAAATGTCTATAAAAAGCTTATTGTAACTCCGATTTGGTCGAGAAAGCTTTCAATCAATAGGAAATTAAGTTGTCTTTTAAAATACTTTTTTACTTTTATCCAACAAATGAAGCTTTTGAAAATTATGGCCAAAATTGTAACTTTAGTTTCTGTACACTCTCCCCAAGAAACAAAAATTGTTGATTTTAAAATGTCTATAAAAAGCTTATTGTAACTCCGATTTGGTCGAGAAAGCTTTCAATCAATAGGAAATTAAGTTGTCTTTTAAAAGCTTTTTAACTTTTATCCAACAAATGAAGCTTTTGAAAATTATGGCCAAAATTGTAACTTTAGTTTCTGTACACTCTCCCCAAGAAACTAAAATTTTTGATTTTAAAATGTCTATAAAAAGCTTATTGTAACTCCGATTTGGTCGAGAAGGCTTTCAATATATAGGAAATTAAGTTGTCTTTAAAATGCTTTTTAATTTTTATCCAACAAATGAAGCTTTTGAAAATTATGGCCAAAATTGTAACTTTAGTTTCTGTACACTCTCCCCAAGAAACAAAAATTGTTGATTTTAAAATGTCTATAAAAAGCTTATTGTAACTCCGATTTGGTCGAGAAAGCTTTCAATCAATAGGAAATTAAGTTGTCTTTAAAATGCTTTTTAACTTTTATCCAACAAATGAAGCTTTTGAAAATTATGGCCAAAATTGTAACTTTAGTTTCTGTACACTCTCCCCAAGAAACTAAAATTTTTGATTTTAAAATGTCTATAAAAAGCTTATTGTAACTCCGATTTGGTCGAGAAAGCTTTCAATATATAGGAAATTAAGTTGTCTTTGAAATGCTTTTTAACTTTTATCCAACAAATGAAGCTTTTGAAAATTATGGCCAAATTGTAACTTTAGTTTCTGTACACTCTCCCCAAGAAACTAAAATTTTTGATTTTAAAATGTCTATAAAAAGCTTATTGTAACTCCGATTTGGTCGAGAAAGCTTTCAATATATAGGAAATTAAGTTGTCTTTAAAATGCTTTTTAATTTTTATCCAACAAATGAAGCTTTTGAAAATTATGGCCAAAATTGTAACTTTAGTTTCTGTACACTCTCCCCAAGAAACAAAAATTGTTGATTTTAAAATGTCTATAAAAAGCTTATTGTAACTCCGATTTGGTCGAGAAAGCTTTCAATCAATAGGAAATTAAGTTGTCTTTTAAAATACTTTTTTACTTTTATCCAACAAATGAAGCTTTTGAAAATTATGGCCAAAATTGTAACTTTAGTTTCTGTACACTCTCCCCAAGAAACAAAAATTGTTGATTTTAAAATGTCTATAAAAAGCTTATTGTAACTCCGATTTGGTCGAGAAAGCTTTCAATCAATAGGAAATTAAGTTGTCTTTTAAAAGCTTTTTAACTTTTATCCAACAAATGAAGCTTTTGAAAATTATGGCCAAAATTGTAACTTTAGTTTCTGTACACTCTCCCCAAGAAACAAAAATTGTTGATTTTAAAATGTTTATCCAACAAATGAAGCTTTTGAAAATTATGGCCAAAATTGTAACTTTAGTTTCTGTACACTCTCCCCAAGAAACAAAAATTGTTGATTTTAAAATGTCTATAAAAAGCTTATTGCAACTCCGATTTGGTCGAGAAAGCTTTCAATCAATAGGAAATTAAGTTGTCTTTTAAAATGCTTTTAACTTTTATCCAACAAATGAAGCTTTTGAAAATTATGGCCAAAATTGTAACTTTAGTTTCTGTACACTCTCCCCAAGAAACAAAAATTGTTGATTTTAAAATGTCTATAAAAAGCTTATTGTAACTCCGATTTGGTCGAGAAAGCTTTCAATCAATAGGTAATTAAGTTGTCTTTTAAAAGCTTTTTAACTTTTATCCAAATGAAGCTTTTGAAAATTATGGCCAAAATTGTAACTTTAGTTTCTGTACACTCTCCCCAAGAAACAAAAATTGTTGATTTTAAAATGTTTATCCAACAAATGAAGCTTTTGAAAATTATGGCCAAAATTGTAACTTTAGTTTCTGTACACTCTCCCCAAGAAACAAAAATTGTTGATTTTAAAATGTCTATAAAAAGCTTATTGCAACTCCGATTTGGTCGAGAAAGCTTTCAATCAATAGGAAATTAAGTTGTCTTTTAAAATGCTTTTAACTTTTATCCAACAAATGAAGCTTTTGAAAATTATGGCCAAAATTGTAACTTTAGTTTCTGTACACTCTCCCCAAGAAACAAAAATTGTTGATTTTAAAATGTCTATAAAAAGCTTATTGTAACTCCGATTTGGTCGAGAAAGCTTTCAATCAATAGGAAATTAAGTTGTCTTTTAAAATACTTTTTTACTTTTATCCAACAAATGAAGCTTTTGAAAATTATGGCCAAAATTGTAACTTTAGTTTCTGTACACTCTCCCCAAGAAACAAAAATTGTTGATTTTAAAATGTCTATAAAAAGCTTATTGTAACTCCGATTTGGTCGAGAAAGCTTTCAATCAATAGGAAATTAAGTTGTCTTTTAAAAGCTTTTTAACTTTTATCCAACAAATGAAGCTTTTGAAAATTATGGCCAAAATTGTAACTTTAGTTTCTGTACACTCTCCCCAAGAAACTAAAATTTTTGATTTTAAAATGTCTATAAAAAGCTTATTGTAACTCCGATTTGGTCGAGAAAGCTTTCAATCAAAAGGAAATTAAGTTGTCTTTAAAATGCTTTTTAACTTTTATCCAACAAATGAAGCTTTTGAAAATTATGGCCAAAATTGTAACTTTAGTTTCTGTACACTCTCCCCAAGAAACTAAAATTTTTGATTTTAAAATGTCTATAAAAAGCTTATTGTAACTCCGATTTGGTCGAGAAAGCTTTCAATATATAGGAAATTAAGTTGTCTTTAAAATGCTTTTTAATTTTTATCCAACAAATGAAGCTTTTGAAAATTATGGCCAAAATTGTAACTTTAGTTTCTGTACACTCTCCCCAAGAAACAAAAATTGTTGATTTTAAAATGTCTATAAAAAGCTTATTGTAACTCCGATTTGGTCGAGAAAGCTTTCAATCAATAGGAAATTAAGTTGTCTTTTAAAATACTTTTTTACTTTTATCCAACAAATGAAGCTTTTGAAAATTATGGCCAAAATTGTAACTTTAGTTTCTGTACACTCTCCCCAAGAAACTAAAATTTTTGATTTTAAAATGTCTATAAAAAGCTTATTGTAACTCCGATTTGGTCGAGAAAGCTTTCAATATATAGGAAATTAAGTTGTCTTTAAAATGCTTTTTAATTTTTATCCAACAAATGAAGCTTTTGAAAATTATGGCCAAAATTGTAACTTTAGTTTCTGTACACTCTCCCCAAGAAACAAAAATTGTTGATTTTAAAATGTCTATAAAAAGCTTATTGTAACTCCGATTTGGTCGAGAAAGCTTTCAATCAATAGGAAATTAAGTTGTCTTTTAAAATACTTTTTTACTTTTATCCAACAAATGAAGCTTTTGAAAATTATGGCCAAAATTGTAACTTTAGTTTCTGTACACTCTCCCCAAGAAACAAAAATTGTTGATTTTAAAATGTCTATAAAAAGCTTATTGTAACTCCGATTTGGTCGAGAAAGCTTTCAATCAATAGGAAATTAAGTTGTCTTTTAAAAGCTTTTTAACTTTTATCCAACAAATGAAGCTTTTGAAAATTATGGCCAAAATTGTAACTTTAGTTTCTGTACACTCTCCCCAAGAAACAAAAATTGTTGATTTTAAAATGTTTATCCAACAAATGAAGCTTTTGAAAATTATGGCCAAAATTGTAACTTTAGTTTCTGTACACTCTCCCCAAGAAACAAAAATTGTTGATTTTAAAATGTCTATAAAAAGCTTATTGCAACTCCGATTTGGTCGAGAAAGCTTTCAATCAATAGGAAATTAAGTTGTCTTTTAAAATGCTTTTAACTTTTATCCAACAAATGAAGCTTTTGAAAATTATGGCCAAAATTGTAACTTTAGTTTCTGTACACTCTCCCCAAGAAACAAAAATTGTTGATTTTAAAATGTCTATAAAAAGCTTATTGTAACTCCGATTTGGTCGAGAAAGCTTTCAATCAATAGGTAATTAAGTTGTCTTTTAAAAGCTTTTTAACTTTTATCCAAATGAAGCTTTTGAAAATTATGGCCAAAATTGTAACTTTAGTTTCTGTACACTCTCCCCAAGAAACAAAAATTGTTGATTTTAAAATGTTTATCCAACAAATGAAGCTTTTGAAAATTATGGCCAAAATTGTAACTTTAGTTTCTGTACACTCTCCCCAAGAAACAAAAATTGTTGATTTTAAAATGTCTATAAAAAGCTTATTGCAACTCCGATTTGGTCGAGAAAGCTTTCAATCAATAGGAAATTAAGTTGTCTTTTAAAATGCTTTTAACTTTTATCCAACAAATGAAGCTTTTGAAAATTATGGCCAAAATTGTAACTTTAGTTTCTGTACACTCTCCCCAAGAAACAAAAATTGTTGATTTTAAAATGTCTATAAAAAGCTTATTGTAACTCCGATTTGGTCGAGAAAGCTTTCAATCAATAGGAAATTAAGTTGTCTTTTAAAATACTTTTTTACTTTTATCCAACAAATGAAGCTTTTGAAAATTATGGCCAAAATTGTAACTTTAGTTTCTGTACACTCTCCCCAAGAAACAAAAATTGTTGATTTTAAAATGTCTATAAAAAGCTTATTGTAACTCCGATTTGGTCGAGAAAGCTTTCAATCAATAGGAAATTAAGTTGTCTTTTAAAAGCTTTTTAACTTTTATCCAACAAATGAAGCTTTTGAAAATTATGGCCAAAATTGTAACTTTAGTTTCTGTACACTCTCCCCAAGAAACTAAAATTTTTGATTTTAAAATGTCTATAAAAAGCTTATTGTAACTCCGATTTGGTCGAGAAAGCTTTCAATATATAGGAAATTAAGTTGTCTTTAAAATGCTTTTTAATTTTTATCCAACAAATGAAGCTTTTGAAAATTATGGCCAAAATTGTAACTTTAGTTTCTGTACACTCTCCCCAAGAAACAAAAATTGTTGATTTTAAAATGTCTATAAAAAGCTTATTGTAACTCCGATTTGGTCGAGAAAGCTTTCAATCAATAGGAAATTAAGTTGTCTTTGAAATGCTTTTTAACTTTTATCCAACAAATGAAGCTTTTGAAAATTATGGCCAAAATTGTAACTTTAGTTTCTGTACACTCTCCCCAAGAAACTAAAATTTTTGATTTTAAAATGTCTATAAAAAGCTTATTGTAACTCCGATTTGGTCGAGAAAGCTTTCAATATATAGGAAATTAAGTTGTCTTTAAAATGCTTTTTAATTTTTATCCAACAAATGAAGCTTTTGAAAATTATGGCCAAAATTGTAACTTTAGTTTCTGTACACTCTCCCCAAGAAACAAAAATTGTTGATTTTAAAATGTCTATAAAAAGCTTATTGTAACTCCGATTTGGTCGAGAAAGCTTTCAATCAATAGGAAATTAAGTTGTCTTTTAAAATACTTTTTTACTTTTATCCAACAAATGAAGCTTTTGAAAATTATGGCCAAAATTGTAACTTTAGTTTCTGTACACTCTCCCCAAGAAACAAAAATTGTTGATTTTAAAATGTCTATAAAAAGCTTATTGTAACTCCGATTTGGTCGAGAAAGCTTTCAATCAATAGGAAATTAAGTTGTCTTTTAAAAGCTTTTTAACTTTTATCCAACAAATGAAGCTTTTGAAAATTATGGCCAAAATTGTAACTTTAGTTTCTGTACACTCTCCCCAAGAAACAAAAATTGTTGATTTTAAAATGTTTATCCAACAAATGAAGCTTTTGAAAATTATGGCCAAAATTGTAACTTTAGTTTCTGTACACTCTCCCCAAGAAACAAAAATTGTTGATTTTAAAATGTCTATAAAAAGCTTATTGCAACTCCGATTTGGTCGAGAAAGCTTTCAATCAATAGGAAATTAAGTTGTCTTTTAAAATGCTTTTAACTTTTATCCAACAAATGAAGCTTTTGAAAATTATGGCCAAAATTGTAACTTTAGTTTCTGTACACTCTCCCCAAGAAACAAAAATTGTTGATTTTAAAATGTCTATAAAAAGCTTATTGTAACTCCGATTTGGTCGAGAAAGCTTTCAATCAATAGGTAATTAAGTTGTCTTTTAAAAGCTTTTTAACTTTTATCCAAATGAAGCTTTTGAAAATTATGGCCAAAATTGTAACTTTAGTTTCTGTACACTCTCCCCAAGAAACAAAAATTGTTGATTTTAAAATGTTTATCCAACAAATGAAGCTTTTGAAAATTATGGCCAAAATTGTAACTTTAGTTTCTGTACACTCTCCCCAAGAAACAAAAATTGTTGATTTTAAAATGTCTATAAAAAGCTTATTGCAACTCCGATTTGGTCGAGAAAGCTTTCAATCAATAGGAAATTAAGTTGTCTTTTAAAATGCTTTTAACTTTTATCCAACAAATGAAGCTTTTGAAAATTATGGCCAAAATTGTAACTTTAGTTTCTGTACACTCTCCCCAAGAAACAAAAATTGTTGATTTTAAAATGTCTATAAAAAGCTTATTGTAACTCCGATTTGGTCGAGAAAGCTTTCAATCAATAGGAAATTAAGTTGTCTTTTAAAATACTTTTTTACTTTTATCCAACAAATGAAGCTTTTGAAAATTATGGCCAAAATTGTAACTTTAGTTTCTGTACACTCTCCCCAAGAAACAAAAATTGTTGATTTTAAAATGTCTATAAAAAGCTTATTGTAACTCCGATTTGGTCGAGAAAGCTTTCAATCAATAGGAAATTAAGTTGTCTTTTAAAAGCTTTTTAACTTTTATCCAACAAATGAAGCTTTTGAAAATTATGGCCAAAATTGTAACTTTAGTTTCTGTACACTCTCCCCAAGAAACTAAAATTTTTGATTTTAAAATGTCTATAAAAAGCTTATTGTAACTCCGATTTGGTCGAGAAAGCTTTCAATATATAGGAAATTAAGTTGTCTTTAAAATGCTTTTTAATTTTTATCCAACAAATGAAGCTTTTGAAAATTATGGCCAAAATTGTAACTTTAGTTTCTGTACACTCTCCCCAAGAAACAAAAATTGTTGATTTTAAAATGTCTATAAAAAGCTTATTGTAACTCCGATTTGGTCGAGAAAGCTTTCAATCAATAGGAAATTAAGTTGTCTTTAAAATGCTTTTTAACTTTTATCCAACAAATGAAGCTTTTGAAAATTATGGCCAAAATTGTAACTTTAGTTTCTGTACACTCTCCCCAAGAAACTAAAATTTTTGATTTTAAAATGTCTATAAAAAGCTTATTGTAACTCCGATTTGGTCGAGAAAGCTTTCAATATATAGGAAATTAAGTTGTCTTTGAAATGCTTTTTAACTTTTATCCAACAAATGAAGCTTTTGAAAATTATGGCCAAAATTGTAACTTTAGTTTCTGTACACTCTCCCCAAGAAACTAAAATTTTTGATTTTAAAATGTCTATAAAAAGCTTATTGTAACTCCGATTTGGTCGAGAAAGCTTTCAATATATAGGAAATTAAGTTGTCTTTAAAATGCTTTTTAATTTTTATCCAACAAATGAAGCTTTTGAAAATTATGGCCAAAATTGTAACTTTAGTTTCTGTACACTCTCCCCAAGAAACAAAAATTGTTGATTTTAAAATGTCTATAAAAAGCTTATTGTAACTCCGATTTGGTCGAGAAAGCTTTCAATCAATAGGAAATTAAGTTGTCTTTAAAATGCTTTTTAACTTTTATCCAACAAATGAAGCTTTTGAAAATTATGGCCAAAATTGTAACTTTAGTTTCTGTACACTCTCCCCAAGAAACAAAAATTGTTGATTTTAAAATGTCTATAAAAAGCTTATTGCAACTCCGATTTGGTCGAGAAAGCTTTCAATCAATAGGAAATTAAGTTGTCTTTTAAAATGCTTTTAACTTTTATCCAACAAATGAAGCTTTTGAAAATTATGGCCAAAATTGTAACTTTAGTTTCTGTACACTCTCCCCAAGAAACAAAAATTGTTGATTTTAAAATGTCTATAAAAAGCTTATTGTAACTCCGATTTGGTCGAGAAAGCTTTCAATCAATAGGTAATTAAGTTGTCTTTTAAAAGCTTTTTAACTTTTATCCAAATGAAGCTTTTGAAAATTATGGCCAAAATTGTAACTTTAGTTTCTGTACACTCTCCCCAAGAAACAAAAATTGTTGATTTTAAAATGTCTATAAAAAGCTTATTGTAACTCCGATTTGGTCGAGAAAGCTTTCAATCAATAGGAAATTAAGTTGTCTTTTAATTTTTTTTTTACTTTTATCCAACAAATGAAGCTTTTGAAAATTATGGCCAAAATTGTAACTTTAGTTTCTGTACACTCTCCCCAAGAAACTAAAATTTTTGATTTTAAAATGTCTATAAAAAGCTTATTGTAACTCCGATTTGGTCGAGAAAGCTTTCAATATATAGGAAATTAAGTTGTATTTAAAAAGCTTTTTAACTTTTATCCAAATGAAGCTTTTGAAAATTATGGCCAAAATTGTAACTTTAGTTTCTGTACACTCTCCCCAAGAAACAAAAATTGTTGATTTTAAAATGTTTATCCAACAAATGAAGCTTTTGAAAATTATGGCCAAAATTGTAACTTTAGTTTCTGTACACTCTCCCCAAGAAACAAAAATTGTTGATTTTAAAATGTCTATAAAAAGCTTATTGTAACTCCGATTTGGTCGAGAAAGCTTTCAATCAATAGGTAATTAAGTTGTCTTTTAAAAGCTTTTTAACTTTTATCCAAATGAAGCTTTTGAAAATTATGGCCAAAATTGTAACTTTAGTTTCTGTACACTCTCCCCAAGAAACAAAAATTGTTGATTTTAAAATGTCTATAAAAAGCTTATTGTAACTCCGATTTGGTCGAGAAAGCTTTCAATCAATAGGAAATTAAGTTGTCTTTTAATTTTTTTTTTACTTTTATCCAACAAATGAAGCTTTTGAAAATTATGGCCAAAATTGTAACTTTAGTTTCTGTACACTCTCCCCAAGAAACTAAAATTTTTGATTTTAAAATGTCTATAAAAAGCTTATTGTAACTCCGATTTGGTCGAGAAAGCTTTCAATATATAGGAAATTAAGTTGTATTTAAAAAGCTTTTTAACTTTTATCCAAATGAAGCTTTTGAAAATTATGGCCAAAATTGTAACTTTAGTTTCTGTACACTCTCCCCAAGAAACAAAAATTGTTGATTTTAAAATGTTTATCCAACAAATGAAGCTTTTGAAAATTATGGCCAAAATTGTAACTTTAGTTTCTGTACACTCTCCCCAAGAAACAAAAATTGTTGATTTTAAAATGTCTATAAAAAGCTTATTGTAACTCCGATTTGGTCGAGAAAGCTTTCAATCAATAGGAAATTAAGTTGTCTTTAAAATGCTTTTTAACTTTTATCCAACAAATGAAGCTTTTGAAAATTATGGTCAAAATTGTAACTTTAGTTTCTGTACACTCTCCCCAAGAAACAAAAATTGTTGATTTTAAAATGTCTATAAAAAGCTTATTGTAACTCCGATTTGGTCGAGAAAGCTTTCAATCAATAGGAAATTAAGTTGTCTTTTAAAATACTTTTTTACTTTTATCCAACAAATGAAGCTTTTGAAAATTATGGCCAAAATTGTAACTTTAGTTTCTGTACACTCTCCCCAAGAAACAAAAATTGTTGATTTTAAAATGTCTATAAAAAGCTTATTGTAACTCCGATTTGGTCGAGAAAGCTTTCAATCAATAGGAAATTAAGTTGTCTTTTAAAAGCTTTTTAACTTTTATCCAACAAATGAAGCTTTTGAAAATTATGGCCAAAATTGTAACTTTAGTTTCTGTACACTCTCCCCAAGAAACTAAAATTTTTGATTTTAAAATGTCTATAAAAAGCTTATTGTAACTCCGATTTGGTCGAGAAAGCTTTCAATATATAGGAAATTAAGTTGTCTTTAAAATGCTTTTTAATTTTTATCCAACAAATGAAGCTTTTGAAAATTATGGCCAAAATTGTAACTTTAGTTTCTGTACACTCTCCCCAAGAAACTAAAATTTTTGATTTTAAAATGTCTATAAAAAGCTTATTGTAACTCCGATTTGGTCGAGAAAGCTTTCAATATATAGGAAATTAAGTTGTCTTTAAAATGCTTTTTAATTTTTATCCAACAAATGAAGCTTTTGAAAATTATGGCCAAAATTGTAACTTTAGTTTCTGTACACTCTCCCCAAGAAACAAAAATTGTTGATTTTAAAATGTCTATAAAAAGCTTATTGTAACTCCGATTTGGTCGAGAAAGCTTTCAATCAATAGGAAATTAAGTTGTCTTTAAAATGCTTTTTAACTTTTATCCAACAAATGAAGCTTTTGAAAATTATGGCCAAAATTGTAACTTTAGTTTCTGTACACTCTCCCCAAGAAACTAAAATTTTTGATTTTAAAATGTCTATAAAAAGCTTATTGTAACTCCGATTTGGTCGAGAAAGCTTTCAATATATAGGAAATTAAGTTGTCTTTAAAATGCTTTTTAATTTTTATCCAACAAATGAAGCTTTTGAAAATTATGGCCAAAATTGTAACTTTAGTTTCTGTACACTCTCCCCAAGAAACAAAAATTGTTGATTTTAAAATGTCTATAAAAAGCTTATTGTAACTCCGATTTGGTCGAGAAAGCTTTCAATCAATAGGAAATTAAGTTGTCTTTAAAATGCTTTTTAACTTTTATCCAACAAATGAAGCTTTTGAAAATTATGGCCAAAATTGTAACTTTAGTTTCTGTACACTCTCCCCAAGAAACAAAAATTGTTGATTTTAAAATGTCTATAAAAAGCTTATTGCAACTCCGATTTGGTCGAGAAAGCTTTCAATCAATAGGAAATTAAGTTGTCTTTTAAAATGCTTTTAACTTTTATCCAACAAATGAAGCTTTTGAAAATTATGGCCAAAATTGTAACTTTAGTTTCTGTACACTCTCCCCAAGAAACAAAAATTGTTGATTTTAAAATGTCTATAAAAAGCTTATTGTAACTCCGATTTGGTCGAGAAAGCTTTCAATCAATAGGTAATTAAGTTGTCTTTTAAAAGCTTTTTAACTTTTATCCAAATGAAGCTTTTGAAAATTATGGCCAAAATTGTAACTTTAGTTTCTGTACACTCTCCCCAAGAAACAAAAATTGTTGATTTTAAAATGTCTATAAAAAGCTTATTGTAACTCCGATTTGGTCGAGAAAGCTTTCAATCAATAGGAAATTAAGTTGTCTTTTAATTTTTTTTTTACTTTTATCCAACAAATGAAGCTTTTGAAAATTATGGCCAAAATTGTAACTTTAGTTTCTGTACACTCTCCCCAAGAAACTAAAATTTTTGATTTTAAAATGTCTATAAAAAGCTTATTGTAACTCCGATTTGGTCGAGAAAGCTTTCAATATATAGGAAATTAAGTTGTCTTTAAAATGCTTTTTAATTTTTATCCAACAAATGAAGCTTTTGAAAATTATGGCCAAAATTGTAACTTTAGTTTCTGTACACTCTCCCCAAGAAACAAAAATTGTTGATTTTAAAATGTCTATAAAAAGCTTATTGTAACTCCGATTTGGTCGAGAAAGCTTTCAATCAATAGGAAATTAAGTTGTCTTTTAAAATACTTTTTTACTTTTATCCAACAAATGAAGCTTTTGAAAATTATGGCCAAAATTGTAACTTTAGTTTCTGTACACTCTCCCCAAGAAACAAAAATTGTTGATTTTAAAATGTCTATAAAAAGCTTATTGTAACTCCGATTTGGTCGAGAAAGCTTTCAATCAATAGGAAATTAAGTTGTCTTTTAAAAGCTTTTTAACTTTTATCCAACAAATGAAGCTTTTGAAAATTATGGCCAAAATTGTAACTTTAGTTTCTGTACACTCTCCCCAAGAAACAAAAATTGTTGATTTTTAAATGTCTATAAAAAGCTTATTGTAACTCCGATTTGGTCGAGAAAGCTTTCAATCAATAGGTAATTAAGTTGTCTTTTAAAAGCTTTTTAACTTTTATCCAAATGAAGCTTTTGAAAATTATGGCCAAAATTGTAACTTTAGTTTCTGTACACTCTCCCCAAGAAACAAAAATTGTTGATTTTAAAATGTCTATAAAAAGCTTATTGTAACTCCGATTTGGTCGAGAAAGCTTTCAATCAATAGGAAATTAAGTTGTCTTTTAAAATACTTTTTTACTTTTATCCAACAAATGAAGCTTTTGAAAATTATGGCCAAAATTGTAACTTTAGTTTCTGTACACTCTCCCCAAGAAACAAAAATTGTTGATTTTAAAATGTCTATAAAAAGCTTATTGTAACTCCGATTTGGTCGAGAAAGCTTTCAATCAATAGGAAATTAAGTTGTCTTTTAAAAGCTTTTTAACTTTTATCCAACAAATGAAGCTTTTGAAAATTATGGCCAAAATTGTAACTTTAGTTTCTGTACACTCTCCCCAAGAAACAAAAATTGTTGATTTTAAAATGTTTATCCAACAAATGAAGCTTTTGAAAATTATGGCCAAAATTGTAACTTTAGTTTCTGTACACTCTCCCCAAGAAACAAAAATTGTTGATTTTAAAATGTCTATAAAAAGCTTATTGCAACTCCGATTTGGTCGAGAAAGCTTTCAATCAATAGGAAATTAAGTTGTCTTTTAATTTTTGGTCGAGAAAGCTTTCAATATATAGGAAATTAAGTTGTCTTTAAAATGCTTTTTAATTTTTATCCAACAAATGAAGCTTTTGAAAATTATGGCCAAAATTGTAACTTTAGTTTCTGTACACTCTCCCCAAGAAACTAAAATTTTTGATTTTAAAATGTCTATAAAAAGCTTATTGTAACTCCGATTTGGTCGAGAAAGCTTTCAATATATAGGAAATTAAGTTGTCTTTAAAATGCTTTTTAATTTTTATCCAACAAATGAAGCTTTTGAAAATTATGGCCAAAATTGTAACTTTAGTTTCTGTACACTCTCCCCAAGAAACAAAAATTGTTGATTTTAAAATGTCTATAAAAAGCTTATTGTAACTCCGATTTGGTCGAGAAAGCTTTCAATCAATAGGTAATTAAGTTGTCTTTTAAAAGCTTTTTAACTTTTATCCAAATGAAGCTTTTGAAAATTATGGCCAAAATTGTAACTTTAGTTTCTGTACACTCTCCCCAAGAAACAAAAATTGTTGATTTTAAAATGTCTATAAAAAGCTTATTGTAACTCCGATTTGGTCGAGAAAGCTTTCAATCAATAGGAAATTAAGTTGTCTTTTAAAATACTTTTTTACTTTTATCCAACAAATGAAGCTTTTGAAAATTATGGCCAAAATTGTAACTTTAGTTTCTGTACACTCTCCCCAAGAAACAAAAATTGTTGATTTTAAAATGTCTATAAAAAGCTTATTGTAACTCCGATTTGGTCGAGAAAGCTTTCAATCAATAGGAAATTAAGTTGTCTTTTAAAAGCTTTTTAACTTTTATCCAACAAATGAAGCTTTTGAAAATTATGGCCAAAATTGTAACTTTAGTTTCTGTACACTCTCCCCAAGAAACAAAAATTGTTGATTTTAAAATGTCTATAAAAAGCTTATTGTAACTCCGATTTGGTCGAGAAAGCTTTCAATCAATAGGAAATTAAGTTGTCTTTTAATTTTTTTTTTTAATTTTATCCAACAAATGAAGCTTTTGAAAATTATGGCCAAAATTGTAACTTTAGTTTCTGTACACTCTCCCCAAGAAACTAAAATTTTTGATTTTAAAATGTCTATAAAAAGCTTATTGTAACTCCGATTTGGTCGAGAAAGCTTTCAATATATAGGAAATTAAGTTGTCTTTAAAATGCTTTTTAATTTTTATCCAACAAATGAAGCTTTTGAAAATTATGGCCAAAATTGTAACTTTAGTTTCTGTACACTCTCCCCAAGAAACAAAAATTGTTGATTTTAAAATGTCTATAAAAAGCTTATTGTAACTCCGATTTGGTCGAGAAAGCTTTCAATCAATAGGAAATTAAGTTGTCTTTTAAAAGCTTTTTAACTTTTATCCAACAAATGAAGCTTTTGAAAATTATGGCCAAAATTGTAACTTTAGTTTCTGTACACTCTCCCCAAGAAACAAAAATTGTTGATTTTAAAATGTCTATAAAAAGCTTATTGTAACTCCGATTTGGTCGAGAAAGCTTTCAATCAATAGGAAATTAAGTTGTCTTTTAAAAGCTTTTTAACTTTTATCCAACAAATGAAGCTTTTGAAAATTATGGCCAAAATTGTAACTTTAGTTTCTGTACACTCTCCCCAAGAAACAAAAATTGTTGATTTTAAAATGTCTATAAAAAGCTTATTGTAACTCCGATTTGGTCGAGAAAGCTTTCAATCAATAGGAAATTAAGTTGTCTTTTAATTTTTTTTTTAATTTTATCCAACAAATGAAGCTTTTGAAAATTATGGCCAAAATTGTAACTTTAGTTTCTGTACACTCTCCCCAAGAAACTAAAATTTTTGATTTTAAAATGTCTATAAAAAGCTTATTGTAACTCCGATTTGGTCGAGAAAGCTTTCAATATATAGGAAATTAAGTTGTCTTTAAAATGCTTTTTAATTTTTATCCAACAAATGAAGCTTTTGAAAATTATGGCCAAAATTGTAACTTTAGTTTCTGTACACTCTCCCCAAGAAACAAAAAATGTTGATTTTAAAATGTCTATAAAAAGCTTATTGTAACTCCGATTTGGTCGAGAAAGCTTTCAATCAATAGGAAATTAAGTTGTCTTTAAAATGCTTTTTAACTTTTATCCAACAAATGAAGCTTTTGAAAATTATGGCCAAAATTGTAACTTTAGTTTCTGTACACTCTCCCCAAGAAACTAAAATTTTTGATTTTAAAATGTCTATAAAAAGCTTATTGTAACTCCGATTTGGTCGAGAAAGCTTTCAATATATAGGAAATTAAGTTGTCTTTAAAATGCTTTTTAATTTTTATCCAACAAATGAAGCTTTTGAAAATTATGGCCAAAATTGTAACTTTAGTTTCTGTACACTCTCCCCAAGAAACAAAAATTGTTGATTTTAAAATGTCTATAAAAAGCTTATTGTAACTCCGATTTGGTCGAGAAAGCTTTCAATCAATAGGAAATTAAGTTGTCTTTTAATTTTTTTTTTAATTTTATCCAACAAATGAAGCTTTTGAAAATTATGGCCAAAATTGTAACTTTAGTTTCTGTACACTCTCCCCAAGAAACTAAAATTTTTGATTTTAAAATGTCTATAAAAAGCTTATTGTAACTCCGATTTGGTCGAGAAAGCTTTCAATATATAGGAAATTAAGTTGTCTTTAAAATGCTTTTTAATTTTTATCCAACAAATGAAGCTTTTGAAAATTATGGCCAAAATTGTAACTTTAGTTTCTGTACACTCTCCCCAAGAAACAAAAATTGTTGATTTTAAAATGTCTATAAAAAGCTTATTGTAACTCCGATTTGGTCGAGAAAGCTTTCAATCAATAGGAAATTAAGTTGTCTTTAAAATGCTTTTTAACTTTTATCCAACAAATGAAGCTTTTGAAAATTATGGCCAAAATTGTAACTTTAGTTTCTGTACACTCTCCCCAAGAAACAAAAATTGTTGATTTTAAAATGTCTATAAAAAGCTTATTGCAAATCCGATTTGGTCAAGAAAGCTTTCAATCAATAGGAAATTAAGTTGTCTTTTAAAATGCTTTTAACTTTTATCCAACAAATGAAGCTTTTGAAAATTATGGCCAAAATTGTAACTTTAGTTTCTGTACACTCTCCCCAAGAAACAAAAATTGTTGATTTTAAAATGTCTATAAAAAGCTTATTGTAACTCCGATTTGGTCGAGAAAGCTTTCAATCAATAGGTAATTAAGTTGTCTTTTAAAAGCTTTTTAACTTTTATCCAAATGAAGCTTTTGAAAATTATGGCCAAAATTGTAACTTTAGTTTCTGTACACTCTCCCCAAGAAACAAAAATTGTTGATTTTAAAATGTCTATAAAAAGCTTATTGTAACTCCGATTTGGTCGAGAAAGCTTTCAATCAATAGGAAATTAAGTTGTCTTTTAATTTTTTTTTTACTTTTATCCAACAAATGAAGCTTTTGAAAATTATGGCCAAAATTGTAACTTTAGTTTCTGTACACTCTCCCCAAGAAACTAAAATTTTTGATTTTAAAATGTCTATAAAAAGCTTATTGTAACTCCGATTTGGTCGAGAAAGCTTTCAATATATAGGAAATTAAGTTGTCTTTAAAATGCTTTTTAATTTTTATCCAACAAATGAAGCTTTTGAAAATTATGGCCAAAATTGTAACTTTAGTTTCTGTACACTCTCCCCAAGAAACAAAAATTGTTGATTTTAAAATGTCTATAAAAAGCTTATTGTAACTCCGATTTGGTCGAGAAAGCTTTCAATCAATAGGAAATTAAGTTGTCTTTAAAATGCTTTTTAACTTTTATCCAACAAATGAAGCTTTTGAAAATTATGGCCAAAGTTGTAACTTTAGTTTCTGTACACTCTCCCCAAGAAACAAAAATTGTTGATTTTAAAATGTCTATAAAAAGCTTATTGCAACTCCGATTTGGTCGAGAAAGCTTTCAATCAATAGGAAATTAAGTTGTCTTTTAAAATGCTTTTAACTTTTATCCAACAAATGAAGCTTTTGAAAATTATGGCCAAAATTGTAACTTTAGTTTCTGTACACTCTCCCCAAGAAACAAAAATTGTTGATTTTAAAATGTCTATAAAAAGCTTATTGTAACTCCGATTTGGTCGAGAAAGCTTTCAATCAGTAGGTAATTAAGTTGTCTTTTAAAAGCTTTTTAACTTTTATCCAAATGAAGCTTTTGAAAATTATGGCCAAAATTGTAACTTTAGTTTCTGTACACTCTCCCCAAGAAACAAAAATTGTTGATTTTAAAATGTCTATAAAAAGCTTATTGCAACTCCGATTTGGTCGAGAAAGCTTTCAATCAATAGGAAATTAAGTTTTCTTTTAAAATGCTTTTAACTTTTATCCAACAAATGAAGCTTTTGAAAATTATGGCCAAAATTGTAACTTTAGTTTCTGTACACTCTCCCCAAGAAACAAAAATTGTTGATTTTAAAATGTCTATAAAAAGCTTATTGTAACTCCGATTTGGTCGAGAAAGCTTTCAATCAATAGGTAATTAAGTTGTCTTTTAAAAGCTTTTTAACTTTTATCCAAATGAAGCTTTTGAAAATTATGGCCAAAATTGTAACTTTAGTTTCTGTACACTCTCCCCAAGAAACAAAAATTGTTGATTTTAAAATGTCTATAAAAAGCTTATTGTAACTCCGATTTGGTCGAGAAAGCTTTCAATCAATAGGAAATTAAGTTGTCTTTTAATTTTTTTTTTACTTTTATCCAACAAATGAAGCTTTTGAAAATTATGGCCAAAATTGTAACTTTAGTTTCTGTACACTCTCCCCAAGAAACTAAAATTTTTGATTTTAAAATGTCTATAAAAAGCTTATTGTAACTCCGATTTGGTCGAGAAAGCTTTCAATATATAGGAAATTAAGATGTCTTTAAAATGCTTTTTAATTTTTATCCAACAAATGAAGCTTTTGAAAATTATGGCCAAAATTGTAACTTTAGTTTCTGTACACTCTCCCCAAGAAACAAAAATTGTTGATTTTAAAATGTCTATAAAAAGCTTATTGTAACTCCGATTTGGTCGAGAAAGCTTTCAATCAATAGGAAATTAAGTTGTCTTTAAAATGCTTTTTAACTTTTATCCAACAAATGAAGCTTTTGAAAATTATGGCCAAAATTGTAACTTTAGTTTCTGTACACTCTCCCCAAGAAACAAAAATTGTTGATTTTAAAATGTCTATAAAAAGCTTATTGCAACTCCGATTTGGTCGAGAAAGCTTTCAATCAATAGGAAATTAAGTTGTCTTTTAAAATGCTTTTAACTTTTATCCAACAAATGAAGCTTTTGAAAATTATGGCCAAAATTGTAACTTTAGTTTCTGTACACTCTCCCCAAGAAACAAAAATTGTTGATTTTAAAATGTCTATAAAAAGCTTATTGTAACTCCGATTTGGTCGAGAAAGCTTTCAATCAATAGGTAATTAAGTTGTCTTTTAAAAGCTGTTTAACTTTTATCCAAATGAAGCTTTTGAAAATTATGGCCAAAATTGTAACTTTAGTTTCTGTACACTCTCCCAAAGAAACAAAAATTATTGATTTTAAAATGTCTATAAAAAGCTTATTGCAACTCCGATTTGGTCGAGAAAGCTTTCAATCAATAGGAAATTAAGTTGTCTTTTAAAATGCTTTTAACTTTTATCCAACAAATGAAGCTTTTGAAAATTATGGCCAAAATTGTAACTTTAGTTTCTGTACACTCTCCCCAAGAAACTAAAATTTTTGATTTTAAAATGTCTATAAAAAGCTTATTGTAACTCCGATTTGGTCGAGAAAGCTTTCAATATATAGGAAATTAAGTTGTCTTTAAAATGCTTTTTAATTTTTATCCAACAAATGAAGCTTTTGAAAATTATGGCCAAAATTGTAACTTTAGTTTCTGTACACTCTCCCCAAGAAACAAAAATTGTTGATTTTAAAATGTCTATAAAAAGCTTATTGTAACTCCGATTTGGTCGAGAAAGCTTTCAATCAATAGGAAATTAAGTTGTCTTTAAAATGCTTTTTAACTTTTATCCAACAAATGAAGCTTTTGAAAATTATGGCCAAAGTTGTAACTTTAGTTTCTGTACACTCTCCCCAAGAAACAAAAATTGTTGATTTTAAAATGTCTATAAAAAGCTTATTGCAACTCCGATTTGGTCGAGAAAGCTTTCAATCAATAGGAAATTAAGTTGTCTTTTAAAATGCTTTTAACTTTTATCCAACAAATGAAGCTTTTGAAAATTATGGCCAAAATTGTAACTTTAGTTTCTGTACACTCTCCCCAAGAAACAAAAATTGTTGATTTTAAAATGTCTATAAAAAGCTTATTGTAACTCCGATTTGGTCGAGAAAGCTTTCAATCAATAGGTAATTAAGTTGTCTTTTAAAAGCTTTTTAACTTTTATCCAAATGAAGCTTTTGAAAATTATGGCCAAAATTGTAACTTTAGTTTCTGTACACTCTCCCCAAGAAACAAAAATTGTTGATTTTAAAATGTCTATAAAAAGCTTATTGCAACTCCGATTTGGTCGAGAAAGCTTTCAATCAATAGGAAATTAAGTTGTCTTTTAAAATGCTTTTAACTTTTATCCAACAAATGAAGCTTTTGAAAATTATGGCCAAAATTGTAACTTTAGTTTCTGTACACTCTCCCCAAGAAACAAAAATTGTTGATTTTAAAATGTCTATAAAAAGCTTATTGTAACTCCGATTTGGTCGAGAAAGCTTTAAATCAATAGGTAATTAAGTTGTCTTTTAAAAGCTTTTTAACTTTTATCCAAATGAAGCTTTTGAAAATTATGGCCAAAATTGTAACTTTAGTTTCTGTACACTCTCCCCAAGAAACAAAAATTGTTGATTTTAAAATGTCTATAAAAAGCTTATTGTAACTCCGATTTGGTCGAGAAAGCTTTCAATCAATAGGAAATTAAGTTGTCTTTTAAAATACTTTTTTACTTTTATCCAACAAATGAAGCTTTTGAAAATTATGGCCAAAATTGTAACTTTAGTTTCTGTACACTCTCCCCAAGAAACTAAAATTTTTGATTTTAAAATGTCTATAAAAAGCTTATTGTAACTCCGATTTGGTCGAGAAAGCTTTCAATCAATAGGAAATTAAGTTGTCTTTAAAATGCTTTTTAATTTTTATCCAACAAATGAAGCTTTTGAAAATTATGGCCAAAATTGTAACTTTAGTTTCTGTACACTCTCCCCAAGAAACAAAAATTGTTGATTTTAAAATGTCTATAAAAAGCTTATTGTAACTCCGATTTGGTCGAGAAAGCTTTCAATCAATAGGAAATTAAGTTGTCTTTAAAATGCTTTTTAACTTTTATCCAACAAATGAAGCTTTTGAAAATTATGGCCAAAATTGTAACTTTAGTTTCTGTACACTCTCCCCAAGAAACAAAAATTGTTGATTTTAAAATGTCTATAAAAAGCTTATTGCAACTCCGATTTGGTCGAGAAAGCTTTCAATCAATAGGAAATTAAGTTGTCTTTTAAAATGCTTTTAACTTTTATCCAACAAATGAAGCTTTTGAAAATTATGGCCAAAATTGTAACTTTAGTTTCTGTACACTCTCCCCAAGAAACAAAAATTGTTGATTTTAAAATGTCTATAAAAAGCTTATTGTAACTCCGATTTGGTCGAGAAAGCTTTCAATCAATAGGTAATTAAGTTGTCTTTTAAAAGCTTTTTAACTTTTATCCAAATGAAGCTTTTGAAAATTATGGCCAAAATTGTAACTTTAGTTTCTATACACTCTCCCCAAGAAACAAAAATTGTTGATTTTAAAATGTCTATAAAAAGCTTATTGTAACTCCGATTTGGTCGAGAAAGCTTTCAATCAATAGGAAATTAAGTTGTCTTTTAATTTTTTTTTTACTTTTATCCAACAAATGAAGCTTTTGAAAATTATGGCCAAAATTGTAACTTTAGTTTCTGTACACTCTCCCCAAGAAACTAAAATTTTTGATTTTAAAATGTCTATAAAAAGCTTGTTGTAACTCCGATTTGGTCGAGAAAGCTTTCAATATATAGGAAATTAAGTTGTCTTTAAAATGCTTTTTAATTTTTATCCAACAAATGAAGCTTTTGAAAATTATGGCCAAAATTGTAACTTTAGTTTCTGTACACTCTCCCCAAGAAACAAAAATTGTTGATTTTAAAATGTCTATAAAAAGCTTATTGTAACTCCGATTTGGTCGAGAAAGCTTTCAATCAATAGGAAATTAAGTTGTCTTTAAAATGCTTTTTAACTTTTATCCAAATGAAGCTTTTGAAAATTATGGCCAAAATTGTAACTTTAGTTTCTGTACACTCTCCCCAAGAAACAAAAATTGTTGATTTTAAAATGTCTATAAAAAGCTTATTGCAACTCCGATTTGGTCGAGAAAGCTTTCAATCAATAGGAAATTAAGTTGTCTTTTAAAATGCTTTTAACTTTTATCCAACAAATGAAGCTTTTGAAAATTATGGCCAAAATTGTAACTTTAGTTTCTGTACACTCTCCCCAAGAAACAAAAATTGTTGATTTTAAAATGTCTATAAAAAGCTTATTGTAACTCCGATTTGGTCGAGAAAGCTTTCAATCAATAGGTAATTAAGTTGTCTTTTAAAAGCTTTTTAACTTTTATCCAAATGAAGCTTTTGAAAATTATGGCCAAAATTGTAACTTTAGTTTCTGTACACTCTCCCCAAGAAACAAAAATTGTTGATTTTAAAATGTCTATAAAAAGCTTATTGTAACTCCGATTTGGTCGAGAAAGCTTTCAATCAATAGGAAATTAAGTTGTCTTTTAATTTTTTTTTTACTTTTATCCAACAAATGAAGCTTTTGAAAATTATGGCCAAAATTGTAACTTTAGTTTCTGTACACTCTCCCCAAGAAACTAAAATTTTTGATTTTAAAATGTCTATAAAAAGCTTATTGTAACTCCGATTTGGTCGAGAAAGCTTTCAGTCAATTGGAAATTAAGTTGTCTTTAAAATGCTTTTTAATTTTTATCCAACAAATGAAGCTTTTGAAAATTATGGCCAAAATTGTAACTTTAGTTTCTGTACACTCTCCCCAAGAAACAAAAATTGTTGATTTTAAAATGTCTATAAAAAGCTTATTGTAACTCCGATTTGGTCGAGAAAGCTTTCAATCAATAGGAAATTAAGTTGTCTTTAAAATGCTTTTTAACTTTTATCCAACAAATGAAGCTTTTGAAAATTATGGCCAAAGTTGTAACTTTAGTTTCTGTACACTCTCCCCAAGAAACAAAAATTGTTGATTTTAAAATGTCTATAAAAAGCTTATTGCAACTCCGATTTGGTCGAGACAGCTTTCAATCAATAGGAAATTAAGTTGTCTTTTAAAATGCTTTTAACTTTTATCCAACAAATGAAGCTTTTGAAAATTATGGCCAAAATTGTAACTTTAGTTTCTGTACACTCTCCCCAAGAAACAAAAATTGTTGATTTTAAAATGTCTATAAAAAGCTTATTGTAACTCCGATTTGGTCGAGAAAGCTTTCAATCAATAGGTAATTAAGTTGTCTTTTAAAATGCTTTTAACTTTTATCCAAATGAAGCTTTTGAAAATTATGGCCAAAATTGTAACTTTAGTTTCTGTACACTCTCCCCAAGAAACAAAAATTGTTGATTTTAAAATGTCTATAAAAAGCTTATTGTAACTCCGATTTGGTCGAGAAAGCTTTCAATCAATAGGAAATTAAGTTGTCTTTTAAAATACTTTTTTACTTTTATCCAACAAATGAAGCTTTTGAAAATTATGGCCAAAATTGTAACTTTAGTTTCTGTACACTCTCCCCAAGAAACAAAAATTGTTGATTTTAAAATGTCTATAAAAAGCTTATTGTAACTCCGATTTGGTCGAGAAAGCTTTCAATCAATAGGAAATTAAGTTGTCTTTTAAAAGCTTTTTAACATTTATCCAACAAATGAAGCTTTTGAAAATTATGGCCAAAATTGTAACTTTAGTTTCTGTACACTCTCCCCAAGAAACAAAAATTGTTGATTTTAAAATGTTTATCCAACAAATGAAGCTTTTGAAAATTATGGCCAAAATTGTAACTTTAGTTTCTGTACACTCTCCCCAAGAAACAAAAATTGTTGATTTTAAAATGTCTATAAAAAGCTTATTGCAACTCCGATTTGGTCGAGAAAGCTTTCAATCAATAGGAAATTAAGTTGTCTTTTAAAATGCTTTTAACTTTTATCCAACAAATGAAGCTTTTGAAAATTATGGCCAAAATTGTAACTTTAGTTTCTGTACACTCTCCCCAAGAAACAAAAATTGTTGATTTTAAAATGTCTATAAAAAGCTTATTGTAACTCCGATTTGGTCGAGAAAGCTTTCAATCAATAGGTAATTAAGTTGTCTTTTAAAAGCTTTTTAACTTTTATCCAAATGAAGCTTTTGAAAATTATGGCCAAAATTGTAACTTTAGTTTCTGTACACTCTCCCCAAGAAACAAAAATTGTTGATTTTAAAATGTCTATAAAAAGCTTATTGTAACTCCGATTTGGTCGAGAAAGCTTTCAATCAATAGGAAATTAAGTTGTCTTTTAAAATACTTTTTTACTTTTATCCAACAAATGAAGCTTTTGAAAATTATGGCCAAAATTGTAACTTTAGTTTCTGTACACTCTCCCCAAGAAACAAAAATTGTTGATTTTAAAATGTCTATAAAAAGCTTATTGTAACTCCGATTTGGTCGAGAAAGCTTTCAATCAATAGGAAATTAAGTTGTCTTTTAAAAGCTTTTTAACTTTTATCCAACAAATGAAGCTTTTGAAAATTATGGCCAAAATTGTAACTTTAGTTTCTGTACACTCTCCCCAAGAAACAAAAATTGTTGATTTTAAAATGTCTATAAAAAGCTTATTGTAACTCCGATTTGGTCGAGAAAGCTTTCAATCAATAGGAAATTAAGTTGTCTTTTAATTTTTTTTTTAATTTTATCCAACAAATGAAGCTTTTGAAAATTATGGCCAAAATTGTAACTTTAGTTTCTGTACACTCTCCCCAAGAAACTAAAATTTTTGATTTTAAAATGTCTATAAAAAGCTTATTGTAACTCCGATTTGGTCGAGAAAGCTTTCAATATATAGGAAATTAAGTTGTCTTTAAAATGCTTTTTAATTTTTATCCAACAAATGAAGCTTTTGAAAATTATGGCCAAAATTGTAACTTTAGTTTCTGTACACTCTCCCCAAGAAACAAAAATTGTTGATTTTAAAATGTCTATAAAAAGCTTATTGTAACTCCGATTTGGTCGAGAAAGCTTTCAATCAATAGGAAATTAAGTTGTCTTTAAAATGCTTTTTAACTTTTATCCAACAAATGAAGCTTTTGAAAATTATGGCCAAAATTGTAACTTTAGTTTCTGTACACTCTCCCCAAGAAACAAAAATTGTTGATTTTAAAATGTCTATAAAAAGCTTATTGCAACTCCGATTTGGTCGAGAAAGCTTTCAATCAATAGGAAATTAAGTTGTCTTTTAAAATGCTTTTAACTTTTATCCAACAAATGAAGCTTTTGAAAATTATGGCCAAAATTGTAACTTTAGTTTCTGTACACTCTCCCCAAGAAACAAAAATTGTTGATTTTAAAATGTCTATAAAAAGCTTATTGTAACTCCGATTTGGTCGAGAAAGCTTTCAATCAATAGGTAATTAAGTTGTCTTTTAAAAGCTTTTTAACTTTTATCCAAATGAAGCTTTTGAAAATTATGGCCAAAATTGTAACTTTAGTTTCTGTACACTCTCCCCAAGAAACAAAAATTGTTGATTTTAAAATGTCTATAAAAAGCTTATTGTAACTCCGATTTGGTCGAGAAAGCTTTCAATCAATAGGAAATTAAGTTGTCTTTAAAATGCTTTTTAACTTTTATCCAACAAATGAAGCTTTTGAAAATTATGGCCAAAATTGTAACTTTAGTTTCTGTACACTCTCCCCAAGAAACTAAAATTTTTGATTTTAAAATGTCTATAAAAAGCTTATTGTAACTCCGATTTGGTCGAGAAAGCTTTCAATATATAGGAAATTAAGTTGTCTTTAAAATGCTTTTTAATTTTTATCCAACAAATGAAGCTTTTGAAAATTATGGCCAAAATTGTAACTTTAGTTTCTGTACACTCTCCCCAAGAAACAAAAATTGTTGATTTTAAAATGTCTATAAAAAGCTTATTGTAACTCCGATTTGGTCGAGAAAGCTTTCAATCAATAGGAAATTAAGTTGTCTTTTAAAATGCTTTTAACTTTTATCCAACAAATGAAGCTTTTGAAAATTATGGCCAAAATTGTAACTTTAGTTTCTGTACACTCTCCCCAAGAAACAAAAATTGTTGATTTTAAAATGTCTATAAAAAGCTTATTGTAACTCCGATTTGGTCGAGAAAGCTTTCAATCAATAGGTAATTAAGTTGTCTTTTAAAAGCTTTTTAACTTTTATCCAAATGAAGCTTTTGAAAATTATGGCCAAAATTGTAACTTTAGTTTCTGTACACTCTCCCCAAGAAACAAAAATTGTTGATTTTAAAATGTCTATAAAAAGCTTATTGTAACTCCGATTTGGTCGAGAAAGCTTTCAATCAATAGGAAATTAAGTTGTCTTTTAAAATACTTTTTTACTTTTATCCAACAAATGAAGCTTTTGAAAATTATGGCCAAAATTGTAACTTTAGTTTCTGTACACTCTCCCCAAGAAACAAAAATTGTTGATTTTAAAAGTCTATAAAAAGCTTATTGTAACTCCGATTTGGTCGAGAAAGCTTTCAATCAATAGGAAATTAAGTTGTCTTTTAAAAGCTTTTTAACTTTTATCCAACAAATGAAGCTTTTGAAAATTATGGCCAAAATTGTAACTTTAGTTTCTGTACACTCTCCCCAAGAAACAAAAATTGTTGATTTTAAAATGTTTATCCAACAAATGAAGCTTTTGAAAATTATGGCCAAAATTGTAACTTTAGTTTCTGTACACTCTCCCCAAGAAACAAAAATTGTTGATTTTAAAATGTCTATAAAAAGCTTATTGCAACTCCGATTTGGTCGAGAAAGCTTTCAATCAATAGGAAATTAAGTTGTCTTTTAAAATGCTTTTAACTTTTATCCAACAAATGAAGCTTTTGAAAATTATGGCCAAAATTGTAACTTTAGTTTCTGTACACTCTCCCCAAGAAACTAAAATTTTTGATTTTAAAATGTCTATAAAAAGCTTATTGTAACTCCGATTTGGTCGAGAAAGCTTTCAATATATAGGAAATTAAGTTGTCTTTAAAATGCTTTTTAATTTTTATCCAACAAATGAAGCTTTTGAAAATTATGGCCAAAATTGTAACTTTAGTTTCTGTACACTCTCCCCAAGAAACAAAAATTGTTGATTTTAAAATGTCTATAAAAAGCTTATTGTAACTCCGATTTGGTCGAGAAAGCTTTCAATCAATAGGAAATTAAGTTGTCTTTTAAAATGCTTTTAACTTTTATCCAACAAATGAAGCTTTTGAAAATTATGGCCAAAATTGTAACTTTAGTTTCTGTACACTCTCCCCAAGAAACAAAAATTGTTGATTTTAAAATGTCTATAAAAAGCTTATTGTAACTCCGATTTGGTCGAGAAAGCTTTCAATCAATAGGTAATTAAGTTGTCTTTTAAAAGCTTTTTAACTTTTATCCAAATGAAGCTTTTGAAAATTATGGCCAAAATTGTAACTTTAGTTTCTGTACACTCTCCCCAAGAAACAAAAATTGTTGATTTTAAAATGTCTATAAAAAGCTTATTGTAACTCCGATTTGGTCGAGAAAGCTTTCAATCAATAGGAAATTAAGTTGTCTTTTAAAATACTTTTTTACTTTTATCCAACAAATGAAGCTTTTGAAAATTATGGCCAAAATTGTAACTTTAGTTTCTGTACACTCTCCCCAAGAAACAAAAATTGTTGATTTTAAAAGTCTATAAAAAGCTTATTGTAACTCCGATTTGGTCGAGAAAGCTTTCAATCAATAGGAAATTAAGTTGTCTTTTAAAAGCTTTTTAACTTTTATCCAACAAATGAAGCTTTTGAAAATTATGGCCAAAATTGTAACTTTAGTTTCTGTACACTCTCCCCAAGAAACAAAAATTGTTGATTTTAAAATGTTTATCCAACAAATGAAGCTTTTGAAAATTATGGCCAAAATTGTAACTTTAGTTTCTGTACACTCTCCCCAAGAAACAAAAATTGTTGATTTTAAAATGTCTATAAAAAGCTTATTGCAACTCCGATTTGGTCGAGAAAGCTTTCAATCAATAGGAAATTAAGTTGTCTTTTAAAATGCTTTTAACTTTTATCCAACAAATGAAGCTTTTGAAAATTATGGCCAAAATTGTAACTTTAGTTTCTGTACACTCTCCCCAAGAAACAAAAATTGTTGATTTTAAAATGTCTATAAAAAGCTTATTGTAACTCCGATTTGGTCGAGAAAGCTTTCAATCAATAGGTAATTAAGTTGTCTTTTAAAAGCTTTTTAACTTTTATCCAAATGAAGCTTTTGAAAATTATGGCCAAAATTGTAACTTTAGTTTCTGTACACTCTCCCCAAGAAACAAAAATTGTTGATTTTAAAATGTCTATAAAAAGCTTATTGTAACTCCGATTTGGTCGAGAAAGCTTTCAATCAATAGGAAATTAAGTTGTCTTTTAAAATACTTTTTTACTTTTATCCAACAAATGAAGCTTTTGAAAATTATGGCCAAAATTGTAACTTTAGTTTCTGTACACTCTCCCCAAGAAACAAAAATTGTTGATTTTAAAATGTCTATAAAAAGCTTATTGTAACTCCGATTTGGTCGAGAAAGCTTTCAATCAATAGGAAATTAAGTTGTCTTTTAAAAGCTTTTTAACTTTTATCCAACAAATGAAGCTTTTGAAAATTATGGCCAAAATTGTAACTTTAGTTTCTGTACACTTTCCACAAGAAACAAAAATTGTTGATTTTAAAATGTCTATAAAAAGCTTATTGTAACTCCGATTTGGTCGAGAAAGCTTTCAATCAATAGGAAATTAAGTTGTCTTTTAATTTTTTTTTTAATTTTATCCAACAAATGAAGCTTTTGAAAATTATGGCCAAAATTGTAACTTTAGTTTCTGTACACTCTCCCCAAGAAACTAAAATTTTTGATTTTAAAATGTCTATAAAAAGCTTATTGTAACTCCGATTTGGTCGAGAAAGCTTTCAATATATAGGAAATTAAGTTGTCTTTAAAATGCTTTTTAATTTTTATCCAACAAATGAAGCTTTTGAAAATTATGGCCAAAATTGTAACTTTAGTTTCTGTACACTCTCCCCAAGAAACAAAAATTGTTGATTTTAAAATGTCTATAAAAAGCTTATTGTAACTCCGATTTGGTCGAGAAAGCTTTCAATCAATAGGAAATTAAGTTGTCTTTAAAATGCTTTTTAACTTTTATCCAACAAATGAAGCTTTTGAAAATTATGGCCAAAATTGTAACTTTAGTTTCTGTACACTCTCCCCAAGAAACAAACATTGTTGATTTTAAAATGTCTATAAAAAGCTTATTGCAACTCCGATTTGGTCGAGAAAGCTTTCAATCAATAGGAAATTAAGTTGTCTTTTAAAATGCTTTTAACTTTTATCCAACAAATGAAGCTTTTGAAAATTATGGCCAAAATTGTAACTTTAGTTTCTGTACACTCTCCCCAAGAAACAAAAATTGTTGATTTTAAAATGTCTATAAAAAGCTTATTGTAACTCCGATTTGGTCGAGAAAGCTTTCAATCAATAGGTAATTAAGTTGTCTTTTAAAAGCTTTTTAACTTTTATCCAAATGAAGCTTTTGAAAATTATGGCCAAAATTGTAACTTTAGTTTCTGTACACTCTCCCCAAGAAACAAAAATTGTTGATTTTAAAATGTCTATAAAAAGCTTATTGTAACTCCGATTTGGTCGAGAAAGCTTTCAATCAATAGGAAATTAAGTTGTCTTTTAAAATACTTTTTTACTTTTATCCAACAAATGAAGCTTTTGAAAATTATGGCCAAAATTGTAACTTTAGTTTCTGTACACTCTCCCCAAGAAACAAAAATTGTTGATTTTAAAATGTCTATAAAAAGCTTATTGTAACTCCGATTTGGTCGAGAAAGCTTTCAATCAATAGGAAATTAAGTTGTCTTTTAAAAGCTTTTTAACTTTTATCCAACAAATGAAGCTTTTGAAAATTATGGCCAAAATTGTAACTTTAGTTTCTGTACACTCACCCCAAGAAACAAAAATTGTTGATTTTAAAATGTCTATAAAAAGCTTATTGTAACTCCGATTTGGTCGAGAAAGCTTTCAATCAATAGGAAATTAAGTTGTCTTTTAATTTTTTTTTTACTTTTATCCAACAAATGAAGCTTTTGAAAATTATGGCCAAAATTGTAACTTTAGTTTCTGTACACTCTCCCCAAGAAACTAAAACTTTTGATTTTAAAATGTCTATAAAAAGCTTATTGTAACTCCGATTTGGTCGAGAAAGCTTTCAATCAATAGGAAATTAAGTTGTTTTTTAAAATGCTTTTTAACTTTTATCCAACAAATGAAGCTTTTGAAAATTATGGCCAAAATTGTAACTTTAGTTTCTGTACACTCTCCCCAAGAAACAAAAATTGTTGATTTTAAAATGTCTATAAAAAGCTTATTGTAACTCCGATTTGGTCGAGAAAGCTTTAAATCAATAGGTAATTAAGTTGTCTTTTAAAAGCTTTTTAACTTTTATCCAAATGAAGCTTTTGAAAATTATGGACAAAATTGTAACTTTAGTTTCTGTACACTCTCCCCAAGAAACAAAAATTGTTGATTTTAAAATGTCTATAAAAAGCTTATTGTAACTCCGATTTGGTCGAGAAAGCTTTCAATCAATAGGAAATTAAGTTGTCTTTAAAATGCTTTTTAACTTTTATCCAACAAATGAAGCTTTTGAAAATTATGGCCAAAATTGTAACTTTAGTTTCTGTACACTCTCCCCAAGAAACAAAAATTGTTGATTTTAAAATGTCTATAAAAAGCTTATTGTAACTCCGATTTGGTCGAGAAAGCTTTCAATCAATAGGAAATTAAGTTGTCTTTTAATTTTTTTTTACTTTTATCCAACAAATGAAGCTTTTGAAAATTATGGCCAAAATTGTAACTTTAGTTTCTGTACACTCTCCCCAAGAAACTAAAACTTTTGATTTTAAAATGTCTATAAAAAGCTTATTGTAACTCCGATTTGGTCGAGAAAGCTTTCAATCAATAGGAAATAAAGTTGTCTTTTAAAATGCTTTTTAACTTTTATCCAACAAATGAAGCTTTTGAAAATTATGGCCAAAATTGTAACTTTAGTTTCTGTACACTCTCCCCAAGAAACTAAAATTTTTGATTTTAAAATGTCTATAAAAAGCTTATTGTAACTCCGATTTGGTCGAGAAAGCTTTCAATCAATAGGAAATTAAGTTGTCTTTAAAATGCTTTTTAACTTTTATCCAACAAATGAAGCTTTTGAAAATTATGGCCAAAATTGTAACTTTAGTTTCTGTACACTCTCCCCAAGAAACTAAAATTGTTGATTTTAAAATGTCTATAAAAAGCTTATTGCAACTCCGATTTGGTCGAGAAAGCTTTCAATCAATAGGAAATTAAGTTGTCTTTTAAAATGCTTTTAACTTTTATCCAACAAATGAAGCTTTTGAAAATTATGGCCAAAATTGTAACTTTAGTTTCTGTACACTCTCCCCAAGAAACAAAAATTGTTGATTTTAAAATGTCTATAAAAAGCTTATTGTAACTCCGATTTGGTCGAGAAAGCTTTCAATCAATAGGTAATTAAGTTGTCTTTTAAAAGCTTTTTAACTTTTATCCAAATGAAGCTTTTGAAAATTATGGCCAAAATTGTAACTTTAGTTTCTGTACACTCTCCCCAAGAAACAAAAATTGTTGATTTTAAAATGTCTATAAAAAGCTTATTGTAACTCCGATTTGGTCGAGAAAGCTTTCAATCAATAGGAAATTAAGTTGTCTTTTAAAATACTTTTTTACTTTTATCCAACAAATGAAGCTTTTGAAAATTATGGCCAAAATTGTAACTTTAGTTTCTGTACACTCTCCCCAAGAAACAAAAATTGTTGATTTTAAAATGTCTATAAAAAGCTTATTGTAACTCCGATTTGGTCGAGAAAGCTTTCAATCAATAGGAAATTAAGTTGTCTTTTAAAAGCTTTTTAACTTTTATCCAACAAATGAAGCTTTTGAAAATTATGGCCAAAATTGTAACTTTAGTTTCTGTACACTCTCCCCAAGAAACAAAAATTGTTGATTTTAAAATGTCTATAAAAAGCTTATTGTAACTCCGATTTGGTCGAGAGAGCTTTCAATCAATAGGAAATTAAGTTGTCTTTTAATTTTTTTTTTACTTTTATCCAACAAATGAAGCTTTTGAAAATTATGGCCAAAATTGTAACTTTAGTTTCTGTACACTCTCCCCAAGAAACTAAAACTTTTGATTTTAAAATGTCTATAAAAAGCTTATTGTAACTCCGATTTGGTCGAGAAAGCTTTCAATCAATAGGAAATTAAGTTGTTTTTTAAAATGCTTTTTAACTTTTATCCAACAAATGAAGCTTTTGAAAATTATGGCCAAAATTGTAACTTTAGTTTCTGTACACTCTCCCCAAGAAACAAAAATTGTTGATTTTAAAATGTCTATAAAAAGCTTATTGTAACTCCGATTTGGTCGAGAAAGCTTTCAATCAATAGGTAATTAAGTTGTCTTTTAAAAGCTTTTTAACTTTTATCCAAATGAAGCTTTTGAAAATTATGGCCAAAATTGTAACTTTAGTTTCTGTACACTCTCCCCAAGAAATAAAAATTGTTGATTTTAAAATGTCTATAAAAAGCTTATTGTAACTCCGATTTGGTCGAGAAAGCTTTCAATCAATAGGAAATTAAGTTGTCTTTAAAATGCTTTTTAACTTTTATCCAACAAATGAAGCTTTTGAAAATTATGGCCAAAATTGTAACTTTAGTTTCTGTACACTCTCCCCAAGAAACAAAAATTGTTGATTTTAAAATGTCTATAAAAAGCTTATTGTAACTCCGATTTGGTCGAGAAAGCTTTCAATCAATAGGAAATTAAGTTGTCTTTTAATTTTTTTTTTACTTTTATCCAACAAATGAAGCTTTTGAAAATTATGGCCAAAATTGTAACTTTAGTTTCTGTACACTCTCCCCAAGAAACTAAAACTTTTGATTTTAAAATGTCTATAAAAAGCTTATTGTAACTCCGATTTGGTCGAGAAAGCTTTCAATCAATAGGAAATTAAGTTGTCTTTTAAAATGCTTTTTAACTTTTATCCAACAAATGAAGCTTTTGAAAATTATGGCCAAAATTGTAACTTTAGTTTCTGTACACTCTCCCCAAGAAACTAAAATTTTTGATTTTAAAATGTCTATAAAAAGCTTGTTGTAACTCCGATTTGGTCGAGAAAGCTTTCAATCAATAGGAAATTAAGTTGTCTTTAAAATGCTTTTTAACTTTTATCCAACAAATGAAGCTTTTGAAAATTATGGCCAAAATTGTAACTTTAGTTTCTGTACACTCTCCCCAAGAAACAAAAATTGTTGATTTTAAAATGTCTATAAAAAGCTTATTGCAACTCCGATTTGGTCGAGAAAGCTTTCAATCAATAGGAAATTAAGTTGTCTTTTAAAATGCTTTTAACTTTTATCCAACAAATGAAGCTTTTGAAAATTATGGCCAAAATTGTAACTTTAGTTTCTGTACACTCTCCCCAAGAAACAAAAATTGTTGATTTTAAAATGTCTATAAAAAGCTTATTGTAACTCCGATTTGGTCGAGAAACCTTTCAATCAATAGGTAATTAAGTTGTCTTTTAAAAGCTTTTTAACTTTTATCCAAATGAAGCTTTTGAAAATTATGGCCAAAATTGTAACTTTAGTTTCTGTACACTCTCCCCAAGAAACAAAAATTGTTGATTTTAAAATGTCTATAAAAAGCTTATTGTAACTCCGATTTGGTCGAGAAAGCTTTCAATCAATAGGAAATTAAGTTGTCTTTTAAAATACTTTTTTACTTTTATCCAACAAATGAAGCTTTTGAAAATTATGGCCAAAATTGTAACTTTAGTTTCTGTACACTCTCCCCAAGAAACAAAAATTGTTGATTTTAAAATGTCTATAAAAAGCTTATTGTAACTCCGATTTGGTCGAGAAAGCTTTCAATCAATAGGAAATTAAGTTGTCTTTTAAAAGCTTTTTAACTTTTATCCAACAAATGAAGCTTTTGAAAATTATGGCCAAAATTGTAACTTTAGTTTCTGTACACTCTCCCCAAGAAACAAAAATTGTTGATTTTAAAATGTCTATAAAAAGCTTATTGTAACTCCGATTTGGTCGAGAAAGCTTTCAATCAATAGGAAATTAAGTTGTCTTTTAATTTTTTTTTTACTTTTATCCAACAAATGAAGCTTTTGAAAATTATGGCCAAAATTGTAACTTTAGTTTCTGTACACTCTCCCCAAGAAACTAAAATTTTTGATTTTAAAATGTCTATAAAAAGCTTATTGTAACTCCGATTTGGTCGAGAAAGCTTTCAATATATAGGAAATTAAGTTGTCTTTAAAATGCTTTTTAACTTTTATCCAACAAATGAAGCTTTTGAAAATTATGGCCAAAATTGTAACTTTAGTTTCTGTACACTCTCCCCAAGAAACAAAAATTGTTGATTTTAAAATGTCTATAAAAAGCTTATTGTAACTCCGATTTGGTCGAGAAAGCTTTCAATCAATAGGAAATTAAGTTGTCTTTAAAATGCTTTTTAACTTTTATCCAACAAATGAAGCTTTTGAAAATTATGGCCAAAATTGTAACTTTAGTTTCTGTACACCCTCCCCAAGAAACAAAAATTGTTGATTTTAAAATGTCTATAAAAAGCTTATTGTAACTCCGATTTGGTCGAGAAAGCTTTCAATCAATAGGAAATTAAGTTGTCTTTTAAAATGCTTTTTAACTTTTATCCAACAAATGAAGCTTTTGAAAATTATGGCCAAAATTGTAACTTTAGTTTCTGTACACTCTCCCCAAGAAACTAAAATTTTTGATTTTAAAATGTCTATAAAAAGCTTATTGTAACTCCGATTTGGTCGAGAAAGCTTTCAATATATAGGAAATTAAGTTGTCTTTAAAATGCTTTTTAATTTTTATCCAACAAATGAAGCTTTTGAAAATTATGGCCAAAATTGTAACTTTAGTTTCTGTACACTCTCCCCAAGAAACAAAAATTGTTGATTTTAAAATGTCTATAAAAAGCTTATTGTAACTCCGATTTGGTCGAGAAAGCTTTCAATCAATAGGAAATTAAGTTGTCTTTAAAATGCTTTTTAACTTTTATCCAACAAATGAAGCTTTTGAAAATTATGGCCAAAATAGTAACTTTAGTTTCTGTACACTCTCCCCAAGAAACAAAAATTGTTGATTTTAAAATGTCTATAAAAAGCTTATTGCAACTCCGATTTGGTCGAGAAAGCTTTCAATCAATAGGAAATTAAGTTGTCTTTTAAAATGCTTTTAACTTTTATCCAACAAATGAAGCTTTTGAAAATTATGGCCAAAATTGTAACTTTAGTTTCTGTACACTCTCCCCAAGAAACAAAAATTGTTGATTTTAAAATGTCTATAAAAAGCTTATTGTAACTCCGATTTGGTCGAGAAAGCTTTCAATCAATAGGAAATTAAGTTGTCTTTTAAAAGCTTTTTAACTTTTATCCAAATGAAGCTTTTGAAAATTATGGCCAAAATTGTAACTTTAGTTTCTGTACACTCTCCCCAAGAAACAAAAATTTTTGATTTTAAAAAGTCTATAAAAAGCTTATTGTAACTCCGATTTGGTCGAGAAAGCTTTCAATCAATAGGAAATTAAGTTGTCTTTTAAAATACTTTTTTACTTTTATCCAACAAATGAAGCTTTTGAAAATTATGGCCAAAATTGTAACTTTAGTTTCTGTACACTCTCCCCAAGAAACAAAAATTGTTGATTTTAAAATGTCTATAAAAAGCTTATTGTAACTCCGATTTGGTCGAGAAAGCTTTCAATCAATAGGAAATTAAGTTGTCTTTAAAATGCTTTTTAACTTTTATCCAACAAATGAAGCTTTTGAAAATTATGGCCAAAATTGTAACTTTAGTTTCTGTACACTCTCCCCAAGAAACAAAAATTGTTGATTTTAAAATGTCTATAAAAAGCTTATTGTAACTCCGATTTGGTCGAGAAAGCTTTCAATCAATAGGAAATTAAGTTGTCTTTTAATTTTTTTTTTACTTTTATCCAACAAATGAAGCTTTTGAAAATTATGGCCAAAATTGTAACTTTAGTTTCTGTACACTCTCCCCAAGAAACTAAAACTTTTGATTTCAAAATGTCTATAAAAAGCTTATTGTAACTCCGATTTGGTCGAGAAAGCTTTCAATCAATAGGAAATTAAGTTGTCTTTTAAAATGCTTTTTAACTTTTATCCAGCAAATGAAGCTTTTGAAAATTATGGCCAAAATTGTAACTTTAGTTTCTGTACACTCTCCCCAAGAAACTAAAATTTTTGATTTTAAAATGTCTATAAAAAGCTTATTGTAACTCCGATTTGGTCGAGAAAGCTTTCAATATATAGGAAATTAAGTTGTCTTTAAAATGCTTTTTAATTTTTATTCAACAAATGAAGCTTTTGAAAATTATGGCCAAAATTGTAACTTTAGTTTCTGTACACTCTCCCCAAGAAACAAAAATTGTTGATTTTAAAATGTCTATAAAAAGCTTATTGTAACTCCGATTTGGTCGAGAAAGCTTTCAATCAATAGGAAATTAAGTTGTCTTTAAAATGCTTTTTAACTTTTATCCAACAAATGAAGCTTTTGAAAATTATGGCCAAAATTGTAACTTTAGTTTCTGTACACTCTCCCCAAGAAACAAAAATTGTTGATTTTAAAATGTCTATAAAAAGCTTATTGCAACTCCGATTTAGTCGAGAAAGCTTTCAATCAATAGGAAATTAAGTTGTCTTTTAAAATGCTTTTAACTTTTATCCAACAAATGAAGCTTTTGAAAATTATGGCCAAAATTGTAACTTTAGTTTCTGTACACTCTCCCCAAGAAACTAAAACTTTTGATTTTAAAATGTCTATAAAAAGCTTATTGTAACTCCGATTTGGTCGAGAAAGCTTTCAATCAATAGGAAATTAAGTTGTCTTTTAAAATGCTTTTTAACTTTTATCCAACAAATGAAGCTTTTGAGAATTATGGCCAAAATTGTAACTTTAGTTTCTGTACACTCTCCCCAAGAAACAAAAATTGTTGATTTTAAAATGTCTATAAAAAGCTTATTGTAACTCCGATTTGGTCGAGAAAGCTTTCAATCAATAGGAAATTAAGTTGTCTTTAAAATGCTTTTTAACTTTTATCCAACAAATGAAGCTTTTGAAAATTATGGCCAAAATTGTAACTTTAGTTTCTGTACACTCTCCCCAAGAAACAAAAATTGTTGATTTTAAAATGTCTATAAAAAGCTTATTGTAACTCCGATTTGGTCGAGAAAGCTTTCAATCAGTAGGAAATTAAGTTGTCTTTTAATTTTTTTTTTACTTTTATCCAACAAATGAAGCTTTTGAAAATTATGGCAAAAATTGTAACTTTAGTTTCTGTACACTCTCCCCAAGAAACTAAAATTTTTGATTTTAAAATGTCTATAAAAAGCTTATTGTAACTCCGATTTGGTCGAGAAAGCTTTCAATATATAGGAAATTAAGTTGTCTTTAAAATGCTTTTTAACTTTTATCCAACAAATGAAGCTTTTGAAAATTATGGCCAAAATTGTAACTTTAGTTTCTGTACACTCTCCCCAAGAAACAAAAATTGTTGATTTTAAAATGTCTATAAAAAGCTTATTGTAACTCCGATTTGGTCGAGAAAGCTTTCAATCAATAGGAAATTAAGTTGTCTTTAAAATGCTTTTTAACTTTTATCCAACAAATGAAGCTTTTGAAAATTATGGAAAAAATTGTAACTTTAGTTTCTGTACACTCTCCCCAAGAAACAAAAATTGTTGATTTTAAAATGTCTATAAAAAGCTTATTGCAACTCCGATTTGGTCGAGAAAGCTTTCAATCAATAGGAAATTAAGTTGTCTTTTAAAATGCTTTTAACTTTTATCCAACAAATGAAGCTTTTGAAAATTATGGCCAAAATTGTAACTTTAGTTTCTGTACACTCTCCCCAAGAAACAAAAATTGTTGATTTTAAAATGTCTATAAAAAGCTTATTGTAACTCCGATTTGGTCGAGAAAGCTTTCAATCAATAGGTAATTAAGTTGTCTTTTAAAAGCTTTTTAACTTTTATCCAAATGAAGCTTTTGAAAATTATGGCCAAAATTGTAACTTTAGTTTCTGTACACTCTCCCCAAGAAACAAAAATTGTTGATTTTAAAATGTCTATAAAAAGCTTATTGTAACTCCGATTTGGTCGAGAAAGCTTTCAATCAATAGGAAATTAAGTTGTCTTTTAAAATACTTTTTTACTTTTATCCAACAAATGAAGCTTTTGAAAATTATGGCCAAAATTGTAACTTTAGTTTCTGTACACTCTCCCCAAGAAACAAAAATTGTTGATTTTAAAATGTCTATAAAAAGCTTATTGTAACTCCGATTTGGTCGAGAAAGCTTTCAATCAATAGGAAATTAAGTTGTCTTTTAAAAGCTTTTTAACTTTTATCCAACAAATGAAGCTTTTGAAAATTATGGCCAAAATTGTAACTTTAGTTACTGTACACTCTCCCCAAGAAACAAAAATTGTTGATTTTAAAATGTCTATAAAAAGCTTATTGTAACTCCGATTTGGTCGAGAAAGCTTTCAATCAATAGGAAATTAAGTTGTCTTTAAAATGCTTTTTAACTTTTATCCAACAAATGAAGCTTTTGAAAATTATGGCCAAAATTGTAACTTTAGTTTCTGTACACTCTCCCCAAGAAACTAAAACTTTTGATTTTAAAATGTCTATAAAAAGCTTATTGTAACTCCGATTTGGTCGAGAAAGCTTTCAATCAGTAGGAAATTAAGTTGTCTTTTAATTTTTTTTTTACTTTTATCCAACAAATGAAGCTTTTGAAAATTATGGCCAAAATTGTAACTTTAGTTTCTGTACACTCTCCCCGAGAAACAAAAATTTTTGATTTTAAAATGTCTATAAAAAGCTTATTGTAACTCCGATTTGGTCGAGAAAGCTTTCAATATATAGGAAATTAAGTTGTCTTTAAAATGCTTTTTAACTTTTATCCAACAAATGAAGCTTTTGAAAATTATGGCCAAAATTGTAACTTTAGTTTCTGTACACTCTCCCCAAGAAACAAAAATTGTTGATTTTAAAATGTCTATAAAAAGCTTATTGTAACTCCGATTTGGTCGAGAAAGCTTTCAATCAATAGGAAATTAAGTTGTCTTTAAAATGCTTTTTAACTTTTATCCAACAAATGAAGCTTTTGAAAATTATGGCCAAAATTGTAACTTTAGTTTCTGTACACTCTCCCCAAGAAACTAAAACTTTTGATTTTAAAATGTCTATAAAAAGCTTATTGTAACTCCGATTTGGTCGAGAAAGCTTTCAATCAGTAGGAAATTAAGTTGTCTTTTAATTTTTTTTTTACTTTTATCCAACAAATGAAGCTTTTGAAAATTATGGCCAAAATTGTAACTTTAGTTTCTGTACACTCTCCCCGAGAAACAAAAATTTTTGATTTTAAAATGTCTATAAAAAGCTTATTGTAACTCCGATTTGGTCGAGAAAGCTTTCAATATATAGGAAATTAAGTTGTCTTTAAAATGCTTTTTAACTTTTATCCAACAAATGAAGCTTTTGAAAATTATGGCCAAAATTGTAACTTTAGTTTCTGTACACTCTCCCCAAGAAACAAAAATTGTTGATTTTAAAATGTCTATAAAAAGCTTATTGTAACTCCGATTTGGTCGAGAAAGCTTTCAATCAATAGGAAATTAAGTTGTCTTTAAAATGCTTTTTAACTTTTATCCAACAAATGAAGCTTTTGAAAATTATGGAAAAAATTGTAACTTTAGTTTCTGTACACTCTCCCCAAGAAACAAAAATTGTTGATTTTAAAATGTCTATAAAAAGCTTATTGCAACTCCGATTTGGTCGAGAAAGCTTTCAATCAATAGGAAATTAAGTTGTCTTTTAAAATGCTTTTAACTTTTATCCAACAAATGAAGCTTTTGAAAATTATGGCCAAAATTGTAACTTTAGTTTCTGTACACTCTCCCCAAGAAACAAAAATTGTTGATTTTAAAATGTCTATAAAAAGCTTATTGTAACTCCGATTTGGTCGAGAAAGCTTTCAATCAATAGGTAATTAAGTTGTCTTTTAAAAGCTTTTTAACTTTTATCCAAATGAAGCTTTTGAAAATTATGGCCAAAATTGTAACTTTAGTTTCTGTACACTCTCCCCAAGAAACAAAAATTGTTGATTTTAAAATGTCTATAAAAAGCTTATTGTAACTCCGATTTGGTCGAGAAAGCTTTCAATCAATAGGAAATTAAGTTGTCTTTTAAAATACTTTTTTACTTTTATCCAACAAATGAAGCTTTTGAAAATTATGGCCAAAATTGTAACTTTAGTTTCTGTACACTCTCCCCAAGAAACAAAAATTGTTGATTTTAAAATGTCTATAAAAAGCTTATTGTAACTCCGATTTGGTCGAGAAAGCTTTCAATCAATAGGAAATTAAGTTGTCTTTAAAATACTTTTTAACTTTTATCCAACAAATGAAGCTTTTGAAAATTATGGCCAAAATTGTAACTTTAGTTACTGTACACTCTCCCCAAGAAACAAAAATTGTTGATTTTAAAATGTCTATAAAAAGCTTATTGTAACTCCGATTTGGTCGAGAAAGCTTTCAATCAATAGAAAATTAAGTTGTCTTTAAAATGCTTTTTAACTTTTATCCAACAAATGAAGCTTTTGAAAATTATGGCCAAAATTGTAACTTTAGTTTCTGTACACTCTCCCCAAGAAACTAAAACTTTTGATTTTAAAATGTCTATAAAAAGCTTATTGTAACTCCGATTTGGTCGAGAAAGCTTTCAATCAATAGGAAATTAAGTTGTTTTTTAAAATGCTTTTTAACTTTTATCCAACAAATGAAGCTTTTGAAAATTATGGCCAAAATTGTAACTTTAGTTTCTGTACACTCTCCCCAAGAAACAAAAAATTTTGATTTTAAAATGTCTATAAATGTAATTAAGTTGTCTTTTAAAATGCTTTTTAACTTTTATCCAACAAATGAAGCTTTTGAAAATTATGGCCAAAATTGTAACTTTAGTTTCTGTACACTCTCCCCAAGAAACAAAAATTTTTGATTTTAAAATGTCTATAAAAAGCTTATTGTAACTCCGATTTGGTCGAGAAAGCTTTCAATCAATAGGAAATTAAGTTGTTTTTTAAAATGCTTTTTAACTTTTATCCAACAAATGAAGCTTTTGAAAATTATGGCCAAAATTGTAACTTTAGTTTCTGTACACTCTCCCCAAGAAACAAAAAATTTTGATTTTAAAATGTCTATAAAAAGCTTATTGTAACTCCGATTTGGTCGAGAAAGCTTTCAATCAATAGGAAATTAAGTTGTCTTTTAAAATACATATTTACTTTTATCCAACAAATGAAGCTTTTGAAAATTATGGCCAAAATTGTAACTTTAGTTTCTGTACACTCTCCCCAAGAAACTAAAATTTTTGATTTTAAAATGTCTATAAAAAGCTTATTGTAACTCCGATTTGGTCGAGAAAGCTTTCAATCAATAGGAAATTAAGTTGTCTTTTAAAAGCTTTTTAACTTTTATCCAACAAATGAAGCTTTTGAAAATTATGGCCAAAATTGTAACTTTAGTTTCTGTACACTCTCCCCAAGAAACAAAAATTGTTGATTTTAAAATGTCTATAAAAAGCTTATTGTAACTCCGATTTGGTCGAGAAAGCTTTCAATCAATAGGAAATTAAGTTGTCTTTTAAAAGCTTTTTAACTTTTATCCAAATGAAGCTTTTGAAAATTATGGCCAAAATTGTAACTTTAGTTTCTGTACACTCTCCCCAAGAAACAAAAATTGTTGATTTTAAAATGTCTATAAAAAGCTTATTGTAACTCCGATTTGGTCGAGAAAGCTTTCAATCAATAGGAAATTAAGTTGTCTTTTAAAATACTTTTTTACTTTTATCCAACAAATGAAGCTTTTGAAAATTATGGCCAAAATTGTAACTTTAGTTTCTGTACACTCTCCCCAAGAAACAAAAATTGTTGATTTTAAAATGTCTATAAAAAGCTTATTGTAACTCCGATTTGGTCGAGAAAGCTTTCAATCAATAGGAAATTAAGTTGTCTTTTAAAATACTTTTTTACTTTTATCCAACAAATGAAGCTTTTGAAAATTATGGCCAAAATTGTAACTTTAGTTTCTGTACACTCTCCCCAAGAAACAAAAATTGTTGATTTTAAAATGTCTATAAAAAGCTTATTGTAACTCCGATTTGGTCGAGAAAGCTTTCAATCAATAGGAAATTAAGTTGTCTTTAAAATACTTTTTAACTTTTATCCAACAAATGAAGCTTTTGAAAATTATGGCCAAAATTGTAACTTTAGTTACTGTACACTCTCCCCAAGAAACAAAAATTGTTGATTTTAAAATGTCTATAAAAAGCTTATTGTAACTCCGATTTGGTCGAGAAAGCTTTCAATCAATAGAAAATTAAGTTGTCTTTAAAATGCTTTTTAACTTTTATCCAACAAATGAAGCTTTTGAAAATTATGGCCAAAATTGTAACTTTAGTTTCTGTACACTCTCCCCAAGAAACTAAAACTTTTGATTTTAAAATGTCTATAAAAAGCTTATTGTAACTCCGATTTGGTCGAGAAAGCTTTCAATCAATAGGAAATTAAGTTGTTTTTTAAAATGCTTTTTAACTTTTATCCAACAAATGAAGCTTTTGAAAATTATGGCCAAAATTGTAACTTTAGTTTCTGTACACTCTCCCCAAGAAACAAAAAATTTTGATTTTAAAATGTCTATAAATGTAATTAAGTTGTCTTTTAAAATGCTTTTTAACTTTTATCCAACAAATGAAGCTTTTGAAAATTATGGCCAAAATTGTAACTTTAGTTTCTGTACACTCTCCCCAAGAAACAAAAATTTTTGATTTTAAAATGTCTATAAAAAGCTTATTGTAACTCCGATTTGGTCGAGAAAGCTTTCAATCAATAGGAAATTAAGTTGTTTTTTAAAATGCTTTTTAACTTTTATCCAACAAATGAAGCTTTTGAAAATTATGGCCAAAATTGTAACTTTAGTTTCTGTACACTCTCCCCAAGAAACAAAAAATTTTGATTTTAAAATGTCTATAAAAAGCTTATTGTAACTCCGATTTGGTCGAGAAAGCTTTCAATCAATAGGAAATTAAGTTGTCTTTTAAAATACATATTTACTTTTATCCAACAAATGAAGCTTTTGAAAATTATGGCCAAAATTGTAACTTTAGTTTCTGTACACTCTCCCCAAGAAACTAAAATTTTTGATTTTAAAATGTCTATAAAAAGCTTATTGTAACTCCGATTTGGTCGAGAAAGCTTTCAATCAATAGGAAATTAAGTTGTCTTTTAAAAGCTTTTTAACTTTTATCCAACAAATGAAGCTTTTGAAAATTATGGCCAAAATTGTAACTTTAGTTTCTGTACACTCTCCCCAAGAAACAAAAATTGTTGATTTTAAAATGTCTATAAAAAGCTTATTGTAACTCCGATTTGGTCGAGAAAGCTTTCAATCAATAGGAAATTAAGTTGTCTTTTAAAAGCTTTTTAACTTTTATCCAAATGAAGCTTTTGAAAATTATGGCCAAAATTGTAACTTTAGTTTCTGTACACTCTCCCCAAGAAACAAAAATTGTTGATTTTAAAATGTCTATAAAAAGCTTATTGTAACTCCGATTTGGTCGAGAAAGCTTTCAATCAATAGGAAATTAAGTTGTCTTTTAAAATACTTTTTTACTTTTATCCAACAAATGAAGCTTTTGAAAATTATGGCCAAAATTGTAACTTTAGTTTCTGTACACTCTCCCCAAGAAACAAAAATTGTTGATTTTAAAATGTCTATAAAAAGCTTATTGTAACTCCGATTTGGTCGAGAAAGCTTTCAATCAATAGGAAATTAAGTTGTCTTTTAAAAGCTTTTTAACTTTTATCCAACAAATGAAGCTTTTGAAAATTATGGCCAAAATTGTAACTTTAGTTACTGTACACTCTCCCCAAGAAACAAAAATTGTTGATTTTAAAATGTCTATAAAAAGCTTATTGTAACTCCGATTTGGTCGAGAAAGCTTTCAATCAATAGGAAATTAAGTTGTCTTTAAAATGCTTTTTAACTTTTATCCAACAAATGAAGCTTTTGAAAATTATGGCCAAAATTGTAACTTTAGTTTCTGTACACTCTCCCCAAGAAACTAAAACTTTTGATTTTAAAATGTCTATAAAAAGCTTATTGTAACTCCGATTTGGTCGAGAAAGCTTTCAATCAGTAGGAAATTAAGTTGTCTTTTAATTTTTTTTTTACTTTTATCCAACAAATGAAGCTTTTGAAAATTATGGCCAAAATTGTAACTTTAGTTTCTGTACACTCTCCCCGAGAAACAAAAATTTTTGATTTTAAAATGTCTATAAAAAGCTTATTGTAACTCCGATTTGGTCGAGAAAGCTTTCAATATATAGGAAATTAAGTTGTCTTTAAAATGCTTTTTAACTTTTATCCAACAAATGAAGCTTTTGAAAATTATGGCCAAAATTGTAACTTTAGTTTCTGTACACTCTCCCCAAGAAACAAAAATTGTTGATTTTAAAATGTCTATAAAAAGCTTATTGTAACTCCGATTTGGTCGAGAAAGCTTTCAATCAATAGGAAATTAAGTTGTCTTTAAAATGCTTTTTAACTTTTATCCAACAAATGAAGCTTTTGAAAATTATGGAAAAAATTGTAACTTTAGTTTCTGTACACTCTCCCCAAGAAACAAAAATTGTTGATTTTAAAATGTCTATAAAAAGCTTATTGCAACTCCGATTTGGTCGAGAAAGCTTTCAATCAATAGGAAATTAAGTTGTCTTTTAAAAGCTTTTTAACTTTTATCCAACAAATGAAGCTTTTGAAAATTATGGCCAAAATTGTAACTTTAGTTTCTGTACACTCTCCCCAAGAAACAAAAATTGTTGATTTTAAAATGTCTATAAAAAGCTTATTGTAACTCCGATTTGGTCGAGAAAGCTTTCAATCAATAGGTAATTAAGTTGTCTTTTAAAAGCTTTTTAACTTTTATCCAAATGAAGCTTTTGAAAATTATGGCCAAAATTGTAACTTTAGTTTCTGTACACTCTCCCCAAGAAACAAAAATTGTTGATTTTAAAATGTCTATAAAAAGCTTATTGTAACTCCGATTTGGTCGAGAAAGCTTTCAATCAATAGGAAATTAAGTTGTCTTTTAAAATACTTTTTTACTTTTATCCAACAAATGAAGCTTTTGAAAATTATGGCCAAAATTGTAACTTTAGTTTCTGTACACTCTCCCCAAGAAACAAAAATTGTTGATTTTAAAATGTCTATAAAAAGCTTATTGTAACTCCGATTTGGTCGAGAAAGCTTTCAATCAATAGGAAATTAAGTTGTCTTTAAAATACTTTTTAACTTTTATCCAACAAATGAAGCTTTTGAAAATTATGGCCAAAATTGTAACTTTAGTTACTGTACACTCTCCCCAAGAAACAAAAATTGTTGATTTTAAAATGTCTATAAAAAGCTTATTGTAACTCCGATTTGGTCGAGAAAGCTTTCAATCAATAGAAAATTAAGTTGTCTTTAAAATGCTTTTTAACTTTTATCCAACAAATGAAGCTTTTGAAAATTATGGCCAAAATTGTAACTTTAGTTTCTGTACACTCTCCCCAAGAAACTAAAACTTTTGATTTTAAAATGTCTATAAAAAGCTTATTGTAACTCCGATTTGGTCGAGAAAGCTTTCAATCAATAGGAAATTAAGTTGTTTTTTAAAATGCTTTTTAACTTTTATCCAACAAATGAAGCTTTTGAAAATTATGGCCAAAATTGTAACTTTAGTTTCTGTACACTCTCCCCAAGAAACAAAAAATTTTGATTTTAAAATGTCTATAAATGTAATTAAGTTGTCTTTTAAAATGCTTTTTAACTTTTATCCAACAAATGAAGCTTTTGAAAATTATGGCCAAAATTGTAACTTTAGTTTCTGTACACTCTCCCCAAGAAACAAAAATTTTTGATTTTAAAATGTCTATAAAAAGCTTATTGTAACTCCGATTTGGTCGAGAAAGCTTTCAATCAATAGGAAATTAAGTTGTTTTTTAAAATGCTTTTTAACTTTTATCCAACAAATGAAGCTTTTGAAAATTATGGCCAAAATTGTAACTTTAGTTTCTGTACACTCTCCCCAAGAAACAAAAAATTTTGATTTTAAAATGTCTATAAAAAGCTTATTGTAACTCCGATTTGGTCGAGAAAGCTTTCAATCAATAGGAAATTAAGTTGTCTTTTAAAATACATATTTACTTTTATCCAACAAATGAAGCTTTTGAAAATTATGGCCAAAATTGTAACTTTAGTTTCTGTACACTCTCCCCAAGAAACTAAAATTTTTGATTTTAAAATGTCTATAAAAAGCTTATTGTAACTCCGATTTGGTCGAGAAAGCTTTCAATCAATAGGAAATTAAGTTGTCTTTTAAAAGTTTTTTAACTTTTATCCAACAAATGAAGCTTTTGAAAATTATGGCCAAAATTGTAACTTTAGTTTCTGTACACTCTCCCCAAGAAACAAAAATTGTTGATTTTAAAATGTCTATAAAAAGCTTATTGTAACTCCGATTTGGTCGAGAAAGCTTTCAATCAATAGGAAATTAAGTTGTCTTTTAAAAGCTTTTTAACTTTTATCCAAATGAAGCTTTTGAAAATTATGGCCAAAATTGTAACTTTAGTTTCTGTACACTCTCCCCAAGAAACAAAAATTGTTGATTTTAAAATGTCTATAAAAAGCTTATTGTAACTCCGATTTGGTCGAGAAAGCTTTCAATCAATAGGAAATTAAGTTGTCTTTTAAAATACTTTTTTACTTTTATCCAACAAATGAAGCTTTTGAAAATTATGGCCAAAATTGTAACTTTAGTTTCTGTACACTCTCCCCAAGAAACAAAAATTGTTGATTTTAAAATGTCTATAAAAAGCTTATTGTAACTCCGATTTGGTCGAGAAAGCTTTCAATCAATAGGAAATTAAGTTGTCTTTTAAAAGCTTTTTAACTTTTATCCAACAAATGAAGCTTTTGAAAATTATGGCCAAAATTGTAACTTTAGTTTCTGTACACTCTCCCCAAGAAACAAAAATTGTTGATTTTAAAATGTCTATAAAAAGCTTATTGTAACTCCGATTTGGTCAAGAAAGCTTTCAATCAATAGGAAATTAAGTTGTCTTTTAAAAGCTTTTTAACTTTTATCCAACAAATGAAGCTTTTGAAAATTATGGCCAAAATTGTAACTTTAGTTTCTGTACACTCTCCCCAAGAAACAAAAATTGTTGATTTTAAAATGTCTATAAAAAGCTTATTGTAACTCCGATTTGGTCGAGAAAGCTTTCAATCAATAGGAAATTAAGTTGTCTTTAAAATGCTTTTTAACTTTTATCCAAATGAAGCTTTTGAAAATTATGGCCAAAATTGTGACTTTAGTTTCTGTACACTCTCCCCAAGAAACAAAAATTGTTGATTTTAAAATGTCTATAAAAAGCTTATTGTAACTCCGATTTGGTCGAGAAAGCTTTCAATCAATAGGAAATTAAGTTGTCTTTTAAAATACTTTTTTACTTTTATCCAACAAATGAAGCTTTTGAAAATTATGGCCAAAATTGTAACTTTAGTTTCTGTACACTCTCCCCAAGAAACAAAAATTGTTGATTTTAAAATGTCTATAAAAAGCTTATTGTAACTCCGATTTGGTCAAGAAAGCTTTCAATCAATAGGAAATTAAGTTGTCTTTTAAAAGCTTTTTAACTTTTATCCAACAAATGAAGCTTTTGAAAATTATGGCCAAAATTGTAACTTTAGTTTCTGTACACTCTCCCCAAGAAACAAAAATTGTTGATTTTAAAATGTCTATAAAAAGCTTATTGTAACTCCGATTTGGTCGAGAAAGCTTTCAATCAATAGGAAATTAAGTTGTCTTTTAATTTTTTTATTACTTTTATCCAACAAATGAAGCTTTTGAAAATTATGGCCAAAATTGTAACTTTAGTTTCTGTACACTCTCCCCAAGAAACTAAAACTTTTGATTTTAAAATGTCTATAAAAAGCTTATTGTAACTCCGATTTGGTCGAGAAAGCTTTCAATCAATAGGAAATTAAGTTGTTTTTTAAAATGCTTTTTAACTTTTATCCAACAAATGAAGCTTTTGAAAATTATGGCCAAAATTGTAACTTTAGTTTCTGTACACTCTCCCCAAGAAACAAAAAATTTTGATTTTAAAATGTCTATAAAAAGCTTATTGTAACTCCGATTTGGTCGAGAAAGCTTTCAATCAATAGGAAATTAAGTTGTCTTTTAAAAGCTTTTTAACTTTTATCCAACAAATGAAGCTTTTGAAAATTATGGCCAAAATTGTAACTTTAGTTTCTGTACACTCTCCCCAAGAAACAAAAATTTTTGATTTTAAAATGTCTATAAAAAGCTTATTGTAACTCCGATTTGGTCGAGAAAGCTTTCAATCAATAGGAAATTAAGTTGTCTTTTAAAAGCTTTTTAACTTTTATCCAAATGAAGCTTTTGAAAATTATGGCCAAAATTGTAACTTTAGTTTCTGTACACTCTCCCCAAGAAACAAAAATTGTTGATTTTAAAATGTCTATAAAAAGCTTATTGTAACTCCGATTTGGTCGAGAAAGCTTTCAATCAATAGGAAATTAAGTTGTCTTTTAAAATGCTTTTTTACTTTTATCCAACAAATGAAGCTTTTGAAAATTATGGCCAAAATTGTAACTTTAGTTTCTGTACACTCTCCCCAAGAAACAAAAATTGTCTATAAAAAGCTTATTGTAACTCCGATTTGGTCGAGAAAGCTTTCAATCAATAGGAAATTAAGTTGTCTTTTAAAAGCTTTTTAACTTTTATCCAACAAATGAAGCTTTTGAAAATTATGGCCAAAATTGTAACTTTAGTTTCTGTACACTCTCCCCAAGAAACAAAAATTGTTGATTTTAAAATGTCTATAAAAAGCTTATTGTAACTCCGATTTGGTCGAGAAAGCTTTCAATCAATAGGAAATTAAGTTGTCTTTTAAAAGCTTTTTAACTTTTATCCCACAAATGAAGCTTTTGAAAATTATGGCCAAAATTGTAACTTTAGTTTCTGTACACTCTCCCCAAGAAACAAAAATTGTTGATTTTAAAATGTCTATAAAAAGCTTATTGTAACTCCGATTTGGTCGAGAAAGCTTTCAATCAATAGGTAATTAAGTTGTCTTTTAAAAGCTTTTTAACTTTTATCCAAATGAAGCTTTTGAAAATTATGGCCAAAATTGTAACTTTAGTTTCTGTACACTCTCCCCAAGAAACAAAAATTGTTGATTTTAAAATGTCTATAAAAAGCTTCTTGTAACTCCGATTTGGTCGAGAAAGCTTTCAATCAATAGGAAATTAAGTTGTCTTTTAAAATGCTTTTTTACTTTTATCCAACAAATGAAGCTTTTGAAAATTATGGCCAAAATTGTAACTTTAGTTTCTGTACACTCTCCCCAAGAAACAAAAATTGTTGATTTTAAAATGTCTATAAAAAGCTTATTGTAACTCCGATTTGGTCGAGAAAGCTTTCAATCAATAGGAAATTAAGTTGTCTTTTAAAAGCTTTTTAACTTTTATCCAACAAATGAAGCTTTTGAAAATTATGGCCAAAATTGTAACTTTAGTTTCTGTACACTCTCCCCAAGAAACAAAAATTGTTGATTTTAAAATGTCTATAAAAAGCTTATTGTAACTCCGATTTGGTCGAGAAAGCTTTCAATCAATAGGAAATTAAGTTGTCTTTTAAAATGCTTTTTTACTTTTATCCAACAAATGAAGCTTTTGAAAATTATGGCCAAAATTGTAACTTTAGTTTCTGTACACTCTCCCCAAGAAACTAAAACTTTTGATTTTAAAATGTCTATAAAAAGCTTATTGTAACTCCGATTTGGTCGAGAAAGCTTTCAATCAATAGGAAATTAAGTTGTTTTTTAAAATGCTTTTTAACTTTTATCCAACAAATGAAGCTTTTGAAAATTATGGCCAAAATTGTAACTTTAGTTTCTGTACACTCTCCCCAAGAAACAAAAAATTTTGATTTTAAAATGTCTATAAATGTAATTAAGTTGTCTTTTAAAATGCTTTTTAACTTTTATCCAACAAATGAAGCTTTTGAAAATTATGGCCAAAATTGTAACTTTAGTTTCTGTACACTCTCCCCAAGAAACAAAAATTTTTGATTTTAAAATGTCTATAAAAAGCTTTTTGTAACTCCGATTTGGTCGAGAAAGCTTTCAATCAATAGGAAATTAAGTTGTCTTTTAATTTTTTTTTTACTTTTATCCAACAAATGAAGCTTTTGAAAATTATGGCCAAAATTGTAACTTTAGTTTCTGTACACTCTCCCCAAGAAACTAAAACTTTTGATTTTAAAATGTCTATAAAAAGCTTATTGTAACTCCGATTTGGTCGAGAAAGCTTTCAATCAATAGGAAATTAAGTTGTCTTTTAAAAGCTTTTTAACTTTTATCCAACAAATGAAGCTTTTGAAAATTATGGCCAAAATTGTAACTTTAGTTTCTGTACACTCTCCCCAAGAAACAAAAATTGTTGATTTTAAAATGTCTATAAAAAGCTTATTGTAACTCCGATTTGGTCGAGAAAGCTTTCAATCAATAGGAAATTAAGTTGTCTTTTATTTTTTATTTTTACTTTTATCCAACAAATGAAGCTTTTGAAAATTATGGCCAAAATTGTAACTTTAGTTTCTGTACACTCTCCCCAAGAAACTAAAACTTTTGATTTTAAAATGTCTATAAAAAGCTTATTGTAACTCCGATTTGGTCGAGAAAGCTTTCAATCAATAGGAAATTAAGTTGTCTTTTAAAATGCTTTTTAACTTTTATCCAACAAATGAAGCTTTTGAAAATTATGGCCAAAATTGTAACTTTAGTTTCTGTACACTCTCCCCAAGAAACTAAAATTTTTGATTTTAAAATGTCTATAAAAAGCTTATTGTAACTCCGATTTGGTCGAGAAAGCTTTTAATATATAGGAAATTAAGTTGTCTTTAAAATGCTTTTTAATTTTTATCCAAAAAATGAAGCTTTTGAAAATTATGGCCAAAATTGTAACTTTAGTTTCTGTACACTCTCCCCAAGAAACAAAAATTGTTGATTTTAAAATGTCTATAAAAAGCTTATTGTAACTCCGATTTGGTCGAGAAAGCTTTCAATCAATAGGAAATTAAGTTGTCTTTTAAAATGCTTTTAACTTTTATCCAACAAATGAAGCTTTTGAAAATTATGGCCAAAATTGTAACTTTAGTTTCTGTACACTCTCCCCAAGAAACAAAAATTGTTGATTTTAAAATGTCTATAAAAAGCTTATTGTAACTCCGATTTGGTCGAGAAAGCTTTCAATCAATAGGTAATTAAGTTGTCTTTTAAAAGCTTTTTAACTTTTATCCAAATGAAGCTTTTGAAAATTATGGCCAAAATTGTAACTTTAGTTTCTGTACACTCTCCCCAAGAAACAAAAATTGTTGATTTTAAAATGTCTATAAAAAGCTTATTGTAACTCCGATTTGGTCGAGAAAGCTTTCAATCAATAGGAAATTAAGTTGTCTTTTAAAATACTTTTTTACTTTTATCCAACAAATGAAGCTTTTGAAAATTATGGCCAAAATTGTAACTTTAGTTTCTGTACACTCTCCCCAAGAAACAAAAATTGTTGATTTTAAAATGTCTATAAAAAGCTTATTGTAACTCCGATTTGGTCGAGAAAGCTTTCAATCAATAGGAAATTAAGTTGTCTTTTAAAATGCTTCTTAACTTTTATCCAACAAATGAAGCTTTTGAAAATTATGGCCAAAATTGTAACTTTAGTTTCTGTACACTCTCCCCAAGAAACAAAAATTGTTGATTTTAAAATGTCTATAAAAAGCTTATTGTAACTCCGATTTGGTCGAGAAAGCTTTCAATCAATAGGAAATTAAGTTGTCTTTTAATTTTTTTTTTACTTTTATCCAACAAATGAAGCTTTTGAAAATTATGGCCAAAATTGTAACTTTAGTTTCTGTACACTCTCCCCAAGAAACTAAAATTTTTGATTTTAAAATGTCTATAAAAAGCTTATTGTAACTCCGATTTGGTCGAGAAAGCTTTCAATATATAGGAAATTAAGTTGTCTTTAAAATGCTTTTTAATTTTTATCCAACAAATGAAGCTTTTGAAAATTATGGCCAAAATTGTAACTTTAGTTTCTGTACACTCTCCCCAAGAAACAAAAATTGTTGATTTTAAAATGTCTATAAAAAGCTTATTGTAACTCCGATTTGGTCGAGAAAGCTTTCAATCAATAGGAAATTAAGTTGTCTTTAAAATGCTTTTTAACTTTTATCCAACAAATGAAGCTTTTGAAAATTATGGCCAAAATTGTAACTTTAGTTTCTGTACACTCTCCCCAAGAAACAAAAATTGTTGATTTTAAAATGTCTATAAAAAGCTTATTGCAACTCCGATTTGGTCGAGAAAGCTTTCAATCAATAGGAAATTAAGTTGTCTTTTAAAATGCTTCTTAACTTTTATCCAACAAATGAAGCTTTTGAAAATTATGGCCAAAATTGTAACTTTAGTTTCTGTACACTCTCCCCAAGAAACAAAAATTGTTGATTTTAAAATGTCTATAAAAAGCTTATTGTAACTCCGATTTGGTCGAGAAAGCTTTCAATCAATAGGTAATTAAGTTGTCTTTTAAAAGCTTTTTAACTTTTATCCAACAAATGAAGCTTTTGAAAATTATGGCCAAAATTGTAACTTTAGTTTCTGTACACTCTCCCCAAGAAACAAAAATTGTTGATTTTAAAATGTCTATAAAAAGCTTATTGTAACTCCGATTTGGTCGAGAAAGCTTTCAATCAATAGGAAATTAAGTTGTCTTTTAATTTTTTTTTTACTTTTATCCAACAAATGAAGCTTTTGAAAATTATGGCCAAAATTGTAACTTTAGTTTCTGTACACTCTCCCCAAGAAACAAAAATTGTTGATTTTAAAATGTCTATAAAAAGCTTATTGTAACTCCGATTTGGTCGAGAAAGCTTTCAATCAATAGGAAATTAAGTTGTCTTTTAAAAGCTTTTTAACTTTTATCCAACAAATGAAGCTTTTGAAAATTATGGCCAAAATTGTAACTTTAGTTTCTGTACACTCTCCCCAAGAAACAAAAATTGTTGATTTTAAAATGTCTATAAAAAGCTTATTGTAACTCCGATTTGGTCGAGAAAGCTTTCAATCAATAGGAAATTAAGTTGTCTTTTAAAATACTTTTTTACTTTTATCCAACAAATGAAGCTTTTGAAAATTATGGCCAAAATTGTAACTTTAGTTTCTGTACACTCTCCCCAAGAAACTAAAACTTTTGATTTTAAAATGTCTATAAAAAGCTTATTGTAACTCCGATTTGGTCGAGAAAGCTTTCAATCAATAGGAAATTAAGTTGTTTTTTAAAATGCTTTTAAACTTTTATCCAACAAATGAAGCTTTTGAAAATTATGGCCAAAATTGTAACTTTAGTTTCTGTACACTCTCCCCAAGAAACAAAAATTGTTGATTTTAAAATGTCTATAAAAAGCTTATTGTAACTCCGATTTGGTCGAGAAAGCTTTCAATCAATAGGTAATTAAGTTGTCTTTTAAAAGCTTTTTAACTTTTATCCAAATGAAGCTTTTGAAAATTATGGCCAAAATTGTAACTTTAGTTTCTGTTCACTCTCCCCAAGAAACAAAAATTGTTGATTTTAAAATGTCTATAAAAAGCTTATTGTAACTCCGATTTGGTCGAGAAAGCTTTCAATCAATAGGAAATTAAGTTGTCTTTAAAATGCTCTTTAACTTTTATCCAACAAATGAAGCTTTTGAAAATTATGGCCAAAATTGTAACTTTAGTTTCTGTACACTCTCCCCAAGAAACAAAAATTGTTGATTTTAAAATGTCTATAAAAAGCTTATTGTAACTCCGATTTGGTCGAGAAAGCTTTCAATCAATAGGAAATTAAGTTGTCTTTAAAATGCTTTTTAACTTTTATCCAACAAATGAAGCTTTTGAAAATTATGGCCAAAATTGTAACTTTAGTTTCTGTACACTCTCCCCAAGAAACAAAAATTTTTGATTTTAAAATGTCTATAAAAAGCTTATTGCAACTCCGAATTGGTCGAGAAAGCTTTCAATCAATAGGAAATTAAGTTGTCTTTTAAAATGCTTTTAACTTTTATCCAACAAATGAAGCTTTTGAAAATTATGGCCAAAATTGTAACTTTAGTTTCTGTACACTCTCCCCAAGAAACAAAAATTGTTGATTTTAAAATGTCTATAAAAAGCTTATTGTAACTCCGATTTGGTCGAGAAAGCTTTCAATCAATAGGAAATTAAGTTGTCTTTTAATTTTTTTTTTACTTTTATCCAACAAATGAAGCTTTTGAAAATTATGGCCAAAATTGTAACTTTAGTTTCTGTACACTCTCCCCAAGAAACTAAAATTTTTGATTTTAAAATGTCTATAAAAAGCTTATTGTAACTCCGATTTGGTCGAGAAAGCTTTCAATCAATAGGAAATTAAGTTGTCTTTAAAATGCTTTTTAACTTTTATCCAACAAATGAAGCTTTTGAAAATTATGGCCAAAATTGTAACTTTAGTTTCTGTACACTCTCCCCAATAAACAAAAATTGTTGATTTTAAAATGTCTATAAAAAGCTTATTGCAACTCCGATTTGGTCGAGAAAGCTTTCAATCAATAGGAAATTAAGTTGTCTTTTAAAATGCTTTTAACTTTTATCCAACAAATGAAGCTTTTGAAAATTATGGCCAAAATTGTAACTTTAGTTTCTGTACACTCTCCCCAAGAAACAAAAATTGTTGATTTTAAAATGTCTATAAAAAGCTTATTGTAACTCCGATTTGGTCGAGAATGCTTTCAATCAATAGGTAATTAAGTTGTCTTTTAAAATGCTTTTTAACTTTTATCCAACAAATGAAGCTTTTGAAAATTATGGCCAAAATTGTAACTTTAGTTTCTGTACACTCTCCCCAAGAAACTAAAACTTTTGATTTTAAAATGTCTATAAAAAGCTTATTGTAACTCCGATTTGGTCGAGAAAGCTTTCAATCAATAGGAAATTAAGTTGTTTTTTAAAATGCTTTTAAACTTTTATCCAACAAATGAAGCTTTTGAAAATTATGGCCAAAATTGTAACTTTAGTTTCTGTACACTCTCCCCAAGAAACAAAAATTGTTGATTTTAAAATGTCTATAAAAAGCTTATTGTAACTCCGATTTGGTCGAGAAAGCTTTCAATCAATAGGTAATTAAGTTGTCTTTTAAAAGCTTTTTAACTTTTATCCAAATGAAGCTTTTGAAAATTATGGCCAAAATTGTAACTTTAGTTTCTGTTCACTCTCCCCAAGAAACAAAAATTGTTGATTTTAAAATGTCTATAAAAAGCTTATTGTAACTCCGATTTGGTCGAGAAAGCTTTCAATCAATAGGAAATTAAGTTGTCTTTAAAATGCTTTTTAACTTTTATCCAACAAATGAAGCTTTTGAAAATTATGGCCAAAATTGTAACTTTAGTTTCTGTACACTCTCCCCAAGAAACAAAAATTGTTGATTTTAAAATGTCTATAAAAAGCTTATTGTAACTCCGATTTGGTCGAGAAAGCTTTCAATCAATAGGAAATTAAGTTGTCTTTAAAATGCTTTTTAACTTTTATCCAACAAATGAAGCTTTTGAAAATTATGGCCAAAATTGTAACTTTAGTTTCTGTACACTCTCCCCAAGAAACAAAAATTTTTGATTTTAAAATGTCTATAAAAAGCTTATTGCAACTCCGAATTGGTCGAGAAAGCTTTCAATCAATAGGAAATTAAGTTGTCTTTTAAAATGCTTTTAACTTTTATCCAACAAATGAAGCTTTTGAAAATTATGGCCAAAATTGTAACTTTAGTTTCTGTACACTCTCCCCAAGAAACAAAAATTGTTGATTTTAAAATGTCTATAAAAAGCTTATTGTAACTCCGATTTGGTCGAGAAAGCTTTCAATCAATAGGTAATTAAGTTGTCTTTTAAAATGCTTTTTAACTTTTATCCAACAAATGAAGCTTTTGAAAATTATGGCCAAAATTGTAACTTTAGTTTCTGTACACTCTCCCCAAGAAACTAAAACTTTTGATTTTAAAATGTCTATAAAAAGCTTATTGTAACTCCGATTTGGTCGAGAAAGCTTTCAATCAATAGGAAATTAAGTTGTTTTTTAAAATGCTTTTAAACTTTTATCCAACAAATGAAGCTTTTGAAAATTATGGCCAAAATTGTAACTTTAGTTTCTGTACACTCTCCCCAAGAAACAAAAATTGTTGATTTTAAAATGTCTATAAAAAGCTTATTGTAACTCCGATTTGGTCGAGAAAGCTTTCAATCAATAGGTAATTAAGTTGTCTTTTAAAAGCTTTTTAACTTTTATCCAAATGAAGCTTTTGAAAATTATGGCCAAAATTGTAACTTTAGTTTCTGTTCACTCTCCCCAAGAAACAAAAATTGTTGATTTTAAAATGTCTATAAAAAGCTTATTGTAACTCCGATTTGGTCGAGAAAGCTTTCAATCAATAGGAAATTAAGTTGTCTTTAAAATGCTTTTTAACTTTTATCCAACAAATGAAGCTTTTGAAAATTATGGCCAAAATTGTAACTTTAGTTTCTGTACACTCTCCCCAAGAAACAAAAATTGTTGATTTTAAAATGTCTATAAAAAGCTTATTGTAACTCCGATTTGGTCGAGAAAGCTTTCAATCAATAGGAAATTAAGTTGTCTTTAAAATGCTTTTTAACTTTTATCCAACAAATGAAGCTTTTGAAAATTATGGCCAAAATTGTAACTTTAGTTTCTGTACACTCTCCCCAAGAAACAAAAATTTTTGATTTTAAAATGTCTATAAAAAGCTTATTGCAACTCCGAATTGGTCGAGAAAGCTTTCAATCAATAGGAAATTAAGTTGTCTTTTAAAATGCTTTTAACTTTTATCAAACAAATGAAGCTTTTGAAAATTATGGCCAAAATTGTAACTTTAGTTTCTGTACACTCTCCCCAAGAAACAAAAATTGTTGATTTTAAAATGTCTATAAAAAGCTTATTGTAACTCCGATTTGGTCGAGAAAGCTTTCAATCAATAGGTAATTAAGTTGTCTTTTAAAAGCTTTTTAACTTTTATCCAAATGAAGCTTTTGAAAATTATGGCCAAAATTGTAACTTTAGTTTCTGTACACTCTACCCAAGAAACAAAAATTGTTGATTTTAAAATGTCTATAAAAAGCTTATTGTAACTCCGATTTGGTCGAGAAAGCTTTCAATCAATAGGAAATTAAGTTGTCTTTTAAAATACTTTTTTACTTTTATCCAACAAATGAAGCTTTTGAAAATTATGGCCAAAATTGTAACTTTAGTTTCTGTACACTCTCCCCAAGAAACAAAAATTGTTGATTTTAAAATGTCTATAAAAAGCTTATTGTAACTCCGATTTGGTCGAGAAAGCTTTCAATCAATAGGAAATTAAGTTGTCTTTTAAAAGCTTTTTAACTTTTATCCAACAAATGAAGCTTTTGAAAATTATGGCCAAAATTGTAACTTTAGTTTCTGTACACTCTCCCCAAGAAACAAAAATTGTTGATTTTAAAATGTCTATAAAAAGCTTATTGTAACTCCGATTTGGTCGAGAAAGCTTTCAATCAATAGGAAATTAAGTTGTCTTTTAATTTTTTTTTTACTTTTATCCAACAAATGAAGCTTTTGAAAATTATGGCCAAAATTGTAACTTTAGTTTCTGTACACTCTCCCCAAGAAACTAAAATTTTTGATTTTAAAATGTCTATAAAAAGCTTATTGTAACTCCGATTTGGTCGAGAAAGCTTTCAATATATAGGAAATTAAGTTGTCTTTAAAATGCTTTTTAATTTTTATCCAACAAATGAAGCTTTTGAAAATTATGGCCAAAATTGTAACTTTAGTTTCTGTACACTCTCCCCAAGAAACAAAAATTGTTGATTTTAAAATGTCTATAAAAAGCTTATTGTAACTCCGATTTGGTCGAGAAAGCTTTCAATCAATAGGAAATTAAGTTGTCTTTAAAATGCTTTTTAACTTTTATCCAACAAATGAAGCTTTTGAAAATTATGGCCAAAATTGTAACTTTAGTTTCTGTACACTCTCCCCAATAAACAAAAATTGTTGATTTTAAAATGTCTATAAAAAGCTTATTGCAACTCCGATTTGGTCGAGAAAGCTTTCAATCAATAGGAAATTAAGTTGTCTTTTAAAATGCTTTTAACTTTTATCCAACAAATGAAGCTTTTGAAAATTATGGCCAAAATTGTAACTTTAGTTTCTGTACACTCTCCCCAAGAAACAAAAATTGTTGATTTTAAAATGTCTATAAAAAGCTTATTGTAACTCCGATTTGGTCGAGAAAGCTTTCAATCAATAGGAAATTAAGTTGTCTTTAAAATGCTTTTTAACTTTTATCCAACAAATGAAGCTTTTGAAAATTATGGCCAAAATTGTAACTTTAGTTTCTGTACACTCTCCCCAAGAAACAAAAATTGTTGATTTTAAAATGTCTATAAAAAGCTTATTGTAACTCCGATTTGGTCGAGAAAGCTTTCAATCAATAGGTAATTAAGTTGTCTTTTAAAAGCTTTTTAACTTTTATCCAACAAATGAAGCTTTTGAAAATTATGGCCAAAATTGTAACTTTAGTTTCTGTACACTCTCCCCAAGAAACAAAAATTGTTGATTTTAAAATGTCTATAAAAAGCTTATTGTAACTCCGATTTGGTCGAGAAAGCTTTCAATCAATAGGAAATTAAGTTGTCTTTAAAATGCTTTTTAACTTTTATCCAACAAATGAAGCTTTTGAAAATTATGGCCAAAATTGTAACTTTAGTTTCTGTACACTCTCCCCAAGAAACAAAAATTGTTGATTTTAAAATGTCTATAAAAAGCTTATTGCAACTCCGATTTGGTCGAGAAAGCTTTCAATCAATAGGAAATTAAGTTGTCTTTTAAAATGCTTTTAACTTTTATCCAACAAATGAAGCTTTTGAAAATTATGGCCAAAATTGTAACTTTAGTTTCTGTACACTCTCCCCAAGAAACAAAAATTGTTGATTTTAAAATGTCTATAAAAAGCTTATTGTAACTCCGATTTGGTCGAGAAAGCTTTCAATCAATAGGTAATTAAGTTGTCTTTTAAAAGCTTTTTAACTTTTATCCAAATGAAGCTTTTGAAAATTATGGCCAAAATTGTAACTTTAGTTTCTGTACACTCTCCCCAAGAAACAAAAATTGTTGATTTTAAAATGTCTATAAAAAGCTTATTGTAACTCCGATTTGGTCGAGAAAGCTTTCAATCAATAGGAAATTAAGTTGTCTTTAAAATGCTTTTTAACTTTTATCCAACAAATGAAGCTTTTTAAAATTATGGCCAAAATTGTAACTTTAGTTTCTGTACACTCTCCCCAAGAAACAAAAATTGTTGATTTTAAAATGTCTATAAAAAGCTTATTGTAACTCCGATTTGGTCGAGAAAGCTTTCAATCAATAGGAAATTAAGTTGTCTTTTAATTTTTTTTTTACTTTTATCCAACAAATGAAGCTTTTGAAAATTATGGCCAAAATTGTAACTTTAGTTTCTGTACACTCTCCCCAAGAAACTAAAACTTTTGATTTTAAAATGTCTATAAAAAGCTTATTGTAACTCCGATTTGGTCGAGAAAGCTTTCAATCAATAGGAAATTAAGTTGTCTTTTAAAATGCTTTTTAACTTTTATCCAACAAATGAAGCTTTTGAAAATTATGGCCAAAATTGTAACTTTAGTTTCTGTACACTCTCCCCAAGAAACTAAAATTTTTGATTTTAAAATGTCTATAAAAAGCTTATTGTAACTCCGATTTGGTCGAGAAAGCTTTCAATATATAGGAAATTAAGTTGTCTTTAAAATGCTTTTTAACTTTTATCCAACAAATGAAGCTTTTGAAAATTATGGCCAAAATTGTAACTTTAGTTTCTGTACACTCTCCCCAAGAAACAAAAATTGTTGATTTTAAAATGTCTATAAAAAGCTTATTGCAACTCCGATTTGGTCGAGAAAGCTTTCAATCAATAGGAAATTAAGTTGTCTTTTAAAATGCTTTTAACTTTTATCCAACAAATGAAGCTTTTGAAAATTATGGCCAAAATTGTAACTTTAGTTTCTGTACACTCTCCCCAAGAAACAAAAATTTTTGATTTTAAAATGTCTATAAAAAGCTTATTGTAACTCCGATTTGGTCGAGAAAGCTTTCAATCAATAGGAAATTAAGTTGTCTTTTAAAAGCTTTTTAACTTTTATCCAACAAATGAAGCTTTTGAAAATTATGGCCAAAATTGTAACTTTAGTTTCTGTACACTCTCCCCAAGAAACAAAAATTGTTGATTTTAAAATGTCTATAAAAAGCTTATTGTAACTCCGATTTGGTCGAGAAAGCTTTCAATCAATAGGAAATTAAGTTGTCTTTTAATTTTTTTTTTACTTTTATCCAACAAATGAAGCTTTTGAAAATTATGGCCAAAATTGTAACTTTAGTTTCTGTACACTCTCCCCAAGAAACAAAAATTGTTGATTTTAAAATGTCTATAAAAAGCTTATTGTAACTCCGATTTGGTCGAGAAAGCTTTCAATCAATAGGAAATTAAGTTGTCTTTTAAAAGCTTTTTAACTTTTATTCAACAAATGAAGCTTTTGAAAATTATGGCCAAAATTGTAACTTTAGTTTCTGTACACTCTCCCCAAGAAACAAAAATTGTTGATTTTAAAATGTCTATAAAAAGCTTATTGTAACTCCGATTTGGTCGAGAAAGCTTTCAATCAATAGGAAATTAAGTTGTCTTTTAAAAGCTTTTTAACTTTTATCCAACAAATGAAGCTTTTGAAAATTATGGCCAAAATTGTAACTTTAGTTTCTGTACACTCTCCCCAAGAAACTAAAACTTTTGATTTTAAAATGTCTATAAAAAGCTTATTGTAACTCCGATTTGGTCGAGAAAGCTTTCAATCAATAGGAAATTAAGTTGTTTTTTAAAATGCTTTTTAACTTTTATCCAACAAATGAAGCTTTTGAAAATTATGGCCAAAATTGTAACTTTAGTTTCTGTACACTCTCCCCAAGAAACAAAAATTTTTGATTTTAAAATGTCTATAAAAAGCTTATTGTAACTCCGATTTGGTCGAGAAAGCTTTCAATCAATAGGAAATTAAGTTGTCTTTAAAATGCTTTTTAACTTTTATCCAACAAATGAAGCTTTTGAAAATTATGGCCAAAATTGTAACTTTAGTTTCTGTACACTCTCCCCAAGAAACAAAAATTGTTGATTTTAAAATGTCTATAAAAAGCTTATTGTAACTCCGATTTGGTCGAGAAAGCTTTCAGTCAATTGGAAATTAAGTTGTCTTTAAAATGCTTTTTAACTTTTATCCAACAAATGAAGCTTTTGAAAATTATGGCCAAAATTGTAACTTTAGTTTCTGTTCACTCTCCCCAAGAAACAAAAATTGTTGATTTTAAAATGTCTATAAAAAGCTTATTGTAACTCCGATTTGGTCGAGAAAGCTTTCAATCAATAGGAAATTAAGTTGTCTTTAAAATGCTTTTTAACTTTTATCCAACAAATGAAGCTTTTGAAAATTATGGCCAAAATTGTAACTTTAGTTTCTGTACACTCTCCCCAAGAAACTAAAATTTTTGATTTTAAAATGTCTATAAAAAGCTTATTGTAACTCCGATTTGGTCGAGAAAGCTTTCAATCAATAGGAAATTAAGTTGTCTTTTAAAAGCTTTTTAACTTTTATCCAACAAATGAAGCTTTTGAAAATTATGGCCAAAATTGTAACTTTAGTTTCTGTACACTCTCCCCAAGAAACAAAAATTGTTGATTTTAAAATGTCTATAAAAAGCTTATTGTAACTCCGATTTGGTCGAGAAAGCTTTCAATCAATAGGAAATTAAGTTGTCTTTTAATTTTTTTTTTACTATATCCAACAAATGAAGCTTTTGAAAATTATGGCCAAAATTGTAACTTTAGTTTCTGTACACTCTCCCCAAGAAACTAAAACTTTTGATTTTAAAATGTCTATAAAAAGCTTATTGTAACTCCGATTTGGTCGAGAAAGCTTTCAATCAATAGGAAATTAAGTTGTCTTTTAATTTTTTTTTTACTTTTATCCAACAAATGAAGCTTTTGAAAATTATGGCCAAAATTGTAACTTTAGTTTCTGTACACTCTCCCCAAGAAACAAAAATTGTTGATTTTAAAATGTCTATAAAAAGCTTATTGTAACTCCGATTTGGTCGAGAAAGCTTTCAATCAATAGGAAATTAAGTTGTCTTTTAATTTTTTTTTTACTTTTATCCAACAAATGAAGCTTTTGAAAATTATGGCCAAAATTGTAACTTTAGTTTCTGTACACTCTCCCCAAGAAAATAAAACTTTTGATTTTAAAATGTCTATAAAAAGCTTATTGTAACTCCGATTTGGTCGAGAAAGCTTTCAATCAATAGGAAATTAAGTTGTCTTTTAAAATGCTTTTAACTTTTATCCAACAAATGAAGCTTTTGAAAATTATGGCCAAAATTGTAACTTTAGTTTCTGTACACTCTCCCCAAGAAACTAAAATTTTTGATTTTAAAATGTCTATAAAAAGCTTATTGTAACTCCGATTTGGTCGAGAAAGCTTTCAATATATAGGAAATTAAGTTGTCTTTAAAATGCTTTTTAATTTTTATCCAACAAATGAAGCTTTTGAAAATTATGGCCAAAATTGTAACTTTAGTTTCTGTACACTCTCCCCAAGAAACAAAAATTGTTGATTTTAAAATGTCTATAAAAAGCTTATTGTAACTCCGATTTGGTCGAGAAAGCTTTCAATCAATAGGAAATTAAGTTGTCTTTAAAATGCTTTTTAACTTTTATCCAACAAATGAAGCTTTTGAAAATTATGGCCAAAATTGTAACTTTAGTTTCTGTACACTCTCCCCAAGAAACAAAAATTGTTGATTTTAAAATGTCTATAAAAAGCTTATTGCAACTCCGATTTGGTCGAGAAAGCTTTCAATCAATAGGAAATTAAGTTGTCTTTTAAAATGCTTTTAACTTTTATCCAACAAATGAAGCTTTTGAAAATTATGGCCAAAATTGTAACTTTAGTTTCTGTACACTCTCCCCAAGAAACAAAAATTGTTGATTTTAAAATGTCTATAAAAAGCTTATTGTAACTCCGATTTGGTCGAGAAAGCTTTCAATCAATAGGTAATTAAGTTGTCTTTTAAAAGCTGTTTAACTTTTATCCAAATGAAGCTTTTGAAAATTATGGCCAAAATTGTAACTTTAGTTTCTGTACACTCTCCCCAAGAAACAAAAATTATTGATTTTAAAATGTCTATAAAAAGCTTATTGCAACTCCGATTTGGTCGAGAAAGCTTTCAATCAATAGGAAATTAAGTTGTCTTTTAAAATGCTTTTAACTTTTATCCAACAAATGAAGCTTTTGAAAATTATGGCCAAAATTGTAACTTTAGTTTCTGTACACTCTCCCCAAGAAACAAAAAATTTTGATTTTAAAATGTGTATAAAAAGCTTATTGCAACTCCGATTTGGTCGAGAAAGCTTCAATCAATAGGAAATTAAGTTGTCTTTTAAAATGCTTTTTAACTTTTATCCAACAAATGAAGATTTTGAAAATTATGGCCAAAATTGTAACTTTAGTTTCTGTACACTCTCCCCAAGAAACAAAAATTGTTGATTTTAAAATGTCTATAAAAAGCTTATTGTAACTCCGATTTGGTCGAGAAAGCTTTCAATCAATAGGTAATTAAGTTGTCTTTTAAAATGCTTTTAACTTTTATCCAACAAATGAAGCTTTTGAAAATTATGGCCAAAATTGTAACTTTAGTTTCTGTACACTCTCCCCAAGAAACAAAAATTTTTGATTTTAAAATGTCTATAAAAAGCTTATTGTAACTCCGATTTGGTCGAGAAAGCTTTCAATCAATAGGAAATTAAGTTGTCTTTTAAAAGCTGTTTAACTTTTATCCAAATGAAGCTTTTGAAAATTATGGCCAAAATTGTAACTTTAGTTTCTGTACACTCTCCCCAAGAAACAAAAATTATTGATTTTAAAATGTCTATAAAAAGCTTATTGCAACTCCGATTTGGTCGAGAAAGCTTTCAATCAATAGGAAATTAAGTTGTCTTTTAAAATGCTTTTAACTTTTATCCAACAAATGAAGCTTTTGAAAATTATGGCCAAAATTGTAACTTTAGTTTCTGTACACTCTCCCCAAGAAACAAAAAATTTTGATTTTAAAATGTGTATAAAAAGCTTATTGCAACTCCGATTTGGTCGAGAAAGCTTTCAATCAATAGGTAATTAAGTTGTCTTTTAAAATGCTTTTAACTTTTATCCAACAAATGAAGCTTTTGAAAATTATGGCCAAAATTGTAACTTTAGTTTCTGTACACTCTCCCCAAGAAACAAAAATTTTTGATTTTAAAATGTCTATAAAAAGCTTATTGTAACTCCGATTTGGTCGAGAAAGCTTTCAATCAATAGGAAATTAAGTTGTCTTTAAAATGCTTTTTAACTTTTATCCAACAAATGAAGCTTTTGAAAATTATGGCCAAAATTGTAACTTTAGTTTCTGTACACTCTCCCCAAGAAACAAAAATTGTTGATTTTAAAATGTCTATAAATGTAATTAAGTTGTCTTTTAAAATGCTTTTTAACTTTTATCCAACAAATGAAGCTTTTGAAAATTATGGCCAAAATTGTAACTTTAGTTTCTGTACACTCTCCCCAAGAAACAAAAATTTTTGATTTTAAAATGTCTATAAAAAGCTTATTGTAACTCCGATTTGGTCGAGAAAGCTTTCAATCAATAGGAAATTAAGTTGTCTTTAAAATGCTTTTTAACTTTTATCCAACAAATGAAGCTTTTGAAAATTATGGCCAAAATTGTAACTTTAGTTTCTGTACACTCTCCCCAAGAAACAAAAATTGTTGATTTTAAAATGTCTATAAAAAGCTTATTGTAACTCCGATTTGGTCGAGAAAGCTTTCAATCAATAGGAAATTAAGTTGTCTTTAAAATGCTTTTTAACTTTTATCCAACAAATGAAGCTTTTGAAAATTATGGCCAAAATTGTAACTTTAGTTTCTGTACACTCTCCCCAAGAAACAAAAATTGTTGATTTTAAAATGTCTATAAAAAGCTTATTGTAACTCCGATTTGGTCGAGAAAGCTTTCAATCAATAGGAAATTAAGTTGTCTTTAAAATGCTTTTTAACTTTTATCCAACAAATGAAGCTTTTGAAAATTATGGCCAAAATTGTAACTTTAGTTTCTGTACACTCTCCCCAAGAAACTAAAATTTTTGATTTTAAAATGTCTATAAAAAGCTTATTGTAACTCCGATTTGGTCGAGAAAGCTTTCAATCAATAGGAAATTAAGTTGTCTTTTAAAAGCTTTTTAACTTTTATCCAACAAATGAAGCTTTTGAAAATTATGGCCAAAATTGTAACTTTAGTTTCTGTACACTCTCCCCAAGAAACAAAAATTGTTGATTTTAAAATGTCTATAAAAAGCTTATTGTAACTCCGATTTGGTCGAGAAAGCTTTCAATCAATAGGAAATTAAGTTGTCTTTTAATTTTTTTTTTACTTTTATCCAACAAATGAAGCTTTTGAAAATTATGGCCAAAATTGTAACTTTAGTTTCTGTACACTCTCCCCAAGAAACTAAAACTTTTGATTTTAAAATGTCTATAAAAAGCTTATTGTAACTCCGATTTGGTCGAGAAAGCTTTCAATCAATAGGAAATTAAGTTGTCTTTTAAAAGCTTTTTAACTTTTATCCAACAAATGAAGCTTTTGAAAATTATGGCCAAAATTGTAACTTTAGTTTCTGTACACTCTCCCCAAGAAACAAAAATTGTTGATTTTAAAATGTCTATAAAAAGCTTATTGTAACTCCGATTTGGTCGAGAAAGCTTTCAATCAATAGGAAATTAAGTTGTCTTTTAATTTTTTTTTTACTTTTATCCAACAAATGAAGCTTTTGAAAATTATGGCCAAAATTGTAACTTTAGTTTCTGTACACTCTCCCCAAGAAAATAAAACTTTTGATTTTAAAATGTCTATAAAAAGCTTATTGTAACTCCGATTTGGTCGAGAAAGCTTTCAATCAATAGGAAATTAAGTTGTCTTTTAAAATGCTTTTTAACTTTTATCCAACAAATGAAGCTTTTGAAAATTATGGCCAAAATTGTAACTTTAGTTTCTGTACACTCTCCCCAAGAAACTAAAATTTTTGATTTTAAAATGTCTATAAAAAGCTTATTGTAACTCCGATTTGGTCGAGAAAGCTTTCAATATATAGGAAATTAAGTTGTCTTTAAAATGCTTTTTAATTTTTATCCAACAAATGAAGCTTTTGAAAATTATGGCCAAAATTGTAACTTTAGTTTCTGTACACTCTCCCCAAGAAACAAAAATTGTTGATTTTAAAATGTCTATAAAAAGCTTATTGTAACTCCGATTTGGTCGAGAAAGCTTTCAATCAATAGGAAATTAAGTTGTCTTTAAAATGCTTTTTAACTTTTATCCAACAAATGAAGCTTTTGAAAATTATGGCCAAAATTGTAACTTTAGTTTCTGTACACTCTCCCCAAGAAACAAAAATTGTTGATTTTAAAATGTCTATAAAAAGCTTATTGCAACTCCGATTTGGTCGAGAAAGCTTTCAATCAATAGGAAATTAAGTTGTCTTTTAAAATGCTTTTAACTTTTATCCAACAAATGAAGCTTTTGAAAATTATGGCCAAAATTGTAACTTTAGTTTCTGTACACTCTCCCCAAGAAACAAAAATTGTTGATTTTAAAATGTCTATAAAAAGCTTATTGTAACTCCGATTTGGTCGAGAAAGCTTTCAATCAATAGGTAATTAAGTTGTCTTTTAAAAGCTGTTTAACTTTTATCCAAATGAAGCTTTTGAAAATTATGGCCAAAATTGTAACTTTAGTTTCTGTACACTCTCCCAAAGAAACAAAAATTATTGATTTTAAAATGTCTATAAAAAGCTTATTGCAACTCCGATTTGGTCGAGAAAGCTTTCAATCAATAGGAAATTAAGTTGTCTTTTAAAATGCTTTTAACTTTTATCCAACAAATGAAGCTTTTGAAAATTATGGCCAAAATTGTAACTTTAGTTTCTGTACACTCTCCCCAAGAAACAAAAAATTTTGATTTTAAAATGTGTATAAAAAGCTTATTGCAACTCCGATTTGGTCGAGAAAGCTTTCAATCAATAGGAAATTAAGTTGTCTTTTAAAATGCTTATTAACTTTTATCCAACAAATGAAGATTTTGAAAATTATGGCCAAAATTGTAACTTTAGTTTCTGTACACTCTCCCCAAGAAACAAAAATTGTTGATTTTAAAATGTCTATAAAAAGCTTATTGTAACTCCGATTTGGTCGAGAAAGCTTTCAATCAATAGGTAATTAAGTTGTCTTTTAAAATGCTTTTTAACTTTTATCCAACAAATGAAGCTTTTGAAAATTATGGCCAAAATTGTAACTTTAGTTTCTGTACACTCTCCCCAAGAAACAAAAATTTTTGATTTTAAAATGTCTATAAAAAGCTTATTGTAACTCCGATTTGGTCGAGAAAGCTTTCAATCAATAGGAAATTAAGTTGTCTTTAAAATGCTTTTTAACTTTTATCCAACAAATGAAGCTTTTGAAAATTATGGCCAAAATTGTAACTTTAGTTTCTGTACACTCTCCCCAAGAAACAAAAATTGTTGATTTTAAAATGTCTATAAAAAGCTTATTGTAACTCCGATTTGGTCGAGAAAGCTTTCAATCAATAGGTAATTAAGTTGTCTTTTAAAATGTTTTTTAACTTTTATCCAACAAATGAAGCTTTTGAAAATTATGGCCAAAATTATAACTTTAGTTTCTGTACACTCTCCCCAAGAAACAAAAATTTTTGATTTTAAAATGTCTATAAAAAGCTTATTGTAACTCCGATTTGGTCGAGAAAGCTTTCAATCAATAGGTAATTAAGTTGTCTTTTAAAATGTTTTTTAACTTTTATCCAACAAATGAAGCTTTTGAAAATTATGGCCAAAATTGTAACTTTAGTTTCTGTACACTCTCCCCAAGAAACAAAAATTGTTGATTTTAAAATGTCTATAAAAAGCTTATTGCAACTCCGATTTGGTCGAGAAAGCTTTCAATCAATAGGAAATTAAGTTGTCTTTTAAAATGCTTTTAACTTTTATCCAACAAATGAAGCTTTTGAAAATTATGGCCAAAATTGTAACTTTAGTTTCTGTACACTCTCCCCAAGAAACAAAAATTGTTGATTTTAAAATGTCTATAAAAAGCTTATTGTAACTCCGATTTGGTCGAGAAAGCTTTCAATCAATAGGTAATTAAGTTGTCTTTTAAAAGCTGTTTAACTTTTATCCAAATGAAGCTTTTGAAAATTATGGCCAAAATTGTAACTTTAGTTTCTGTACACTCTCCCCAAGAAACAAAAATTATTGATTTTAAAATGTCTATAAAAAGCTTATTGCAACTCCGATTTGGTCGAGAAAGCTTTCAATCAATAGGAAATTAAGTTGTCTTTTAAAATTTTTTGTAACTTTTATCCAACAAATGAAGCTTTTGAAAATTATGGCCAAAATTGTAACTTTAGTTTCTGTACACTCTCCCCAAGAAACAAAAAATTTTGATTTTAAAATGTGTATAAAAAGCTTATTGCAACTCCGATTTGGTCGAGAAAGCTTTCAATCAATAGGAAATTAAGTTGTCTTTTAAAATGCTTTTTAACTTTTATCCAACAAATGAAGATTTTGAAAATTATGGCCAAAATTGTAACTTTAGTTTCTGTACACTCTCACCAAGAAACAAAAATTGTTGATTTTAAAATGTCTATAAAAAGCTTATTGTAACTCCGATTTGGTCGAGAAAGCTTTCAATCAATAGGTAATTAAGTTGTCTTTTAAAATGCTTTTAACTTTTATCCAACAAATGAAGCTTTTGAAAATTATGGCCAAAATTGTAACTTTAGTTTCTGTACACTCTCCCCAAGAAACAAAAATTTTTGATTTTAAAATGTCTATAAAAAGCTTATTGTAACTCCGATTTGGTCGAGAAAGCTTTCAATCAATAGGAAATTAAGTTGTCTTTTAAAAGCTGTTTAACTTTTATCCAAATGAAGCTTTTGAAAATTATGGCCAAAATTGTAACTTTAGTTTCTGTACACTCTCCCCAAGAAACAAAAATTATTGATTTTAAAATGTCTATAAAAAGCTTATTGCAACTCCGATTTGGTCGAGAAAGCTTTCAATCAATAGGAAATTAAGTTGTCTTTTAAAATGCTTTTAACTTTTATCCAACAAATGAAGCTTTTGAAAATTATGGCCAAAATTGTAACTTTAGTTTCTGTACACTCTCCCCAAGAAACAAAAAATTTTGATTTTAAAATGTGTATAAAAAGCTTATTGCAACTCCGATTTGGTCGAGAAAGCTTTCAATCAATAGGTAATTAAGTTGTCTTTTAAAATGCTTTTAACTTTTATCCAACAAATGAAGCTTTTGAAAATTATGGCCAAAATTGTAACTTTAGTTTCTGTACACTCTCCCCAAGAAACAAAAATTTTTGATTTTAAAATGTCTATAAAAAGCTTATTGTAACTCCGATTTGGTCGAGAAAGCTTTCAATCAATAGGAAATTAAGTTGTCTTTAAAATGCTTTTTAACTTTTATCCAACAAATGAAGCTTTTGAAAATTATGGCCAAAATTGTAACTTTAGTTTCTGTACACTCTCCCCAAGAAACAAAAATTGTTGATTTTAAAATGTCTATAAATGTAATTAAGTTGTCTTTTAAAATGCTTTTTAACTTTTATCCAACAAATGAAGCTTTTGAAAATTATGGCCAAAATTGTAACTTTAGTTTCTGTACACTCTCCCCAAGAAACAAAAATTTTTGATTTTAAAATGTCTATAAAAAGCTTATTGTAACTCCGATTTGGTCGAGAAAGCTTTCAATCAATAGGAAATTAAGTTGTCTTTAAAATGCTTTTTAACTTTTATCCAACAAATGAAGCTTTTGAAAATTATGGCCAAAATTGTAACTTTAGTTTCTGTACACTCTCCCCAAGAAACAAAAATTGTTGATTTTAAAATGTCTATAAAAAGCTTATTGTAACTCCGATTTGGTCGAGAAAGCTTTCAGTCAATTGGAAATTAAGTTGTCTTTAAAATGCTTTTTAACTTTTATCCAACAAATGAAGCTTTTGAAAATTATGGCCAAAATTGTAACTTTAGTTTCTGTTCACTCTCCCCAAGAAACAAAAATTGTTGATTTTAAAATGTCTATAAAAAGCTTATTGTAACTCCGATTTGGTCGAGAAAGCTTTCAATCAATAGGAAATTAAGTTGTCTTTAAAATGCTTTTTAACTTTTATCCAACAAATGAAGCTTTTGAAAATTATGGCCAAAATTGTAACTTTAGTTTCTGTACACTCTCCCCAAGAAACAAAAATTGTTGATTTTAAAATGTCTATAAAAAGCTTATTGTAACTCCGATTTGGTCGAGAAAGCTTTCAATCAATAGGAAATTAAGTTGTCTTTTAAATTTTTTTTTACTTTTATCCAACAAATGAAGCTTTTGAAAATTATGGCCAAAATTGTAACTTTAGTTTCTGTACACTCTCCCCAAGAAACAAAAATTGTTGATTTTAAAATGTCTATAAAAAGCTTATTGTAACTCCGATTTGGTCGAGAAAGCTTTCAATCAATAGGAAATTAAGTTGTCTTTTAATTTTTTTTTTACTTTTATCCAACAAATGAAGCTTTTGAAAATTATGGCCAAAATTGTAACTTTAGTTTCTGTACACTCTCCCCAAGAAACTAAAACTTTTGATTTTAAAATGTCTATAAAAAGCTTATTGTAACTCCGATTTGGTCGAGAAAGCTTTCAATCAATAGGAAATTAAGTTGTCTTTTAAAATGCTTTTTAACTTTTATCCAACAAATGAAGCTTTTGAAAATTATGGCCAAAATTGTAACTTTAGTTTCTGTACACTCTCCCCAAGAAACAAAAATTTTTGATTTTAAAATGTCTATAAAAAGCTTATTGTAACTCCGATTTGGTCGAGAAAGCTTTCAATCAATAGGAAATTAAGTTGTCTTTAAAATGCTTTTTAACTTTTATCCAACAAATGAAGCTTTTGAAAATTATGGCCAAAATTGTAACTTTAGTTTCTGTACACTCTCCCCAAGAAACAAAAATTGTTGATTTTAAAATGTCTATAAATGTAATTAAGTTGTCTTTTAAAATGCTTTTTAACTTTTATCCAACAAATGAAGCTTTTGAAAATTATGGCCAAAATTGTAACTTTAGTTTCTGTACACTCTCCCCAAGAAACAAAAATTTTTGATTTTAAAATGTCTATAAAAAGCTTATTGTAACTCCGATTTGGTCGAGAAAGCTTTCAATCAATAGGAAATTAAGTTGTCTTTAAAATGTTTTTTAACTTTTATCCAACAAATGAAGCTTTTGAAAATTATGGCCAAAATTGTAACTTTAGTTTCTGTACACTCTCCCCAAGAAACAAAAATTGTTGATTTTAAAATGTCTATAAAAAGCTTATTGTAACTCCGATTTGGTCGAGAAAGCTTTCAGTCAATTGGAAATTAAGTTGTCTTTAAAATGCTTTTTAACTTTTATCCAACAAATGAAGCTTTTGAAAATTATGGCCAAAATTGTAACTTTAGTTTCTGTTCACTCTCCCCAAGAAACAAAAATTGTTGATTTTAAAATGTCTATAAAAAGCTTATTGTAACTCCGATTTGGTCGAGAAAGCTTTCAATCAATAGGAAATTAAGTTGTCTTTAAAATGCTTTTTAACTTTTATCCAACAAATGAAGCTTTTGAAAATTATGGCCAAAATTGTAACTTTAGTTTCTGTACACTCTCCCCAAGAAACAAAAATTGTTGATTTTAAAATGTCTATAAAAAGCTTATTGTAACTCCGATTTGGTCGAGAAAGCTTTCAATCAATAGGAAATTAAGTTGTCTTTTAAATTTTTTTTTACTTTTATCCAACAAATGAAGCTTTTGAAAATTATGGCCAAAATTGTAACTTTAGTTTCTGTACACTCTCCCCAAGAAACAAAAATTGTTGATTTTAAAATGTCTATAAAAAGCTTATTGTAACTCCGATTTGGTCGAGAAAGCTTTCAATCAATAGGAAATTAAGTTGTCTTTTAATTTTTTTTTTACTTTTATCCAACAAATGAAGCTTTTGAAAATTATGGCCAAAATTGTAACTTTAGTTTCTGTACACTCTCCCCAAGAAACTAAAACTTTTGATTTTAAAATGTCTATAAAAAGCTTATTGTAACTCCGATTTGGTCGAGAAAGCTTTCAATCAATAGGAAATTAAGTTGTCTTTTAAAAGCTTTTTAACTTTTATCCAACAAATGAAGCTTTTGAAAATTATGGCCAAAATTGTAACTTTAGTTTCTGTACACTCTCCCCAAGAAACAAAAATTGTTGATTTTAAAATGTCTATAAAAAGCTTATTGTAACTCCGATTTGGTCGAGAAAGCTTTCAATCAATAGGAAATTAAGTTGTCTTTTAATTTTTTTTTTACTTTTATCCAACAAATGAAGCTTTTGAAAATTATGGCCAAAATTGTAACTTTAGTTTCTGTACACTCTCCCCAAGAAAATAAAACTTTTGATTTTAAAATGTCTATAAAAAGCTTATTGTAACTCCGATTTGGTCGAGAAAGCTTTCAATCAATAGGAAATTAAGTTGTCTTTTAAAATGCTTTTTAACTTTTATCCAACAAATGAAGCTTTTGAAAATTATGGCCAAAATTGTAACTTTAGTTTCTGTACACTCTCCCCAAGAAACTAAAATTTTTGATTTTAAAATGTCTATAAAAAGCTTATTGTAACTCCGATTTGGTCGAGAAAGCTTTCAATATATAGGAAATTAAGTTGTCTTTAAAATGCTTTTTAATTTTTATCCAACAAATGAAGCTTTTGAAAATTATGGCCAAAATTGTAACTTTAGTTTCTGTACACTCTCCCCAAGAAACAAAAATTGTTGATTTTAAAATGTCTATAAAAAGCTTATTGTAACTCCGATTTGGTCGAGAAAGCTTTCAATCAATAGGAAATTAAGTTGTCTTTAAAATGCTTTTTAACTTTTATCCAACAAATGAAGCTTTTGAAAATTATGGCCAAAATTGTAACTTTAGTTTCTGTACACTCTCCCCAAGAAACAAAAATTGTTGATTTTAAAATGTCTATAAAAAGCTTATTGCAACTCCGATTTGGTCGAGAAAGCTTTCAATCAATAGGAAATTAAGTTGTCTTTTAAAATGCTTTTAACTTTTATCCAACAAATGAAGCTTTTGAAAATTATGGCCAAAATTGTAACTTTAGTTTCTGTACACTCTCCCCAAGAAACAAAAATTGTTGATTTTAAAATGTCTATAAAAAGCTTATTGTAACTCCGATTTGGTCGAGAAAGCTTTCAATCAATAGGTAATTAAGTTGTCTTTTAAAAGCTGTTTAACTTTTATCCAAATGAAGCTTTTGAAAATTATGGCCAAAATTGTAACTTTAGTTTCTGTACACTCTCCCAAAGAAACAAAAATTATTGATTTTAAAATGTCTATAAAAAGCTTATTGCAACTCCGATTTGGTCGAGAAAGCTTTCAATCAATAGGAAATTAAGTTGTCTTTTAAAATGCTTTTAACTTTTATCCAACAAATGAAGCTTTTGAAAATTATGGCCAAAATTGTAACTTTAGTTTCTGTACACTCTCCCCAAGAAACAAAAAATTTTGATTTTAAAATGTGTATAAAAAGCTTATTGCAACTCCGATTTGGTCGAGAAAGCTTTCAATCAATAGGAAATTAAGTTGTCTTTTAAAATGCTTATTAACTTTTATCCAACAAATGAAGATTTTGAAAATTATGGCCAAAATTGTAACTTTAGTTTCTGTACACTCTCCCCAAGAAACAAAAATTGTTGATTTTAAAATGTCTATAAAAAGCTTATTGTAACTCCGATTTGTTCGAGAAAGCTTTCAATCAATAGGTAATTAAGTTGTCTTTTAAAATGCTTTTTAACTTTTATCCAACAAATGAAGCTTTTGAAAATTATGGCCAAAATTGTAACTTTAGTTTCTGTACACTCTCCCCAAGAAACAAAAATTTTTGATTTTAAAATGTCTATAAAAAGCTTATTGTAACTCCGATTTGGTCGAGAAAGCTTTCAATCAATAGGAAATTAAGTTGTCTTTAAAATGCTTTTTAACTTTTATCCAACAAATGAAGCTTTTGAAAATTATGGCCAAAATTGTAACTTTAGTTTCTGTACACTCTCCCCAAGAAACAAAAATTGTTGATTTTAAAATGTCTATAAAAAGCTTATTGTAACTCCGATTTGGTCGAGAAAGCTTTCAATCAATAGGTAATTAAGTTGTCTTTTAAAATGTTTTTTAACTTTTATCCAACAAATGAAGCTTTTGAAAATTATGGCCAAAATTATAACTTTAGTTTCTGTACACTCTCCCCAAGAAACAAAAATTTTTGATTTTAAAATGTCTATAAAAAGCTTATTGTAACTCCGATTTGGTCGAGAAAGCTTTCAATCAATAGGTAATTAAGTTGTCTTTTAAAATGTTTTTTAACTTTTATCCAACAAATGAAGCTTTTGAAAATTATGGCCAAAATTGTAACTTTAGTTTCTGTACACTCTCCCCAAGAAACAAAAATTGTTGATTTTAAAATGTCTATAAAAAGCTTACTGTAACTCCGATTTGGTCGAGAAAGCTTTCAATCAATAGGAAATTAAGTTGTCTTTAAAATGCTTTTTAACTTTTATCCAACAAATGAAGCTTTTGAAAATTATGGCCAAAATTGTAACTTTAGTTTCTGTACACTCTCCCCAAGAAACAAAAATTGTTGATTTTAAAATGTCTATAAAAAGCTTATTGCAACTCCGATTTGGTCGAGAAAGCTTTCAATCAATAGGAAATTAAGTTGTCTTTTAAAATGTTTTTTAACTTTTATCCAACAAATGAAGCTTTTGAAAATTATGGCCAAAATTGTAACTTTAGTTTCTGTACACTCTCCCCAAGAAACAAAAATTTTTGATTTTAAAATGTCTATAAAAAACTTATTGTAACTCCGATTTGGTCGAGAAAGCTTTCAATCAATAGGAAATTAAGTTGTCTTTAAAATGCTTTTTAACTTTTATCCAACAAATGAAGCTTTTGAAAATTATGGCCAAAATTGTAACTTTAGTTTCTGTACACTCTCCCCAAGAAACAAAAATTTTTGATTTTAAAATGTCTATAAAAAGCTTATTGTAACTCCGATTTGGTCGAGAAAGCTTTCAATCAATAGGAAATTAAGTTGTCTTTAAAATGCTTTTTAACTTTTATCCAACAAATGAAGCTTTTGAAAATTATGGCCAAAATTGTAACTTTAGTTTCTGTACACTCTCCCCAAGAAACAAAAATTGTTGATTTTAAAATGTCTATAAAAAGCTTATTGTAACTCCGATTTGGTCGAGAAAGCTTTCAATCAATAGGTAATTAAGTTGTCTTTTAAAATGCTTTTTAACTTTTATCCAACAAATGAAGCTTTTGAAAATTATGGCCAAAATTGTAACTTTAGTTTCTGTACACTCTCCCCAAGAAACAAAAATTTTTGATTTTAAAATGTCTATAAAAAGCTTATTGTAACTCCGATTTGGTCGAGAAAGCTTTCAATCAATAGGAAATTAAGTTGTTTTTTAAAATGCTTTTTAACTTTTATCCAACAAATGAAGCTTTTGAAAATTATGGCCAAAATTGTAACTTTAGTTTCTGTACACTCTCCCCAAGAAACAAAAAATTTTGATTTTAAAATGTCTATAAATGTAATTAAGTTGTCTTTTAAAATGCTTTTTAACTTTTATCCAACAAATGAAGCTTTTGAAAATTATGGCCAAAATTGTAACTTTAGTTTCTGTACACTCTCCCCAAGAAACAAAAATTTTTGATTTTAAAATGTCTATAAAAAGCTTATTGTAACTCCGATTTGGTCGAGAAAGCTTTCAATCAATAGGAAATTAAGTTGTTTTTTAAAATGCTTTTTAACTTTTATCCAACAAATGAAGCTTTTGAAAATTATGGCCAAAATTGTAACTTTAGTTTCTGTACACTCTCCCCAAGAAACAAAAAATTTTGATTTTAAAATGTCTATAAAAAGCTTATTGTAACTCCGATTTGGTCGAGAAAGCTTTCAATCAATAGGAAATTAAGTTGTCTTTAAAATGCTTTTTAACTTTTATCCAACAAATGAAGCTTTTGAAAATTATGGCCAAAATTGTAACTTTAGTTTCTGTACACTCTCCCCAAGAAACAAAAATTGTTGATTTTAAAATGTCTATAAAAAGCTTATTGTAACTCCGATTTGGTCGAGAAAGCTTTCAATCAATAGGAAATTAAGTTGTCTTTAAAATGCTTTTTAACTTTTATCCAACAAATGAAGCTTTTGAAAATTATGGCCAAAATTATAACTTTAGTTTCTGTACACTCTCCCCAAGAAACAAAAATTGTTGATTTTAAAATGTCTATAAAAAGCTTATTGTAACTCCGATTTGGTCGAGAAAGCTTTCAGTCAATTGGTTAAGTTATCTTTAAAATGCTTTTTAACTTTTATCCAACAAATGAAGCTTTTGAAAATTATGGAAAAAATTGTAACTTTAGTTTCTGTACACTCTCCCCAAGAAACAAAAATTGTTGATTTTAAAATGTCTATAAAAAGCTTATTGTAACTCCGATTTGGTCGAGAAAGCTTTCAATCAATAGGAAATTAAGTTGTCTTTAAAATGCTTTTTAACTTTTATCCAAAAAATGAAGCTTTTGAAAATTATGGCCAAAATTGTAACTTTAGTTTCTGTACACTCTCCCCAAGAAACAAAAAATTTTGATTTTAAAATGTCTATAAAAAGCTTATTGTAACTCCAATTTGGTCGAGAAAGCTTTCAATCAATAGGAAATTAAGTTGTCTTTAAAATGCTTTTTAACTTTTATCCAACAAATGAAGCTTTTGAAAATTATGGCCAAAATTGTAACTTTAGTTTCTGTACACTCTCCCCAAGAAACTAAAATTTTTGATTTTAAAATGTCTATAAAAAGCTTATTGTAACTCCGATTTGGTCGAGAAAGCTTTCAATATATAGGAAATTAAGTTGTCTTTAAAATGCTTTTTAATTTTTATCCAACAAATGAAGCTTTTGAAAATTATGGCCAAAATTGTAACTTTAGTTTCTGTACACTCTCCCCAAGAAACAAAAATTGTTGATTTTAAAATGTCTATAAAAAGCTTATTGTAACTCCGATTTGGTCGAGAAAGCTTTCAATCAATAGGAAATTAAGTTGTCTTTAAAATGCTTTTTAACTTTTATCCAACAAATGAAGCTTTTGAAAATTATGGCCAAAATTGTAACTTTAGTTTCTGTACACTCTCCCCAAGAAACAAAAATTGTTGATTTTAAAATGTCTATAAAAAGCTTATTGCAACTCCGATTTGGTCGAGAAAGCTTTCAATCAATAGGAAATTAAGTTGTCTTTTAAAATGCTTTTAACTTTTATCCAACAAATGAAGCTTTTGAAAATTATGGCCAAAATTGTAACTTTAGTTTCTGTACACTCTCCCCAAGAAACAAAAATTGTTGATTTTAAAATGTCTATAAAAAGCTTATTGTAACTCCGATTTGGTCGAGAAAGCTTTCAATCAATAGGTAATTAAGTTGTCTTTTAAAAGCTGTTTAACTTTTATCCAAATGAAGCTTTTGAAAATTATGGCCAAAATTGTAACTTTAGTTTCTGTACACTCTCCCCAAGAAACAAAAATTATTGATTTTAAAATGTCTATAAAAAGCTTATTGCAACTCCGATTTGGTCGAGAAAGCTTTCAATCAATAGGAAATTAAGTTGTCTTTTAAAATGCTTTTAACTTTTATCCAACAAATGAAGCTTTTGAAAATTATGGCCAAAATTGTAACTTTAGTTTCTGTACACTCTCCCCAAGAAACAAAAAATTTTGATTTTAAAATGTGTATAAAAAGCTTATTGCAACTCCGATTTGGTCGAGAAAGCTTTCAATCAATAGGAAATTAAGTTGTCTTTTAAAATGCTTTTTAACTTTTATCCAACAAATGAAGATTTTGAAAATTATGGCCAAAATTGTAACTTTAGTTTCTGTACACTCTCCCCAAGAAACAAAAATTGTTGATTTTAAAATGTCTATAAAAAGCTTATTGTAACTCCGATTTGGTCGAGAAAGCTTTCAATCAATAGGAAATTAAGTTGTCTTTTAAAAGCTTTTTAACTTTTATTCAACAAATGAAGCTTTTGAAAATTATGGCCAAAATTGTAACTTTAGTTTCTGTACACTCTCCCCAAGAAACAAAAATTGTTGATTTTAAAATGTCTATAAAAAGCTTATTGTAACTCCGATTTGGTCGAGAAAGCTTTCAATCAATAGGAAATTAAGTTGTCTTTTAAAAGCTTTTTAACTTTTATCCAACAAATGAAGCTTTTGAAAATTATGGCCAAAATTGTAACTTTAGTTTCTGTACACTCTCCCCAAGAAACAAAAATTGTTAATTTTAAAATGTCTATAAAAAGCTTATTGTAACTCCGATTTGGTCGAGAAAGCTTTCAATCAATAGGTAATTAAGTTGTCTTTTAAAATGTTTTTTAACTTTTATCCAACAAATGAAGCTTTTGAAAATTATGGCCAAAATTATAACTTTAGTTTCTGTACACTCTCCCCAAGAAACAAAAATTTTTGATTTTAAAATGTCTATAAAAAGCTTATTGTAACTCCGATTTGGTCGAGAAAGCTTTCAATCAATAGGTAATTAAGTTGTCTTTTAAAATGTTTTTTAACTTTTATCCAACAAATGAAGCTTTTGAAAATTATGGCCAAAATTGTAACTTTAGTTTCTGTACACTCTCCCCAAGAAACAAAAATTGTTGATTTTAAAATGTCTATAAAAAGCTTATTGCAACTCCGATTTGGTCGAGAAAGCTTTCAATCAATAGGAAATTAAGTTGTCTTTTAAAATGCATTTTAACTTTTATCCAACAAATGAAGCTTTTGAAAATTATGGCCAAAATTGTAACTTTAGTTTCTGTACACTCTCCCCAAGAAACAAAAATTGTTGATTTTAAAATGTCTATAAAAAGCTTATTGCAACTCCGATTTGGTCGAGAAAGCTTTCAATCAATAGGAAATTAAGTTGTCTTTTAAAATGCTTTTTAACTTTTATCCAACAAATGAAGCTTTTGAAAATTATGGCCAAAATTGTAACTTTAGTTTCTGTACACTCTCCCCAAGAAACAAAAATTTTTGATTTTAAAATGTCTATAAAAAACTTATTGTAACTCCGATTTGGTCGAGAAAGCTTTCAATCAATAGGAAATTAAGTTGTCTTTAAAATGCTTTTTAACTTTTATCCAACAAATGAAGCTTTTGAAAATTATGGCCAAAATTGTAACTTTAGTTTCTGTACACTCTCCCCAAGAAACAAAAATTTTTGATTTTAAAATGTCTATAAAAAGCTTATTGTAACTCCGATTTGGTCGAGAAAGCTTTCAATCAATAGGAAATTAAGTTGTCTTTAAAATGCTTTTTAACTTTTATCCAACAAATGAAGCTTTTGAAAATTATGGCCAAAATTGTAACTTTAGTTTCTGTACACTCTCCCCAAGAAACAAAAATTGTTGATTTTAAAATGTCTATAAAAAGCTTATTGTAACTCCGATTTGGTCGAGAAAGCTTTCAATCAATAGGTAATTAAGTTGTCTTTTAAAATGCTTTTTAACTTTTATCCAACAAATGAAGCTTTTGAAAATTATGGCCAAAATTGTAACTTTAGTTTCTGTACACTCTCCCCAAGAAACAAAAATTTTTGATTTTAAAATGTCTATAAATGTAATTAAGTTGTCTTTTAAAATGCTTTTTAACTTTTATCCAACAAATGAAGCTTTTGAAAATTATGGCCAAAATTGTAACTTTAGTTTCTGTACACTCTCCCCAAGAAACAAAAATTTTTGATTTTAAAATGTCTATAAAAAGCTTATTGTAACTCCGATTTGGTCGAGAAAGCTTTCAATCAATAGGAAATTAAGTTGTTTTTTAAAATGCTTTTTAACTTTTATCCAACAAATGAAGCTTTTGAAAATTATGGCCAAAATTGTAACTTTAGTTTCTGTACACTCTCCCCAAGAAACAAAAAATTTTGATTTTAAAATGTCTATAAAAAGCTTATTGTAACTCCGATTTGGTCGAGAAAGCTTTCAATCAATAGGAAATTAAGTTGTCTTTAAAATGCTTTTTAACTTTTATCCAACAAATGAAGCTTTTGAAAATTATGGCCAAAATTGTAACTTTAGTTTCTGTACACTCTCCCCAAGAAACAAAAATTGTTGATTTTAAAATGTCTATAAAAAGCTTATTGTAACTCCGATTTGGTCGAGAAAGCTTTCAATCAATAGGAAATTAAGTTGTCTTTAAAATGCTTTTTAACTTTTATCCAACAAATGAAGCTTTTGAAAATTATGGCCAAAATTATAACTTTAGTTTCTGTACACTCTCCCCAAGAAACAAAAATTGTTGATTTTAAAATGTCTATAAAAAGCTTATTGTAACTCCGATTTGGTCGAGAAAGCTTTCAGTCAATTGGTTAAGTTATCTTTAAAATGCTTTTTAACTTTTATCCAACAAATGAAGCTTTTGAAAATTATGGAAAAAATTGTAACTTTAGTTTCTGTACACTCTCCCCAAGAAACAAAAATTGTTGATTTTAAAATGTCTATAAAAAGCTTATTGAAACTCCGATTTGGTCGAGAAAGCTTTCAGTCAATTGGAAATTAAGTTGTCTTTAAAATGCTTTTTAACTTTTATCCAACAAATGAAGCTTTTGAAAATTATGGCCAAAATTGTAACTTTAGTTTCTGTACACTCTCCCCAAGAAACAAAAATTGTTGATTTTAAAATGTCTATAAAAAGCTTATTGTAACTCCGATTTGGTCGAGAAAGCTTTCAATCAATAGGAAATTAAGTTGTCTTTAAAATGCTTTTTAATTTTTATCCAACAAATGAAGCTTTTGAAAATTATGGCCAAAATTGTAACTTTAGTTTCTGTACACTCTCCCCAAGAAACAAAAATTGTTGATTTTAAAATGTCTATAAAAAGCTTATTGTAACTCCGATTTGGTCGAGAAAGCTTTCAATCAATAGGAAATTAAGTTGTCTTTTAAAAGCTTTTTAACTTTTTTCCAACAAATGAAGCTTTTAAAAATTATGGCCAAAATTGTAACTTTAGTTTCTGTACACTCTCCCCAAGAAACAAAAATTGTTGATTTTAAAATGTCTATAAAAAGCTTATTGCAACTCCGATTTGGTCGAGAAAGCTTTCAATCAATAGGAAATTAAGTTGTCTTTTAAAATGCTTTTAACTTTTATCCAACAAATGAAGCTTTTGAAAATTATGGCCAAAATTGTAACTTTAGTTTCTGTACACTCTCCCCAAGAAACAAAAATTGTTGATTTTAAAATGTCTATAAAAAGCTTATTGTAACTCCGATTTGGTCGAGAAAGCTTTCAATCAATAGGAAATTAAGTTGTCTTTAAAATGCTTTTTAACTTTTATCCAAAAAATGAAGCTTTTGAAAATTATGGCCAAAATTGTAACTTTAGTTTCTGTACACTCTCCCCAAGAAACAAAAAATTTTGATTTTAAAATGTCTATAAAAAGCTTATTGTAACTCCAATTTGGTCGAGAAAGCTTTCAATCAATAGGAAATTAAGTTGTCTTTAAAATGCTTTTTAACTTTTATCCAACAAATGAAGCTTTTGAAAATTATGGCCAAAATTGTAACTTTAGTTTCTGTACACTCTCCCCAAGAAACAAAAATTGTTGATTTTAAAATGTCTATAAAAAGCTTATTGTAACTCCGATTTGGTCGAGAAAGCTTTCAATCAATAGGAAATTAAGTTGTCTTTAAAATGCTTTTTAACTTTTATCCAACAAATGAAGCTTTTGAAAATTATGGCCAAAATTGTAACTTTAGTTTCTGTACACTCTCCCCAAGAAACAAAAATTGTTGATTTTAAAATGTCTATAAAAAGCTTATTGTAACTCCGATTTGGTCGAGAAAGCTTTCAATCAATAGGAAATTAAGTTGTCTTTTAAAAGCTTTTTAACTTTTTTCCAACAAATGAAGCTTTTAAAAATTATGGCCAAAATTGTAACTTTAGTTTCTGTACACTCTCCCCAAGAAACAAAAATTGTTGATTTTAAAATGTCTATAAAAAGCTTATTGCAACTCCGATTTGGTCGAGAAAGCTTTCAATCAATAGAAAATTAAGTTGTCTTTTAAAATGATTTTTAACTTTTATCCAACAAATGAAGCTTTTGAAAATTATGGCCAAAATTGTAACTTTAGTTTCTGTACACTCTCCCCAAGAAACAAAAAATTTTGATTTTAAAATGTCTATAAAAAGCTTATTGTAACTCCGATTTGGTCGAGAAAGCTTTCAATCAATAGGAAATTAAGTTGTCTTTAAAATGCTTTTTAACTTTTATCCAACAAATGAAGCTTTTGAAAATTATGGCCAAAATTGTAACTTTAGTTTCTGTACACTCTCCCCAAGAAACAAAAATTGTTGATTTTAAAATGTCTATAAAAAGCTTATTGTAACTCCGATTTGGTCGAGAAAGCTTTCAATCAATAGGAAATTAAGTTGACTTTAAAGTGCTTTTTAACTTTTATCCAACAAATGAAGCTTTTGAAAATTATGGCCAAAATTGTAACTTTAGTTTCTGTACACTCTCCCCAAGAAACAAAAATTGTTGATTTTAAAATGTCTATAAAAAGCTTATTGTAACTCCGATTTGGTCGAGAAAGCTTTCAATCAAAAGGAAATTAAGTTGTCTTTAAAATGCTTTTTAACTTTTATCCAACAAATGAAGCTTTTGAAAATTATGGCCAAAATTGTAACTTTAGTTTCTGTACACTCTCCCCAAGAAACAAAAATTATTGATTTTAAAATGTCTATAAAAAGCTTATTGTAACTCCGATTTGGTCGAGAAAGCTTTCAATCAATAGGAAATTAAGTTGTTTTTTAAAATGCTTTTTAACTTTTATCCAACAAATGAAGCTTTTGAAAATTATGGCCAAAATTGTAACTTTAGTTTCTGTACACTCTCCCCAAGAAACAAAAAATTTTGATTTTAAAATGTCTATAAAAAGCTTATTGTAACTCCGATTTGGTCGAGAAAGCTTTCAATCAATAGGAAATTAAGTTGTCTTTAAAATGCTTTTTAACTTTTATCCAACAAATGAAGCTTTTGAAAATTATGGCCAAAATTGTAACTTTAGTTTCTGTACACTCTCCCCAAGAAACAAAAATTGTTGATTTTAAAATGTCTATAAAAAGCTTATTGTAACTCCGATTTGGTCGAGAAAGCTTTCAATCAATAGGAAATTAAGTTGTCTTTAAAATGCTTTTTAACTTTTATCCAACAAATGAAGCTTTTGAAAATTATGGCCAAAATTGTAACTTTAGTTTCTGTACACTCTCCCCAAGAAACAAAAATTGTTGATTTTAAAATGTCTATAAAAAGCTTATTGTAACTCCGATTTGGTCGAGAAAGCTTTCAATCAATAGGAAATTAAGTTGTCTTTTAAAATGCTTCTTAACTTTTATCCAAAAAATGAAGCTTTTGAAAATTATGGCCAAAATTGTAACTTTAGTTTCTGTACACTCTCCCCAAGAAACAAAAATTGTTGATTTTAAAATGTCTATAAAAAGCTTATTGTAACTCCGATTTGGTCGAGAAAGCTTTCAATCAATAGGAAATTAAGTTGTCTTTAAAATGCTTTTTAACTTTTATCCAACAAATGAAGCTTTTGAAAATTATGGCCAAAATTGTAACTTTAGTTTCTGTACACTCTCCCCAAGAAACAAATATTGTTGATTTTAAAATGTCTATAAAAAGCTTATTGTAACTCCGATTTGGTCGAGAAAGCTTTCAATCAATAGGAAATTAAGTTGTCTTTTAAAATGTTTTTTAACTTTTATCCAACAAATGAAGCTTTTGAAAATTATGGCCAAAATTGTAACTTTAGTTTCTGTACACTCTCCCCAAGAAACAAAAATTGTTGATTTTAAAATGTCTATAAAAAGCTTATTGTAACTCCGATTTGGTCGAGAAAGCTTTCAATCAATAGGAAATTAAGTTGTCTTTAAAATGCTTTTTAACTTTTATCCAACAAATGAAGCTTTTGAAAATTATGGCCAAAATTGTAACTTTAGTTTCTGTACTCTCTCCCCAAGAAACAAAAATTGTTGATTTTAAAATGTCTATAAAAAGCTTATTGTAACTCCGATTTGGTCGAGAAAGCTTTCAATCAATAGGAAATTAAGTTGTCTTTAAAATGCTTTTTAACTTTTATCCAACAAATGAAGCTTTTGAAAATTATGGCCAAAATTGTAACTTTAGTTTCTGTACACTCTCCCCAAGAAACAAAAATTTTTGATTTTAAAATGTCTATAAAAAGCTTATTGTAACTCCGATTTGGTCGAGAAAGCTTTCAATCAATAGGAAATTAACTTGTCTTTAAAATGCTTTTTAACTTTTATCCAACAAAAGAAGCTTTTGAAAATTATGGCCAAAATTGTAACTTTAGTTTCTGTACACTCTCCCCAAGAAACAAAAATTGTTGATTTTAAAATGTCTATAAAAAGCTTATTGTAACTCCGATTTGGTCGAGAAAGCTTTCAATCAATAGGAAATTAAGTTGTCTTTAAAATGCTTTTTAACTTTTATCCAACAAATGAAGCTTTTGAAAATTATGGCCAAAATTGTAACTTTAGTTTCTGTACACTCTCCCCAAGAAACAAAAATTGTTGATTTTAAAATGTCTATAAAAAGCTTATTGTAACTCCGATTTGGTCGAGAAAGCTTTCAATCAATAGGAAATTAAGTTGTCTTTAAAATGCTTTTTAACTTTTATCCAACAAATGAAGCTTTTGAAAATTATGGCCAAAATTGTAACTTTAGTTTCGGTACACTCTCCCCAAGAAACAAAAATTGTTGATTTTAAAATGTCTATAAAAAGCTTATTGTAACTCCGATTTGGTCGAGAAAGCTTTCAATCAATAGGAAATTAAGTTGTCTTTAAAATGCTTTTTAACTTTTATCCAACAAATGAAGCTTTTGAAAATTATGGCCAAAATTGTAACTTTAGTTTCTGTACACTCTCCCCAAGAAACAAAAATTTTTGATTTTAAAATGTCTATAAAAAGCTTATTGAAACTCCGATTTAGTCGAGAAAGCTTTCAATCAATAGGAAATTAAGTTGTCTTTAAAATGCTTTTTAACTTTTATCCAACAAATGAAGCTTTTGAAAATTATGGCCAAAATTGTAACTTTAGTTTCTGTACACTCTCCCCAAGAAACAAAAATTGTTGATTTTAAAATGTCTATAAAAAGCTTATTGTAACTCCGATTTGGTCGAGAAAGCTTTCAATCAATAGGAAATTAAGTTGTCTTTAAAATGCTTTTTAACTTTTATCCAACAAATGAAGCTTTTGAAAATTATGGCCAAAATTGTAACTTTAGTTTCTGTACACTCTCCCCAAGAAACAAATATTGTTGATTTTAAAATGTCTATAAAAAGCTTATTGTAACTCCGATTTGGTCGAGAAAGCTTTCAATCAATAGGAAATTAAGTTGTCTTTTAAAATGTTTTTTAACTTTTATCCAACAAATGAAGCTTTTGAAAATTATGGCCAAAATTGTAACTTTAGTTTCTGTACACTCTCCCCAAGAAACAAAAATTGTTGATTTTAAAATGTCTATAAAAAGCTTATTGTAACTCCGATTTGGTCGAGAAAGCTTTCAATCAATAGGAAATTAAGTTGTCTTTAAAATGCTTTTTAACTTTTATCCAACAAATGAAGCTTTTGAAAATTATGGCCAAAATTGTAACTTTAGTTTCTGTACTCTCTCCCCAAGAAACAAAAATTGTTGATTTTAAAATGTCTATAAAAAGCTTATTGTAACTCCGATTTGGTCGAGAAAGCTTTCAATCAATAGGAAATTAAGTTGTCTTTAAAATGCTTTTTAACTTTTATCCAACAAATGAAGCTTTTGAAAATTATGGCCAAAATTGTAACTTTAGTTTCTGTACACTCTCCCCAAGAAACAAAAATTTTTGATTTTAAAATGTCTATAAAAAGCTTATTGTAACTCCGATTTGGTCGAGAAAGCTTTCAATCAATAGGAAATTAAGTTGTCTTTAAAATGCTTTTTAACTTTTATCCAACAAAAGAAGCTTTTGAAAATTATGGCCAAAATTGTAACTTTAGTTTCTGTACACTCTCCCCAAGAAACAAAAATTGTTGATTTTAAAATGTCTATAAAAAGCTTATTGTAACTCCGATTTGGTCGAGAAAGCTTTCAATCAATAGGAAATTAAGTTGTCTTTAAAATGCTTTTTAACTTTTATCCAACAAATGAAGCTTTTGAAAATTATGGCCAAAATTGTAACTTTAGTTTCTGTACACTCTCCCCAAGAAACAAAAATTGTTGATTTTAAAATGTCTATAAAAAGCTTATTGTAACTCCGATTTGGTCGAGAAAGCTTTCAATCAATAGGAAATTAAGTTGTCTTTAAAATGCTTTTTAACTTTTATCCAACAAATGAAGCTTTTGAAAATTATGGCCAAAATTGTAACTTTAGTTTCTGTACACTCTCCCCAAGAAACAAAAATTGTTGATTTTAAAATGTCTATAAAAAGCTTATTGTAACTCCGATTTGGTCGAGAAAGCTTTCAATCAATAGGAAATTAAGTTGTCTTTAAAATGCTTTTTAACTTTTATCCAACAAATGAAGCTTTTGAAAATTATGGCCAAAATTGTAACTTTACTTTCTGTACACTCTCCCCAAGAAACAAAAATTTTTGATTTTAAAATGTCTATAAAAAGCTTATTGTAACTCCGATTTGGTCAAGAAAGCTTTCAATCAATAGGAAATTAAGTTGTCTTTTAAAAGCTTTTAAACTTTTATCCAACAAATGAAGCTTTTGAAAATTATGGCCAAAATTGTAACTTTAGTTTCTGTACTCTCTCCCCAAGAAACAAAAATTGTTGATTTTAAAATGTCTATAAAAAGCTTATTGTAACTCCGATTTGGTCGAGAAAGCTTTCAATCAATAGGAAATTAAGTTGTCTTTAAAATGCTTTTTAACTTTTATCCAACAAATGAAGCTTTTGAAAATTATGGCCAAAATTGTAACTTTAGTTTCTGTACACTCTCCCCAAGAAACAAAAATTTTTGATTTTAAAATGTCTATAAAAAGCTTATTGTAACTCCGATTTGGTCGAGAAAGCTTTCAATCAATAGGAAATTAAGTTGTCTTTAAAATGCTTTTTAACTTTTATCCAACAAAAGAAGCTTTTGAAAATTATGGCCAAAATTGTAACTTTAGTTTCTGTACACTCTCCCCAAGAAACAAAAATTGTTGATTTTAAAATGTCTATAAAAAGCTTATTGTAACTCCGATTTGGTCGAGAAAGCTTTCAATCAATAGGAAATTAAGTTGTCTTTAAAATGCTTTTTAACTTTTATCCAACAAATGAAGCTTTTGAAAATTATGGCCAAAATTGTAACTTTAGTTTCTGTACACTCTCCCCAAGAAACAAAAATTGTTGATTTTAAAATGTCTATAAAAAGCTTATTGTAACTCCGATTTGGTCGAGAAAGCTTTCAATCAATAGGAAATTAAGTTGTCTTTAAAATGCTTTTTAACTTTTATCCAACAAATGAAGCTTTTGAAAATTATGGCCAAAATTGTAACTTTAGTTTCTGTACACTCTCCCCAAGAAACAAAAATTGTTGATTTTAAAATGTCTATAAAAAGCTTATTGTAACTCCGATTTGGTCGAGAAAGCTTTCAATCAATAGGAAATTAAGTTGTCTTTAAAATGCTTTTTAACTTTTATCCAACAAATGAAGCTTTTGAAAATTATGGCCAAAATTGTAACTTTACTTTCTGTACACTCTCCCCAAGAAACAAAAATTTTTGATTTTAAAATGTCTATAAAAAGCTTATTGTAACTCCGATTTGGTCAAGAAAGCTTTCAATCAATAGGAAATTAAGTTGTCTTTTAAAAGCTTTTAAACTTTTATCCAACAAATGAAGCTTTTGAAAATTATGGCCAAAATTGTAACTTTAGTTTCTGTACACTCTCCCCAAGAAACAAAAATTGTTGATTTTAAAATGTCTATAAAAAGCTTATTGTAACTCCGATTTGGTCGAGAAAGCTTTCAATCAATAGGAAATTAAGTTGTCTTTAAAATGCTTTTTAACTTTTATCCAACAAATGAAGCTTTTGAAAATTATGGCCAAAATTGTAACTTTAGTTTCTGTACACTCTCCCCAAGAAACAAAAATTGTTGATTTTAAAATGTGTATAAAAAGCTTATTGTAACTCCGATTTGGTCAAGAAAGCTTTCAATCAATAGGAAATTAAGTTGTCTTTTAAAAGCTTTTAAACTTTTATCCAACAAATGAAGCTTTTGAAAATTATGGCCAAAATTGTAACTTTAGTTTCTGTACACTCTCCCCAAGAAACAAAAATTGTTGATTTTAAAATGTCTATAAAAAGCTTATTGTAACTCCGATTTGGTCGAGAAAGCTTTCAATCAATAGGAAATTAAGTTGTCTTTAAAATGCTTTTTAACTTTTATCCAACAAATGAAGCTTTTGAAAATTATGGCCAAAATTGTAACTTTAGTTTCTGTACACTCTCCCCAAGAAACAAAAATTGTTGATTTTAAAATGTCTATAAAAAGCTTATTGTAACTCCGATTTGGTCGAGAAAGCTTTCAATCAATAGGAAATTAAGTTGTCTTTTAAAAGTTTTTTAACTTTTATCCAACAAATGAAGCTTTTGAAAATTATGGCCAAAATTGTAACTTTAGTTTCTGTACACTCTCCCCAAGAAACAAAAATTGTTGATTTTAAAATGTCTATAAAAAGCTTATTGTAACTCCGATTTGGTCGAGAAAGCTTTCAATCAATAGGAAATTAAGTTGTCTTTAAAATACTTTTTAACTTTTATCCAACAAATGAAGCTTTTGAAAATTATGGCCAAAATTGTAACTTTAGTTTCTGTACTCTCTCCCCAAGAAACAAAAATTGTTGATTTTAAAATGTCTATAAAAAGCTTATTGTAACTCCGATTTGGTCGAGAAAGCTTTCAATCAATAGGAAATTAAGTTGTCTTTTAAAATGCTTTTTAACTTTTATCCAACAAATGAAGCTTTTGAAAATTATGGCCAAAATTGTAACTTTAGTTTCTGTACACTCTCCCCAAGAAACAAAAATTGTTGATTTTAAAATGTCTATAAAAAGCTTATTGTAACTCCGATTTGGTCGAGAAAGCTTTCAATCAATAGGAAATTAAGTTGTCTTTTAAAATGTTTTTTAACTTTTATCCAACAAATGAAGCTTTTGAAAATTATGGCCAAAATTGTAACTTTAGTTTCTGTACACTCTCCCCAAGAAACAAAAATTGTTGATTTTAAAATGTCTATAAAAAGCTTATTGTAACTCCGATTTGGTCGAGAATGCTTTCAATCAATAGGAAATTAAGTTGTCTTTAAAATGCTTTTTAACTTTTATTCAACAAATGAAGCTTTTGAAAATTATGGCCAAAATTGTAACTTTAGTTTCTGTACACTCTCCCCAAGAAACAAAAATTGTTGATTTTAAAATGTCTATAAAAAGCTTATTGTAACTCCGATTTGGTCGAGAAAGCTTTCAGTCAATTGGAAATTAAGTTGTCTTTAAAATGCTTTTTAACTTTTATCCAACAAATGAAGCTTTTGAAAATTATGGCCAAAATTGTAACTTTAGTTTCTGTACACTCTCCCCAAGAAACAAAAATTGTTGATTTTAAAATGTCTATAAAAAGCTTATTGTAACTCCGATTTGGTCGAGAAAGCTTTCAATCAATAGGAAATTAAGTTGTCTTTAAAATGCTTTTTAACTTTTATCCAACAAATGAAGCTTTTGAAAATTATGGCCAAAATTGTAACTTTAGTTTCTGTACACTCTCCCCAAGAAACAAAAATTGTTGATTTTAAAATGTCTATAAAAAGCTTATTGTAACTCCGATTTGGTCGAGAATGCTTTCAATCAATAGGAAATTAAGTTGTCTTTAAAATGCTTTTTAACTTTTATTCAACAAATGAAGCTTTTGAAAATTATGGCCAAAATTGTAACTTTAGTTTCTGTACACTCTCCCCAAGAAACAAAAATTGTTGATTTTAAAATGTCTATAAAAAGCTTATTGTAACTCCGATTTGGTCGAGAAAGCTTTCAATCAATAGGAAATTAAGTTGTCTTTAAAGTGCTTTTTAACTTTTATCCAACAAATGAAGCTTTTGAAAATTATGGCCAAAATTGTAACTTTAGTTTCTGTACACTCTCCCCAAGAAACAAAAATTGTTGATTTTAAAATGTCTATAAAAAGCTTATTGTAACTCCGATTTGGTCGAGAAAGCTTTCAATCAAAAGGAAATTAAGTTGTCTTTAAAATGCTTTTTAACTTTTATCCAACAAATGAAGCTTTTGAAAATTATGGCCAAAATTGTAACTTTAGTTTCTGTACACTCTCCCCAAGAAACAAAAATTTTTGATTTTAAAATGTCTATAAAAAGCTTATTGTAACTCCGATTTGGTCGAGAAAGCTTTCAATCAATAGGAAATTAAGTTGTTTTTTAAAATGCTTTTTAACTTTTATCCAACAAATGAAGCTTTTGAAAATTATGGCCAAAATTGTAACTTTAGTTTCTGTACACTCTCCCCAAGAAACAAAAAATTTTGATTTTAAAATGTCTATAAAAAGCTTATTGTAACTCCGATTTGGTCGAGAAAGCTTTCAATCAATAGGAAATTAAGTTGTCTTTAAAATGCTTTTTAACTTTTATCCAACAAATGAAGCTTTTGAAAATTATGGCCAAAATTGTAACTTTAGTTTCTGTACACTCTCCCCAAGAAACAAAAATTGTTGATTTTAAAATGTCTATAAAAAGCTTATTGTAACTCCGATTTGGTCGAGAAAGCTTTCAATCAATAGGAAATTAAGTTGTCTTTAAAATGCTTTTTAACTTTTATCCAACAAATGAAGCTTTTGAAAATTATGGCCAAAATTGTAACTTTAGTTTCTGTACACTCTCCCCAAGAAACAAAAATTGTTGATTTTAAAATGTCTATAAAAAGCTTATTGAAACTCCGATTTGGTCGAGAAAGCTTTCAATCAATAGGAAATTAAGTTGTCTTTAAAATGCTTTTTAACTTTTATCCAACAAATGAAGCTTTTGAAAATTATGGCCAAAATTGTAACTTTAGTTTCTGTACACTCTCCCCAAGAAACAAAAATTGTTGATTTTAAAATGTCTATAAAAAGCTTATTGTAACTCCGATTTGGTCGAGAAAGCTTGCAATCAATAGGAAATTAAGTTGTCTTTTAAAAGCTTTTTAACTTTTATCCAACAAATGAAGCTTTTGAAAATTATGGCCAAAATTGTAACTTTAGTTTCTGTACACTCTCCCCAAGAAACAAAAATTGTTGATTTTAAAATGTCTATAAAAAGCTTATTGTAACTCCGATTTGGTCGAGAAAGCTTTCAATCAAAAGGAAATTAAGTTGTCTTTAAAATGCTTTTTAACTTTTATCCAACAAATGAAGCTTTTGAAAATTATGGCCAAAATTGTAACTTTAGTTTCAGTATACTCTCCCCAAGAAACAAAAATTGTTGATTTTAAAATGTCTATAAAAAGCTTATTGTAACTCCGATTTGGTCGAGAAAGCTTTCAGTCAATAGGAAATTAAGTAGTCTTTTAAAATGCTTTTTTACTTTTATCCAACAAATGAAGCTTTTGAAAATTATGGCCAAAATTGTAACTTTAGTTTCTGTACACTCTCCCCAAGAAACAAAAATTGTTGATTTTAAAATGTCTATAAAAAGCTTATTGTAACTCCGATTTGGTCGAGAAAGCTTTCAATCAATAGGAAATTAAGTTGTCTTTAAAATGCTTTTTAACTTTTATCCAACAAATGAAGCTTTTGAAAATTATGGCCAAAATTGTAACTTTAGTTTCTGTACACTTTCCCCAAGAAACAAAAATTGTTGATTTTAAAATGTCTATTAAAAGCTTATTGTAACTCCGATTTGGTCGAGAAAGCTTTCAATCAATAGAAAATTAAGTTGTCTTTAAAATGCTTTTTAACTTTTATCCAACAAATGAAGCTTTTGAAAATTATGGCCAAAATTGTAACTTTAGTTTCTGTACACTCTCCCCAAGAAACAAATATTGTTGATTTTAAAATGTCTATAAAAAGCTTATTGTAACTCCGATTTGGTCGAGAAAGCTTTCAATCAATAGGAAATTAAGTTGTCTTTTAAAATGTTTTTTAACTTTTATCCAACAAATGAAGCTTTTGAAAATTATGGCCAAAATTGTAACTTTAGTTTCTGTACACTCTCCCCAAGAAACAAAAATTGTTGATTTTAAAATGTCTATAAAAAGCTTATTGTAACTCCGATTTGGTCGAGAAAGCTTTCAATCAATAGGAAATTAAGTTGTCTTTAAAATGCTTTTTAACTTTTATCCAACAAATGAAGCTTTTGAAAATTATGGCCAAAATTGTAACTTTAGTTTCTGTACTCTCTCCCCAAGAAACAAAAATTGTTGATTTTAAAATGTCTATAAAAAGCTTATTGTAACTCCGATTTGGTCGAGAAAGCTTTCAATCAATAGGAAATTAAGTTGTCTTTAAAATGCTTTTTAACTTTTATCCAACAAATGAAGCTTTTGAAAATTATGGCCAAAATTGTAACTTTAGTTTCTGTACACTCTCCCCAAGAAACAAAAATTTTTGATTTTAAAATGTCTATAAAAAGCTTATTGTAACTCCGATTTGGTCGAGAAAGCTTTCAATCAATAGGAAATTAAGTTGTCTTTAAAATGCTTTTTAACTTTTATCCAACAAAAGAAGCTTTTGAAAATTATGGCCAAAATTGTAACTCTAGTTTCTGTACACTCTCCCCAAGAAACAAAAATTGTTGATTTTAAAATGTCTATAAAAAGCTTATTGTAACTCCGATTTGGTCGAGAAAGCTTTCAATCAATAGGAAATTAAGTTGTCTTTAAAATGCTTTTTAACTTTTATCCAACAAATGAAGCTTTTGAAAATTATGGCCAAAATTGTAACTTTAGTTTCTGTACACTCTCCCCAAGAAACAAAAATTGTTGATTTTAAAATGTCTATAAAAAGCTTATTGTAACTCCGATTTGGTCGAGAAAGCTTTCAATCAATAGGAAATTAAGTTGTCTTTAAAATGCTTTTTAACTTTTATCCAACAAATGAAGCTTTTGAAAATTATGGCCAAAATTGTAACTTTAGTTTCTGTACACTCTCCCCAAGAAACAAAAATTGTTGATTTTAAAATGTGTATAAAAAGCTTATTGTAACTCCGATTTGGTCAAGAAAGCTTTCAATCAATAGGAAATTAAGTTGTCTTTTAAAAGCTTTTAAACTTTTATCCAACAAATGAAGCTTTTGAAAATTATGGCCAAAATTGTAACTTTAGTTTCTGTACACTCTCCCCAAGAAACAAAAATTGTTGATTTTAAAATGTCTATAAAAAGCTTATTGTAACTCCGATTTGGTCGAGAAAGCTTTCAATCAATAGGAAATTAAGTTGTCTTTAAAATGCTTTTTAACTTTTATCCAACAAATGAAGCTTTTGAAAATTATGGCCAAAATTGTAACTTTAGTTTCTGTACACTCTCCCCAAGAAACAAAAATTTTTGATTTTAAAATGTCTATAAAAAGCTTATTGTAACTCCGATTTGGTCAAGAAAGCTTTCAATCAATAGGAAATTAAGTTGTCTTTTAAAAGCTTTTAAACTTTTATCCAACAAATGAAGCTTTTGAAAATTATGGCCAAAATTGTAGCTTTAGTTTCTGTACACTCTCCCCAAGAAACAAAAATTGTTGATTTTAAAATGTCTATAAAAAGCTTATTGTAACTCCGATTTGGTCGAGAAAGCTTTCAATCAATAGGAAATTAAGTTGTCTTTAAAATGCTTTTTAACTTTTATCCAACAAATGAAGCTTTTGAAAATTATGGCCAAAATTGTAACTTTAGTTTCTGTACACTCTCCCCAAGAAACAAAAATTGTTGATTTTAAAATGTGTATAAAAAGCTTATTGTAACTCCGATTTGGTCAAGAAAGCTTTCAATCAATAGGAAATTAAGTTGTCTTTTAAAAGCTTTTAAACTTTTATCCAACAAATGAAGCTTTTGAAAATTATGGCCAAAATTGTAACTTTAGTTTCTGTACACTCTCCCCAAGAAACAAAAATTGTTGATTTTAAAATGTCTATAAAAAGCTTATTGTAACTCCGATTTGGTCGAGAAAGCTTTCAATCAATAGGAAATTAAGTTGTCTTTAAAATGCTTTTTAACTTTTATCCAACAAATGAAGCTTTTGAAAATTATGGCCAAAATTGTAACTTTAGTTTCTGTACACTCTCCCCAAGAAACAAAAATTGTTGATTTTAAAATGTCTATAAAAAGCTTATTGTAACTCCGATTTGGTCGAGAAAGCTTTCAATCAATAGGAAATTAAGTTGTCTTTAAAATGCTTTTTAACTTTAATCCAACAAATGAAGCTTTTGAAAATTATGGCCAAAATTGTAACTTTAGTTTCTGTACACTCTCCCCAAGAAACAAAAATTGTTGATTTTAAAATGTCTATAAAAAGCTTATTGTAACTCCGATTTGGTCGAGAAAGCTTTCAATCAATAGGAAATTAAGTTGTCTTTAAAATACTTTTTAACTTTTATCCAACAAATGAAGCTTTTGAAAATTATGGCCAAAATTGTAACTTTAGTTTCTGTACTCTCTCCCCAAGAAACAAAAATTGTTGATTTTAAAATGTCTATAAAAAGCTTATTGTAACTCCGATTTGGTCGAGAAAGCTTTCAATCAATAGGAAATTAAGTTGTCTTTTAAAATGCTTTTTAACTTTTATCCAACAAATGAAGCTTTTGAAAATTATGGCCAAAATTGTAACTTTAGTTTCTGTACACTCTCCCCAAGAAACAAAAATTGTTGATTTTAAAATGTCTATAAAAAGCTTATTGTAACTCCGATTTGGTCGAGAAAGCTTTCAGTCAATTGGAAATTAAGTTGTCTTTAAAATGCTTTTTAACTTTTATCCAACAAATGAAGCTTTTGAAAATTATGGCCAAAATTGTAACTTTAGTTTCTGTACACTCTCCCCAAGAAACAAAAATTGTTGATTTTAAAATGTCTATAAAAAGCTTATTGTAACTCCGATTTGGTCGAGAAAGCTTTCAATCAATAGGAAATTAAGTTGTCTTTAAAATGCTTTTTAACTTTTATCCAACAAATGAAGCTTTTGAAAATTATGGCCAAAATTGTAACTTTAGTTTCTGTACACTCTCCCCAAGAAACAAAAATTGTTGATTTTAAAATGTCTATAAAAAGCTTATTGTAACTCCGATTTGGTCGAGAATGCTTTCAATCAATAGGAAATTAAGTTGTCTTTAAAATGCTTTTTAACTTTTATTCAACAAATGAAGCTTTTGAAAATTATGGCCAAAATTGTAACTTTAGTTTCTGTACACTCTCCCCAAGAAACAAAAATTGTTGATTTTAAAATGTCTATAAAAAGCTTATTGTAACTCCGATTTGGTCGAGAAAGCTTTCAGTCAATTGGAAATTAAGTTGTCTTTAAAATGCTTTTTAACTTTTATCCAACAAATGAAGCTTTTGAAAATTATGGCCAAAATTGTAACTTTAGTTTCTGTACACTCTCCCCAAGAAACAAAAATTTTTGATTTTAAAATGTCTATAAAAAGCTTATTGTAACTCCGATTTGGTCGAGAAAGCTTTCAATCAATAGGAAATTAAGTTGTCTTTAAAATGCTTTTTAACTTTTATCCAACAAATGAAGCTTTTGAAAATTATGGCCAAAATTGTAACTTTAGTTTCTGTACACTCTCCCCAAGAAACAAAAATTGTTGATTTTAAAATGTCTATAAAAAGCTTATTGTAACTCCGATTTGGTCGAGAATGCTTTCAATCAATAGGAAATTAAGTTGTCTTTAAAATGCTTTTTAACTTTTATTCAACAAATGAAGCTTTTGAAAATTATGGCCAAAATTGTAACTTTAGTTTCTGTACACTCTCCCCAAGAAACAAAAATTGTTGATTTTAAAATGTCTATAAAAAGCTTATTGTAACTCCGATTTGGTCGAGAAAGCTTTCAATCAATAGGTAATTAAGTTGTCTTTTAAAAGCTTTTTAACTTTTATCCAAATGAAGCTTTTGAAAATTATGGCCAAAATTGTAACTTTAGTTTCTGTACACTCTCCCCAAGAAACAAAAATTTTTGATTTTAAAATGTCTATAAAAAGCTTATTGTAACTCCGATTTGGTCGAGAAAGCTTTCAATCAATAGGAAATTAAGTTGTCTTTAAAATGCTTTTTAACTTTTATCCAACAAATGAAGCTTTTGAAAATTATGGCCAAAATTGTAACTTTAGTTTCTGTACACTCTCCCCAAGAAACAAAAATTGTTGATTTTAAAATGTCTATAAAAAGCTTATTGTAACTCCGATTTGGTCGAGAAAGCTTTCAATCAATAGGAAATTAAGTTGTCTTTAAAATGCTTTTTAACTTTTATCCAACAAATGAAGCTTTTGAAAATTATGGCCAAAATTGTAACTTTAGTTTCTGTACACTCTCCCCAAGAAACAAAAATTGTTGATTTTAAAATGTCTATAAAAAGCTTATTGTAACTCCGATTTGGTCGAGAAAGCTTTCAATCAATAGGTAATTAAGTTGTCTTTTAAAAGCTTTTTAACTTTTATCCAAATGAAGCTTTTGAAAATTATGGCCAAAATTGTAACTTTAGTTTCTGTACACTCTCCCCAAGAAACAAAAATTTTTGATTTTAAAATGTCTATAAAAAGCTTATTGTAACTCCGATTTGGTCGAGAAAGCTTTCAATCAATAGGAAATTAAGTTGTCTTTAAAATGCTTTTTAACTTTTATCCAACAAATGAAGCTTTTGAAAATTATGGCCAAAATTGTAACTTTAGTTTCTGTACACTCTCCCCAAGAAACAAAAATTGTTGATTTTAAAATGTCTATAAAAAGCTTATTGTAACTCCGATTTGGTCGAGAATGCTTTCAATCAATAGGAAATTAAGTTGTCTTTTAAATGCTTTTTAACTTTTATTCAACAAATGAAGCTTTTGAAAATTATGGCCAAAATTGTAACTTTAGTTTCTGTACACTCTCCCCAAGAAACAAAAATTGTTGATTTTAAAATGTCTATAAAAAGCTTATTGTAACTCCGATTTGGTCGAGAAAGCTTTCAATCAATAGGAAATTAAGTTGTCTTTTAAAATATTTTTTTAACTTTTATCCAACAGATGAAGCTTTTGAAAATTATGGCCAAAATTGTAACTTTAGTTTCTGTACACTCTCCCCAAGAAACAAAAATTGTTGATTTTAAAATGTCTATAAAAAGCTTATTGTAACTCCGATTTGGTCGAGAATGCTTTCAATCAATAGGAAATTAAGTTGTCTTTAAAATGCTTTTTAACTTTTATCCAACAAATGAAGCTTTTGAAAATTATGGCCAAAATTGTAACTTTAGTTTCTGTACACTCTCCCCAAGAAACAAAAATTGTTGATTTTAAAATGTCTATAAAAAGCTTATTGTAACTCCGATTTGGTCGAGAATGCTTTCAATCAATAGGAAATTAAGTTGTCTTTAAAATGCTTTTTAACTTTTATTCAACAAATGAAGCTTTTGAAAATTATGGCCAAAATTGTAACTTTAGTTTCTGTACACTCTCCCCAAGAAACAAAAATTGTTGATTTTAAAATGTCTATAAAAAGCTTATTGTAACTCCGATTTGGTCGAGAAAGCTTTCAGTCAATTGGAAATTAAGTTGTCTTTAAAATGCTTTTTAACTTTTATCCAACAAATGAAGCTTTTGAAAATTATGGCCAAAATTGTAACTTTAGTTTCTGTACACTCTCCCCAAGAAACAAAAATTTTTGATTTTAAAATGTCTATAAAAAGCTTATTGTAACTCCGATTTGGTCGAGAAAGCTTTCAATCAATAGGAAATTAAGTTGTCTTTAAAATGCTTTTTAACTTTTATCCAACAAATGAAGCTTTTGAAAATTATGGCCAAAATTGTAACTTTAGTTTCTGTACACTCTCCCCAAGAAACAAAAATTGTTGATTTTAAAATGTCTATAAAAAGCTTATTGTAACTCCGATTTGGTCGAGAATGCTTTCAATCAATAGGAAATTAAGTTGTCTTTAAAATGCTTTTTAACTTTTATTCAACAAATGAAGCTTTTGAAAATTATGGCCAAAATTGTAACTTTAGTTTCTGTACACTCTCCCCAAGAAACAAAAATTGTTGATTTTAAAATGTCTATAAAAAGCTTATTGTAACTCCGATTTGGTCGAGAAAGCTTTCAATCAATAGGTAATTAAGTTGTCTTTTAAAAGCTTTTTAACTTTTATCCAAATGAAGCTTTTGAAAATTATGGCCAAAATTGTAACTTTAGTTTCTGTACACTCTCCCCAAGAAACAAAAATTGTTGATTTTAAAATGTCTATAAAAAGCTTATTGTAACTCCGATTTGGTCGAAAAAGCTTTCAATCAATAGGAAATTAAGTTGTCTTTAAAATGCTTTTTAACTTTTATCCAACAAATGAAGCTTTTGAAAATTATGGCCAAAATTGTAACTTTAGTTTCTGTACACTCTCCCCAAGAAACAAAAATTGTTGATTTTAAAATGTCTATAAAAAGCTTATTGTAACTCCGATTTGGTCGAGAAAGCTTTCAATCAATAGGAAATTAAGTTGTCTTTAAAATGCTTTTTAACTTTTATCCAACAAATGAAGCTTTTGAAAATTATGGCCAAAATTGTAACTTTAGTTTCTGTACACTCTCCCCAAGAAACAAAAATTGTTGATTTTAAAATGTCTATAAAAAGCTTATTGTAACTCCGATTTGGTCGAGAAAGCTTTCAATCAATAGGAAATTAAGTTGTCTTTAAAATGCTTTTTAACTTTTATCCAACAAATGAAGCTTTTGAAAATTATGGCCAAAATTGTAACTTTAGTTTCTGTACACTCTCCCCAAGAAACAAAAATTGTTGATTTTAAAATGTCTATAAAAAGCTTATTGTAACTCCGATTTGGTCGAGAAAGCTTTCAATCAATAGGAAATTAAGTTGTCTTTTAAAATGTTTTTTTAACTTTTATCCAACAGATGAAGCTTTTGAAAATTATGGCCAAAATTGTAACTTTAGTTTCTGTACACTCTCCCCAAGAAACAAAAATTGTTGATTTTAAAATGTCTATAAAAAGCTTATTGTAACTCCGATTTGGTCGAGAATGCTTTCAATCAATAGGAAATTAAGTTGTCTTTAAAATGCTTTTTAACTTTTATCCAACAAATGAAGCTTTTGAAAATTATGGCCAAAATTGTAACTTTAGTTTCTGTACACTCTCCCCAAGAAACAAAAATTGTTGATTTTAAAATGTCTATAAAAAGCTTATTGTAACTCCGATTTGGTCGAGAATGCTTTCAATCAATAGGAAATTAAGTTGTCTTTAAAATGCTTTTTAACTTTTATTCAACAAATGAAGCTTTTGAAAATTATGGCCAAAATTGTAACTTTAGTTTCTGTACACTCTCCCCAAGAAACAAAAATTGTTGATTTTAAAATGTCTATAAAAAGCTTATTGTAACTCCGATTTGGTCGAGAAAGCTTTCAATCAATAGGTAATTAAGTTGTCTTTTAAAAGCTTTTTAACTTTTATCCAAATGAAGCTTTTGAAAATTATGGCCAAAATTGTAACTTTAGTTTCTGTACACTCTCCCCAAGAAACAAAAATTGTTGATTTTAAAATGTCTATAAAAAGCTTATTGTAACTCCGATTTGGTCGAGAAAGCTTTCAATCAATAGGAAATTAAGTTGTCTTTTAAAATGTTTTTTTAACTTTTATCCAACAGATGAAGCTTTTGAAAATTATGGCCAAAATTGTAACTTTAGTTTCTGTACACTCTCCCCAAGAAACAAAAATTGTTGATTTTAAAATGTCTATAAAAAGCTTATTGTAACTCCGATTTGGTCGAGAATGCTTTCAATCAATAGGAAATTAAGTTGTCTTTAAAATGCTTTTTAACTTTTATTCAACAAATGAAGCTTTTGAAATTTATGGCCAAAATTGTAACTTTAGTTTCTGTACACTCTCCCCAAGAAACAAAAATTGTTGATTTTAAAATGTCTATAAAAAGCTTATTGCAACTCCGATTTGGTCGAGAAAGCTTTCAATCAATAGGAAATTAAGTTGTCTTTTAAAAGCTTTTTAACTTTTATCCAACAAATGAAGCTTTTGAAAATTATGGCCAAAATTGTAACTTTAGTTTCTGTACACTCTCCCCAAGAAACAAAAATTGTTGATTTTAAAATGTCTATAAAAAGCTTATTGTAACTCCGATTTGGTCGAGAAAGCTTTCAATCAATAGGAAATTAAGTTGTCTTTAAAATGCTTTTTAACTTTTATCCAACAAATGAAGCTTTTGAAAATTATGGCCAAAATTGTAACTTTAGTTTCTGTACACTCTCCCCAAGAAACAAAAATTGTTGATTTTAAAATGTCTATAAAAAGCTTATTGTAACTCAGATTTGGTCAAGAAAGCTTTCAATCAATAGGAAATTAAGTTGTCTTTTAAAAGCTTTTAAACTTTTATCCAACAAATGAAGCTTTTGAAAATTATGGCCAAAATTGTAACTTTAGTTTCTGTACACTCTCCCCAAGAAACAAAAATTGTTGATTTTTAAATGTCTATAAAAAGCTTATTGTAACTCTGATTTGGTCGAGAAAGCTTTCAATCAATAGGAAATTAAGTTGTCTTTTAAAAGCTTTTTAACTTTTATTCAACAAATGAAGCTTTTGAAAATTATGGCCAAAATTGTAACTTTAGTTTCTGTACACTCTCCCCAAGAAACAAAAATTGTTGATTTTAAAATGTCTATAAAAAGCTTATTGTAACTCCGATTTGGTCGAGAAAGCTTTCAATCAATAGGAAATTAAGTTGTCTTTTAAAAGCTTTTTAACTTTTATCCAACAAATGAAGCTTTTGAAAATTATGGCCAAAATTGTAACTTTAGTTTCTGTACACTCTCCCCAAGAAACAAAAATTGTTAATTTTAAAATGTCTATAAAAAGCTTATTGTAACTCCGATTTGGTCGAGAAAGCTTTCAGTCAAGAGGAAATTAAGTTGTCTTTAAAATGCTTTTTAACTTTTATCCAACAAATGAAGCTTTTGAAAATTATGGCCAAAATTGTAACTTTAGTTTCTGTACACTATCCCCAAGAAACAAAAATTGTTGATTTTAAAATGTCTATAAAAAGCTTATTGTAACTCCGATTTGGTCGAGAAAGCTTTCAATCAATAGGAAATTAAGTTGTCTTTAAAATGCTTTTTAACTTTTATCCAACAAATGAAGCTTTTGAAAATTATGGCCAAAATTGTAACTTTAGTTTCTGTACACTCTCCCCAAGAAACAAAAATTGTTGATTTTAAAATGTCTATAAAAAGCTTATTGTAACTCCGATTTGGTCGAGAAAGCTTTCAATCAATAGGAAATTAAGTTGTCTTTAAAATGCTTTTTAACTTTTATCCAACAAATGAAGCTTTTGAAAATTATGGCCAAAATTGTAACTTTAGTTTCTGTACACTCTCCCCAAGAAACAAAAATTGTTGATTTTAAAATGTCTATAAAAAGCTTATTGTAACTCCGATTTGGTCGAGAAAGCTTTCAATCAATAGGAAATTAAGTTGTCTTTTAAAATGTTTTTTTAACTTTTATCCAACAGATGAAGCTTTTGAAAATTATGGCCAAAATTGTAACTTTAGTTTCTGTACACTCTCCCCAAGAAACAAAAATTGTTGATTTTAAAATGTCTATAAAAAGCTTATTGTAACTCCGATTTGGTCGAGAATGCTTTCAATCAATAGGAAATTAAGTTGTCTTTAAAATGCTTTTTAACTTTTATCCAACAAATGAAGCTTTTGAAAATTATGGCCAAAATTGTAACTTTAGTTTCTGTACACTCTCCCCAAGAAACAAAAATTGTTGATTTTAAAATGTCTATAAAAAGCTTATTGTAACTCCGATTTGGTCGAGAATGCTTTCAATCAATAGGAAATTAAGTTGTCTTTAAAATGCTTTTTAACTTTTATTCAACAAATGAAGCTTTTGAAAATTATGGCCAAAATTGTAACTTTAGTTTCTGTACACTCTCCCCAAGAAACAAAAATTGTTGATTTTAAAATGTCTATAAAAAGCTTATTGTAACTCCGATTTGGTCGAGAAAGCTTTCAATCAATAGGTAATTAAGTTGTCTTTTAAAAGCTTTTTAACTTTTATCCAAATGAAGCTTTTGAAAATTATGGCCAAAATTGTAACTTTAGTTTCTGTACACTCTCCCCAAGAAACAAAAATTTTTGATTTTAAAATGTCTATAAAAAGCTTATTGTAACTCCGATTTGGTCGAGAAAGCTTTCAATCAATAGGAAATTAAGTTGTCTTTAAAATGCTTTTTAACTTTTATCCAACAAATGAAGCTTTTGAAAATTATGGCCAAAATTGTAACTTTAGTTTCTGTACACTCTCCCCAAGAAACAAAAATTGTTGATTTTAAAATGTCTATAAAAAGCTTATTGTAACTCCGATTTGGTCGAGAAAGCTTTCAATCAATAGGAAATTAAGTTGTCTTTAAAATGCTTTTTAACTTTTATCCAACAAATGAAGCTTTTGAAAATTATGGCCAAAATTGTAACTTTAGTTTCTGTACACTCTCCCCAAGAAACAAAAATTGTTGATTTTAAAATGTCTATAAAAAGCTTATTGTAACTCCGATTTGGTCGAGAAAGCTTTCAATCAATAGGAAATTAAGTTGTCTTTTAAAATGTTTTTTTAACTTTTATCCAACAGATGAAGCTTTTGAAAATTATGGCCAAAATTGTAACTTTAGTTTCTGTACACTCTCCCCAAGAAACAAAAATTGTTGATTTTAAAATGTCTATAAAAAGCTTATTGTAACTCCGATTTGGTCGAGAATGCTTTCAATCAATAGGAAATTAAGTTGTCTTTAAAATGCTTTTTAACTTTTATTCAACAAATGAAGCTTTTGAAATTTATGGCCAAAATTGTAACTTTAGTTTCTGTACACTCTCCCCAAGAAACAAAAATTGTTGATTTTAAAATGTCTATAAAAAGCTTATTGCAACTCCGATTTGGTCGAGAAAGCTTTCAATCAATAGGAAATTAAGTTGTCTTTTAAAAGCTTTTTAACTTTTATCCAACAAATGAAGCTTTTGAAAATTATGGCCAAAATTGTAACTTTAGTTTCTGTACACTCTCCCCAAGAAACAAAAATTGTTGATTTTAAAATGTCTATAAAAAGCTTATTGTAACTCCGATTTGGTCGAGAAAGCTTTCAATCAATAGGAAATTAAGATGTCTTTAAAATGCTTTTTAACTTTTATCCAACAAATGAAGCTTTTGAAAATTATGGCCAAAATTGTAACTTTAGTTTCTGTACACTCTCCCCAAGAAACAAAAATTGTTGATTTTAAAATGTCTATAAAAAGCTTATTGTAACTCCGATTTGGTCAAGAAAGCTTTCAATCAATAGGAAATTAAGTTGTCTTTTAAAAGCTTTTAAACTTTTATCCAACAAATGAAGCTTTTGAAAATTATGGCCAAAATTGTAACTTTAGTTTCTGTACACTCTCCCCAAGAAACAAAAATTGTTGATTTTAAAATGTCTATAAAAAGCTTATTGTAACTCCGATTTGGTCGAGAATGCTTTCAATCAATAGGAAATTAAGTTGTCTTTAAAATGCTTTTTAACTTTTATTCAACAAATGAAGCTTTTGAAATTTATGGCCAAAATTGTAACTTTAGTTTCTGTACACTCTCCCCAAGAAACAAAAATTGTTGATTTTAAAATGTCTATAAAAAGCTTATTGCAACTCCGATTTGGTCGAGAAAGCTTTCAATCAATAGGAAATTAAGTTGTCTTTTAAAAGCTTTTTAACTTTTATCCAACAAATGAAGCTTTTGAAAATTATGGCCAAAATTGTAACTTTAGTTTCTGTACACTCTCCCCAAGAAACAAAAATTGTTGATTTTAAAATGTCTATAAAAAGCTTATTGTAACTCCGATTTGGTCGAGAAAGCTTTCAATCAATAGGAAATTAAGTTGTCTTTAAAATGCTTTTTAACTTTTATCCAACAAATGAAGCTTTTGAAAATTATGGCCAAAATTGTAACTTTAGTTTCTGTACACTCAAAGAAACAAAAATTGTTGATTTTAAAATGTCTATAAAAAGCTTATTGTAACTCAGATTTGGTCAAGAAAGCTTTCAATCAATAGGAAATTAAGTTGTCTTTTAAAAGCTTTTAAACTTTTATCCAACAAATGAAGCTTTTGAAAATTATGGCCAAAATTGTAACTTTAGTTTCTGTACACTCTCCCCAAGAAACAAAAATTGTTGATTTTTAAATGTCTATAAAAAGCTTATTGTAACTCTGATTTGGTCGAGAAAGCTTTCAATCAATAGGAAATTAAGTTGTCTTTTAAAAGCTTTTTAACTTTTATTCAACAAATGAAGCTTTTGAAAATTATGGCCAAAATTGTAACTTTAGTTTCTGTACACTCTCCCCAAGAAACAAAAATTGTTGATTTTAAAATGTCTATAAAAAGCTTATTGTAACTCCGATTTGGTCGAGAAAGCTTTCAATCAATAGGAAATTAAGTTGTCTTTTAAACGCTTTTTAACTTTTATCCAACAAATGAAGCTTTTGAAAATTATGGCCAAAATTGTAACTTTAGTTTCTGTACACTCTCCCCAAGAAACAAAAATTGTTGATTTTAAAATGTCTATAAAAAGCTTATTGTAACTCCGATTTGGTCGAGAAAGCTTTCAATCAATAGGAAATTAAGTTGTCTTTTAAACGCTTTTTAACTTTTATCCAACAAATGAAGCTTTTGAAAATTATGGCCAAAATTGTAACTTTAGTTTCTGTACACTCTCCCCAAGAAACAAAAATTGTTGATTTTAAAATGTCTATAAAAAGCTTATTGTAACTCCGATTTGGTCGAGAAAGCTTTCAATCAATAGGAAATTAAGTTGTCTTTTAAAATGCTTTTTAACTTTTATCCAACAAATGAAGCTTTTTAAAATTATGGCCAAAATTGTAACTTTAGTTTCTGTACACTCTCGCCAAGAAACAAAAATTGTTGATTTTAAAATGTCTATAAAAAGCTTATTGTAACTCCGATTTGGTCGAGAAAGCTTTCAATCAATAGGAAATTAAGTTGTCTTTTAAACGCTTTTTAACTTTTATCCAACAAATGAAGCTTTTGAAAATTATGGCCAAAATTGTAACTTTAGTTTCTGTACACTCTCCCCAAGAAACAAAAATTGTTGATTTTAAAATGTCTATAAAAAGCTTATTGTAACTCCGATTTTGACGAAAAAGCCTTTAATCAATAGGAAATTAAGTTGTCTTTTAAACGCTTTTTAACTTTTATCCAACAATTGAAGCTTTTGAAAATTATGGATAAAATTGTAACTTTAGTTTCTGTACACTCTCCCCAAGAAACAAAAATTGTTGATTTTAAAATGTCTATAAAAAGCTTATTGTAACTCCGATTTGGTCGAGAAAGCTTTCAATCAATAGGAAATTAAGTTGTCTTTTAAAAGCTTTTTAACTTTTATCCAACAAATGAAGCTTTTGAAAATTATGGCCAAAATTGTAACTTTAGTTTCTGTACACTCTCCCCAAGAAACAAAAATTGTTGATTTTAAAATGTCTATAAAAAGCTTATTGTAACTCCGATTTAGTCGAGAAAGCTTTCAATCAATAGGAAATTAAGTTGTCTTTTAAAAGCTTTTTAACTTTTATCCAACAAATGAAGCTTTTGAAAATTATGGCCAAAATTGTAACTTTAGTTTCTGTACACTCTCCCCAAGAAACAAAAATTGTTGATTTTAAAATGTCTATAAAAAGCTTATTGTAACTCCGATTTGGTCGAGAAAGCTTTCAATCAATAGGAAATTAAGTTGTCTTTAAAATGCTTTTTAACTTTTATCCAACAAATGAAGCTTTTGAAAATTATGGCCAAAATTGTAACTTTAGTTTCTGTACACTCTCCCCAAGAAACAAAAATTGTTGATTTTAAAATGTCTATAAAAAGCTTATTGTAACTCCGATTCGGTCGAGAAAGCTTTCAATCAATAGGAAATTAAGTTGTCTTTAAAATGCTTTTTAACTTTTATCCAACAAATGAAGCTTTTGAAAATTATGGCCAAAATTGTAACTTTAGTTTCTGTACACTCTCCCCAAGAAACAAAAATTTTTGATTTTAAAATGTCTATAAAAAGCTTATTGTAACTCCGATTTGGTCGAGAAAGCTTTCAATCAATAGGAAATTAAGTTGTCTTTTAAACGCTTTTTAACTTTTATCCAACAAATGAAGCTTTTGAAAATTATGGCCAAAATTGTAACTTTAGTTTCTGTACACTCTCCCCAAGAAACAAAAATTGTTGATTTTAAAATGTCTATAAAAAGATTATTGTAACTCCGATTTGGTCGAGAAAGCTTTCAATCAATAGGAAATTAAGTTGTCTTTTAAAATGCTTTTTAACTTTTATCCAACAAATGAAGCTTTTTAAAATTATGGCCAAAATTGTAACTTTAGTTTCTGTACACTCTCGCCAAGAAACAAAAATTGTTGATTTTAAAATGTCTATAAAAAGCTTATTGTAACTCCGATTTGGTCGAGAAAGCTTTCAATCAATAGGAAATTAAGTTGTCTTTTAAACGCTTTTTAACTTTTATCCAACAAATGAAGCTTTTGAAAATTATGGCCAAAATTGTAACTTTAGTTTCTGTACACTCTCCCCAAGAAACAAAAATTGTTGATTTTAAATTGTCTATAAAAAGCTTATTGTAACTCCGATTTTGACGAAAAAGCCTTTAATCAATAGGAAATTAAGTTGTCTTTTAAACGCTTTTTAACTTTTATCCAACAATTGAAGCTTTTGAAAATTATGGATAAAATTGTAACTTTAGTTTCTGTACACTCTCCCCAAGAAACAAAAATTGTTGATTTTAAAATGTCTATAAAAAGCTTATTGTAACTCCGATTTGGTCGAGAAAGCTTTCAATCAATAGGAAATTAAGTTGTCTTTTAAAAGCTTTTTAACTTTTATCCAACAAATGAAGCTTTTGAAAATTATGGCCAAAATTGTAACTTTAGTTTCTGTACACTCTCCCCAAGAAACAAAAATTGTTGATTTTAAAATGTCTATAAAAAGCTTATTGTAACTCCGATTTAGTCGAGAAAGCTTTCAATCAATAGGAAATTAAGTTGTCTTTTAAAAGCTTTTTAACTTTTATCCAACAAATGAAGCTTTTGAAAATTATGGCCAAAATTGTAACTTTAGTTTCTGTACACTCTCCCCAAGAAACAAAAATTGTTGATTTTAAAATGTCTATAAAAAGCTTATTGTAACTCCGATTTGGTCGAGAAAGCTTTCAATCAATAGGAAATTAAGTTGTCTTTAAAAGTATTTTTAACTTTTATCCAACAAATGAAGCTTTTGAAAATTATGGCCAAAATTGTAACTTTAGTTTCTGTACACTCTCCCCAAGAAACAAAAATTGTTGATTTTAAAATGTCTATAAAAAGCTTATTGTAACTCCGATTCGGTCGAGAAAGCTTTCAATCAATAGGAAATTAAGTTGTCTTTAAAATGCTTTTTAACTTTTATCCAACAAATGAAGCTTTTGAAAATTATGGCCAAAATTGTAACTTTAGTTTCTGTACACTCTCCCCAAGAAACAAAAATTGTTGATTTTAAAATGTCTATAAAAAGCTTATTGTAACTCCGATTTGGTCGAGAAAGCTTTCAATCAATAGGAAATTAAGTTGTCTTTAAAATGCTTTTTAACTTTTATCCAACAAATGAAGCTTTTGAAAATTATGGCCAAAATTGTAACTTTAGTTTCTGTACACTCTCCCCAAGAAACAAAAATTGTTGATTTTAAAATGTCTATAAAAAGCTTATTGTAACTCCGATTTGGTCGAGAAAGCTTTCAATCAATAGGAAATTAAGTTGTCTTTTAAAATGTTTTTTTACTTTTATCCAACAGATGAAGCTTTTGAAAATTATGGCCAAAATTGTAACTTTAGTTTCTGTACACTCTCCCCAAGAAACAAAAATTGTTGATTTTAAAATGTCTATAAAAAGCTTATTGTAACTCCGATTTAGTCGAGAAAGCTTTCAATCAATAGGAAATTAAGTTGTCTTTTAAAAGCTTTTTAACTTTTATCCAACAAATGAAGCTTTTGAAAATTATGGCCAAAATTGTAACTTTAGTTTCTGTACACTCTCCCCAAGAAACAAAAATTGTTGATTTTAAAATGTCTATAAAAAGCTTATTGTAACTCCGATTTGGTCGAGAAAGCTTTCAATCAATAGGAAATTAAGTTGTCTTTAAAAGTATTTTTAACTTTTATCCAACAAATGAAGCTTTTGAAAATTATGGCCAAAATTGTAACTTTAGTTTCTGTACACTCTCCCCAAGAAACAAAAATTGTTGATTTTAAAATGTCTATAAAAAGCTTATTGTAACTCCGATTCGGTCGAGAAAGCTTTCAATCAATAGGAAATTAAGTTGTCTTTAAAATGCTTTTTAACTTTTATCCAACAAATGAAGCTTTTGAAAATTATGGCCAAAATTGTAACTTTAGTTTCTGTACACTCTCCCCAAGAAACAAAAATTTTTGATTTTAAAATGTCTATAAAAAGCTTATTGTAACTCCGATTTGGTCGAGAAAGCTTTCAATCAATAGGAAATTAAGTTGTCTTTTAAACGCTTTTTAACTTTTATCCAACAAATGAAGCTTTTGAAAATTATGGCCAAAATTGTAACTTTAGTTTCTGTACACTCTCCCCAAGAAACAAAAATTGTTGATTTTAAAATGTCTATAAAAAGATTATTGTAACTCCGATTTGGTCGAGAAAGCTTTCAATCAATAGGAAATTAAGTTGTCTTTTAAAATGCTTTTTAACTTTTATCCAACAAATGAAGCTTTTTAAAATTATGGCCAAAATTGTAACTTTAGTTTCTGTACACTCTCCCCAAGAAACAAAAATTGTTGATTTTAAATTGTCTATAAAAAGCTTATTGTAACTCCGATTTTGACGAAAAAGCCTTTAATCAATAGGAAATTAAGTTGTCTTTTAAACGCTTTTTAACTTTTATCCAACAATTGAAGCTTTTGAAAATTATGGATAAAATTGTAACTTTAGTTTCTGTACACTCTCCCCAAGAAACAAAAATTGTTGATTTTAAAATGTCTATAAAAAGCTTATTGTAACTCCGATTTGGTCGAGAAAGCTTTCAATCAATAGGAAATTAAGTTGTCTTTTAAAAGCTTTTAAACTTTTATCCAACAAATGAAGCTTTTGAAAATTATGGCCAAAATTGTAACTTTAGTTTCTGTACACTCTCCCCAAGAAACAAAAATTGTTGATTTTAAAATGTCTATAAAAAGCTTATTGTAACTCCGATTTAGTCGAGAAAGCTTTCAATCAATAGGAAATTAAGTTGTCTTTTAAAAGCTTTTTAACTTTTATCCAACAAATGAAGCTTTTGAAAATTATGGCCAAAATTGTAACTTTAGTTTCTGTACACTCTCCCCAAGAAACAAAAATTGTTGATTTTAAAATGTCTATAAAAAGCTTATTGTAACTCCGATTTGGTCGAGAAAGCTTTCAATCAATAGGAAATTAAGTTGTCTTTAAAAGTATTTTTAACTTTTATCCAACAAATGAAGCTTTTGAAAATTATGGCCAAAATTGTAACTTTAGTTTCTGTACACTCTCCCCAAGAAACAAAAATTGTTGATTTTAAAATGTCTATAAAAAGCTTATTGTAACTCCGATTCGGTCGAGAAAGCTTTCAATCAATAGGAAATTAAGTTGTCTTTAAAATGCTTTTTAACTTTTATCCAACAAATGAAGCTTTTGAAAATTATGGCCAAAATTGTAACTTTAGTTTCTGTACACTCTCCCCAAGAAACAAAAATTGTTGATTTTAAAATGTCTATAAAAAGCTTATTGTAACTCCGATTTGGTCGAGAAAGCTTTCAATCAATAGGAAATTAAGTTGTCTTTAAAATGCTTTTTAACTTTTATCCAACAAATGAAGCTTTTGAAAATTATGGCCAAAATTGTAACTTTAGTTTCTGTACACTCTCCCCAAGAAACAAAAATTTTTGATTTTAAAATGTCTATAAAAAGCTTATTGTAACTCCGATTTGGTCGAGAAAGCTTTCAATCAATAGGAAATTAAGTTGTCTTTTAAACGCTTTTTAACTTTTATCCAACAAATGAAGCTTTTGAAAATTATGGCCAAAATTGTAACTTTAGTTTCTGTACACTCTCCCCAAGAAACAAAAATTGTTGATTTTAAAATGTCTATAAAAAGATTATTGTAACTCCGATTTGGTCGAGAAAGCTTTCAATCAATAGGAAATTAAGTTGTCTTTTAAAATGCTTTTTAACTTTTATCCAACAAATGAAGCTTTTTAAAATTATGGCCAAAATTGTAACTTTAGTTTCTGTACACTCTCCCCAAGAAACAAAAATTGTTGATTTTAAATTGTCTATAAAAAGCTTATTGTAACTCCGATTTTGACGAAAAAGCCTTTAATCAATAGGAAATTAAGTTGTCTTTTAAACGCTTTTTAACTTTTATCCAACAATTGAAGCTTTTGAAAATTATGGATAAAATTGTAACTTTAGTTTCTGTACACTCTCCCCAAGAAACAAAAATTGTTGATTTTAAAATGTCTATAAAAAGCTTATTGTAACTCCGATTTGGTCGAGAAAGCTTTCAATCAATAGGAAATTAAGTTGTCTTTTAAAAGCTTTTAAACTTTTATCCAACAAATGAAGCTTTTGAAAATTATGGCCAAAATTGTAACTTTAGTTTCTGTACACTCTCCCCAAGAAACAAAAATTGTTGATTTTAAAATGTCTATAAAAAGCTTATTGTAACTCCGATTTAGTCGAGAAAGCTTTCAATCAATAGGAAATTAAGTTGTCTTTTAAAAGCTTTTTAACTTTTATCCAACAAATGAAGCTTTTGAAAATTATGGCCAAAATTGTAACTTTAGTTTCTGTACACTCTCCCCAAGAAACAAAAATTGTTGATTTTAAAATGTCTATAAAAAGCTTATTGTAACTCCGATTTGGTCGAGAAAGCTTTCAATCAATAGGAAATTAAGTTGTCTTTAAAAGTATTTTTAACTTTTATCCAACAAATGAAGCTTTTGAAAATTATGGCCAAAATTGTAACTTTAGTTTCTGTACACTCTCCCCAAGAAACAAAAATTGTTGATTTTAAAATGTCTATAAAAAGCTTATTGTAACTCCGATTCGGTCGAGAAAGCTTTCAATCAATAGGAAATTAAGTTGTCTTTAAAATGCTTTTTAACTTTTATCCAACAAATGAAGCTTTTGAAAATTATGGCCAAAATTGTAACTTTAGTTTCTGTACACTCTCCCCAAGAAACAAAAATTGTTGATTTTAAAATGTCTATAAAAAGCTTATTGTAACTCCGATTTGGTCGAGAAAGCTTTCAATCAATAGGAAATTAAGTTGTCTTTAAAATGCTTTTTAACTTTTATCCAACAAATGAAGCTTTTGAAAATTATGGCCAAAATTGTAACTTTAGTTTCTGTACACTCTCCCCAAGAAACAAAAATTGTTGATTTTAAAATGTCTATAAAAAGCTTATTGTAACTCCGATTTGGTCGAGAAAGCTTTCAATCAATAGGAAATTAAGTTGTCTTTTAAAATGTTTTTTTACTTTTATCCAACAGATGAAGCTTTTGAAAATTATGGCCAAAATTGTAACTTTAGTTTCTGTACACTCTCCCCAAGAAACAAAAATTGTTGATTTTAAAATGTCTATAAAAAGCTTATTGTAACTCCGATTTAGTCGAGAAAGCTTTCAATCAATAGGAAATTAAGTTGTCTTTTAAAAGCTTTTTAACTTTTATCCAACAAATGAAGCTTTTGAAAATTATGGCCAAAATTGTAACTTTAGTTTCTGTACACTCTCCCCAAGAAACAAAAATTGTTGATTTTAAAATGTCTATAAAAAGCTTATTGTAACTCCGATTTGGTCGAGAAAGCTTTCAATCAATAGGAAATTAAGTTGTCTTTAAAAGTATTTTTAACTTTTATCCAACAAATGAAGCTTTTGAAAATTATGGCCAAAATTGTAACTTTAGTTTCTGTACACTCTCCCCAAGAAACAAAAATTGTTGATTTTAAAATGTCTATAAAAAGCTTATTGTAACTCCGATTCGGTCGAGAAAGCTTTCAATCAATAGGAAATTAAGTTGTCTTTAAAATGCTTTTTAACTTTTATCCAACAAATGAAGCTTTTGAAAATTATGGCCAAAATTGTAACTTTAGTTTCTGTACACTCTCCCCAAGAAACAAAAATTTTTGATTTTAAAATGTCTATAAAAAGCTTATTGTAACTCCGATTTGGTCGAGAAAGCTTTCAATCAATAGGAAATTAAGTTGTCTTTTAAACGCTTTTTAACTTTTATCCAACAAATGAAGCTTTTGAAAATTATGGCCAAAATTGTAACTTTAGTTTCTGTACACTCTCCCCAAGAAACAAAAATTGTTGATTTTAAAATGTCTATAAAAAGATTATTGTAACTCCGATTTGGTCGAGAAAGCTTTCAATCAATAGGAAATTAAGTTGTCTTTTAAAATGCTTTTTAACTTTTATCCAACAAATGAAGCTTTTTAAAATTATGGCCAAAATTGTAACTTTAGTTTCTGTACACTCTCGCCAAGAAACAAAAATTGTTGATTTTAAAATGTCTATAAAAAGCTTATTGTAACTCCGATTTGGTCGAGAAAGCTTTCAATCAATAGGAAATTAAGTTGTCTTTTAAACGCTTTTTAACTTTTATCCAACAAATGAAGCTTTTGAAAATTATGGCCAAAATTGTAACTTTAGTTTCTGTACACTCTCCCCAAGAAACAAAAATTGTTGATTTTAAATTGTCTATAAAAAGCTTATTGTAACTCCGATTTTGACGAAAAAGCCTTTAATCAATAGGAAATTAAGTTGTCTTTTAAACGCTTTTTAACTTTTATCCAACAATTGAAGCTTTTGAAAATTATGGATAAAATTGTAACTTTAGTTTCTGTACACTCTCCCCAAGAAACAAAAATTGTTGATTTTAAAATGTCTATAAAAAGCTTATTGTAACTCCGATTTGGTCGAGAAAGCTTTCAATCAATAGGAAATTAAGTTGTCTTTTAAAAGCTTTTTAACTTTTATCCAACAAATGAAGCTTTTGAAAATTATGGCCAAAATTGTAACTTTAGTTTCTGTACACTCTCCCCAAGAAACAAAAATTGTTGATTTTAAAATGTCTATAAAAAGCTTATTGTAACTCCGATTTAGTCGAGAAAGCTTTCAATCAATAGGAAATTAAGTTGTCTTTTAAAAGCTTTTTAACTTTTATCCAACAAATGAAGCTTTTGAAAATTATGGCCAAAATTGTAACTTTAGTTTCTGTACACTCTCCCCAAGAAACAAAAATTGTTGATTTTAAAATGTCTATAAAAAGCTTATTGTAACTCCGATTTGGTCGAGAAAGCTTTCAATCAATAGGAAATTAAGTTGTCTTTAAAAGTATTTTTAACTTTTATCCAACAAATGAAGCTTTTGAAAATTATGGCCAAAATTGTAACTTTAGTTTCTGTACACTCTCCCCAAGAAACAAAAATTGTTGATTTTAAAATGTCTATAAAAAGCTTATTGTAACTCCGATTCGGTCGAGAAAGCTTTCAATCAATAGGAAATTAAGTTGTCTTTAAAATGCTTTTTAACTTTTATCCAACAAATGAAGCTTTTGAAAATTATGGCCAAAATTGTAACTTTAGTTTCTGTACACTCTCCCCAAGAAACAAAAATTGTTGATTTTAAAATGTCTATAAAAAGCTTATTGTAACTCCGATTTGGTCGAGAAAGCTTTCAATCAATAGGAAATTAAGTTGTCTTTAAAATGCTTTTTAACTTTTATCCAACAAATGAAGCTTTTGAAAATTATGGCCAAAATTGTAACTTTAGTTTCTGTACACTCTCCCCAAGAAACAAAAATTGTTGATTTTAAAATGTCTATAAAAAGCTTATTGTAACTCCGATTTGGTCGAGAAAGCTTTCAATCAATAGGAAATTAAGTTGTCTTTTAAAATGTTTTTTTACTTTTATCCAACAGATGAAGCTTTTGAAAATTATGGCCAAAATTGTAACTTTAGTTTCTGTACACTCTCCCCAAGAAACAAAAATTGTTGATTTTAAAATGTCTATAAAAAGCTTATTGTAACTCCGATTTGGTCGAGAATGCTTTCAATCAATAGGAAATTAAGTTGTCTTTAAAATGCTTTTTAACTTTTATCCAACAAATGAAGCTTTTGAAAATTATGGCCAAAATTGTAACTTTAGTTTCTGTACACTCTCCCCAAGAAACAAAAATTGTTGATTTTAAAATGTCTATAAAAAGCTTATTGTAACTCCGATTTGGTCGAGAATGCTTTCAATCAATAGGAAATTAAGTTGTCTTTAAAATGCTTTTTAACTTTTATTCAACAAATGAAGCTTTTGAAAATTATGGCCAAAATTGTAACTTTAGTTTCTGTACACTCTCCCCAAGAAACAAAAATTGTTGATTTTAAAATGTCTATAAAAAGCTTATTGTAACTCCGATTTGGTCGAGAAAGCTTTCAATCAATAGGTAATTAAGTTGTCTTTTAAAAGCTTTTTAACTTTTATCCAAATGAAGCTTTTGAAAATTATGGCCAAAATTGTAACTTTAGTTTCTGTACACTCTCCCCAAGAAACAAAAATTTTTGATTTTAAAATGTCTATAAAAAGCTTATTGTAACTCCGATTTGGTCGAGAAAGCTTTCAATCAATAGGAAATTAAGTTGTCTTTAAAATGCTTTTTAACTTTTATCCAACAAATGAAGCTTTTGAAAATTATGGCCAAAATTGTAACTTTAGTTTCTGTACACTCTCCCCAAGAAACAAAAATTGTTGATTTTAAAATGTCTATAAAAAGCTTATTGTAACTCCGATTTGGTCGAGAAAGCTTTCAATCAATAGGAAATTAAGTTGTCTTTAAAATGCTTTTTAACTTTTATCCAACAAATGAAGCTTTTGAAAATTATGGCCAAAATTGTAACTTTAGTTTCTGTACACTCTCCCCAAGAAACAAAAATTGTTGATTTTAAAATGTCTATAAAAAGCTTATTGTAACTCCGATTTGGTCGAGAAAGCTTTCAATCAATAGGAAATTAAGTTGTCTTTTAAAATGTTTTTTTAACTTTTATCCAACAGATGAAGCTTTTGAAAATTATGGCCAAAATTGTAACTTTAGTTTCTGTACACTCTCCCCAAGAAACAAAAATTGTTGATTTTAAAATGTCTATAAAAAGCTTATTGTAACTCCGATTTGGTCGAGAATGCTTTCAATCAATAGGAAATTAAGTTGTCTTTAAAATGCTTTTTAACTTTTATTCAACAAATGAAGCTTTTGAAATTTATGGCCAAAATTGTAACTTTAGTTTCTGTACACTCTCCCCAAGAAACAAAAATTGTTGATTTTAAAATGTCTATAAAAAGCTTATTGCAACTCCGATTTGGTCGAGAAAGCTTTCAATCAATAGGAAATTAAGTTGTCTTTTAAAATGTTTTTTTAACTTTTATCCAACAAATGAAGCTTTTGAAAATTATGGCCAAAATTGTAACTATAGTTTCTGTACACTCTCCCCAAGAAACAAAAATTGTTGATTTTAAAATGTCTATAAAAAGCTTATTGTAACTCCGATTTGGTCGAGAAAGCTTTCAATCAATAGGAAATTAAGATGTCTTTAAAATGCTTTTTAACTTTTATCCAACAAATGAAGCTTTTGAAAATTATGGCCAAAATTGTAACTTTAGTTTCTGTACACTCTCCCCAAGAAACAAAAATTGTTGATTTTAAAATGTCTATAAAAAGCTTATTGTAACTCCGATTTGGTCAAGAAAGCTTTCAATCAATAGGAAATTAAGTTGTCTTTTAAAAGCTTTTAAACTTTTATCCAACAAATGAAGCTTTTGAAAATTATGGCCAAAATTGTAACTTTAGTTTCTGTACACTCTCCCCAAGAAACAAAAATTGTTGATTTTAAAATGTCTATAAAAAGCTTATTGTAACTCCGATTTGGTCGAGAATGCTTTCAATCAATAGGAAATTAAGTTGTCTTTAAAATGCTTTTTAACTTTTATTCAACAAATGAAGCTTTTGAAATTTATGGCCAAAATTGTAACTTTAGTTTCTGTACACTCTCCCCAAGAAACAAAAATTGTTGATTTTAAAATGTCTATAAAAAGCTTATTGCAACTCCGATTTGGTCGAGAAAGCTTTCAATCAATAGGAAATTAAGTTGTCTTTTAAAATCTTTTTAACTTTTATCCAACAAATGAAGCTTTTGAAAATTATGGCCAAAATTGTAACTTTAGTTTCTGTACACTCTCCCCAAGAAACAAAAATTGTTGATTTTAAAATGTCTATAAAAAGCTTATTGTAACTCCGATTTGGTCGAGAAAGCTTTCAATCAATAGGAAATTAAGTTGTCTTTAAAATGCTTTTTAACTTTTATCCAACAAATGAAGCTTTTGAAAATTATGGCCAAAATTGTAACTTTAGTTTCTGTACACTCTCCCCAAGAAACAAAAATTGTTGATTTTAAAATGTCTATAAAAAGCTTATTGTAACTCAGATTTGGTCAAGAAAGCTTTCAATCAATAGGAAATTAAGTTGTCTTTTAAAAGCTTTTAAACTTTTATCCAACAAATGAAGCTTTTGAAAATTATGGCCAAAATTGTAACTTTAGTTTCTGTACACTCTCCCCAAGAAACAAAAATTGTTGATTTTTAAATGTCTATAAAAAGCTTATTGTAACTCTGATTTGGTCGAGAAAGCTTTCAATCAATAGGAAATTAAGTTGTCTTTTAAAAGCTTTTTAACTTTTATTCAACAAATGAAGCTTTTGAAAATTATGGCCAAAATTGTAACTTTAGTTTCTGTACACTCTCCCCAAGAAACAAAAATTGTTGATTTTAAAATGTCTATAAAAAGCTTATTGTAACTCCGATTTGGTCGAGAAAGCTTTCAATCAATAGGAAATTAAGTTGTCTTTTAAAAGCTTTTTAACTTTTATCCAACAAATGAAGCTTTTGAAAATTATGGCCAAAATTGTAACTTTAGTTTCTGTACACTCTCCCCAAGAAACAAAAATTGTTAATTTTAAAATGTCTATAAAAAGCTTATTGTAACTCCGATTTGGTCGAGAAAGCTTTCAGTCAATAGGAAATTAAGTTGTCTTTAAAATGCTTTTTAACTTTTATCCAACAAATGAAGCTTTTGAAAATTATGGCCAAAATTGTAACTTTAGTTTCTGTACACTATCCCCAAGAAACAAAAATTGTTGATTTTAAAATGTCTATAAAAAGCTTATTGTAACTCCGATTTGGTCGAGAAAGCTTTCAATCAATAGGAAATTAAGTTGTCTTTTAAAAGCTTTTTAACTTTTATCCAACAAATGAAGCTTTTGAAAATTATGACCAAAATTGTAACTTTAGTTTCTGTACACTCTCCCCAAGAAACAAAAATTGTTGATTTTAAAATGTCTATAAAAAGCTTATTGTAACTCCGATTTGGTCGAGAAAGCTTTCAATCAATAGGAAATTAAGTTTTCTTTTAAACGCTTTTTAACTTTTATCCAACAAATGAAGCTTTTGAAAATTATGGCCAAAATTGTAACTTTAGTTTCTGTACACTCTCCCCAAGAAACAAAAATTGTTGATTTTAAAATGTCTATAAAAAGCTTATTGTAACTCCGATTTGGTCGAGAAAGCTTTCAATCAATAGGAAATTAAGTTGTCTTTTAAAATGCTTTTTAACTTTTATCCAACAAATGAAGCTTTTTAAAATTATGGCCAAAATTGTAACTTTAGTTTCTGTACACTCTCGCCAAGAAACAAAAATTGTTGATTTTAAAATGTCTATAAAAAGCTTATTGTAACTCCGATTTGGTCGAGAAAGCTTTCAATCAATAGGAAATTAAGTTGTCTTTTAAACGCTTTTTAACTTTTATCCAACAAATGAAGCTTTTGAAAATTATGGCCAAAATTGTAACTTTAGTTTCTGTACACTCTCCCCAAGAAACAAAAATTGTTGATTTTAAAATGTCTATAAAAAGCTTATTGTAACTCCGATTTTGACGAAAAAGCCTTTAATCAATAGGAAATTAAGTTGTCTTTTAAACGCTTTTTAACTTTTATCCAACAATTGAAGCTTTTGAAAATTATGGATAAAATTGTAACTTTAGTTTCTGTACACTCTCCCCAAGAAACAAAAATTGTTGATTTTAAAATGTCTATAAAAAGCTTATTGTAACTCCGATTTGGTCGAGAAAGCTTTCAATCAATAGGAAATTAAGTTGTCTTTTAAAAGCTTTTTAACTTTTATCCAACAAATGAAGCTTTTGAAAATTATGGCCAAAATTGTAACTTTAGTTTCTGTACACTCTCCCCAAGAAACAAAAATTGTTGATTTTAAAATGTCTATAAAAAGCTTATTGTAACTCCGATTTAGTCGAGAAAGCTTTCAATCAATAGGAAATTAAGTTGTCTTTTAAAAGCTTTTTAACTTTTATCCAACAAATGAAGCTTTTGAAAATTATGGCCAAAATTGTAACTTTAGTTTCTGTACACTCTCCCCAAGAAACAAAAATTGTTGATTTTAAAATGTCTATAAAAAGCTTATTGTAACTCCGATTTGGTCGAGAAAGCTTTCAATCAATAGGAAATTAAGTTGTCTTTAAAAGTATTTTTAACTTTTATCCAACAAATGAAGCTTTTGAAAATTATGGCCAAAATTGTAACTTTAGTTTCTGTACACTCTCCCCAAGAAACAAAAATTGTTGATTTTAAAATGTCTATAAAAAGCTTATTGTAACTCCGATTCGGTCGAGAAAGCTTTCAATCAATAGGAAATTAAGTTGTCTTTAAAATGCTTTTTAACTTTTATCCAACAAATGAAGCTTTTGAAAATTATGGCCAAAATTGTAACTTTAGTTTCTGTACACTCTCCCCAAGAAACAAAAATTTTTGATTTTAAAATGTCTATAAAAAGCTTATTGTAACTCCGATTTGGTCGAGAAAGCTTTCAATCAATAGGAAATTAAGTTGTCTTTTAAACGCTTTTTAACTTTTATCCAACAAATGAAGCTTTTGAAAATTATGGCCAAAATTGTAACTTTAGTTTCTGTACACTCTCCCCAAGAAACAAAAATTGTTGATTTTAAAATGTCTATAAAAAGCTTATTGTAACTCCGATTTGGTCGAGAAAGCTTTCAATCAATAGGAAATTAAGTTGTCTTTTAAAATGCTTTTTAACTTTTATCCAACAAATGAAGCTTTTTAAAATTATGGCCAAAATTGTAACTTTAGTTTCTGTACACTCTCGCCAAGAAACAAAAATTGTTGATTTTAAAATGTCTATAAAAAGCTTATTGTAACTCCGATTTGGTCGAGAAAGCTTTCAATCAATAGGAAATTAAGTTGTCTTTTAAACGCTTTTTAACTTTTATCCAACAAATGAAGCTTTTGAAAATTATGGCCAAAATTGTAACTTTAGTTTCTGTACACTCTCCCCAAGAAACAAAAATTGTTGATTTTAAAATGTCTATAAAAAGCTTATTGTAACTCCGATTTTGACGAAAAAGCCTTTAATCAATAGGAAATTAAGTTGTCTTTTAAACGCTTTTTAACTTTTATCCAACAATTGAAGCTTTTGAAAATTATGGATAAAATTGTAACTTTAGTTTCTGTACACTCTCCCCAAGAAACAAAAATTGTTGATTTTAAAATGTCTATAAAAAGCTTATTGTAACTCCGATTTGGTCGAGAAAGCTTTCAATCAATAGGAAATTAAGTTGTCTTTTAAAAGCTTTTTAACTTTTATCCAACAAATGAAGCTTTTGAAAATTATGGCCAAAATTGTAACTTTAGTTTCTGTACACTCTCCCCAAGAAACAAAAATTGTTGATTTTAAAATGTCTATAAAAAGCTTATTGTAACTCCGATTTAGTCGAGAAAGCTTTCAATCAATAGGAAATTAAGTTGTCTTTTAAAAGCTTTTTAACTTTTATCCAACAAATGAAGCTTTTGAAAATTATGGCCAAAATTGTAACTTTAGTTTCTGTACACTCTCCCCAAGAAACAAAAATTGTTGATTTTAAAATGTCTATAAAAAGCTTATTGTAACTCCGATTTGGTCGAGAAAGCTTTCAATCAATAGGAAATTAAGTTGTCTTTAAAAGTATTTTTAACTTTTATCCAACAAATGAAGCTTTTGAAAATTATGGCCAAAATTGTAACTTTAGTTTCTGTACACTCTCCCCAAGAAACAAAAATTTTTGATTTTAAAATGTCTATAAAAAGCTTATTGTAACTCCGATTTGGTCGAGAAAGCTTTCAATCAATAGGAAATTAAGTTGTCTTTTAAACGCTTTTTAACTTTTATCCAACAAATGAAGCTTTTGAAAATTATGGCCAAAATTGTAACTTTAGTTTCTGTACACTCTCCCCAAGAAACAAAAATTGTTGATTTTAAAATGTCTATAAAAAGCTTTGGTCGAGAAAGCTTTCAATCAATAGGAAATTAAGTTGTCTTTAAAATGCTTTTTAACTTTTATCCAACAAATGAAGCTTTTGAAAATTATGGCCAAAATTGTAACTTTAGTTTCTGTACACTCTCCCCAAGAAACAAAAATTGTTGATTTTAAAATGTCTATAAAAAGCTTATTGTAACTCCGATTTGGTCGAGAAAGCTTTCAATCAATAGGAAATTAAGTTGTCTTTAAAATGCTTTTTAACTTTTATCCAACAAATGAAGCTTTTGAAAATTATGGCCAAAATTGTAACTTTAGTTTCTGTACACTCTCCCCAAGAAACAAAAATTGTTGATTTTAAAATGTCTATAAAAAGCTTATTGTAACTCCGATTTGGTCGAGAAAGCTTTCAATCAATAGGAAATTAAGTTGTCTTTAAAATGCTTTTTAACTTTTATCCAACAAATGAAGCTTTTGAAAATTATGGCCAAAATTGTAACTTTAGTTTCTGTACACTCTCCCCAAGAAACAAAAATTGTTGATTTTAAAATGTCTATAAAAAGCTAATTGTAACTCCGATTTGGTCGAGAAAGCTTTCAGTCAATAGGAAATTTAGTTGTCTTTAAAATGCTTTTTAACTTTTATCCAACAAATGAAGCTTTTGAAAATTATGGCCAAAATTGTAACTTTAGTTTCTGTACACTCTCCCCAAGAAACAAAAATTGTTGATTTTAAAATGTCTATAAAAAGCTTATTGTAACTCCGATTTGGTCGAGAAAGCTTTCAATCAATAGGAAATTAAGTTGTCTTTAAAATGATTTTTAACTTTTATCCAACAAATGAAGCTTTTGAAAATTATGGCCAAAATTGTAACTTTAGTTTCTGTACACTCTCCCCAAGAAACAAAAATTGTTGATTTTAAAATGTCTATAAAAAGCTTATTGTAACTCCGATTTGGTCGAGAAAGCTTTCAATCAATAGGAAATTAAGTAGTCTTTAAAATGCTTTTTAACTTTTATCCAACAAATGAAGCTTTTGAAAATTATGGCCAAAATTGTAACTTTAGTTTCTGTACACTCTCCCCAAGAAACAAAAATTTTTGATTTTAAAATGTCTATAAAAAGCTTATTGTAACTCCGATTTGGTCGAGAAAGCTTTCAATCAATAGGAAATTAAGTTGTCTTTAAAATGCTTTTTAACTTTTATCCAACAAATGAAGCTTTTGAAAATTATGGCCAAAATTGTAACTTTAGTTTCTGTACACTCTCCCCAAGAAACAAAAATTGTTGATTTTAAAATGTCTATAAAAAGCTTATTGTAACTCCGATTTGGTCGAGAAAGCTTTCAATCAATAGGAAATTAAGTTGTCTTTTAAAAGCTTTTTAACTTTTATCCAACAAATGAAGCTTTTGAAAATTATGGCCAAAATTGTAACTTTAGTTTCTGTACACTCTCCCCAAGAAACAAAAATTGTTGATTTTAAAATGTCTATAAAAAGCTTATTGTAACTCCGATTTGGTCGAGAAAGCTTTCAATCAATATTAAATTAAGTTGTCTTTAAAATGCTTTTTAACTTTTATCCAACAAATGAAGCTTTTGAAAATTATGGCCAAAATTGTAACTTTAGTTTCTGTACACTCTCCCCAAGAAACAAAAATTGTTGATTTTAAAATGTCTATAAAAAGCTTATTGTAACTCCGATTTGGTCGAGAAAGCTTTCAATCAATAGGAAATTAAGTTGTCTTTAAAATGCTTTTTAACTTTTATCCAACAAATGAAGCTTTTGAAAATTATGGCCAAAATTGTAACTTTAGTTTCTGTACACTCTCCCCAAGAAACAAAAATTGTTGATTTTAAAATGTCTATAAAAAGCTTATTGTAACTCCGATTTGGTCGAGAAAGCTTTCAGTCAATAGGAAATTTAGTTGTCTTTAAAATGTTTTTTAACTTTTATCCAACAAATGAAGCTTTTGAAAATTATGGCCAAAATTGTAACTTTAGTTTCTGTACACTCTCCCCAAGAAACAAAAATTGTTGATTTTTAAATGTCTATAAAAAGCTTATTGTAACTCCGATTCGGTCGAGAAAGCTTTCAATCAATAGGAAATTAAGTTGTCTTTAAAATGCTTTTTAACTTTTATCCAACAAATGAAGCTTTTGAAAATTATGGCCAAAATTGTATCTTTAGTTTCTGTACACTCTCCCCAAGAAACAAAAATTGTTGATTTTAAAATGTCTATAAAAAGCTTATTGTAACTCCGATTTGGTCGAGAAAGCTTTCAGTCAATAGGAAATTTAGTTGTCTTTAAAATGCTTTTTAACTTTTATCCAACAAATGAAGCTTTTGAAAATTATGGCCAAAATTGTAACTTTAGTTTCTGTACACTCTCCCCAAGAAACAAAAATTGTTGATTTTTAAATGTCTATAAAAAGCTTATTATAACTCCAATTTGGTCGAGAAAGCTTTCAATCAATAGGAAATTAAGTTGTCTTTAAAATGCTTTTTAACTTTTATCCAACAAATGAAGCTTTTGAAAATTATGGCCAAAATTGTAACTTTAGTTTCTGTACACTCTCCCCAAGAAACAAAAATTGTTGATTTTAAAATGTCTATAAAAAGCTTATTGTAACTCCGATTTGGTCGAGAAAGCTTTCAATCAATAGGAAATTAAGTTGTCTTTAAAATGCTTTTTAACTTTTATCCAACAAATGAAGCTTTTGAAAATTATGGCCAAAATTGTAACTTTAGTTTCTGTACACTCTCCCCAAGAAACAAAAATTGTTGATTTTAAAATGTCTATAAAAAGCTTATTGTAACTCCGATTTGGTCGAGAAAGCTTTCAATATATAGGAAATTAAGTTGTCTTTAAAATGCTTTTTAACTTTTATCCAACAAATGAAGCTTTTGAAAATTATGGCCAAAATTGTAACTTTAGTTTCTGTACACTCTCCCCAAGAAACAAAAATTGTTGATTTTTAAATGTCTATAAAAAGCTTATTATAACTCCAATTTGGTCGAGAAAGCTTTCAATCAATAGCAAATTAAGTTGTCTTTTAAAATGCTTTTTAACTTTTATCCAACAAATGAAGCTTTTTAAAATTATGGCGAAAATTGTAACTTTAGTTTCTGTACACTCTCCCCAAGAAACAAAAATTTTTGATTTTAAAATGTCTATAAAAAGCTAATTGTAACTCCGATTTGGTCGAGAAAGCTTTCAATCAATAGGAAATTAAGTTGTCTTTAAAATGCTTTTTAACTTTTATCCAACAAATGAAGCTTTTGAAAATTATGGCCAAAATTGTAACTTTAGTTTCTGTACACTCTCCCCAAGAAACAAAAATTGTTGATTTTAAAATGTCTATAAAAAGCTTATTGTAACTCCGATTTGGTCGAGAAAGCTTTCAATCAATAGGAAATTAAGTTGTCTTTAAAATGCTTTTTAACTTTTATCCAACAAATGAAGCTTTTGAAAATTATGGCCAAAATTGTAACTTTAGTTTCTGTACACTCTCCCCAAGAAACAAAAATTGTTGATTTTAAAATGTCTATAAAAAGCTTATTGTAACTCCGATTTGGTCGAGAAAGCTTTCAATCAATAGGAAATTAAGTTGTCTTTAAAATGCTTTTTAACTTTTATCCAACAAATGAAGCTTTTGAAAATTATGGCCAAAATTGTAACTTTAGTTTCTGTACACTCTCCCCAAGAAACAAAAATTGTTGATTTTTAAATGTCTATAAAAAGCTTATTGTAACTCCGATTTGGTCGAGAAAGCTTTCAATCAATAGCAAATTAAGTTGTCTTTTAAAATATTTTTTTAACTTTTATCCAACAGATGAAGCTTTTGAAAATTATGGCCAAAATTGTAACTTTAGTTTCTGTACACTCTCCCCAAGAAACAAAAATTTTTGATTTTAAAATGTCTATAAAAAGCTAATTGTAACTCCGATTTGGTCGAGAAAGCTTTCAATCAATAGGAAATTAAGTTGTCTTTAAAATGCTTTTTAACTTTTATCCAACAAATGAAGCTTTTGAAAATTATGGCCAAAATTGTAACTTTAGTTTCTGTACACTCTCCCCAAGAAACAAAAATTGTTGATTTTAAAATGTCTATAAAAAGCTTATTGTAACTCCGATTTGGTCGAGAAAGCTTTCAATCAATAGGAAATTAAGTTGTCTTTAAAATGCTTTTTAACTTTTATCCAACAAATGAAGCTTTTGAAAATTATGGCCAAAATTGTAACTTTAGTTTCTGTACACTCTCCCCAAGAAACAAAAATTGTTGATTTTAAAATGTCTATAAAAAGCTTATTGTAACTCCGATTTGGTCGAGAAAGCTTTCAATCAATAGGAAATTAAGTTGTCTTTAAAATGCTTTTTAACTTTTATCCAACAAATGAAGCTTTTGAAAATTATGGCCAAAATTGTAACTTTAGTTTCTGTACACTCTCCCCAAGAAACAAAAATTGTTGATTTTAAAATGTCTATAAAAAGCTTATTGTAACTCCGATTTGGTCGAGAAAGCTTTCAATCAATAGGAAATTAAACTGTCTTTTAAAAGCTTTTTAACTTTTATCCAACAAATGAAGCTTTTGAAAATTATGGCCAAAATTGTAACTTTAGTTTCTGTACACTCTCCCCAAGAAACAAAAATTGTTGATTTTAAAATGTCTATAAAAAGCTTATTGTAACTCCGATTTGGTCGAGAAAGCTTTCAATCAATAGGAAATTAAGTTGTCTTTAAAATGCTTTTTAACTTTTATCCAACAAATGAAGCTTTTGAAAATTATGGCCAAAATTGTAACTTTAGTTTCTGTACACTCTCCCCAAGAAACAAAAATTGTTGATTTTAAAATGTCTATAAAAAGCTTATTGTAACTCCGATTTGGTCGAGAAAGCTTTCAATCAATAGGAAATTAAACTGTCTTTTAAAAGCTTTTTAACTTTTATCCAACAAATGAAGCTTTTGAAAATTATGGCCAAAATTGTAACTTTAGTTTCTGTACACTCTCCCCAAGAAACAAAAATTGTTGATTTTAAAATGTCTATAAAAAGCTTATTGTAACTCCGATTTGGTCGAGAAAGCTTTCAATCAATAGCAAATTAAGTTGTCTTTTAAAATGCTTTTAACTTTTATTCAACAAATGAAGCTTTTGAAAATTATGGCCAAAATTGTAACTTTAGTTTCTGTACACTCTCCCCAAGAAACAAAAATTGTTGATTTTTAAATGTCTATAAAAAGCTTATTATAACTCCAATTTGGTCGAGAAAGCTTTCAATCAATAGGAAATTAAGTTGTCTTTAAAATGCTTTTTAACTTTTATCCAACAAATGAAGCGTTTGAAAATTATGGCCAAAATTGTAACTTTAGTTTCTGTACACTCTCCCCAAGAAACAAAAATTGTTGATTTTAAAATGTCTATAAAAAGCTTATTGTAACTCCGATTTGGTCGGGAAAGCTTTCAATCAATAGGAAATTAAGTTGTCTTTGAAATGCTTTGTAACTTTTATCCAACAAATGAAGCTTTTGAAAATTATGGCCAAAATTGTAACTTTAGTTTCTGTACACTCTCCCCAAGAAACAAAAATTGTTGATTTTAAAATGTCTATAAAAAGCTTATTGTAACTCCGATTTGGTCGAGAAAGCTTTCAATCAATAGGAAATTATTGTAACTCCGATTTGGTCGAGAAAGCTTTCAATCAATAGCAAATTAAGTTGTCTTTTAAAATGCTTTTAACTTTTATCCAACAAATGAAGCTTTTGAAAATTATGGCCAAAATTGTAACTTTAGTTTCTGTACACTCTCCCCAAGAAACAAAAATTTTTGATTTTAAAATGTCTATAAAAAGCTAATTGTAACTCCGATTTGGTCGAGAAAGCTTTCAATCAATAGGAAATTAAGTTGTCTTTAAAATGCTTTTTAACTTTTATCCAACAAATGAAGCTTTTGAAAATTATGGCCAAAATTGTAACTTTAGTTTCTGTACACTCTCCCCAAGAAACAAAAATTGTTGATTTTAAAATGTCTATAAAAAGCTTATTGTAACTCCGATTTGGTCGAGAAAGCTTTCAATCAATAGGAAATTAAGTTGTCTTTAAAATGCTTTTTAACTTTTATCCAACAAATGAAGCTTTTGAAAATTATGGCCAAAATTGTAACTTTAGTTTCTGTACACTCTCCCCAAGAAACAAAAATTGTTGATTTTAAAATGTCTATAAAAAGCTTATTGTAACTCCGATTTGGTCGAGAAAGCTTTCAATCAATAGGAAATTAAGTTGTCTTTAAAATGCTTTTTAACTTTTATCCAACAAATGAAGCTTTTGAAAATTATGGCCAAAATTGTAACTTTAGTTTCTGTACACTCTCCCCAAGAAACAAAAATTGTTGATTTTAAAATGTCTATAAAAAGCTTATTGTAACTCCGATTTGGTCGAGAAAGCTTTCAATCAATAGGAAATTAAACTGTCTTTTAAAAGCTTTTTAACTTTTATCCAACAAATGAAGCTTTTGAAAATTATGGCCAAAATTGTAACTTTAGTTTCTGTACACTCTCCCCAAGAAACAAAAATTGTTGATTTTAAAATGTCTATAAAAAGCTTATTGTAACTCCGATTTGGTCGAGAAAGCTTTCAATCAATAGGAAATTAAGTTGTCTTTAAAATGCTTTTTAACTTTTATCCAACAAATGAAGCTTTTGAAAATTATGGCCAAAATTGTAACTTTAGTTTCTGTACACTCTCCCCAAGAAACAAAAATTGTTGATTTTAAAATGTCTCTAAAAAGCTTATTGTAACTCCGATTTGGTCGAGAAAGCTTTCAATCAATAGCAAATTAAGTTGTCTTTTAAAATGCTTTTAACTTTTATTCAACAAATGAAGCTTTTGAAAATTATGGCCAAAATTGTAACTTTAGTTTCTGTACACTCTCCCCAAGAAACAAAAATTGTTGATTTTTAAATGTCTATAAAAAGCTTATTATAACTCCAATTTGGTCGAGAAAGCTTTCAATCAATAGGAAATTAAGTTGTCTTTAAAATGCTTTTTAACTTTTATCCAACAAATGAAGCGTTTGAAAATTATGGCCAAAATTGTAACTTTAGTTTCTGTACACTCTCCCCAAGAAACAAAAATTGTTGATTTTAAAATGTCTATAAAAAGCTTATTGTAACTCCGATTTGGTCGGGAAAGCTTTCAATCAATAGGAAATTAAGTTGTCTTTGAAATGCTTTGTAACTTTTATCCAACAAATGAAGCTTTTGAAAATTATGGCCAAAATTGTAACTTTAGTTTCTGTACACTCTCCCCAAGAAACAAAAATTGTTGATTTTAAAATGTCTATAAAAAGCTTATTGTAACTCCGATTTGGTCGAGAAAGCTTTCAATCAATAGGAAATTAAGTTGTCTTTAAAAAACTTTTTAACTTTTATCCAACAAATGAAGCTTTTGAAAATTATGGCCAAAATTGTAACTTTAGTTTCTGTACACTCTCCCCAAGAAACAAAAATTGTTGATGTTAAAATGTCTATAAAAAGCTTATTGTAACTCCGATTTGGTCGAGAAAGCTTTCAATCAATAGGAAATTAAGTTGTCTTTAAAATGATTTTTAACTTTTATCCAACAAATGAAGCTTTTGAAAATTATGGCCAAAATTGTAACTTTAGTTTCTGTACACTCTCCCCAAGAAACAAAAATTGTTGATTTTTAAATGTCTATAAAAAGCTTATTGTAACACCGATTTGGTCGAGAAAGCTTTCAATCAATAGCAAATTAAGTTGTCTTTTAAAATGCTTTTAACTTTTATCCAACAAATGAAGCTTTTGAAAATTATGGCCAAAATTGTAACTTTAGTTTCTGTACACTCTCCCCAAGAAACAAAAATTGTTGATTTTAAAATGTCTATAAAAAGCTTATTGTAACTCCGATTTGGTCGAGAAAGCTTTCAATCAATAGGAAATTAAGTTGTCTTTAAAATGCTTTTTAACTTTTATCCAACAAATGAAGCTTTTGAAAATTATGGCCAAAATTGTAACTTTAGTTTCTGTACACTCTCCCCAAGAAACAAAAATTGTTGATTTTAAAATGTCTATAAAAAGCTTATTGTAACTCCGATTTGGTCGAGAAAGCTTTCAATCAATAGGAAATTAAGTTGTCTTTAAAATGCTTTTTAACTTTTATCCAACAAATGAAGCTTTTGAAAATTATGGCCAAAATTGTAACTTTAGTTTCTGTACACTCTCCCCAAGAAACAAAAATTGTTGATTTTAAAATGTCTCTAAAAAGCTTATTGTAACTCCGATTTGGTCGAGAAAGCTTTCAATCAATAGCAAATTAAGTTGTCTTTTAAAATGCTTTTAACTTTTATTCAACAAATGAAGCTTTTGAAAATTATGGCCAAAATTGTAACTTTAGTTTCTGTACACTCTCCCCAAGAAACAAAAATTGTTGATTTTTAAATGTCTATAAAAAGCTTATTATAACTCCAATTTGGTCGAGAAAGCTTTCAATCAATAGGAAATTAAGTTGTCTTTAAAATGCTTTTTAACTTTTATCCAACAAATGAAGCGTTTGAAAATTATGGCCAAAATTGTAACTTTAGTTTCTGTACACTCTCCCCAAGAAACAAAAATTGTTGATTTTAAAATGTCTATAAAAAGCTTATTGTAACTCCGATTTGGTCGGGAAAGCTTTCAATCAATAGGAAATTAAGTTGTCTTTGAAATGCTTTGTAACTTTTATCCAACAAATGAAGCTTTTGAAAATTATGGCCAAAATTGTAACTTTAGTTTCTGTACACTCTCCCCAAGAAACAAAAATTGTTGATTTTAAAATGTCTATAAAAAGCTTATTGTAACTCCGATTTGGTCGAGAAAGCTTTCAATCAATAGGAAATTAAGTTGTCTTTAAAAAACTTTTTAACTTTTATCCAACAAATGAAGCTTTTGAAAATTATGGCCAAAATTGTAACTTTAGTTTCTGTACACTCTCCCCAAGAAACAAAAATTGTTGATGTTAAAATGTCTATAAAAAGCTTATTGTAACTCCGATTTGGTCGAGAAAGCTTTCAATCAATAGGAAATTAAGTTGTCTTTAAAATGCTTTTTAACTTTTATCCAACAAATGAAGCTTTTGAAAATTATGGCCAAAATTGTAACTTAAGTTTCTGTACACTCTCCCCAAGAAACAAATATTTTTGATTTTAAAATGTCTATAAAATGCTTATTGTAACTCCGATTTGGTCGAGAAAGCTTTCAATCAATAGGAAATTAAGTTGTCTTTTAAAAGCTTTTTAACTTTTATCCAACAAATGAAGCTTTTGAAAATTATGGCCAAAATTGTAACTTTAGTTTCTGTACACTCTCCCCAAGAAACAAAAATTGTTGATTTTAAAATGTCTATAAAAAGCTTATTGTAACTCCGATTTGGTCGAGAAAGCTTTCAATCAATAGGAAATTAAGTTGTCTTTAAAATGCTTTTTAAGTTTTATCCAACAAATGAAGCTTTTGAAAATTATGGCCAAAATTGTAACTTTAGTTTCTGTACACTCTCCCCAAGAAACAAAAATTGTTGATTTTAAAATGTCTATAAAAAGCTTATTGTAACTCCGATTTGGTCGAGAAAGCTTTCAATCAATAGGAAATTAAGTTGTCTTTAAAATGCTTTTTAACTTTTATCCAACAAATGAAGCTTTTGAAAATTATGGCCAAAATTGTAACTTTAGTTTCTGTACACTCTCCCCAAGAAACAAAAATTGTTGATTTTTAAATGTCTATAAAAAGCTTATTATAACTCCAATTTGGTCGAGAAAGCTTTCAATCAATAGGAAATTAAGTTGTCTTTAAAATGCTTTTTAACTTTTATCCAACAAATGAAGCTTTTGAAAATTATGGCCAAAATTGTAACTTTAGTTTCTGTACACTCTCCCCAAGAAACAAAAATTGTTGATTTTAAAATGTCTATAAAAAGCTTATTGTAACTCCGATTTGGTCGGGAAAGCTTTCAATCAATAGGAAATTAAGTTGTCTTTGAAATGCTTTGTAACTTTTATCCAACAAATGAAGCTTTTGAAAATTATGGCCAAAATTGTAACTTTAGTTTCTGTACACTCTCCCCAAGAAACAAAAATTGTTGATTTTAAAATGTCTATAAAAAGCTTATTGTAACTCCGATTTGGTCGAGAAAGCTTTCAATCAATAGGAAATTAAGTTGTCTTTAAAAAACTTTTTAACTTTTATCCAACAAATGAAGCTTTTGAAAATTATGGCCAAAATTGTAACTTTAGTTTCTGTACACTCTCCCCAAGAAACAAAAATTGTTGATGTTAAAATGTCTATAAAAAGCTTATTGTAACTCCGATTTGGTCGAGAAAGCTTTCAATCAATAGGAAATTAAGTTGTCTTTAAAATGATTTTTAACTTTTATCCAACAAATGAAGCTTTTGAAAATTATGGCCAAAATTGTAACTTTAGTTTCTGTACACTCTCCCCAAGAAACAAAAATTGTTGATTTTTAAATGTCTATAAAAAGCTTATTGTAACACCGATTTGGTCGAGAAAGCTTTCAATCAATAGCAAATTAAGTTGTCTTTTAAAATGCTTTTAACTTTTATCCAACAAATGAAGCTTTTGAAAATTATGGCCAAAATTGTAACTTTAGTTTCTGTACACTCTCCCCAAGAAACAAAAATTGTTGATTTTAAAATGTCTATAAAAAGCTTATTGTAACTCCGATTTGGTCGAGAAAGCTTTCAATCAATAGGAAATTAAGTTGTCTTTAAAATGCTTTTTAACTTTTATCCAACAAATGAAGCTTTTGAAAATTATGGCCAAAATTGTAACTTTAGTTTCTGTACACTCTCCCCAAGAAACAAAAATTGTTGATTTTAAAATGTCTATAAAAAGCTTATTGTAACTCCGATTTGGTCGAGAAAGCTTTCAATCAATAGGAAATTAAGTTGTCTTTAAAATGCTTTTTAACTTTTATCCAACAAATGAAGTTTTGAAAATTATGGCCAAAATTGTAACTTTAGTTTCTGTACACTCTCCCCAAGAAACAAAAATTGTTGATTTTAAAATGTCTATAAAAAGCTTATTGTAACTCCGATTTGGTCGAGAAAGCTTTCAATCAATAGGAAATTAAGTAGTCTTTAAAATGCTTTTTAACTTTAATCCAACAAATGAAGCTTTTGAAAATTATGGCCAAAATTGTAACTTTAGTTTCTGTACACTCTCCCCAAGAAACAAAAATTGTTGATTTTAAAATGTCTATAAAAAGCTTATTGTAACTCCGATTTGGTCGAGAAAGCTTTCAATCAATAGGAAATTAAGTTGTCTTTAAAATGCTTTTTAACTTTTATCCAACAAATGAAGCTTTTGAAAATTATGGCCAAAATTGTAACTTAAGTTTCTGTACACTCTCCCCAAGAAACAAATATTTTTGATTTTAAAATGTCTATAAAATGCTTATTGTAACTCCGATTTGGTCGAGAAAGCTTTCAATCAATAGGAAATTAAGTTGTCTTTAAAATGATTTTTAACTTTTATCCAACAAATGAAGCTTTTGAAAATTATGGCCAAAATTGTAACTTTAGTTTCTGTACACTCTCCCCAAGAAACAAAAATTGTTGATTTTAAAATGTCTATAAAAAGCTTATTGTAACTCCGATTTGGTCGAGAAAGCTTTCAATCAATAGGAAATTAAGTTGTCTTTAAAATGCTTTTTAACTTTTATCCAACAAATGAAGCTTTTGAAAATTATGGCCAAAATTGTAACTTTAGTTTCTGTACACTCTCCCCAAGAAACAAAAATTGTTGATTTTAAAATGTCTATAAAAAGCTTATTGTAACTCCGATTTGGTCGAGAAAGCTTTCAATCAATAGGAAATTAAACTGTCTTTTAAAAGCTTTTTAACTTTTATCCAACAAATGAAGCTTTTGAAAATTATGGCCAAAATTGTAACTTTAGTTTCTGTACACTCTCCCCAAGAAACAAAAATTGTTGATTTTAAAATGTCTATAAAAAGCTTATTGTAACTCCGATTTGGTCGAGAAAGCTTTCAATCAATAGGAAATTAAGTTGTCTTTAAAATGCTTTTTAACTTTTATCCAACAAATGAAGCTTTTGAAAATTATGGCCAAAATTGTAACTTTAGTTTCTGTACACTCTCCCCAAGAAACAAAAATTGTTGATTTTAAAATGTCTCTAAAAAGCTTATTGTAACTCCGATTTGGTCGAGAAAGCTTTCAATCAATAGCAAATTAAGTTGTCTTTTAAAATGCTTTTAACTTTTATTCAACAAATGAAGCTTTTGAAAATTATGGCCAAAATTGTAACTTTAGTTTCTGTACACTCTCCCCAAGAAACAAAAATTGTTGATTTTTAAATGTCTATAAAAAGCTTATTATAACTCCAATTTGGTCGAGAAAGCTTTCAATCAATAGGAAATTAAGTTGTCTTTAAAATGCTTTTTAACTTTTATCCAACAAATGAAGCGTTTGAAAATTATGGCCAAAATTGTAACTTTAGTTTCTGTACACTCTCCCCAAGAAACAAAAATTGTTGATTTTAAAATGTCTATAAAAAGCTTATTGTAACTCCGATTTGGTCGGGAAAGCTTTCAATCAATAGGAAATTAAGTTGTCTTTGAAATGCTTTGTAACTTTTATCCAACAAATGAAGCTTTTGAAAATTATGGCCAAAATTGTAACTTTAGTTTCTGTACACTCTCCCCAAGAAACAAAAATTGTTGATTTTAAAATGTCTATAAAAAGCTTATTGTAACTCCGATTTGGTCGAGAAAGCTTTCAATCAATAGGAAATTAAGTTGTCTTTAAAAAACTTTTTAACTTTTATCCAACAAATGAAGCTTTTGAAAATTATGGCCAAAATTGTAACTTTAGTTTCTGTACACTCTCCCCAAGAAACAAAAATTGTTGATGTTAAAATGTCTATAAAAAGCTTATTGTAACTCCGATTTGGTCGAGAAAGCTTTCAATCAATAGGAAATTAAGTTGTCTTTAAAATGATTTTTAACTTTTATCCAACAAATGAAGCTTTTGAAAATTATGGCCAAAATTGTAACTTTAGTTTCTGTACACTCTCCCCAAGAAACAAAAATTGTTGATTTTTAAATGTCTATAAAAAGCTTATTGTAACACCGATTTGGTCGAGAAAGCTTTCAATCAATAGCAAATTAAGTTGTCTTTTAAAATGCTTTTAACTTTTATCCAACAAATGAAGCTTTTGAAAATTATGGCCAAAATTGTAACTTTAGTTTCTGTACACTCTCCCCAAGAAACAAAAATTGTTGATTTTAAAATGTCTATAAAAAGCTTATTGTAACTCCGATTTTGTCGAGAAAGCTTTCAATCAATAGGAAATTAAGTTGTCTTTAAAATGCTTTTTAACTTTTATCCAACAAATGAAGCTTTTGAAAATTATGGCCAAAATTGTAACTTTAGTTTCTGTACACTCTCCCCAAGAAACAAAAATTGTTGATTTTAAAATGTCTATAAAAAGCTTATTGTAACTCCGATTTGGTCGAGAAAGCTTTCAATCAATAGGAAATTAAGTTGTCTTTAAAATGATTTTTAACTTTTATCCAACAAATGAAGCTTTTGAAAATTATGGCCAAAATTGTAACTTTAGTTTCTGTACACTCTCCCCAAGAAACAAAAATTGTTGATTTTAAAATGTCTATAAAAAGCTTATTGTAACTCCGATTTGGTCGAGAAAGCTTTCAATCAATAGGAAATTAAGTAGTCTTTAAAATGCTTTTTAACTTTTATCCAACAAATGAAGCTTTTGAAAATTATGGCCAAAATTGTAACTTTAGTTTCTGTACACTCTCCCCAAGAAACAAAAATTGTTGATTTTAAAATGTCTATAAAAAGCTTATTGTAACTCCGATTTGGTCGAGAAAGCTTTCAATCAATAGGAAATTAAGTTGTCTTTAAAATGCTTTTTAACTTTTATCCAACAAATGAAGCTTTTGAAAATTATGGCCAAAATTGTAACTTAAGTTTCTGTACACTCTCCCCAAGAAACAAATATTTTTGATTTTAAAATGTCTATAAAATGCTTATTGTAACTCCGATTTGGTCGAGAAAGCTTTCAATCAATAGGAAATTAAGTTGTCTTTTAAAAGCTTTTTAACTTTTATCCAACAAATGAAGCTTTTGAAAATTATGGCCAAAATTGTAACTTTAGTTTCTGTACACTCTCCCCAAGAAACAAAAATTGTTGATTTTAAAATGTCTATAAAAAGCTTATTGTAACTCCGATTTGGTCGAGAAAGCTTTCAATCAATAGGAAATTAAGTTGTCTTTAAAATGCTTTTTAACTTTTATCCAACAAATGAAGCTTTTGAAAATTATGGCCAAAATTGTAACTTTAGTTTCTGTACACTCTCCCCAAGAAACAAAAATTGTTGATTTTAAAATGTCTATAAAAAGCTTATTGTAACTCCGATTTGGTCGAGAAAGCTTTCAATCAATAGGAAATTAAACTGTCTTTTAAAAGCTTTTTAACTTTTATCCAACAAATGAAGCTTTTGAAAATTATGGCCAAAATTGTAACTTTAGTTTCTGTACACTCTCCCCAAGAAACAAAAATTGTTGATTTTAAAATGTCTATAAAAAGCTTATTGTAACTCCGATTTGGTCGAGAAAGCTTTCAATCAATAGGAAATTAAACTGTCTTTTAAAAGCTTTTTAACTTTTATCCAACAAATGAAGCTTTTGAAAATTATGGCCAAAATTGTAACTTTAGTTTCTGTACACTCTCCCCAAGAAACAAAAATTGTTGATTTTAAAATGTCTATAAAAAGCTTATTGTAACTCCGATTTGGTCGAGAAAGCTTTCAATCAATAGGAAATTAAGTTGTCTTTAAAATGCTTTTTAACTTTTATCCAACAAATGAAGCTTTTGAAAATTATGGCCAAAATTGTAACTTTAGTTTCTGTACACTCTCCCCAAGAAACAAAAATTGTTGATTTTAAAATGTCTCTAAAAAGCTTATTGTAACTCCGATTTGGTCGAGAAAGCTTTCAATCAATAGCAAATTAAGTTGTCTTTTAAAATGCTTTTAACTTTTATTCAACAAATGAAGCTTTTGAAAATTATGGCCAAAATTGTAACTTTAGTTTCTGTACACTCTCCCCAAGAAACAAAAATTGTTGATTTTTAAATGTCTATAAAAAGCTTATTATAACTCCAATTTGGTCGAGAAAGCTTTCAATCAATAGGAAATTAAGTTGTCTTTAAAATGCTTTTTAACTTTTATCCAACAAATGAAGCGTTTGAAAATTATGGCCAAAATTGTAACTTTAGTTTCTGTACACTCTCCCCAAGAAACAAAAATTGTTGATTTTAAAATGTCTATAAAAAGCTTATTGTAACTCCGATTTGGTCGGGAAAGCTTTCAATCAATAGGAAATTAAGTTGTCTTTGAAATGCTTTGTAACTTTTATCCAACAAATGAAGCTTTTGAAAATTATGGCCAAAATTGTAACTTTAGTTTCTGTACACTCTCCCCAAGAAACAAAAATTGTTGATTTTAAAATGTCTATAAAAAGCTTATTGTAACTCCGATTTGGTCGAGAAAGCTTTCAATCAATAGGAAATTAAGTTGTCTTTAAAAAACTTTTTAACTTTTATCCAACAAATGAAGCTTTTGAAAATTATGGCCAAAATTGTAACTTTAGTTTCTGTACACTCTCCCCAAGAAACAAAAATTGTTGATGTTAAAATGTCTATAAAAAGCTTATTGTAACTCCGATTTGGTCGAGAAAGCTTTCAATCAATAGGAAATTAAGTTGTCTTTAAAATGATTTTTAACTTTTATCCAACAAATGAAGCTTTTGAAAATTATGGCCAAAATTGTAACTTTAGTTTCTGTACACTCTCCCCAAGAAACAAAAATTGTTGATTTTTAAATGTCTATAAAAAGCTTATTGTAACACCGATTTGGTCGAGAAAGCTTTCAATCAATAGCAAATTAAGTTGTCTTTTAAAATGCTTTTAACTTTTATCCAACAAATGAAGCTTTTGAAAATTATGGCCAAAATTGTAACTTTAGTTTCTGTACACTCTCCCCAAGAAACAAAAATTGTTGATTTTAAAATGTCTATAAAAAGCTTATTGTAACTCCGATTTGGTCGAGAAAGCTTTCAATCAATAGGAAATTAAGTTGTCTTTAAAATGCTTTTTAACTTTTATCCAACAAATGAAGCTTTTGAAAATTATGGCCAAAATTGTAACTTTAGTTTCTGTACACTCTCCCCAAGAAACAAAAATTGTTGATTTTAAAATGTCTATAAAAAGCTTATTGTAACTCCGATTTGGTCGAGAAAGCTTTCAATCAATAGGAAATTAAGTTGTCTTTAAACTGATTTTTAACTTTTATCCAACAAATGAAGCTTTTGAAAATTATGGCCAAAATTGTAACTTTAGTTTCTGTACACTCTCCCCAAGAAACAAAAATTGTTGATTTTAAAATGTCTATAAAAAGCTTATTGTAACTCCGATTTGGTCGAGAAAGCTTTCAATCAATAGGAAATTAAGTAGTCTTTAAAATGCTTTTTAACTTTTATCCAACAAATGAAGCTTTTGAAAATTATGGCCAAAATTGTAACTTTAGTTTCTGTACACTCTCCCCAAGAAACAAAAATTGTTGATTTTAAAATGTCTATAAAAAGCTTATTGTAACTCCGATTTGGTCGAGAAAGCTTTCAATCAATAGGAAATTAAGTTGTCTTTAAAATGCTTTTTAACTTTTATCCAACAAATGAAGCTTTTGAAAATTATGGCCAAAATTGTAACTTAAGTTTCTGTACACTCTCCCCAAGAAACAAATATTTTTGATTTTAAAATGTCTATAAAATGCTTATTGTAACTCCGATTTGGTCGAGAAAGCTTTCAATCAATAGGAAATTAAGTTGTCTTTTAAAAGCTTTTTAACTTTTATCCAACAAATGAAGCTTTTGAAAATTATGGCCAAAATTGTAACTTTAGTTTCTGTACACTCTCCCCAAGAAACAAAAATTGTTGATTTTAAAATGTCTATAAAAAGCTTATTGTAACTCCGATTTGGTCGAGAAAGCTTTCAATCAATAGGAAATTAAGTTGTCTTTAAAATGCTTTTTAACTTTTATCCAACAAATGAAGCTTTTGAAAATTATGGCCAAAATTGTAACTTTAGTTTCTGTACACTCTCCCCAAGAAACAAAAATTGTTGATTTTAAAATGTCTATAAAAAGCTTATTGTAACTCCGATTTGGTCGAGAAAGCTTTCAATCAATAGGAAATTAAGTTGTCTTTAAAATGCTTTTTAACTTTTATCCAACAAATGAAGCTTTTGAAAATTATGGCCAAAATTGTAACTTTAGTTTCTGTACACTCTCCCCAAGAAACAAAAATTGTTGATTTTTAAATGTCTATAAAAAGCTTATTATAACTCCAATTTGGTCGAGAAAGCTTTCAATCAATAGGAAATTAAGTTGTCTTTAAAATGCTTTTTAACTTTTATCCAACAAATGAAGCTTTTGAAAATTATGGCCAAAATTGTAACTTTAGTTTCTGTACACTCTCCCCAAGAAACAAAAATTGTTGATTTTAAAATGTCTATAAAAAGCTTATTGTAACTCCGATTTGGTCGGGAAAGCTTTCAATCAATAGGAAATTAAGTTGTCTTTGAAATGCTTTGTAACTTTTATCCAACAAATGAAGCTTTTGAAAATTATGGCCAAAATTGTAACTTTAGTTTCTGTACACTCTCCCCAAGAAACAAAAATTGTTGATTTTAAAATGTCTATAAAAAGCTTATTGTAACTCCGATTTGGTCGAGAAAGCTTTCAATCAATAGGAAATTAAGTTGTCTTTAAAAAACTTTTTAACTTTTATCCAACAAATGAAGCTTTTGAAAATTATGGCCAAAATTGTAACTTTAGTTTCTGTACACTCTCCCCAAGAAACAAAAATTGTTGATGTTAAAATGTCTATAAAAAGCTTATTGTAACTCCGATTTGGTCGAGAAAGCTTTCAATCAATAGGAAATTAAGTTGTCTTTAAAATGATTTTTAACTTTTATCCAACAAATGAAGCTTTTGAAAATTATGGCCAAAATTGTAACTTTAGTTTCTGTACACTCTCCCCAAGAAACAAAAATTGTTGATTTTTAAATGTCTATAAAAAGCTTATTGTAACACCGATTTGGTCGAGAAAGCTTTCAATCAATAGCAAATTAAGTTGTCTTTTAAAATGCTTTTAACTTTTATCCAACAAATGAAGCTTTTGAAAATTATGGCCAAAATTGTAACTTTAGTTTCTGTACACTCTCCCCAAGAAACAAAAATTGTTGATTTTAAAATGTCTATAAAAAGCTTATTGTAACTCCGATTTGGTCGAGAAAGCTTTCAATCAATAGGAAATTAAGTTGTCTTTAAAATGCTTTTTAACTTTTATCCAACAAATGAAGCTTTTGAAAATTATGGCCAAAATTGTAACTTTAGTTTCTGTACACTCTCCCCAAGAAACAAAAATTATTGATTTTAAAATGTCTATAAAAAGCTTATTGTAACTCCGATTTGGTCGAGAAAGCTTTCAATCAATAGCAAATTAAGTTGTCTTTAAAATGCTTTTTAACTTTTATCCAACAAATGAAGTTTTGAAAATTATGGCCAAAATTGTAACTTTAGTTTCTGTACACTCTCCCCAAGAAACAAAAATTGTTGATTTTAAAATGTCTATAAAAAGCTTATTGTAACTCCGATTTGGTCGAGAAAGCTTTCAATCAATAGGAAATTAAGTAGTCTTTAAAATGCTTTTTAACTTTTATCCAACAAATGAAGCTTTTGAAAATTATGGCCAAAATTGTAACTTTAGTTTCTGTACACTCTCCCCAAGAAACAAAAATTGTTGATTTTAAAATGTCTATAAAAAGCTTATTGTAACTCCGATTTGGTCGAGAAAGCTTTCAATCAATAGGAAATTAAGTTGTCTTTAAAATGCTTTTTAACTTTTATCCAACAAATGAAGCTTTTGAAAATTATGGCCAAAATTGTAACTTAAGTTTCTGTACACTCTCCCCAAGAAACAAATATTTTTGATTTTAAAATGTCTATAAAATGCTTATTGTAACTCCGATTTGGTCGAGAAAGCTTTCAATCAATAGGAAATTAAGTTGTCTTTAAAATGATTTTTAACTTTTATCCAACAAATGAAGCTTTTGAAAATTATGGCCAAAATTGTAACTTTAGTTTCTGTACACTCTCCCCAAGAAACAAAAATTGTTGATTTTAAAATGTCTATAAAAAGCTTATTGTAACTCCGATTTGGTCGAGAAAGCTTTCAATCAATAGGAAATTAAGTTGTCTTTAAAATGCTTTTTAACTTTTATCCAACAAATGAAGCTTTTGAAAATTATGGCCAAAATTGTAACTTTAGTTTCTGTACACTCTCCCCAAGAAACAAAAATTGTTGATTTTAAAATGTCTATAAAAAGCTTATTGTAACTCCGATTTGGTCGAGAAAGCTTTCAATCAATAGGAAATTAAACTGTCTTTTAAAAGCTTTTTAACTTTTATCCAACAAATGAAGCTTTTGAAAATTATGGCCAAAATTGTAACTTTAGTTTCTGTACACTCTCCCCAAGAAACAAAAATTGTTGATTTTAAAATGTCTATAAAAAGCTTATTGTAACTCCGATTTGGTCGAGAAAGCTTTCAATCAATAGGAAATTAAGTTGTCTTTAAAATGCTTTTTAACTTTTATCCAACAAATGAAGCTTTTGAAAATTATGGCCAAAATTGTAACTTTAGTTTCTGTACACTCTCCCCAAGAAACAAAAATTGTTGATTTTAAAATGTCTCTAAAAAGCTTATTGTAACTCCGATTTGGTCGAGAAAGCTTTCAATCAATAGCAAATTAAGTTGTCTTTTAAAATGCTTTTAACTTTTATTCAACAAATGAAGCTTTTGAAAATTATGGCCAAAATTGTAACTTTAGTTTCTGTACACTCTCCCCAAGAAACAAAAATTGTTGATTTTTAAATGTCTATAAAAAGCTTATTATAACTCCAATTTGGTCGAGAAAGCTTTCAATCAATAGGAAATTAAGTTGTCTTTAAAATGCTTTTTAACTTTTATCCAACAAATGAAGCGTTTGAAAATTATGGCCAAAATTGTAACTTTAGTTTCTGTACACTCTCCCCAAGAAACAAAAATTGTTGATTTTAAAATGTCTATAAAAAGCTTATTGTAACTCCGATTTGGTCGGGAAAGCTTTCAATCAATAGGAAATTAAGTTGTCTTTGAAATGCTTTGTAACTTTTATCCAACAAATGAAGCTTTTGAAAATTATGGCCAAAATTGTAACTTTAGTTTCTGTACACTCTCCCCAAGAAACAAAAATTGTTGATTTTAAAATGTCTATAAAAAGCTTATTGTAACTCCGATTTGGTCGAGAAAGCTTTCAATCAATAGGAAATTAAGTTGTCTTTTAAAATGCTTTTAACTTTTATCCAACAAATGAAGCTTTTGAAAATTATGGCCAAAATTGTAACTTTAGTTTCTGTACACTCTCCCCAAGAAACAAAAATTGTTGATGTTAAAATGTCTATAAAAAGCTTATTGTAACTCCGATTTGGTCGAGAAAGCTTTCAATCAATAGGAAATTAAGTTGTCTTTAAAATGCTTTTTAACTTTTATCCAACAAATGAAGCTTTTGAAAATTATGGCCAAAATTGTAACTTTAGTTTCTGTACACTCTCCCCAAGAAACAAAAATTATTGATTTTAAAATGTCTATAAAAAGCTTATTGTAACTCCGATTTGGTCGAGAAAGCTTTCAATCAATAGGAAATTAAGTTGTCTTTAAAATGCTTTTTAACTTTTATCCAACAAATGAAGTTTTGAAAATTATGGCCAAAATTGTAACTTTAGTTTCTGTACACTCTCCCCAAGAAACAAAAATTGTTGATTTTAAAATGTCTATAAAAAGCTTATTGTAACTCCGATTTGGTCGAGAAAGCTTTCAATCAATAGGAAATTAAGTAGTCTTTAAAATGCTTTTTAACTTTAATCCAACAAATGAAGCTTTTGAAAATTATGGCCAAAATTGTAACTTTAGTTTCTGTACACTCTCCCCAAGAAACAAAAATTGTTGATTTTAAAATGTCTATAAAAAGCTTATTGTAACTCCGATTTGGTCGAGAAAGCTTTCAATCAATAGGAAATTAAGTTGTCTTTAAAATGCTTTTTAACTTTTATCCAACAAATGAAGCTTTTGAAAATTATGGCCAAAATTGTAACTTAAGTTTCTGTACACTCTCCCCAAGAAACAAATATTTTTGATTTTAAAATGTCTATAAAATGCTTATTGTAACTCCGATTTGGTCGAGAAAGCTTTCAATCAATAGGAAATTAAGTTGTCTTTAAAATGATTTTTAACTTTTATCCAACAAATGAAGCTTTTGAAAATTATGGCCAAAATTGTAACTTTAGTTTCTGTACACTCTCCCCAAGAAACAAAAATTGTTGATTTTAAAATGTCTATAAAAAGCTTATTGTAACTCCGATTTGGTCGAGAAAGCTTTCAATCAATAGGAAATTAAGTTGTCTTTAAAATGCTTTTTAACTTTTATCCAACAAATGAAGCTTTTGAAAATTATGGCCAAAATTGTAACTTTAGTTTCTGTACACTCTCCCCAAGAAACAAAAATTGTTGATTTTAAAATGTCTATAAAAAGCTTATTGTAACTCCGATTTGGTCGAGAAAGCTTTCAATCAATAGGAAATTAAACTGTCTTTTAAAAGCTTTTTAACTTTTATCCAACAAATGAAGCTTTTGAAAATTATGGCCAAAATTGTAACTTTAGTTTCTGTACACTCTCCCCAAGAAACAAAAATTGTTGATTTTAAAATGTCTATAAAAAGCTTATTGTAACTCCGATTTGGTCGAGAAAGCTTTCAATCAATAGGAAATTAAGTTGTCTTTAAAATGCTTTTTAACTTTTATCCAACAAATGAAGCTTTTGAAAATTATGGCCAAAATTGTAACTTTAGTTTCTGTACACTCTCCCCAAGAAACAAAAATTGTTGATTTTAAAATGTCTCTAAAAAGCTTATTGTAACTCCGATTTGGTCGAGAAAGCTTTCAATCAATAGCAAATTAAGTTGTCTTTTAAAATGCTTTTAACTTTTATTCAACAAATGAAGCTTTTGAAAATTATGGCCAAAATTGTAACTTTAGTTTCTGTACACTCTCCCCAAGAAACAAAAATTGTTGATTTTTAAATGTCTATAAAAAGCTTATTATAACTCCAATTTGGTCGAGAAAGCTTTCAATCAATAGGAAATTAAGTTGTCTTTAAAATGCTTTTTAACTTTTATCCAACAAATGAAGCGTTTGAAAATTATGGCCAAAATTGTAACTTTAGTTTCTGTACACTCTCCCCAAGAAACAAAAATTGTTGATTTTAAAATGTCTATAAAAAGCTTATTGTAACTCCGATTTGGTCGGGAAAGCTTTCAATCAATAGGAAATTAAGTTGTCTTTGAAATGCTTTGTAACTTTTATCCAACAAATGAAGCTTTTGAAAATTATGGCCAAAATTGTAACTTTAGTTTCTGTACACTCTCCCCAAGAAACAAAAATTGTTGATTTTAAAATGTCTATAAAAAGCTTATTGTAACTCCGATTTGGTCGAGAAAGCTTTCAATCAATAGGAAATTAAGTTGTCTTTAAAAAACTTTTTAACTTTTATCCAACAAATGAAGCTTTTGAAAATTATGGCCAAAATTGTAACTTTAGTTTCTGTACACTCTCCCCAAGAAACAAAAATTGTTGATGTTAAAATGTCTATAAAAAGCTTATTGTAACTCCGATTTGGTCGAGAAAGCTTTCAATCAATAGGAAATTAAGTTGTCTTTTAAAATGTTTTTTAACTTTTATCCAACAAATGAAGCTTTTGAAAATTATGGCCAAAATTGTAACTTTAGTTTCTGTACACTCTCCCCAAGAAACAAAAATTGTTGATTTTTAAATGTCTATAAAAAGCTTATTGTAACACCGATTTGGTCGAGAAAGCTTTCAATCAATAGCAAATTAAGTTGTCTTTTAAAATGCTTTTAACTTTTATCCAACAAATGAAGCTTTTGAAAATTATGGCCAAAATTGTAACTTTAGTTTCTGTACACTCTCCCCAAGAAACAAAAATTGTTGATTTTAAAATGTCTATAAAAAGCTTATTGTAACTCCGATTTTGTCGAGAAAGCTTTCAATCAATAGGAAATTAAGTTGTCTTTAAAATGCTTTTTAACTTTTATCCAACAAATGAAGCTTTTGAAAATTATGGCCAAAATTGTAACTTTAGTTTCTGTACACTCTCCCCAAGAAACAAAAATTGTTGATTTTAAAATGTCTATAAAAAGCTTATTGTAACTCCGATTTGGTCGAGAAAGCTTTCAATCAATAGGAAATTAAGTTGTCTTTAAAATGCTTTTTAACTTTTATCCAACAAATGAAGCTTTTGAAAATTATGGCCAAAATTGTAACTTTAGTTTCTGTACACTCTCCCCAAGAAACAAAAATTGTTGATTTTAAAATGTCTATAAAAAGCTTATTGTAACTCCGATTTGGTCGAGAAAGCTTTCAATCAATAGGAAATTAAGTAGTCTTTAAAATGCTTTTTAACTTTTATCCAACAAATGAAGCTTTTGAAAATTATGGCCAAAATTGTAACTTTAGTTTCTGTACACTCTCCCCAAGAAACAAAAATTGTTGATTTTAAAATGTCTATAAAAAGCTTATTGTAACTCCGATTTGGTCGAGAAAGCTTTCAATCAATAGGAAATTAAGTTGTCTTTAAAATGCTTTTTAACTTTTATCCAACAAATGAAGCTTTTGAAAATTATGGCCAAAATTGTAACTTAAGTTTCTGTACACTCTCCCCAAGAAACAAATATTTTTGATTTTAAAATGTCTATAAAATGCTTATTGTAACTCCGATTTGGTCGAGAAAGCTTTCAATCAATAGGAAATTAAGTTGTCTTTTAAAAGCTTTTTAACTTTTATCCAACAAATGAAGCTTTTGAAAATTATGGCCAAAATTGTAACTTTAGTTTCTGTACACTCTCCCCAAGAAACAAAAATTGTTGATTTTAAAATGTCTATAAAAAGCTTATTGTAACTCCGATTTGGTCGAGAAAGCTTTCAATCAATAGGAAATTAAGTTGTCTTTAAAATGCTTTTTAACTTTTATCCAACAAATGAAGCTTTTGAAAATTATGGCCAAAATTGTAACTTTAGTTTCTGTACACTCTCCCCAAGAAACAAAAATTGTTGATTTTAAAATGTCTATAAAAAGCTTATTGTAACTCCGATTTGGTCGAGAAAGCTTTCAATCAATAGGAAATTAAGTTGTCTTTAAAATGCTTTTTAACTTTTATCCAACAAATGAAGCTTTTGAAAATTATGGCCAAAATTGTAACTTTAGTTTCTGTACACTCTCCCCAAGAAACAAAAATTGTTGATTTTTAAATGTCTATAAAAAGCTTATTATAACTCCAATTTGGTCGAGAAAGCTTTCAATCAATAGGAAATTAAGTTGTCTTTAAAATGCTTTTTAACTTTTATCCAACAAATGAAGCTTTTGAAAATTATGGCCAAAATTGTAACTTTAGTTTCTGTACACTCTCCCCAAGAAACAAAAATTGTTGATTTTAAAATGTCTATAAAAAGCTTATTGTAACTCCGATTTGGTCGGGAAAGCTTTCAATCAATAGGAAATTAAGTTGTCTTTGAAATGCTTTGTAACTTTTATCCAACAAATGAAGCTTTTGAAAATTATGGCCAAAATTGTAACTTTAGTTTCTGTACACTCTCCCCAAGAAACAAAAATTGTTGATTTTAAAATGTCTATAAAAAGCTTATTGTAACTCCGATTTGGTCGAGAAAGCTTTCAATCAATAGGAAATTAAGTTGTCTTTAAAAAACTTTTTAACTTTTATCCAACAAATGAAGCTTTTGAAAATTATGGCCAAAATTGTAACTTTAGTTTCTGTACACTCTCCCCAAGAAACAAAAATTGTTGATGTTAAAATGTCTATAAAAAGCTTATTGTAACTCCGATTTGGTCGAGAAAGCTTTCAATCAATAGGAAATTAAGTTGTCTTTAAAATGATTTTTAACTTTTATCCAACAAATGAAGCTTTTGAAAATTATGGCCAAAATTGTAACTTTAGTTTCTGTACACTCTCCCCAAGAAACAAAAATTGTTGATTTTTAAATGTCTATAAAAAGCTTATTGTAACACCGATTTGGTCGAGAAAGCTTTCAATCAATAGCAAATTAAGTTGTCTTTTAAAATGCTTTTAACTTTTATCCAACAAATGAAGCTTTTGAAAATTATGGTCAAAATTGTAACTTTAGTTTCTGTACACTCTCCCCAAGAAACAAAAATTGTTGATTTTAAAATGTCTATAAAAAGCTTATTGTAACTCCGATTTGGTCGAGAAAGCTTTCAATCAATAGGAAATTAAGTTGTCTTTAAAATGCTTTTTAACTTTTATCCAACAAATGAAGCTTTTGAAAATTATGGCCAAAATTGTAACTTTAGTTTCTGTACACTCTCCCCAAGAAACAAAAATTGTTGATTTTAAAATGTCTATAAAAAGCTTATTGTAACTCCGATTTGGTCGAGAAAGCTTTCAATCAATAGGAAATTAAGTTGTCTTTAAAATGCTTTTTAACTTTTATCCAACAAATGAAGTTTTGAAAATTATGGCCAAAATTGTAACTTTAGTTTCTGTACACTCTCCCCAAGAAACAAAAATTGTTGATTTTAAAATGTCTATAAAAAGCTTATTGTAACTCCGATTTGGTCGAGAAAGCTTTCAATCAATAGGAAATTAAGTAGTCTTTAAAATGCTTTTTAACTTTTATCCAACAAATGAAGCTTTTGAAAATTATGGCCAAAATTGTAACTTTAGTTTCTGTACACTCTCCCCAAGAAACAAAAATTGTTGATTTTAAAATGTCTATAAAAAGCTTATTGTAACTCCGATTTGGTCGAGAAAGCTTTCAATCAATAGGAAATTAAGTTGTCTTTAAAATGCTTTTTAACTTTTATCCAACAAATGAAGCTTTTGAAAATTATGGCCAAAATTGTAACTTAAGTTTCTGTACACTCTCCCCAAGAAACAAATATTTTTGATTTTAAAATGTCTATAAAATGCTTATTGTAACTCCGATTTGGTCGAGAAAGCTTTCAATCAATAGGAAATTAAGTTGTCTTTTAAAAGCTTTTTAACTTTTATCCAACAAATGAAGCTTTTGAAAATTATGGCCAAAATTGTAACTTTAGTTTCTGTACACTCTCCCCAAGAAACAAAAATTGTTGATTTTAAAATGTCTATAAAAAGCTTATTGTAACTCCGATTTGGTCGAGAAAGCTTTCAATCAATAGGAAATTAAGTTGTCTTTAAAATGCTTTTTAACTTTTATCCAACAAATGAAGCTTTTGAAAATTATGGCCAAAATTGTAACTTTAGTTTCTGTACACTCTCCCCAAGAAACAAAAATTGTTGATTTTAAAATGTCTATAAAAAGCTTATTGTAACTCCGATTTGGTCGAGAAAGCTTTCAATCAATAGGAAATTAAGTTGTCTTTTAAAAGCTTTTTAACTTTTATCCAACAAATGAAGCTTTTGAAAATTATGGCCATAATTGTAACTTTAGTTTCTGTACACTCTCCCCAAGAAACAAAAATTTTTGATTTTAAAATGTCTATAAAAAGCTTATTGTAACTCCGATTTGGTCGAGAAAGCTTTCAATCAATAGGAAATTAAGTTGTCTTTAAAATGCTTTTTAACTTTTATCCAACAAATGAAGCTTTTGAAAATTATGGCCAAAATTGTAACTTTAGTTTCTGTACACTCTCCCCAAGAAACAAAAATTGTTGATTTTAAAATGACTATAAAAAGCTTATTGTAACTCCGATTTGGTCGAGAAAGCTTTCAATATATAGGAAATTAAGTTGTCTTTAAAATGCTTTTTAACTTTTATCCAACAAATGAAGCTTTTGAAAATTATGGCCAAAATTGTAACTTTAGTTTCTGTACACTCTCCCCAAGAAACAAAAATTGTTGATTTTAAAATGTCTATAAAAAGCTTATTGTAACTCCGATTTGGTCGAGAAAGCTTTCAATCAATAGGAAATTAAGTTGTCTTTAAAATGCTTTTTAACTTTTATCCAACAAATGAAGCTTTTGAAAATTATGGCCAAAATTGTAACTTTAGTTTCTGTACACTCTCCCCAAGAAACAAAAATTGTTGATTTTAAAATGTCTATAAAAAGCTTATTGTAACTCCGATTTGGTCGAGAAAGCTTTCAATCAATAGGAAATTAAGTTGTCTTTAAAATGCTTTTTAACTTTTATCCAACAAATGAAGCTTTTGAAAATTATGGCCAAAATTGTAACTTTAGTTTCTGTACACTCTCCCCAAGAAACAAAAATTGTTGATTTTAAAATGTCTATAAAAAGCTTATTGTAACTCCGATTTGGTCGAGAAAGCTTTCAATCAATAGGAAATTAAGTTGTCTTTTAAAAGCTTTTTAACTTTTATCCAACAAATGAAGCTTTTGAAAATTATGGCCATAATTGTAACTTTAGTTTCTGTACACTCTCCCCAAGAAACAAAAATTTTTGATTTTAAAATGTCTATAAAAAGCTTATTGTAACTCCAATTTGGTCGAGAAAGCTTTCAATCAATAGGAAATTAAGTTGTCTTTAAAATGCTTTTTAACTTTTATCCAACAAATGAAGCTTTTGAAAATTATGGCCAAAATTGTAACTTTAGTTTCTGTACACTCTCCCCAAGAAACAAAAATTGTTGATTTTAAAATGTCTATAAAAAGCTTATTGTAACTCCGATTTGGTCGAGAAAGCTTTCAATCAATAGGAAATTAAGTTGTCTTTAAAATGCTTTTTAACTTTTATCCAACAAATGAAGCTTTTGAAAATTATGGCCAAAATTGTAACTTTAGTTTCTGTACACTCTCCCCAAGAAACAAAAATTGTTGATTTTAAAATGTCTATAAAAAGCTTATTGTAACTCCGATTTGGTCGAGAAAGCTTTCAGTCAATAGGAAATTAAGTTGTCTTTAAAATGCTTTTTAACTTTTATCCAACAAATGAAGCTTTTGAAAATTATGGCCAAAATTGTAACTTTAGTTTCTGTACACTCTCCCCAAGAAACAAAAATTGTTGATTTTTAAATGTCTATAAAAAGCTTATTATAACTCCAATTTGGTCGAGAAAGCTTTCAATCAATAGCAAATTAAGTTGTCTTTTAAAATGCTTTTTAACTTTTATCCAACAAATGAAGCTTTTGAAAATTATGGCCAAAATTGTAACTTTAGTTTCTGTACACTCTCCCCAAGAAACAAAAATTTTTGATTTTAAAATGTCTATAAAAAGCTAAATGTAACTCCGATTTGGTCGAGAAAGCTTTCAATCAATAGGAAATTAAGTTGTCTTTAAAATGCTTTTTAACTTTTATCCAACAAATGAAGCTTTTGAAAATTATGGCCAAAATTGTAACTTTAGTTTCTGTACACTCTCCCCAAGAAACCAAAATTGTTGATTTTAAAATGTCTATAAAAAGCTTATTGTAACTCCGATTTGGTCGAGAAAGCTTTCAATCAATAGGAAATTAAGTTGTCTTTAAAATGCTTTTTAACTTTTATCCAACAAATGAAGTTTTGAAAATTATGGCCAAAATTGTAACTTTAGTTTCTGTACACTCTCCCCAAGAAACAAAAATTGTTGATGTTAAAATGTCTATAAAAAGCTTATTGTAACTCCGATTTGGTCGAGAAAGCTTTCAATCAATAGGAAATTAAGTTGTCTTTAAAATGATTTTTAACTTTTATCCAACAAATGAAGCTTTTGAAAATTATGGCCAAAATTGTAACTTTAGTTTCTGTACACTCTCCCCAAGAAACAAAAATTGTTGATTTTTAAATGTCTATAAAAAGCTTATTGTAACACCGATTTGGTCGAGAAAGCTTTCAATCAATAGCAAATTAAGTTGTCTTTTAAAATGCTTTTAACTTTTATCCAACAAATGAAGCTTTTGAAAATTATGGCCAAAATTGTAACTTTAGTTTCTGTACACTCTCCCCAAGAAACAAAAATTGTTGATTTTAAAATGTCTATAAAAAGCTTATTGTAACTCCGATTTGGTCGAGAAAGCTTTCAATCAATAGGAAATTAAGTTGTCTTTAAAATGCTTTTTAACTTTTATCCAACAAATGAAGCTTTTGAAAATTATGGCCAAAATTGTAACTTTAGTTTCTGTACACTCTCCCCAAGAAACAAAAATTGTTGATTTTAAAATGTCTATAAAAAGCTTATTGTAACTCCGATTTGGTCGAGAAAGCTTTCAATCAATAGGAAATTAAGTTGTCTTTAAAATGCTTTTTAACTTTTATCCAACAAATGAAGTTTTGAAAATTATGGCCAAAATTGTAACTTTAGTTTCTGTACACTCTCCCCAAGAAACAAAAATTGTTGATTTTAAAATGTCTATAAAAAGCTTATTGTAACTCCGATTTGGTCGAGAAAGCTTTCAATCAATAGGAAATTAAGTTGTCTTTAAAATGCTTTTTAACTTTTATCCAACAAATGAAGCTTTTGAAAATTATGGCCAAAATTGTAACTTTAGTTTCTGTACACTCTCCCCAAGAAACAAAAATTGTTGATTTTAAAATGTCTATAAAAAGCTTATTGTAACTCCGATTTGGTCGAGAAAGCTTTCAATCAATAGGAAATTAAGTTGTCTTTAAAATGCTTTTTAACTTTTATCCAACAAATGAAGCTTTTGAAAATTATGGCCAAAATTGTAACTTAAGTTTCTGTACACTCTCCCCAAGAAACAAATATTTTTGATTTTAAAATGTCTATAAAATGCTTATTGTAACTCCGATTTGGTCGAGAAAGCTTTCAATCAATAGGAAATTAAGTTGTCTTTTAAAAGCTTTTTAACTTTTATCCAACAAATGAAGCTTTTGAAAATTATGGCCAAAATTGTAACTTTAGTTTCTGTACACTCTTCCCAAGAAACAAAAATTGTTGATTTTAAAATGTCTATAAAAAGCTTATTGTAACTCCGATTTGGTCGAGAAAGCTTTCAATCAATAGGAAATTAAGTTGTCTTTAAAATGCTTTTTAACTTTTATCCAACAAATGAAGCTTTTGAAAATTATGGCCAAAATTGTAACTTTAGTTTCTGTACACTCTCCCCAAGAAACAAAAATTGTTGATTTTAAAATGTCTATAAAAAGCTTATTGTAACTCCGATTTGGTCGAGAAAGCTTTCAATCAATAGGAAATTAAGTTGTCTTTAAAATGCTTTTTAACTTTTATCCAACAAATGAAGCTTTTGAAAATTATGGCCAAAATTGTAACTTTAGTTTCTGTACACTCTCCCCAAGAAACAAAAATTGTTGATTTTAAAATGTCTATAAAAAGCTTATTGTAACTCCGATTTGGTCGAGAAAGCTTTCAATCAATAGGAAATTAAGTTGTCTTTTAAAAGCTTTTTAACTTTTATCCAACAAATGAAGCTTTTGAAAATTATGGCCATAATTGTAACTTTAGTTTCTGTACACTCTCCCCAAGAAACAAAAATTTTTGATTTTAAAATGTCTATAAAAAGCTTATTGTAACTCCGATTTGGTCGAGAAAGCTTTCAATCAATAGGAAATTAAGTTGTCTTTAAAATGCTTTTTAACTTTTATCCAACAAATGAAGCTTTTGAAAATTATGGCCAAAATTGTAACTTTAGTTTCTGTACACTCTCCCCAAGAAACAAAAATTGTTGATTTTAAAATGACTATAAAAAGCTTATTGTAACTCCGATTTGGTCGATAAAGCTTTCAATATATAGGAAATTAAGTTGTCTTTAAAATGCTTTTTAACTTTTATCCAACAAATGAAGCTTTTGAAAATTATGGCCAAAATTGTAACTTTAGTTTCTGTACACTCTCCCCAAGAAACAAAAATTGTTGATTTTAAAATGTCTATAAAAAGCTTATTGTAACTCCGATTTGGTCGAGAAAGCTTTCAATCAATGGGAAATTAAGTTGTCTTTAAAATGCTTTTTAACTTTTATCCAACAAATGAAGCTTTTGAAAATTATGGCCAAAATTGTAACTTTAGTTTCTGTACACTCTCCCCAAGAAACAAAAATTGTTGATTTTAAAATGTCTATAAAAAGCTTATTGTAACTCCGATTTGGTCGAGAAAGCTTTCAATCAATAGGAAATTAAGTTGTCTTTAAAATGCTTTTTAACTTTTATCCAACAAATGAAGCTTTTGAAAATTATGGCCAAAATTGTAACTTTAGTTTCTGTACACTCTCCCCAAGAAACAAAAATTGTTGATTTTAAAATGTCTATAAAAAGCTTATTGTAACTCCGATTTGGTCGAGAAAGCTTTCAATCAATAGGAAATTAAGTTGTCTTTTAAAAGCTTTTTAACTTTTATCCAACAAATGAAGCTTTTGAAAATTATGGCCATAATTGTAACTTTAGTTTCTGTACACTCTCCCCAAGAAACAAAAATTTTTGATTTTAAAATGTCTATAAAAAGCTTATTGTAACTCCGATTTGGTCGAGAAAGCTTTCAATCAATAGGAAATTAAGTTGTCTTTTAAAAGCTTTTTAACTTTTATCCAACAAATGAAGCTTTTGAAAATTATGGCCATAATTGTAACTTTAGTTTCTGTACACTCTCCCCAAGAAACAAAAATTTTTGATTTTAAAATGTCTATAAAAAGCTTATTGTAACTCCAATTTGGTCGAGAAAGCTTTCAATCAATAGGAAATTAAGTTGTCTTTAAAATGCTTTTTAACTTTTATCCAACAAATGAAGCTTTTGAAAATTATGGCCAAAATTGTAACTTTAGTTTCTGTACACTCTCCCCAAGAAACAAAAATTGTTGATTTTAAAATGTCTATAAAAAGCTTATTGTAACTCCGATTTGGTCGAGAAAGCTTTCAATCAATAGGAAATTAAGTTGTCTTTAAAATGCTTTTTAACTTTTATCCAACAAATGAAGCTTTTGAAAATTATGGCCAAAATTGTAACTTTAGTTTCTGTACACTCTCCCCAAGAAACAAAAATTGTTGATTTTAAAATGTCTATAAAAAGCTTATTGTAACTCCGATTTGGTCGAGAAAGCTTTCAATCAATAGGAAATTAAGTTGTCTTTAAAATGCTTTTTAACTTTTATCCAACAAATGAAGCTTTTGAAAATTATGGCCAAAATTGTAACTTTAGTTTCTGTACACTCTCCCCAAGAAACAAAAATTGTTGATTTTAAAATGTCTATAAAAAGCTTATTGTAACTCCGATTTGGTCGAGAAAGCTTTCAATCAATAGGAAATTAAGTTGTCTTTTAAAAGCTTTTTAACTTTTATCCAACAAATGAAGCTTTTGAAAATTATGGCCATAATTGTAACTTTAGTTTCTGTACACTCTCCCCAAGAAACAAAAATTTTTGATTTTAAAATGTCTATAAAAAGCTTATTGTAACTCCGATTTGGTCGAGAAAGCTTTCAATCAATAGGAAATTAAGCTGTCTTTTAAAAGCTTTTTAACTTTTATCCAACAAATGAAGCTTTTGAAAATTATGGCCATAATTGTAACTTTAGTTTCTGTACACTCTCCCCAAGAAACAAAAATTTTTTATTTTAAAATGTCTATAAAAAGCTTATTGTAACTCCAATTTGGTCGAGAAAGCTTTCAATCAATAGGAAATTAAGTTGTCTTTAAAATGCTTTTTAACTTTTATCCAACAAATGAAGCTTTTGAAAATTATGGCCAAAATTGTAACTTTAGTTTCTGTACACTCTCCCCAAGAAACAAAAATTGTTGATTTTAAAATGTCTATAAAAAGCTTATTGTAACTCCGATTTGGTCGAGAAAGCTTTCAATCAATAGGAAATTAAGTTGTCTTTAAAATGCTTTTTAACTTTTATCCAACAAATGAAGCTTTTGAAAATTATGGCCAAAATTGTAACTTTAGTTTCTGTACACTCTCCCCAAGAAACAAAAATTGTTGATTTTAAAATGTCTATAAAAAGCTTATTGTAACTCCGATTTGGTCGAGAAAGCTTTCAGTCAATAGGAAATTAAGTTGTCTTTAAAATGCTTTTTAACTTTTATCCAACAAATGAAGCTTTTGAAAATTATGGCCAAAATTGTAACTTTAGTTTCTGTACACTCTCCCCAAGAAACAAAAATTGTTGATTTTTAAATGTCTATAAAAAGCTTATTATAACTCCAATTTGGTCGAGAAAGCTTTCAATCAATAGCAAATTAAGTTGTCTTTTAAAATGCTTTTTAACTTTTATCCAACAAATGAAGCTTTTGAAAATTATGGCCAAAATTGTAACTTTAGTTTCTGTACACTCTCCCCAAGAAACAAAAATTTTTGATTTTAAAATGTCTATAAAAAGCTAAATGTAACTCCGATTTGGTCGAGAAAGCTTTCAATCAATAGGAAATTAAGTTGTCTTTAAAATGCTTTTTAACTTTTATCCAACAAATGAAGCTTTTGAAAATTATGGCCAAAATTGTAACTTTAGTTTCTGTACACTCTCCCCAAGAAACCAAAATTGTTGATTTTAAAATGTCTATAAAAAGCTTATTGTAACTCCGATTTGGTCGAGAAAGCTTTCAATCAATAGGAAATTAAGTTGTCTTTAAAATGCTTTTTAACTTTTATCCAACAAATGAAGCTTTTGAAAATTATGGCCAAAATTGTAACTTTAGTTTCTGTACACTCTCCCCAAGAAACAAAAATTGTTGATTTTTAAATGTCTATAAAAAGCTTATTATAACTCCAATTTGGTCGAGAGAGCTTTCAATCAATAGCAAATTAAGTTGTCTTTTAAAATGCTTTTAACTTTTATCCAACAAATGAAGCTTTTTAAAATTATGGCCAAAATTGTAACTTTAGTTTCTGTACACTCTCCCCAAGAAACAAATATTTTTGATTTTAAAATGTCTATAAAATGCTTATTGTAACTCCGATTTGGTCGAGAAAGCTTTCAATCAATAGGAAATTAAGTTGTCTTTTAAAAGCTTTTTAACTTTTATCCAACAAATGAAGCTTTTGAAAATTATGGCCATAATTGTAACTTTAGTTTCTGTACACTCTCCCCAAGAAACAAAAATTTTTGATTTTAAAATGTCTATAAAAAGCTTATTGTAACTCCAATTTGGTCGAGAAAGCTTTCAATCAATAGGAAATTAAGTTGTCTTTAAAATGCTTTTTAACTTTTATCCAACAAATGAAGCTTTTGAAAATTATGGCCAAAATTGTAACTTTAGTTTCTGTACACTCTCCCCAAGAAACAAAAATTGTTGATTTTAAAATGTCTATAAAAAGCTTATTGTAACTCCGATTTGGTCGAGAAAGCTTTCAATCAATAGGAAATTAAGTTGTCTTTAAAATGCTTTTTAACTTTTATCCAACAAATGAAGCTTTTGAAAATTATGGCCAAAATTGTAACTTTAGTTTCTGTACACTCTCCCCAAGAAACAAAAATTGTTGATTTTAAAATGTCTATAAAAAGCTTATTGTAACTCCGATTTGGTCGAGAAAGCTTTCAATCAATAGGAAATTAAGTTGTCTTTAAAATGCTTTTTAACTTTTATCCAACAAATGAAGCTTTTGAAAATTATGGCCAAAATTGTAACTTTAGTTTCTGTACACTCTCCCCAAGAAACAAAAATTGTTGATTTTAAAATGTCTATAAAAAGCTTATTGTAACTCCGATTTGGTCGAGAAAGCTTTCAATCAATAGGAAATTAAGTTGTCTTTTAAAAGCTTTTTAACTTTTATCCAACAAATGAAGCTTTTGAAAATTATGGCCATAATTGTAACTTTAGTTTCTGTACACTCTCCCCAAGAAACAAAAATTTTTGATTTTAAAATGTCTATAAAAAGCTTATTGTAACTCCGATTTGGTCGAGAAAGCTTTCAATCAATAGGAAATTAAGTTGTCTTTTAAAAGCTTTTTAACTTTTATCCAACAAATGAAGCTTTTGAAAATTATGGCCATAATTGTAACTTTAGTTTCTGTACACTCTCCCCAAGAAACAAAAATTTTTGATTTTAAAATGTCTATAAAAAGCTTATTGTAACTCCAATTTGGTCGAGAAAGCTTTCAATCAATAGGAAATTAAGTTGTCTTTAAAATGCTTTTTAACTTTTATCCAACAAATGAAGCTTTTGAAAATTATGGCCAAAATTGTAACTTTAGTTTCTGTACACTCTCCCCAAGAAACAAAAATTGTTGATTTTAAAATGTCTATAAAAAGCTTATTGTAACTCCGATTTGGTCGAGAAAGCTTTCAATCAATAGGAAATTAAGTTGTCTTTAAAATGCTTTTTAACTTTTATCCAACAAATGAAGCTTTTGAAAATTATGGCCAAAATTGTAACTTTAGTTTCTGTACACTCTCCCCAAGAAACAAAAATTTTTGATTTTAAAATGTCTATAAAAAGCTAAATGTAACTCCGATTTGGTCGAGAAAGCTTTCAATCAATAGGAAATTAAGTTGTCTTTAAAATGCTTTTTAACTTTTATCCAACAAATGAAGCTTTTGAAAATTATGGCCAAAATTGTAACTTTAGTTTCTGTACACTCTCCCCAAGAAACCAAAATTGTTGATTTTAAAATGTCTATAAAAAGCTTATTGTAACTCCGATTTGGTCGAGAAAGCTTTCAATCAATAGGAAATTAAGTTGTCTTTAAAATGCTTTTTAACTTTTATCCAACAAATGAAGCTTTTGAAAATTATGGCCAAAATTGTAACTTTAGTTTCTGTACACTCTCCCCAAGAAACAAAAATTGTTGATTTTTAAATGTCTATAAAAAGCTTATTATAACTCCAATTTGGTCGAGAGAGCTTTCAATCAATAGCAAATTAAGTTGTCTTTTAAAATGCTTTTAACTTTTATCCAACAAATGAAGCTTTTTAAAATTATGGCCAAAATTGTAACTTTAGTTTCTGTACACTCTCCCCAAGAAACAAAAATTTTTGATTTTAAAATGTCTATAAAAAGCTTATTGTAACTCCGATTTGGTCGAGAAAGCTTTCAATCAATAGGAAATTAAGTTGTCTTTAAAATGCTTTTTAACTTTTATCCAACAAATGAAGCTTTTGAAAATTATGGCCAAAATTGTAACTTTAGTTTCTGTACACTCTCCCCAAAAAAAAAAAAATTGTTGATTTTAAAATGTCTATAAAAAGCTTATTGTAACTCCGATTTGGTCGAGAAAGCTTTCAATCAATTGGAAATTAATTTGTCTTTAAAAAGCTTTATAACTTATATCCAACAAATGAAACTTTTGAAAATTATGGCCAAAATTGTAACTTTAGTTTCTGTACACTCTCCCCAAGAAACAAAAATTGTTGATTTTAAAATGTCTATAAAAAGCTAATTGTAACTCCGATTTGGTCGAGAAAGCTTTCAATCAATAGGAAATTAAGTTGTCTTTAAAATGCTTTTTAACTTTTATCCAACAAATGAAGCTTTTGAAAATTATGGCCAAAATTGTAACTTTAGTTTCTGTACACTCTCCCCAAGAAACAAAAATTGTTGATTTTTAAATGTCTATAAAAAGCTTATTATAACTCCAATTTGCTCGAGAGAGCTTTCAATCAATAGCAAATTAAGTTGTCTTTTAAAATGCTTTTAACTTTTATCCAACAAATGAAGCTTTTTAAAATTATGGCCAAAATTGTAACTTTAGTTTCTGTACACTCTCCCCAAGAAACAAAAATTTTTGATTTTAAAATGTCTATAAAAAGCTAATTGTAACTCCGATTTGGTCGAGAAAGCTTTCAATCAATAGGAAATTAAGTTGTCTTTAAAATGCTTTTTAACTTTTATCCAACAAATGAAGCTTTTGAAAATTATGGCCAAAAGTGTAACTTTAGTTTCTGTACACTCTCCCCAAGAAACAAAAATTGTTGATTTTAAAATGTCTATAAAAAGCTTATTGTAACTCCGATTTGGTCGAGAAAGCTTTCAATCAATTGGAAATTAATTTGTCTTTAAAAAGCTTTATAACTTATATCCAACAAATGAAACTTTTGAAAATTATGGCCAAAATTGTAACTTTAGTTTCTGTACACTCTCCCCAAGAAACAAAAATTGTTGATTTTAAAATGTCTATAAAAAGCTTATTGTAACTCCGATTTGGTCGAGAAAGCTTTCAATCAATAGGAAATTAAGTTGTCTTTAAAATGCTTTTTAACTTTTATCCAACAAATGAAGCTTTTGAAAATTATGGCCAAAATTGTAACTTTAGTTTCTGTACACTCTCCCCAAGAAACAAAAATTGTTGATTTTAAAATGTCTATAAAAAGCTTATTGTAACTCCGATTTGGTCGAGAAAGCTTTCAATCAATAGGAAATTAAGTTGTCTTTTAAAAGCTTTTTTTAACTTTTATCCAACAAATGAAGCTTTTTAAAATTATGGCCAAAATTGTAACTTTAGTTTCTGTACACTCTCCCCAAGAAACAAAAATTGTTGATTTTAAAATGTCTATAAAAAGCTTATTGTAACTCCGATTTGGTCGAGAAAGCTTTCAATCAATAGGAAATTAAGTTGTCTTTAAAATGCTTTTTAACTTTTATCCAACAAATGAAGCTTTTGAAAATTATGGCCAAAATTGTAACTTTAGTTTCTGTACACTCTCCCCAAGAAACAAAAATTGTTGATTTTAAAATGTCTATAAAAAGCTTATTGTAACTCCGATTTGGTCGAGAAAGCTTTCAATCAATAGGAAATTAAGTTGTCTTTTAAAAGCTTTTTAACTTTTATCCAACAAATGAAGCTTTTGAAAATTATGGCCAAAATTGTAACTTTAGTTTCTGTACACTCTCCCCAAGAAACAAAAATTGTTGATTTTAAAATGTCTATAAAAAGCTTATTGTAACTCCGATTTGGTCGAGAAAGCTTTCAATCAATAGGAAATTAAGTTGTCTTTAAAATGCTTTTTAACTTTTATCCAACAAATGAAGCTTTTGAAAATTATGGCCAAAATTGTAACTTTAGTTTCTGTACACTCTCCCCAAGAAACAAAAATTGTTGATTTTAAAATGTCTATAAAAAGCTTATTGTAACTCCGATTTGGTCGAGAAAGCTTTCAATCAATAGGAAATTAAGTTGTCTTTAAAATGCTTTTTAACTTTTATCCAACAAATGAAGCTTTTGAAAATTATGGCCAAAATTGTAACTTTAGTTTCTGTACACTCTCCCCAAGAAACAAAAATTGTTGATTTTAAAATGTCTATAAAAAGCTTATTGTAACTCCGATTTGGTCGAGAAAGCTTTCAGTCAATAGGAAATTTAGTTGTCTTTAAAATGTTTTTTAACTTTTATCCAACAAATGAAGCTTTTGAAAATTATGGCCAAAATTGTAACTTTAGTTTCTGTACACTCTCCCCAAGAAACAAAAATTGTTGATTTTTAAATGTCTATAAAAAGCTTATTGTAACTCCGATTCGGTCGAGAAAGCTTTCAATCAATAGGAAATTAAGTTGTCTTTAAAATGCTTTTTAACTTTTATCCAACAAATGAAGCTTTTGAAAATTATGGCCAAAATTGTATCTTTAGTTTCTGTACACTCTCCCAAGAAACAAAAATTGTTGATTTTAAAATGTCTATAAAAAGCTTATTGTAACTCCGATTTGGTCGAGAAAGCTTTCAATCAATAGGAAATTAAGTTGTCTTTAAAATGCTTTTTAACTTTTATCCAAAGAAATGAAGCTTTTGAAAATTATGGCCAAAATTGTAACTTTAGTTTCTGTACACTCTCCCCAAGAAACAAAAATTGTTGATTTTTAAATGTCTATAAAAAGCTTATTATAACTCCAATTTGGTCGAGAGAGCTTTCAATCAATAGCAAATTAAGTTGTCTTTTAAAATGCTTTTAACTTTTATCCAACAAATGAAGCTTTTTAAAATTATGGCCAATATTGTAACTTTAGTTTCTGTACACTCTCCCCAAGAAACAAAAATTTTTGATTTTAAAATGTCTATAAAAAGCTAATTGTAACTCCGATTTGGTCGAGAAAGCTTTCAATCAATAGGAAATTAAGTTGTCTTTAAAATGCTTTTTAACTTTTATCCAACAAATGAAGCTTTTGAAAATTATGGCCAAAATTGTAACTTTAGTTTCTGTACACTCTCCCCAAGAAACAAAAATTGTTGATTTTAAAATGTCTATAAAAAGCTTATTGTAACTTCGATTTGGTCGAGAAAGCATTCAATCAATAGGAAATTAATTTGTCTTTAAAAAGCTTTATAACTTATATCCAACAAATGAAACTTTTGAAAATTATGGCCAAAATTGTAACTTTAGTTTCTGTACACTCTCCCCAAGAAACAAAAATTGTTGATTTTAAAATGTCTATAAAAAGCTAATTCTAACTCCGATTTGGTCGAGAAAGCTTTCAATCAATAGGAAATTAAGTTGTCTTTAAAATGCTTTTTAACTTTTATCCAACAAATGAAGCTTTTGAAAATTATGGCCAAAATTGTAACTTTAGTTTCTGTACACTCTCCCCAAGAAACAAAAATTGTTGATTTTAAAATGTCTATAAAAAGCTTATTGTAACTCCGATTTGGTCGAGAAAGCTTTCAATCAATAGGAAATTAAGTTGTCTTTTAAAAGCTTTTTTTAACTTTTATCCAACAAATGAAGCTTTTTAAAATTATGGCCAAAATTGTAACTTTAGTTTCTGTACACTCTCCCCAAGAAACAAAAATTGTTGATTTTAAAATGTCTATAAAAAGCTTATTGTAACTCCGATTTGGTCGAGAAAGCTTTCAATCAATAGGAAATTAAGTTGTCTTTTAAAAGCTTTTTAACTTTTATCCAACAAATGAAGCTTTTGAAAATTATGGCCAAAATTGTAACTTTAGTTTCTGTACACTCTCCCCAAGAAACAAAAATTGTTGATTTTAAAATGTCTATAAAAAGCTTATTGTAACTCCGATTTGGTCGAGAAAGCTTTCAATCAATAGGAAATTAAGTTGTCTTTAAAATGCTTTTTAACTTTTATCCAACAAATGAAGCTTTTGAAAATTATGGCCAAAATTGTAACTTTAGTTTCTGTACACTCTCCCCAAGAAACAAAAATTGTTGATTTTAAAATGTCTATAATAAGCTTATTGTAACTCCGATTTGGTCGAGAAAGCTTTCAATCAATAGGAAATTAAGTTGTCTTTAAAATGCTTTTTAACTTTTATCCAACAAATGAAGCTTTTGAAAATTATGGCCAAAATTGTAACTTTAGTTTCTGTACACTCTCCCCAAGAAACAAAAATTGTTGATTTTAAAATGTCTATAAAAAGCTTATTGTAACTCCGATTTGGTCGAGAAAGCTTTCAGTCAATAGGAAATTTAGTTGTCTTTAAAATGTTTTTTAACTTTTATCCAACAAATGAAGCTTTTGAAAATTATGGCCAAAATTGTAACTTTAGTTTCTGTACACTCTCCCCAAGAAACAAAAATTGTTGATTTTTAAATGTCTATAAAAAGCTTATTGTAACTCCGATTCGGTCGAGAAAGCTTTCAATCAATAGGAAATTAAGTTGTCTTTAAAATGCTTTTTAACTTTTATCCAACAAATGAAGCTTTTGAAAATTATGGCCAAAATTGTATCTTTAGTTTCTGTACACTCTCCCCAAGAAACAAAAATTGTTGATTTTAAAATGTCTATAAAAAGCTTATTGTAACTCCGATTTGGTCGAGAAAGCTTTCAATCAATAGGAAATTAAGTTGTCTTTAAAATGCTTTTTAACTTTTATCCAACAAATGAAGCTTTTGAAAATTATGGCCAAAATTGTAACTTTAGTTTCTGTACACTCTCCCCAAGAAACAAAAATTGTTGATTTTTAAATGTCTATAAAAAGCTTATTATAACTCCAAATTGGTCGAGAAAGCTTTCAATCAATAGCAAATTAAGTTGTCTTTTAAAATGCTTTTAACTTTTATCCAACAAATGAAGCTTTTGAAAATTATGGCCAAAATTGTAACTTTAGTTTCTGTACACTCTCCCCAAGAAACAAAAATTGTTGATTTTTAAATGTCTATAAAAAGCTTATTGTAACTCCGATTTGGTCGAGAAAGCTTTCAATCAATAGCAAATTAAGTTGTCTTTTAAAATGCTTTTTAACTTTTATCCTACAAATGAAGCTTCTGAAAATTATGGCCAAAATTGTAACTTTAGTTTCTGTACACTCTCCCCAAGAAACAAAAATTGTTGATTTTAAAATGTCTATAAAAAGCTTATTGTAACTCCGATTTGGTCGAGAAAGCTTTCAATCAATAGGAAATTAAGTTGTCTTTTAAAAGCTTCTTAACTTTTATCCAACAAATGAAGCTTTTGAAAATTATGGCCAAAATTGTAACTTTAGTTTCTGTACACTCTCCCCAAGAAACAAAAATTGTTGATTTTAAAATGTCTATAAAAAGCTTATTGTAACTCCGATTTGGTCGATAAAGCTTTCAGTCAATAGGAAATTTAGTTGTTTTTAAAATGCTTTTTAACTTTTATCCAACAAATGAAGCTTTTGAAAATTATGGCCAAAATTGTAATTTTAGTTTCTGTACACTCTCCCCAAGAAACAAAAATTGTTGATTTTAAAATGTCTATAAAAAGCTTATTGTAACTCCGATTTGGTCGAGAAAGCTTTCAATCAATTGGAAATTAAGTTGTCTTTAAAATGCTTTTTAACTTTTATCCAACAATTGAAGCTTTTGAAAATTATGGCCAAAATTGTAACTTTAGTTTCTGTACAATCTCCCCAAGAATCAAAAATTTTTGATTTTAAAATGTCTATAAAAAGCTTATTGTAACTCCGATTTGGTCGAGAGAGCTTTCAATCACTAGGAAATTAAGTTGTCTTTTAAAATTTTTTGTAACTTTTATCCAACAAATGAAGCTTTTGAAAATTATGGCCAAAATTGTAACTTTAGTTTCTGTACACTCTCCCCAAGAAACAAAAATTGTTGATTTTAAAATGTCTGTAAAAAGCTTATTGTAACTCCGATTTTGACGAAAAAGCTTTCAATCAATAGGAAATTAAGTTGTCTTTAAAATGATTTTTAACTTTTATCCAACAAATGAAGCTTTTAAAAATTATGGCCAAAATTGTAACTTTAGTTTCTGTACACTCTCCCCAAGAAACAAAAATTTTTGATTTTAAAATGTCTATAAAAAGCTTATTGTAACTCCGATTTGGTCGAGAAAGCTTTCAGTCAATAGGAAATTAAGTTGTCTTTAAAATGCTTTTTAACTTTTATCCAACAAATGAAGCTTTTGAAAATTATGGCCAAAATTGTAACTTTAGTTTCTGTACAATCTCCCCAAGAATCAAAAATTTTTGATTTTAAAATGTCTATAAAAAGCTTATTGTAACTCCGATTTGGTCAAGAGAGCTTTCAATCACTAGGAAATTAAGTTGTCTTTTAAAATTTTTTGTAACTTTTATCCAACAAATGAAGCTTTTGAAAATTATGGCCAAAATTGTAACTTTAGTTTCTGTACACTCTCCCCAAGAAACAAAAATTTTTGATTTTCAAATGTCTATAAAAAGCTTATTGTAACTTCGATTTGGTCGAGAAAGCTTTCAATCAATAGGAAATTAAGTTGTCTTTAAAATGCTTTTTAACTTTTATCCAACAAATGAAGCTTTTGAAAATTATGGCCAAAATTGTAACTTTAGTTTCTGTACACTCTCCCCAAGAAACAAAAATTGTTGATTTTAAAATGTCTATAAAAAGCTTATTGTAACTCCGATTTGGTCGAGAAAGCTTTCAATCAATAGGAAATTAAGTTGTCTTTTAAAATTTTTTGTAACTTTTATCCAACAAATGAAGCTTTTGAAAATTATGGCCAAAATTGTAACTTTAGTTTCTGTACACTCTCCCCAAGAAACAAAAATTTTTGATTTTCAAATGTCTATAAAAAGCTTATTGTAACTTCGATTTGGTCGAGAAAGCTTTCAATCAATAGGAAATTAAGTTGTCTTTAAAATGCTTTTTAACTTTTATCCAACAAATGAAGCTTTTGAAAATTATGGCCAAAATTGTAACTTTAGTTTCTGTACACTCTCCCCAAGAAACAAAAATTGTTGATTTTAAAATGTCTATAAAAAGCTTATTGTAACTCCGATTTGGTCGAGAAAGCTTTCAATCAATAGGAAATTAAGTTGTCTTTTAAAAGCTTCTTAACTTTTATCCAACAAATGAAGCTTTTGAAAATTATGGCCAAAATTGTAACTTTAGTTTCTGTACACTCTCCCCAAGAAACAAAAATTGTTGATTTTAAAATGTCTATAAAAAGCTTATTGTAACTCCGATTTGGTCGATAAAGCTTTCAGTCAATAGGAAATTTAGTTGTTTTTAAAATGCTTTTTAACTTTTATCCAACAAATGAAGCTTTTGAAAATTATGGCCAAAATTGTAATTTTAGTTTCTGTACACTCTCCCCAAGAAACAAAAATTGTTGATTTTAAAATGTCTATAAAAAGCTTATTGTAACTCCGATTTGGTCGAGAAAGCTTTCAATCAATTGGAAATTAAGTTGTCTTTAAAATGCTTTTTAACTTTTATCCAACAATTGAAGCTTTTGAAAATTATGGCCAAAATTGTAACTTAAGTTTCTGTACCCTCTCCCCAAGAAACAAAAATTGTTGATTTTAAAATGTCTATAAAAAGCTTATTGTAACTCCGATTTGGTCGAGAAAGCTTTCAATCAATAGGAAATTAAGTTGTCTTTAAAATGCTTTTTAACTTTTATCCAACAAATGAAGCTTTTGAAAATTATGGCCAAAATTGTAACTTTAGTTTCTGTACACTCTCCCCAAGAAACAAAAATTGTTGATTTTAAAATGTCTATAAAAAGCTTATTGTAACTCCGATTTGGTCGAGAAAGCTTTCAATCAATAGGAAATTAAGTTGTCTTTAAAATGCTTTTTAACTTTTATCCAACAAATGAAGCTTTTGAAAATTATGGCCAAAATTGTAACTATAGTTTCTGTACACTCTCCCCAAGAAACAAAAATTGTTGATTTTAAAATGTCTATAAAAAGCTTATTGTAACTCCGATTTGGTCGAGAAAGCTTTCAATCAATAGGAAATTAAGTTGTCTTTAAAATGCTTTTTAACTTTTATCCAACAAATGAAGCTTTTGAAAATTATGGCCAAAATTGTAACTTTAGTTTCTGTACACTCTCCCCAAGAAACAAAAATTGTTGATTTTAAAATGTCTATAAAAAGCTTATTGTAACTCCGATTTGGTCGAGAAAGCTTTCAATCAATAGGAAATTAAGTTGTCTTTTAAAAGCTTTTTAACTTTTATAAACAAATGAAGCTTTTGAAAATTATGGCCAAAATTGTAACATTAGTTTCTGTACACTCTCCCCAAGAAACAAAAATTGTTGATTTTAAAATGTCTATAAAAAGCTTATTGTAACTCCGATTTGGTCGAGAAAGCTTTCAATCAATAGAAAATTAAGTTGTCTTTTAAAATGCTTTTTAACTTTTATCCAACAAATGAAGCTTTTGAAAATTATGGCCAAAATTGTAACTTTAGTTTCTGTACACTCTCCCCAAGAAACAAAAATTGTTGATTTTAAAATGTCTATAAAAAGCTTATTGTAACTCCGATTTGGTCGAGAAAGCTTTCAATCAATAGGAAATTAAGTTGTCTTTTAAAAGCTTTCTTTAACTTTTATCCAACAAATGAAGCTTTTAAAAATTATGGCCAAAATTGTAACTTTAGTTTCTGTACACTCTCCCCAAGAAACAAAAATTTTTGATTTTAAAATGTCTATAAAAAGCTTATTGTAACTCCGATTTGGTCGAGAAAGCTTTCAGTCAATAGGAAATTAAGTTGTCTTTAAAATGCTTTTTAACTTTTATCCAACAAATGAAGCTTTTGAAAATTATGGCCAAAATTGTAACTTTAGTTTCTGTACAATCTCCCCAAGAATCAAAAATTTTTGATTTTAAAATGTCTATAAAAAGCTTATTGTAACTCCGATTTGGTCGAGAGAGCTTTCAATCACTAGGAAATTAAGTTGTCTTTTAAAATTTTTTGTAACTTTTATCCAACAAATGAAGCTTTTGAAAATTATGGCCAAAATTGTAACTTTAGTTTCTGTACACTCTCCCCAAGAAACAAAAATTGTTGATTTTAAAATGTCTGTAAAAAGCTTATTGTAACTCCGATTTTGACGAAAAAGCTTTCAATCAATAGGAAATTAAGTTGTCTTTAAAATGATTTTTAACTTTTATCCAACAAATGAAGCTTTTAAAAATTATGGCCAAAATTGTAACTTTAGTTTCTGTACACTCTCCCCAAGAAACAAAAAATGTTGTTTTTAAAATGTCTATAAAAAGCTTATTGTAACTCCGATTTGGTCGAGAAAGCTTTCAATCAATAGGAAATTAAGTTGTCTTTTAAAAGCTTTTTTTTAACTTTTATCCAACAAATGAAGCTTTTAAAAATTATGGCCAAAATTGTAACTTTAGTTTCTGTACAATCTCCCCAAGAATCAAAAATTTTTGATTTTAAAATGTCTATAAAAAGCTTATTGTAACTCCGATTTGGTCAAGAGAGCTTTCAATCACTAGGAAATTAAGTTGTCTTTTAAAATTTTTTGTAACTTTTATCCAACAAATGAAGCTTTTGAAAATTATGGCCAAAATTGTAACTTTAGTTTCTGTACACTCTCCCCAAGAAACAAAAAATGTTGATTTTAAAATGTCTATAAAAAGCTTATTGTAACTCCGATTTGGTCGAGAAAGCTTTCAATCAATAGGAAATTAAGTTGTCTTTAAAATGATTTTTAACTTTTATCCAACAAATGAAGCTTTTAAAAATTATGGCCAAAATTGTAACTTTAGTTTCTGTACACTCTCCCCAAGAAACAAAAATTTTTGATTTTAAAATGTCTATAAAAAGCTTATTGTAACTCCGATTTGGTCGAAAAAGCTTTCAGTCAATAGGAAATTAAGTTGTCTTTAAAATGCTTTTTAACTTTTATCCAACAAATGAAGCTTTTGAAAATTATGGCCAAAATTGTAACTTTAGTTTCTGTACAATCTCCCCAAGAATCAAAAATTTTTGATTTTAAAATGTCTATAAAAAGCTTATTGTAACTCCGATTTGGTCAAGAGAGCTTTCAATCACTAGGAAATTAAGTTGTCTTTTAAAATTTTTTGTAACTTTTATCCAACAAATGAAGCTTTTGAAAATTATGGCCAAAATTGTAACTTTAGTTTCTGTACACTCTCCCCAAGAAACAAAAAATGTTGATTTTAAAATGACTATAAAAAGCTTATTGTAACTCCGATTTGGTCGAGAAAGCTTTCAATCAATAGGAAATTAAGTTGTCTTTTAAAAGCTTTTTTTTAACTTTTATCCAACAAATGAAGCTTTTAAAAATTATGGCCAAAATTGTAACTTTAGTTTCTGTACACTCTCCCCAAGAAACAAAAATTTTTGATTTTAAAATGTCTATAAAAAGCTTATTGTAACTCCGATTTGGTCGAGAAAGCTTTCAATCAATAGGAAATTAAGTTGTCTTTAAAATGATTTTTAACTTTTATCCAACAAATGAAGCTTTTGAAAATTATGGCCAAAATTGTAACTTTAGTTTCTGTACACTCTCCCCAAGAAACAAAAATTGTTGATTTTAAAATGTCTATAAAAAGCTTATTGTAACTCCGATTTGGTCGAGAAAGCTTTCAATCAATAGGAAATTAAGTTGTCTTTTAAAAGCTTTTTTTTAACTTTTATCCAACAAATGAAGCTTTTAAAAATTATGGCCAAAATTGTAACTTTAGTTTCTGTACACTCTCCCCAAGAAACAAAAATTTTTGATTTTAAAATGTCTATAAAAAGCTTATTGTAACTCCGATTTGGTCGAGAAAGCTTTCAGTCAATAGGAAATTAAGTTGTCTTTAAAATGCTTTTTAACTTTTATCCAACAAATGAAGCTTTTGAAAATTATGGCCAAAATTGTAACTTTAGTTTCTGTACAATCTCCCCAAGAATCAAAAATTATTATTGTAACTCCGATTTGGTCGAGAAAGCTTTCAGTCAATAGGAAATTAAGTTGTCTTTAAAATGCTTTTTAACTTTTATCCAACAAATGAAGCTTTTGAAAATTATGGCCAAAATTGTAACTTTAGTTTCTGTACAATCTCCCCAAGAATCAAAAATTTTTGATTTTAAAATGTCTATAAAAAGCTTATTGTAATTCCGATTTGGTCGAGAGAGCTTTCAATCACTAGGAAATTAAGTTGTCTTTTAAAATTTTTTGTAACTTTTATCCAACAAATGAAGCTTTTGAAAATTATGGCCAAAATTGTAACTTTAGTTTCTGTACACTCTCCCCAAGAAACAAAAATTGTTGATTTTAAAATGTCTATAAAAAGCTTATTGTAACTCCGATTTGGTCGAGAAAGCTTTCAATCAATAGGAAATTAAGTTGTCTTTAAAATGCTTTTTAACTTTTATCCAACAAATGAAGCTTTTAAAAATTATGGCCAAAATTGTAACTTTAGTTTCTGTACACTCTCCCCAAGAAACAAAAATTTTTGATTTTAAAATGTCTATAAAAAGCTTATTGTAACTCCGATTTGGTCGAGAAAGCTTTCAGTCAATAGGAAATTAAGTTGTCTTTAAAATGCTTTTTAACTTTTATCCAACAAATGAAGCTTTTGAAAATTATGGCCAAAATTGTAACTTTAGTTTCTGTACAATCTCCCCAAGAATCAAAAATTTTTGATTTTAAAATGTCTATAAAAAGCTTATTGTAACTCCGATTTGGTCAAGAGAGCTTTCAATCACTAGGAAATTAAGTTGTCTTTTAAAATTTTTTGTAACTTTTATCCAACAAATGAAGCTTTTGAAAATTATGGCCAAAATTGTAACTTTAGTTTCTGTACACTCTCCCCAAGAAACAAAAAATGTTGATTTTAAAATGACTATAAAAAGCTTATTGTAACTCCGATTTGGTCGAGAAAGCTTTCAATCAATAGGAAATTAAGTTGTCTTTTAAAAGCTTTTTTTTAACTTTTATCCAACAAATGAAGCTTTTAAAAATTATGGCCAAAATTGTAACTTTAGTTTCTGTACACTCTCCCCAAGAAACAAAAATTTTTGATTTTAAAATGTCTATAAAAAGCTTATTGTAACTCCGATTTGGTCGAGAAAGCTTTCAATCAATAGGAAATTAAGTTGTCTTTAAAATGATTTTTAACTTTTATCCAACAAATGAAGCTTTTGAAAATTATGGCCAAAATTGTAACTTTAGTTTCTGTACACTCTCCCCAAGAAACAAAAATTGTTGATTTTAAAATGTCTATAAAAAGCTTATTGTAACTCCGATTTGGTCGAGAAAGCTTTCAATCAATAGGAAATTAAGTTGTCTTTTAAAAGCTTTTTTTTAACTTTTATCCAACAAATGAAGCTTTTAAAAATTATGGCCAAAATTGTAACTTTAGTTTCTGTACACTCTCCCCAAGAAACAAAAATTTTTGATTTTAAAATGTCTATAAAAAGCTTATTGTAACTCCGATTTGGTCGAGAAAGCTTTCAGTCAATAGGAAATTAAGTTGTCTTTAAAATGCTTTTTAACTTTTATCCAACAAATGAAGCTTTTGAAAATTATGGCCAAAATTGTAACTTTAGTTTCTGTACAATCTCCCCAAGAATCAAAAATTATTATTGTAACTCCGATTTGGTCGAGAAAGCTTTCAGTCAATAGGAAATTAAGTTGTCTTTAAAATGCTTTTTAACTTTTATCCAACAAATGAAGCTTTTGAAAATTATGGCCAAAATTGTAACTTTAGTTTCTGTACAATCTCCCCAAGAATCAAAAATTTTTGATTTTAAAATGTCTATAAAAAGCTTATTGTAATTCCGATTTGGTCGAGAGAGCTTTCAATCACTAGGAAATTAAGTTGTCTTTTAAAATTTTTTGTAACTCTCCCCAAGAAACAAAAATTGTTGATTTTAAAATGTCTATAAAAAGCTTATTGTAACTCCGATTTGGTTGAGAAAGCTTTCAATCAATAGGAAATTAAGTTGTCTTTAAAATGCTTTTTAACTTTTATCCAACAAATGAAGCTTTTGAAAATTATGGCCAAAATTGTAACTCTAGTTTCTGTACACTCTCCCCAAGAAACAAAAATTGTTGATTTTAAAATGTCTATAAAAAGCTTATTGTAACTCCGATTTGGTCGAGAAAGCTTTCAATCAATAGGAAATTAAGTTGTCTTTTAAAAGCTTTTTAACTTTTATAAACAAATGAAGCTTTTGAAAATTATGGCCAAAATTGTAACTTTAGTTTCTGTACAATCTCCCCAAGAATCAAAAATTTTTGATTTTAAAATGTCTATAAAAAGCTTATTGTAACTCCGATTTGGTCAAGAGAGCTTTCAATCACTATGAAATTAAGTTGTCTTTTAAAATTTTTTGTAACTTTTATCCAACAAATAAAGCTTTTGAAAATTATGGCCAAAATTGTAACTTTAGTTTCTGTACACTCTCCCCAAGAAACAAAAATTGTTGATTTTTAAATGTCTATAAAAAGCTTATTGTAACTCCGATTTGGTCGAGAAAGCTTTCAGTCAATAGGAAATTAAGTTGTCTTTAAAATGCTTTTTAACTTTTATCCAACAAATGAAGCTTTTGAAAATTATGGCCAAAATTGTAACTTTAGTTTCTGTACACTCTCCCCAAGAAACAAAAATTGTTGATTTTAAAATGTCTATAAAAAGCTTATTGTTACTCCGATTTGGTCGAGAAAGCTTTCAATCAATAGGAAATTAAGTTGTCTTTTAAAAGCTTTTTTTAACTTTTATCCAACAAATGAAGCTTTTAAAAATTATGGCCAAAATTGTAACTTTAGTTTCTGTACACTCTCCCCAAGAAACAAAAATTTTTGATTTTAAAATGTCTATAAAAAGCTTATTGTAATTCCGATTTGGTCGAGAAAGCTTTCAGTCAATAGGAAATTAAGTTGTCATTAAAATGCTTTTTAACTTTTATCCAACAAATGAAGCTTTTGAAAATTATGGCCAAAATTGTAACTTTAGTTTCTGTACAATCTCCCCAAGAATCAAAAATTTTTGATTTTAAAATGTCTATAAAAAGCTTATTGTAACTCCGATTTGGTCGAGAAAGCTTTCAATCAATAGGAAATTAAGTTTTCTTTAAAATGCTTTTTAACTTTTATCCAACAAATGAAGCTTTTGAAAATTATGGCCAAAATTGTAACTCTAGTTTCTGTACACTCTCCCCAAGAAACAAAAATTGTTGATTTTAAAATGTCTATAAAAAGATTATTGTAACTCCGATTTGGTCGAGAAGGCTTTCAATCAATAGGAAATTAAGTTGTCTTTAAAATGCTTTTTAACTTTAATCCAACAAATGAAGCTTTTGAAAATTATGGCCAAAATTGTAACTTTAGTTTCTGTACACTCTCCCCAAGAAACAAAAATTGTTGATTTTTAAATGTCTATAAAAAGCTTATTGTAACTCCGATTTGGTCGAGAAAGCTTTCAGTCAATAGGAAATTAAGTTGTCTTTAAAATGCTTTTTAACTTTTATCCAACAAATGAAGCTTTTGAAAATTATGGCCAAAATTGTAACTTTAGTTTCTGTACACTCTCCCCAAGAAACAAAAATTGTTGATTTTAAAATGTCTATAAAAAGCTTATTGTTACTCCGATTTGGTCGAGAAAGCTTTCAATCAATAGGAAATTAAGTTGTCTTTTAAAAGCTTTTTTTAACTTTTATCCAACAAATGAAGCTTTTAAAAATTATGGCCAAAATTGTAACTTTAGTTTCTGTACACTCTCCCCAAGAAACAAAAATTTTTGATTTTAAAATGTCTATAAAAAGCTTATTGTAACTCCGATTTGGTCGAGAGAGCTTTCAATCACTAGGAAATTAAGTTGTCTTTTAAAATTTTTTGTAACTTTTATCCAACAAATGAAGCTTTTGAAAATTATGGCCAAAATTGTAACTTTAGTTTCTGTACACTCTCCCCAAGAAACAAAAATTGTTGATTTTAAAATGTCTATAAAAAGCTTATTGTAACTCCGATTTGGTCGAGAAAGCTTTCAATCAATAGGAAATTAAGTTGTCTTTAAAATGCTTTTTAACTTTTATCCAACAAATGAAGCTTTTGAAAATTATGGCCAAAATTGTAACTATAGTTTCTGTACACTCTCCCCAAGAAACAAAAATTGTTGATTTTAAAATGTCTATAAAAAGCTTATTGTAACTCCGATTTGGTCGAGAAAGCTTTCAATCAATAGGAAATTAAGTTTTCTTTAAAATGCTTTTTAACTTTTATCCAACAAATGAAGCTTTTGAAAATTATGGCCAAAATTGTAACTCTAGTTTCTGTACACTCTCCCCAAGAAACAATAACTGTTGATTTTAAAATGTCTATAAAAAGCTTATTGTAACTCCGATTTGGTCGAGAAAGCTTTCAATCAATAGGAAATTAAGTTGTCTTTTAAAAGCTTTTTAACTTTTATAAACAAATGAAGCTTTTGAAAATTATGGCCAAAATTGTAACTCTAGTTTCTGTACACTCTCCCCAAGAAACAATAATTGTTGATTTTAAAATGTCTATAAAAAGCTTATTGTAACTCCGATTTGGTCGAGAAAGCTTTCAATCAATAGGAAATTAAGTTGTCTTTTAAAAGCTTTTTAACTTTTATAAACAAATGAAGCTTTTGAAAATTATGGCCAAAATTGTAACATTAGTTTCTGTACACTCTCCCCAAGAAACAAAAATTGTTGATTTTAAAATGTCTATAAAAAGCTTATTGTAACTCCGATTTGGTCGAGAAAGCTTTCAATCAATAGGAAATTAAGTTGTCTTTAAAATGCTTTTTAGGTTTTATCCAACAATTGAAGCTCTTGAAAATTAGGGCCAAAATTGTAACTTTAGTTTCTGTACACTCTCCCCAAGAAACAAAAATGGTTGATTTTAAAATGTCTATAAAAAGCTTATTGTAACTCCGATTTGGTCGAGAAAGCTTTCAATCAATAGGAAATTAAGTTGTCTTTAAAATGATTTTTAACTTTTATCCAACAATTGAAGCTTTTGAAAATTAGGGCCAAAATTGTAACTTTAGTTTCTGTACACTCTCCCCAAGAAACAAAAATTGTTGATTTTAAAATGTCTGTAAAAAGCTTATTGTAACTCCGATTTTGACGAAAAAGCTTTCAATCAATAGGAAATTAAGTTGTCTTTTAAAATGCTTTTTAACTTTTATCCAACAATTGAAGCTTTTGAAAATTATGGCCAAAATTGTAACTTTAGTTTCTGTACACTCTCCCCAAGAAACAAAAATTGTTGATTTTAAAATGTCTATAAAAAGCTTATTGTAACTCCGAGAAAGCTTTCAATCAATAGGAAATTAAGTTTTCTTTAAAATGCTTTTTAACTTTTATCCAACAAATGAAGCTTTTGAAAATTATGGCCAAAATTGTAACTTTAGTTTCTGTACACTCTCCCCAAGAAACAAAAATTGTTGATTTTAAAATGTCTATAAAAAGCTTATTGTAACTCCGATTTGGTCGAGAAAGCTTTCAATCAATAGGAAATTAAGTTGTCTTTTAAAAGCTTTTTTTAACTTTTATCCAACAAATGAAGCTTTTAAAAATTATGGCCAAAATTGTAACTTTAGTTTCTGTACACTCTCCCCAAGAAACAAAAATTTTTGATTTTAAAATGTCTATAAAAAGCTTATTGTAACTCCGATTTGGTCGAGAGAGCTTTCAATCACTAGGAAATTAAGTTGTCTTTTAAAATTTTTTGTAACTTTTATCCAACAAATGAAGCTTTTGAAAATTATGGCCAAAATTGTAACTTTAGTTTCTGTACACTCTCCCCAAGAAACAAAAATTGTTGATTTTAAAATGTCTATAAAAAGCTTATTGTAACTCCGATTTGGTCGAGAAAGCTTTCAATCAATAGGAAATTAAGTTGTCTTTAAAATGCTTTTTAACTTTTATCCAACAAATGAAGCTTTTGAAAATTATGGCCAAAATTGTAACTATAGTTTCTGTACACTCTCCCCAAGAAACAAAAATTGTTGATTTTAAAATGTCTATAAAAAGCTTATTGTAACTCCGATTTGGTCGAGAAAGCTTTCAATCAATAGGAAATTAAGTTGTCTTTAAAATGCTTTTTAACTTTTATCCAACAAATGAAGCTTTTGAAAATTATGGCCAAAATTGTAACTTTAGTTTCTGTACACTCTCCCCAAGAAACAAAAATTGTTGATTTTAAAATGTCTATAAAAAGCTTATTGTAACTCCGATTTGGTCGAGAAAGCTTTCAATCAATAGGAAATTAAGTTGTCTTTAAAATGCTTTTTAACTTTTATCCAACAAATAAAGCTTTTGAAAATTATGGCCAAAATTGTAACATTAGTTTCTGTACACTCTCCCCAAGAAACAAAAATTGTTGATTTTAAAATGTCTATAAAAAGCTTATTGTAACTCCGATTTGGTCGAGAAAGCTTTCAATCAATAGGAAATTAAGTTGTCTTTTAAAAGCTTTTTTTAACTTTTATCCAACAAATGAAGCTTTTAAAAATTATGGCCAAAATTGTAACTTTAGTTTCTGTACACTCTCCCCAAGAAACAAAAATTGTTGATTTTAAAATGTCTATAAAAAGCTTATTGTAACTCCGATTTGGTCGAGAAAGCTTTCAATCAATAGGAAATTAAGTTGTCTTTAAAATGCTTTTTAACTTTTATCCAACAATTGAAGCTTTTGAAAATTAGGGCCAAAATTGTAACTTTAGTTTCTGTACACTCTCCCCAAGAAACAAAAATTGTTGATTTTAAAATGTCTGTAAAAAGCTTATTGTAACTCCGATTTTGACGAAAAAGCTTTCAATCAATAGGAAATTAAGTTGTCTTTTAAAATTCTTTTTAACTTTTATCCAACAAATGAAGCTTTTGAAAATTATGGCCAAAATTGTAACTTTAGTTTCTGTACACTCTCCCCAAGAAACAAAAATTGTTGATTTTAAAAAATTGTAACTTTAGTTTCTGTACACTCTCCCCAAGAAACAAAAATTTTTGATTTTAAAATGTCTATAAAAAGCTTATTGTAACTCCGATTTGGTCGAGAAAGCTTTCAGTCAATAGGAAATTAAGTTGTCTTTAAAATGCTTTTTAACTTTTATCCAACAAATGAAGCTTTTGAAAATTATGGCCAAAATTGTAACTTTAGTTTCTGTACACTCTCCCCAAGAAACAAAAATTGTTGATTTTAAAATGTCTATAAAAAGCTTATTGTAACTCCGATTTGGTCGAGAAAGCTTTCAATCAATAGGAAATTAAGTTGTCTTTAAAATGCTTTTTAACTTTTATCCAACAAATGAAGCTTTTGAAAATTATGGTCAAAATTGTAACTTTAGTTTCTGTACACTCTCCCCAAGAAACAAAAATTGTTGATTTTAAAATGTCTATAAAAAGCTTATTGTAACTCCGATTTGGTCGAGAAAGCTTTCAATCAATAGGAAATTAAGTTGTCTTTAAAATGCTTTTTAACTTTTATCCAACAAATGAAGCTTTTGAAAATTATGGCCAAAATTGTAACTTTAGTTTCTGTACACTCTCCCCAAGAAACAAAAATTGTTGATTTTAAAATGTCTATAAAAAGCTTATTGTAACTCCGATTTGGTCGAGAAAGCTTTCAATCAATAGGAAATTAAGTTGTCTTTAAAATGCTTTTTAACTTTTATCCAACAAATGAAGCTTTTGAAAATTATGGCCAAAATTGTAACTTTAGTTTCTGTACACTCTCCCCAAGAAACAAAAATTGTTGATTTTAAAATGTCTATAAAAAGCTTATTGTAACTCCGATTTGGTCGAGAAAGCTTTCAATCAATAGGAAATTAAGTTGTCTTTAAAATGCTTTTTAACTTTTATCCAACAAATGAAGCTTTTGAAAATTATGGCCAAAATTGTAACTTTAGTTTCTGTACACTCTCCCCAAGAAACAAAAATTGTTGATTTTAAAATGTCTATAAAAAGCTTATTGTAACTCCGATTTGGTCGAGAAAGCTTTCAATCAATAGGAAATTAAGTTGTCTTTAAAATGCTTTTTAACTTTTATCCAACAAATGAAGCTTTTGAAAATTATGGCCAAAATTGTAACTTTAGTTTCTGTACACTCTCCCCAAGAAACAAAAATTGTTGATTTTAAAATGTCTATAAAAAGCTTATTGTAACTCCGATTTGGTCGAGAAAGCTTTCAATCAATAGGAAATTAAGTTGTCTTTAAAATGCTTTTTAACTTTTATCCAACAAATGAAGCTTTTGAAAATTATGGCCAAAATTGTAACTTTAGTTTCTGTACACTCTCCCCAAGAAACAAAAATTGTTGATTTTAAAATGTCTATAAAAAGCTTATTGTAACTCCGATTTGGTCGAGAGAGCTTTTAATCACTAGGAAATTAAGTTGTCTTTTAAAATTTTTTGTAACTTTTATCCAACAAATGAAGCTTTTGACAATTATGGCCAAAATTGTAACTTTAGTTTCTGTACACTCTCCCCAAGAAACAAAAATTGTTGATTTTAAAATGTCTATAAAAAGCTTATTGTAACTCCGATTTGGTCGAGAAAGCTTTCAATCAATAGGAAATTAAGTTGTCTTTAAAATGCTTTTTAACTTTTATCCAACAAATGAAGCTTTTGAAAATTATGGCCAAAATTGTAACTTTAGTTTCTGTACACTCTCCCCAAGAAACAAAAATTGTTGATTTTAAAATGTCTATAAAAAGCTTATTGTAACTCCGATTTGGTCGAGAAAGCTTTCAATCAATAGGAAATTAAGTTGTCTTTAAAATGCTTTTTAACTTTTATCCAACAAATGAAGCTTTTGAAAATTATGGCCAAAATTGAAACTTTAGTTTCTGTACACTCTCCCCAAGAAACAAAAATTGTTGATTTTAAAATGTCTATAAAAAGCTTATTGTAACTCCGATTTGGTCGAGAAAGCTTTCAATCAATAGGAAATTAAGTTGTCTTTAAAATGCTTTTTAACTTTTATCCAACAAATGAAGCTTTTGAAAATTATGGCCAAAATTGTAACTTTAGTTTCTGTACACTCTCCCCAAGAAACAAAAATTGTTGATTTTAAAATGTCTATAAAAAGCTTATTGTAACTCCGATTTGGTCGAGAGAGCTTTCAATCACTAGGAAATTAAGTTGTCTTTTAAAATTTTTTGTAACTTTTATCCAACAAATGAAGCTTTTGAAAATTATGGCCAAAATTGTAACTTTAGTTTCTGTACACTCTCCCCAAGAAACAAAAATTGTTGATTTTAAAATGTCTATAAAAAGCTTATTGTAACTCCGATTTGGTCGAGAGAGCTTTCAATCAATAGGAAATTAAGTTGTCTTTTAAAATTTTTTGTAACTTTTATCCAACAAATGAAGCTTTTGAAAATTATGGCCAAAATTGTAACTTTAGTTTCTGTACACTCTCCCCAAGAAACAAAAATTGTTGAATTTAAAATGTCTATAAAAAGCTTATTGTAACTCCGATTTGGTCGAGAAAGCTTTCAATCAATAGGAAATTAAGTTGTCTTTAAAATGCTTTTTAACTTTTATCCAACAAATGAAGCTTTTGAAAATTATGGCCAAAATTGTAACTTTAGTTTCTGTACACTCTCCCCAAGAAACAAAAATTGTTGATTTTAAAATGTCTATAAAAAGCTTATTGTAACTCCGATTTGGTCGAGAAAGCTTTCAATCAATAGGAAATTAAGTTGTCTTTAAAATGCTTTTTAACTTTTATCCAACAAATGAAGCTTTTGAAAATTATGGCCAAAATTGTAACTTTAGTTTCTGTACACTCTCCCCAAGAAACAAAAATTGTTGATTTTAAAATGTCTATAAAAAGCTTATTGTAACTCCGATTTGGTCGAGAAAGCTTTCAATCAATAGGAAATTAAGTTGTCTTTAAAATGTTTTTTAACTTTTATCCAACAAATGAAGCTTTTGAAAATTATGGCCAAAATTGTAACTTTAGTTTCTGTACACTCTCCCCAAGAAACAAAAATTGTTGATTTTAAAATGTCTATAAAAAGCTTATTGTAACTCCAATTTGGTCGAGAGAGCTTTCAATCAATAGCAAATTAAGTTGTCTTTTAAAATGCTTTTAACTTTTATCCAACAAATGAAGCTTTTTAAAATTATGGCCAAAATTGTACCTTTAGTTTCTGTACACTCTCCCCAAGAAACAAAAATTGTTGATTTTAAAATGTCTATAAAAAGCTTATTGTAACTCCGATTTGGTCGAGAAAGCTTTCAATCAATAGGAAATTAAGTTGTCTTTAAAATGCTTTTTAACTTTTATCCAACAAATGAAGCTTTTGAAAATTATGGCCAAAATTGAAACTTTAGTTTCTGTACACTCTCCCCAAGAAACAAAAATTGTTGATTTTAAAATGTCTATAAAAAGCTTATTGTAACTCCGATTTGGTCGAGAAAGCTTTCAATCAATAGGAAATTAAGTTGTCTTTAAAATGCTTTTTAACTTTTATCCAACAAATGAAGCTTTTGAAAATTATGGCCAAAATTGTAACTTTAGTTTCTGTACACTCTCCCCAAGAAACAAAAATTGTTGATTTTAAAATGTCTATAAAAAGCTTATTGTAACTCCGATTTGGTCGAGAGAGCTTTCAATCACTAGGAAATTAAGTTGTCTTTTAAAATTTTTTGTAACTTTTATCCAACAAATGAAGCTTTTGAAAATTATGGCCAAAATTGTAACTTTAGTTTCTGTACACTCTCCCCAAGAAACAAAAATTGTTGATTTTAAAATGTCTATAAAAAGCTTATTGTAACTCCGATTTGGTCGAGAAAGCTTTCAATCAATAGGAAATTAAGTTGTCTTTAAAATGCTTTTTAACTTTTATCCAACAAATGAAGCTTTTGAAAATTATGGCCAAAATTGTAACTTTAGTTTCTGTACACTCTCCCCAAGAAACAAAAATTGTTGATTTTAAAATGTCTATAAAAAGCTTATTGTAACTCCGATTTGGTCGAGAGAGCTTTCAATCACTAGGAAATTAAGTTGTCTTTTAAAATTTTTTGTAACTTTTATCCAACAAATGAAGCTTTTGAAAATTATGGCCAAAATTGTAACTTTAGTTTCTGTACACTCTCCCCAAGAAACAAAAATTGTTGATTTTAAAATGTCTATAAAAAGCTTATTGTAACTCCGATTTGGTCGAGAAAGCTTTCAATCAATAGGAAATTAAGTTGTCTTTAAAATGCTTTTTAACTTTTATCCAACAAATGAAGCTTTTGAAAATTATGGCCAAAATTGTAACTTTAGTTTCTGTACACTCTCCCCAAGAAACAAAAATTGTTGATTTTAAAATGTCTATAAAAAGCTTATTGTAACTCCGATTTGGTCGAGAGAGCTTTCAATCACTAGGAAATTAAGTTGTCTTTTAAAATTTTTTGTAACTTTTATCCAACAAATGAAGCTTTTGACAATTATGGCCAAAATTGTAACTTTAGTTTCTGTACACTCTCCCCAAGAAACAAAAATTGTTGATTTTAAAATGTCTATAAAAAGCTTATTGTAACTCCGATTTGGTCGAGAAAGCTTTCAATCAATAGGAAATTAAGTTGTCTTTAAAATGCTTTTTAACTTTTATCCAACAAATGAAGCTTTTGAAAATTATGGCCAAAATTGTAACTTTAGTTTCTGTACACTCTCCCCAAGAAACAAAAATTGTTGATTTTAAAATGTCTATAAAAAGCTTATTGTAACTCCGATTTGGTCGAGAAAGCTTTCAATCAATAGGAAATTAAGTTGTCTTTAAAATGCTTTTTAACTTTTATCCAACAAATGAAGCTTTTGAAAATTATGGCCAAAATTGAAACTTTAGTTTCTGTACACTCTCCCCAAGAAACAAAAATTGTTGATTTTAAAATGTCTATAAAAAGCTTATTGTAACTCCGATTTGGTCGAGAAAGCTTTCAATCAATAGGAAATTAAGTTGTCTTTAAAATGCTTTTTAACTTTTATCCAACAAATGAAGCTTTTGAAAATTATGGCCAAAATTGAAACTTTAGTTTCTGTACACTCTCCCCAAGAAACAAAAATTGTTGATTTTAAAATGTCTATAAAAAGCTTATTGTAACTCCGATTTGGTCGAGAGAGCTTTCAATCACTAGGAAATTAAGTTGTCTTTTAAAATTTTTTGTAACTTTTATCCAACAAATGAAGCTTTTGAAAATTATGGCCAAAATTGTAACTTTAGTTTCTGTACACTCTCCCCAAGAAACAAAAATTGTTGATTTTAAAATGTCTATAAAAAGCTTATTGTAACTCCGATTTGGTCGAGAGAGCTTTCAATCAATAGGAAATTAAGTTGTCTTTTAAAATTTTTTGTAACTTTTATCCAACAAATGAAGCTTTTGAAAATTATGGCCAAAATTGTAACTTTAGTTTCTGTACACTCTCCCCAAGAAACAAAAATTGTTGAATTTAAAATGTCTATAAAAAGCTTATTGTAACTCCGATTTGGTCGAGAAAGCTTTCAATCAATAGGAAATTAAGTTGTCTTTAAAATGCTTTTTAACTTTTATCCAACAAATGAAGCTTTTGAAAATTATGGCCAAAATTGTAACTTTAGTTTCTGTACACTCTCCCCAAGAAACAAAAATTGTTGATTTTAAAATGTCTATAAAAAGCTTATTGTAACTCCGATTTGGTCGAGAAAGCTTTCAATCAATAGGAAATTAAGTTGTCTTTAAAATGCTTTTTAACTTTTATCCAACAAATGAAGCTTTTGAAAATTATGGCCAAAATTGTAACTTTAGTTTCTGTACACTCTCCCCAAGAAACAAAAATTGTTGATTTTAAAATGTCTATAAAAAGCTTATTGTAACTCCGATTTGGTCGAGAAAGCTTTCAATCAATAGGAAATTAAGTTGTCTTTAAAATGTTTTTTAACTTTTATCCAACAAATGAAGCTTTTGAAAATTATGGCCAAAATTGTAACTTTAGTTTCTGTACACTCTCCCCAAGAAACAAAAATTGTTGATTTTAAAATGTCTATAAAAAGCTTATTGTAACTCCAATTTGGTCGAGAGAGCTTTCAATCAATAGCAAATTAAGTTGTCTTTTAAAATGCTTTTAACTTTTATCCAACAAATGAAGCTTTTTAAAATTATGGCCAAAATTGTAACTTTAGTTTCTGTACACTCTCCCCAAGAAACAAAAATTGTTGATTTTAAAATGTCTATAAAAAGCTTATTGTAACTCCGATTTGGTCGAGAAAGCTTTCAATCAATAGGAAATTAAGTTGTCTTTAAAATGCTTTTTAACTTTTATCCAACAAATGAAGCTTTTGAAAATTATGGCCAAAATTGAAACTTTAGTTTCTGTACACTCTCCCCAAGAAACAAAAATTGTTGATTTTAAAATGTCTATAAAAAGCTTATTGTAACTCCGATTTGGTCGAGAAAGCTTTCAATCAATAGGAAATTAAGTTGTCTTTAAAATGCTTTTTAACTTTTATCCAACAAATGAAGCTTTTGAAAATTATGGCCAAAATTGTAACTTTAGTTTCTGTACACTCTCCCCAAGAAACAAAAATTGTTGATTTTAAAATGTCTATAAAAAGCTTATTGTAACTCCGATTTGGTCGAGAGAGCTTTCAATCACTAGGAAATTAAGTTGTCTTTTAAAATTTTTTGTAACTTTTATCCAACAAATGAAGCTTTTGAAAATTATGGCCAAAATTGTAACTTTAGTTTCTGTACACTCTCCCCAAGAAACAAAAATTGTTGATTTTAAAATGTCTATAAAAAGCTTATTGTAACTCCGATTTGGTCGAGAAAGCTTTCAATCAATAGGAAATTAAGTTGTCTTTAAAATGCTTTTTAACTTTTATCCAACAAATGAAGCTTTTGAAAATTATGGCCAAAATTGTAACTTTAGTTTCTGTACACTCTCCCCAAGAAACAAAAATTGTTGATTTTAAAATGTCTATAAAAAGCTTATTGTAACTCCGATTTGGTCGAGAGAGCTTTCAATCACTAGGAAATTAAGTTGTCTTTTAAAATTTTTTGTAACTTTTATCCAACAAATGAAGCTTTTGAAAATTATGGCCAAAATTGTAACTTTAGTTTCTGTACACTCTCCCCAAGAAACAAAAATTGTTGATTTTAAAATGTCTATAAAAAGCTTATTGTAACTCCGATTTGGTCGAGAAAGCTTTCAATCAATAGGAAATTAAGTTGTCTTTAAAATGCTTTTTAACTTTTATCCAACAAATGAAGCTTTTGAAAATTATGGCCAAAATTGTAACTTTAGTTTCTGTACACTCTCCCCAAGAAACAAAAATTGTTGATTTTAAAATGTCTATAAAAAGCTTATTGTAACTCCGATTTGGTCGAGAGAGCTTTCAATCACTAGGAAATTAAGTTGTCTTTTAAAATTTTTTGTAACTTTTATCCAACAAATGAAGCTTTTGAAAATTATGGCCAAAATTGTAACTTTAGTTTCTGTACACTCTCCCCAAGAAACAAAAATTGTTGATTTTAAAATGTCTATAAAAAGCTTATTGTAACTCCGATTTGGTCGAGAAAGCTTTCAATCAATAGGAAATTAAGTTGTCTTTAAAATGCTTTTTAACTTTTATCCAACAAATGAAGCTTTTGAAAATTATGGTCAAAATTGTAACTTTAGTTTCTGTACACTCTCCCCAAGAAACAAAAATTGTTGATTTTAAAATGTCTATAAAAAGCTTATTGTAACTCCGATTTGGTCGAGAAAGCTTTCAATCAATAGGAAATTAAGTTGTCTTTAAAATGCTTTTTAACTTTTATCCAACAAATGAAGCTTTTGAAAATTATGGCCAAAATTGTAACTTTAGTTTCTGTACACTCTCCCCAAGAAACAAAAATTGTTGATTTTAAAATGTCTATAAAAAGCTTATTGTAACTCCGATTTGGTCGAGAAAGCTTTCAATCAATAGGAAATTAAGTTGTCTTTAAAATGCTTTTTAACTTTTATCCAACAAATGAAGCTTTTGAAAATTATGGCCAAAATTGTAACTTTAGTTTCTGTACACTCTCCCCAAGAAACAAAAATTGTTGATTTTAAAATGTCTATAAAAAGCTTATTGTAACTCCGATTTGGTCGAGAAAGCTTTCAATCAATAGGAAATTAAGTTGTCTTTAAAATGCTTTTTAACTTTTATCCAACAAATGAAGCTTTTGAAAATTATGGCCAAAATTGTAACATTAGTTTCTGTACACTCTCCCCAAGAAACAAAAATTTTTGATTTTAAAATGTCTATAAAAAGCTTATTGTAACTCCGATTTGGTCGAGAAAGCTTTCAATCAATAGGAAATTAAGTTGTCTTTTAAAAGCTTTTTAACTTTTATCCAACAAATGAAGCTTTTGAAAATTATGGCCAAAATTGTAACTTTAGTTTCTGTACACTCTCCCCAAGAAACAAAAATTGTTGATTTTAAAATGTCTATAAAAAGCTTATTGTAACTCCGATTTGGTCGAGAAAGCTTTCAATCAATAGGAAATTAAGTTGTCTTTAAAATGCTTTTTAACTTTTATCCAACAATTGAAGCTTTTGAAAATTAGGGCCAAAATTGTAACTTTAGTTTCTGTACACTCTCCCCAAGAAACAAAAATTGTTGATTTTAAAATGTCTGTAAAAAGCTTATTGTAACTCCGATTTTGACGAAAAAGCTTTCAATCAATAGGAAATTAAGTTGTCTTTAAAATGTTTTTTAACTTTTATCCAACAATTGAAGCTTTTGAAAATTATGGCCAAAATTGTAACTTTAGTTTCTGTACACTCTCCCCAAGAAACAAAAATTGTTGATTTTAAAATGTCTATAAAAAGCTTATTGTAACTCCGATTTGGTCGAGAAAGCTTTCAATCAATAGGAAATTAAGTTGTCTTTAAAATGCTTTTTAACTTTTATCCAACAAATGAAGCTTTTGAAAATTATGGCCAAAATTGTAACTTTAGTTTCTGTACACTCTCCCCAAGAAACAAAAATTGTTGATTTTAAAATGTCTATAAAAAGCTTATTGTAACTCCGATTTGGTCGAGAAAGCTTTCAATCAATAGGAAATTAAGTTGTCTTTTAAAAGCTTTTTTTAACTTTTATCCAACAAATGAAGCTTTTAAAAATTATGGCCAAAATTGTAACTTTAGTTTCTGTACACTCTCCCCAAGAAACAAAAATTTTTGATTTTAAAATGTCTATAAAAAGCTTATTGTAACTCCGATTTGGTCGAGAAAGCTTTCAGTCAATAGGAAATTAAGTTGTCTTTAAAATGCTTTTTAACTTTTATCCAACAAATGAAGCTTTTGAAAATTATGGCCAAAATTGTAACTTTAGTTTCTGTACACTCTCCCCAAGAAACAAAAATTGTTGATTTTAAAATGTCTATAAAAAGCTTATTGTAACTCCGATTTGGTCGAGAAAGCTTTCAATCAATAGGAAATTAAGTTGTCTTTAAAATGCTTTTTAACTTTTATCCAACAAATGAAGCTTTTGAAAATTATGGTCAAAATTTTAACTTTAGTTTCTGTACACTCTCCCCAAGAAACAAAAATTGTTGATTTTAAAATGTCTATAAAAAGCTTATTGTAACTCCGATTTGGTCGAGAAAGCTTTCAATCAATAGGAAATTAAGTTGTCTTTAAAATGCTTTTTAACTTTTATCCAACAAATGAAGCTTTTGAAAATTATGGCCAAAATTGTAACTTTAGTTTCTGTACACTCTCCCCAAGAAACAAAAATTGTTGATTTTAAAATGTCTATAAAAAGCTTATTGTAACTCCGATTTGGTCGAGAAAGCTTTCAATCAATAGGAAATTAAGTTGTCTTTAAAATGCTTTTTAACTTTTATCCAACAAATGAAGCTTTTGAAAATTATGGCCAAAATTGTAACTTTAGTTTCTGTACACTCTCCCCAAGAAACAAAAATTGTTGATTTTAAAATGTCTATAAAAAGCTTATTGTAACTCCGATTTGGTCGAGAAAGCTTTCAATCAATAGGAAATTAAGTTGTCTTTAAAATGCTTTTTAACTTTTATCCAACAAATGAAGCTTTTGAAAATTATGGCCAAAATTGTAACTTTAGTTTCTGTACACTCTCCCCAAGAAACAAAAATTGTTGATTTTAAAATGTCTATAAAAAGCTTATTGTAACTCCGATTTGGTCGAGAAAGCTTTCAATCAATAGGAAATTAAGTTGTCTTTAAAATGCTTTTTAACTTTTATCCAACAAATGAAGCTTTTGAAAATTATGGCCAAAATTGTAACTTTAGTTTCTGTACACTCTCCCCAAGAAACAAAAATTGTTGATTTTAAAATGTCTATAAAAAGCTTATTGTAACTCCGATTTGGTCGAGAAAGCTTTCAATCAATAGGAAATTAAGTTGTCTTTAAAATGCTTTTTAACTTTTATCCAACAAATGAAGCTTTTGAAAATTATGGCCAAAATTGAAACTTTAGTTTCTGTACACTCTCCCCAAGAAACAAAAATTGTTGATTTTAAAATGTCTATAAAAAGCTTATTGTAACTCCGATTTGGTCGAGAAAGCTTTCAATCAATAGGAAATTAAGTTGTCTTTAAAATGCTTTTTAACTTTTATCCAACAAATGAAGCTTTTGAAAATTATGGCCAAAATTGTAACTTTAGTTTCTGTACACTCTCCCCAAGAAACAAAAATTGTTGATTTTAAAATGTCTATAAAAAGCTTATTGTAACTCCGATTTGGTCGAGAGAGCTTTCAATCACTAGGAAATTAAGTTGTCTTTTAAAATTTTTTGTAACTTTTATCCAACAAATGAAGCTTTTGAAAATTATGGCCAAAATTGTAACTTTAGTTTCTGTACACTCTCCCCAAGAAACAAAAATTGTTGATTTTAAAATGTCTATAAAAAGCTTATTGTAACTCCGATTTGGTCGAGAAAGCTTTCAATCAATAGGAAATTAAGTTGTCTTTAAAATGCTTTTTAACTTTTATCCAACAAATGAAGCTTTTGAAAATTATGGCCAAAATTGTAACTTTAGTTTCTGTACACTCTCCCCAAGAAACAAAAATTGTTGATTTTAAAATGTCTATAAAAAGCTTATTGTAACTCCGATTTGGTCGAGAGAGCTTTCAATCACTAGGAAATTAAGTTGTCTTTTAAAATTTTTTGTAACTTTTATCCAACAAATGAAGCTTTTGAAAATTATGGCCAAAATTGTAACTTTAGTTTCTGTACACTCTCCCCAAGAAACAAAAATTGTTGATTTTAAAATGTCTATAAAAAGCTTATTGTAACTCCGATTTGGTCGAGAAAGCTTTCAATCAATAGGAAATTAAGTTGTATTTAAAATGCTTTTTAACTTTTATCCAACAAATGAAGCTTTTGAAAATTATGGCCAAAATTGTAACTTTAGTTTCTGTACACTCTCCCCAAGAAACAAAAATTGTTGATTTTAAAATGTCTATAAAAAGCTTATTGTAACTCCGATTTGGTCGAGAAAGCTTTCAATCAATAGGAAATTAAGTTGTCTTTAAAATGCTTTTTAACTTTTATCCAACAAATGAAGCTTTTGAAAATTATGGCCAAAATTGAAACTTTAGTTTCTGTACACTCTCCCCAAGAAACAAAAATTGTTGATTTTAAAATGTCTATAAAAAGCTTATTGTAACTCCGATTTGGTCGAGAAAGCTTTCAATCAATAGGAAATTAAGTTGTCTTTAAAATGCTTTTTAACTTTTATCCAACAAATGAAGCTTTTGAAAATTATGGCCAAAATTGTAACTTTAGTTTCTGTACACTCTCCCCAAGAAACAAAAATTGTTGATTTTAAAATGTCTATAAAAAGATTATTGTAACTCCGATTTGGTCGAGAAGGCTTTCAATCAATAGGAAATTAAGTTGTCTTTAAAATGCTTTTTAACTTTAATCCAACAAATGAAGCTTTTGAAAATTATGGCCAAAATTGTAACTTTAGTTTCTGTACACTCTCCCCAAGAAACAAAAATTGTTGATTTTAAAATGTCTATAAAAAGCTTATTGTAACTCCGATTTGGTCGAGAAAGCTTTCAATCAATAGGAAATTAAGTTGTCTTTAAAATCCTTTTTAACTTTTATCCAACAAATGAAGCTTTTGAAAATTATGGCCAAAATTGTAACTTTAGTTTCTGTACACTCTCCCCAAGAAACAAAAATTGTTGATTTTAAAATGTCTATAAAAAGCTTATTGTAACTCCGATTTGGTCGAGAGAGCTTTCAATCACTAGGAAATTAAGTTGTCTTTTAAAATTTTTTGTAACTTTTATCCAACAAATGAAGCTTTTGAAAATTATGGCCAAAATTGTAACTTTAGTTTCTGTACACTCTCCCCAAGAAACAAAAATTGTTGATTTTAAAATGTCTATAAAAAGCTTATTGTAACTCCGATTTGGTCGAGAAAGCTTTCAATCAATAGGAAATTAAGTTGTCTTTAAAATGCTTTTTAACTTTTATCCAACAAATGAAGCTTTTGAAAATTATGGCCAAAATTGTAACTTTAGTTTCTGTACACTCTCCCCAAGAAACAAAAATTGTTGATTTTAAAATGTCTATAAAAAGCTTATTGTAACTCCGATTTGGTCGAGAGAGCTTTCAATCACTAGGAAATTAAGTTGTCTTTTAAAATTTTTTGTAACTTTTATCCAACAAATGAAGCTTTTGAAAATTATGGCCAAAATTGTAACTTTAGTTTCTGTACACTCTCCCCAAGAAACAAAAATTGTTGATTTTAAAATGTCTATAAAAAGCTTATTGTAACTCCGATTTGGTCGAGAAAGCTTTCAATCAATAGGAAATTAAGTTGTATTTAAAATGCTTTTTAACTTTTATCCAACAAATGAAGCTTTTGAAAATTATGGCCAAAATTGTAACTTTAGTTTCTGTACACTCTCCCCAAGAAACAAAAATTGTTGATTTTAAAATGTCTATAAAAAGCTTATTGTAACTCCGATTTGGTCGAGAAAGCTTTCAATCAATAGGAAATTAAGTTGTCTTTAAAATGCTTTTTAACTTTTATCCAACAAATGAAGCTTTTGAAAATTATGGCCAAAATTGAAACTTTAGTTTCTGTACACTCTCCCCAAGAAACAAAAATTGTTGATTTTAAAATGTCTATAAAAAGCTTATTGTAACTCCGATTTGGTCGAGAAAGCTTTCAATCAATAGGAAATTAAGTTGTCTTTAAAATGCTTTTTAACTTTTATCCAACAAATGAAGCTTTTGAAAATTATGGCCAAAATTGTAACTTTAGTTTCTGTACACTCTCCCCAAGAAACAAAAATTGTTGATTTTAAAATGTCTATAAAAAGATTATTGTAACTCCGATTTGGTCGAGAAGGCTTTCAATCAATAGGAAATTAAGTTGTCTTTAAAATGCTTTTTAACTTTAATCCAACAAATGAAGCTTTTGAAAATTATGGCCAAAATTGTAACTTTAGTTTCTGTACACTCTCCCCAAGAAACAAAAATTGTTGATTTTAAAATGTCTATAAAAAGCTTATTGTAACTCCGATTTGGTCGAGAAAGCTTTCAATCAATAGGAAATTAAGTTGTCTTTAAAATCCTTTTTAACTTTTATCCAACAAATGAAGCTTTTGAAAATTATGGCCAAAATTGTAACTTTAGTTTCTGTACACTCTCCCCAAGAAACAAAAATTGTTGATTTTAAAATGTCTATAAAAAGCTTATTGTAACTCCGATTTGGTCGAGAAAGCTTTCAATCAATAGGAAATTAAGTTGTCTTTAAAATGCTTTTTAACTTTTATCCAACAAATGAAGCTTTTGAAAATTATGGCCAAAATTGAAACTTTAGTTTCTGTACACTCTCCCCAAGAAACAAAAATTGTTGATTTTAAAATGTCTATAAAAAGCTTATTGTAACTCCGATTTGGTCGAGAAAGCTTTCAATCAATAGGAAATTAAGTTGTCTTTAAAATGCTTTTTAACTTTTATCCAACAAATGAAGCTTTTGAAAATTATGGTCAAAATTGTAACTTTAGTTTCTGTACACTCTCCCCAAGAAACAAAAATTGTTGATTTTAAAATGTCTATAAAAAGCTTATTGTAACTCCGATTTGGTCGAGAAAGCTTTCAATCAATAGGAAATTAAGTTGTCTTTAAAATGCTTTTTAACTTTTATCCAACAAATGAAGCTTTTGAAAATTATGGCCAAAATTGAAACTTTAGTTTCTGTACACTCTCCCCAAGAAACAAAAATTGTTGATTTTAAAATGTCTATAAAAAGCTTATTGTAACTCCGATTTGGTCGAGAAAGCTTTCAATCAATAGGAAATTAAGTTGTCTTTAAAATGCTTTTTAACTTTTATCCAACAAATGAAGCTTTTGAAAATTATGGCCAAAATTGTAACTTTAGTTTCTGTACACTCTCCCCAAGAAACAAAAATTGTTGATTTTAAAATGTCTATAAAAAGCTTATTGTAACTCCGATTTGGTCGAGAGAGCTTTCAATCACTAGGAAATTAAGTTGTCTTTTAAAATTTTTTGTAACTTTTATCCAACAAATGAAGCTTTTGAAAATTATGGCCAAAATTGTAACTTTAGTTTCTGTACACTCTCCCCAAGAAACAAAAATTGTTGATTTTAAAATGTCTATAAAAAGCTTATTGTAACTCCGATTTGGTCGAGAAAGCTTTCAATCAATAGGAAATTAAGTTGTCTTTAAAATGCTTTTTAACTTTTATCCAACAAATGAAGCTTTTGAAAATTATGGCCAAAATTGTAACTTTAGTTTCTGTACACTCTCCCCAAGAAACAAAAATTGTTGATTTTAAAATGTCTATAAAAAGCTTATTGTAACTCCGATTTGGTCGAGAGAGCTTTCAATCACTAGGAAATTAAGTTGTCTTTTAAAATTTTTTGTAACTTTTATCCAACAAATGAAGCTTTTGAAAATTATGGCCAAAATTGTAACTTTAGTTTCTGTACACTCTCCCCAAGAAACAAAAATTGTTGATTTTAAAATGTCTATAAAAAGCTTATTGTAACTCCGATTTGGTCGAGAAAGCTTTCAATCAATAGGAAATTAAGTTGTATTTAAAATGCTTTTTAACTTTTATCCAACAAATGAAGCTTTTGAAAATTATGGCCAAAATTGTAACTTTAGTTTCTGTACACTCTCCCCAAGAAACAAAAATTGTTGATTTTAAAATGTCTATAAAAAGCTTATTGTAACTCCGATTTGGTCGAGAAAGCTTTCAATCAATAGGAAATTAAGTTGTCTTTAAAATGCTTTTTAACTTTTATCCAACAAATGAAGCTTTTGAAAATTATGGCCAAAATTGAAACTTTAGTTTCTGTACACTCTCCCCAAGAAACAAAAATTGTTGATTTTAAAATGTCTATAAAAAGCTTATTGTAACTCCGATTTGGTCGAGAAAGCTTTCAATCAATAGGAAATTAAGTTGTCTTTAAAATGCTTTTTAACTTTTATCCAACAAATGAAGCTTTTGAAAATTATGGTCAAAATTGTAACTTTAGTTTCTGTACACTCTCCCCAAGAAACAAAAATTGTTGATTTTAAAATGTCTATAAAAAGCTTATTGTAACTCCGATTTGGTCGAGAGAGCTTTCAATCACTAGGAAATTAAGTTGTCTTTTAAAATTTTTTGTAACTTTTATCCAACAAATGAAGCTTTTGAAAATTATGGCCAAAATTGTAACTTTAGTTTCTGTACACTCTCCCCAAGAAACAAAAATTGTTGATTTTAAAATGTCTATAAAAAGCTTATTGTAACTCCGATTTGGTCGAGAAAGCTTTCAATCAATAGGAAATTAAGTTGTCTTTAAAATGCTTTTTAACTTTTATCCAACAAATGAAGCTTTTGAAAATTATGGCCAAAATTGTAACTTTAGTTTCTGTACACTCTCCCCAAGAAACAAAAATTGTTGATTTTAAAATGTCTATAAAAAGCTTATTGTAACTCCGATTTGGTCGAGAGAGCTTTCAATCACTAGGAAATTAAGTTGTCTTTTAAAATTTTTTGTAACTTTTATCCAACAAATGAAGCTTTTGAAAATTATGGCCAAAATTGTAACTTTAGTTTCTGTACACTCTCCCCAAGAAACAAAAATTGTTGATTTTAAAATGTCTATAAAAAGCTTATTGTAACTCCGATTTGGTCGAGAAAGCTTTCAATCAATAGGAAATTAAGTTGTCTTTTAAAAGCTTTTTTTAACTTTTATCCAACAAATGAAGCTTTTAAAAATTATGGCCAAAATTGTAACTTTAGTTTCTGTACACTCTCCCCAAGAAACAAAAATTTTTGATTTTAAAATGTCTATAAAAAGCTTATTGTAATTCCAATTTGGTCGAGAAAGCTTTCAATCAATAGGAAATTAAGTTGTCTTTAAAATGCTTTTTAACTGTTATCCAACAAATGAAGCTTTTGAAAATTATGGCCAAAATTGTAACTTTAGTTTCTGTACACTCTCCCCAAGAAACAAAAATTGTTGATTTTAAAATGTCTATAAAAAGATTATTGTAACTCCGATTTGGTCGAGAAGGCTTTCAATCAATAGGAAATTAAGTTGTCTTTAAAATGCTTTTTAACTTTAATCCAACAAATGAAGCTTTTGAAAATTATGGCCAAAATTGTAACTTTAGTTTCTGTACACTCTCCCCAAGAAACAAAAATTGTTGATTTTAAAATGTCTATAAAAAGCTTATTGTAACTCCGATTTGGTCGAGAAAGCTTTCAATCAATAGGAAATTAAGTTGTCTTTTAAAAGCTTTTTTTAACTTTTATCCAACAAATGAAGCTTTTGAAAATTATGGCCAAAATTGTAACTTTAGTTTCTGTACACTCTCCCCAAGAAACAAAAATTGTTGATTTTAAAATGTCTATAAAAAGCTTATTGTAACTCCGATTTGGTCGAGAAAGCTTTCAATCAATAGGAAATTAAGTTGTCTTTAAAATGCTTTTTAACTTTTATCCAACAAATGAAGCTTTTGAAAATTATGGCCAAAATTGTAACTTTAGTTTCTGTACACTCTCCCCAAGAAACAAAAATTGTTGATTTTAAAATGTCTATAAAAAGCTTATTGTAACTCCGATTTGGTCGAGAGAGCTTTCAATCACTAGGAAATTAAGTTGTCTTTTAAAATTTTTTGTAACTTTTATCCAACAAATGAAGCTTTTGAAAATTATGGCCAAAATTGTAACTTTAGTTTCTGTACACTCTCCCCAAGAAACAAAAATTGTTGATTTTAAAATGTCTATAAAAAGCTTATTGTAACTCCGATTTGGTCGAGAAAGCTTTCAATCAATAGGAAATTAAGTTGTCTTTAAAATGCTTTTTAACTTTTATCCAACAAATGAAGCTTTTGAAAATTATGGCCAAAATTGTAACTTTAGTTTCTGTACACTCTCCCCAAGAAACAAAAATTGTTGATTTTAAAATGTCTATAAAAAGCTTATTGTAACTCCGATTTGGTCGAGAGAGCTTTCAATCACTAGGAAATTAAGTTGTCTTTTAAAATTTTTTGTAACTTTTATCCAACAAATGAAGCTTTTGAAAATTATGGCCAAAATTGTAACTTTAGTTTCTGTACACTCTCCCCAAGAAACAAAAATTGTTGATTTTAAAATGTCTATAAAAAGCTTATTGTAACTCCGATTTGGTCGAGAAAGCTTTCAATCAATAGGAAATTAAGTTGTATTTAAAATGCTTTTTAACTTTTATCCAACAAATGAAGCTTTTGAAAATTATGGCCAAAATTGTAACTTTAGTTTCTGTACACTCTCCCCAAGAAACAAAAATTGTTGATTTTAAAATGTCTATAAAAAGCTTATTGTAACTCCGATTTGGTCGAGAAAGCTTTCAATCAATAGGAAATTAAGTTGTCTTTAAAATGCTTTTTAACTTTTATCCAACAAATGAAGCTTTTGAAAATTATGGCCAAAATTGAAACTTTAGTTTCTGTACACTCTCCCCAAGAAACAAAAATTGTTGATTTTAAAATGTCTATAAAAAGCTTATTGTAACTCCGATTTGGTCGAGAAAGCTTTCAATCAATAGGAAATTAAGTTGTCTTTAAAATGCTTTTTAACTTTTATCCAACAAATGAAGCTTTTGAAAATTATGGTCAAAATTGTAACTTTAGTTTCTGTACACTCTCCCCAAGAAACAAAAATTGTTGATTTTAAAATGTCTATAAAAAGCTTATTGTAACTCCGATTTGGTCGAGAGAGCTTTCAATCACTAGGAAATTAAGTTGTCTTTTAAAATTTTTTGTAACTTTTATCCAACAAATGAAGCTTTTGAAAATTATGGCCAAAATTGTAACTTTAGTTTCTGTACACTCTCCCCAAGAAACAAAAATTGTTGATTTTAAAATGTCTATAAAAAGCTTATTGTAACTCCGATTTGGTCGAGAAAGCTTTCAATCAATAGGAAATTAAGTTGTCTTTAAAATGCTTTTTAACTTTTATCCAACAAATGAAGCTTTTGAAAATTATGGCCAAAATTGTAACTTTAGTTTCTGTACACTCTCCCCAAGAAACAAAAATTGTTGATTTTAAAATGTCTATAAAAAGCTTATTGTAACTCCGATTTGGTCGAGAGAGCTTTCAATCACTAGGAAATTAAGTTGTCTTTTAAAATTTTTTGTAACTTTTATCCAACAAATGAAGCTTTTGAAAATTATGGCCAAAATTGTAACTTTAGTTTCTGTACACTCTCCCCAAGAAACAAAAATTGTTGATTTTAAAATGTCTATAAAAAGCTTATTGTAACTCCGATTTGGTCGAGAGAGCTTTCAATCACTAGGAAATTAAGTTGTCTTTTAAAATTTTTTGTAACTTTTATCCAACAAATGAAGCTTTTGAAAATTATGGCCAAAATTGTAACTTTAGTTTCTGTACACTCTCCCCAAGAAACAAAAATTGTTGATTTTAAAATGTCTATAAAAAGCTTATTGTAACTCCGATTTGGTCGAGAAAGCTTTCAATCAATAGGAAATTAAGTTGTCTTTAAAATGCTTTTTAACTTTTATCCAACAAATGAAGCTTTTGAAAATTATGGCCAAAATTGTAACTTTAGTTTCTGTACACTCTCCCCAAGAAACAAAAATTGTTGATTTTAAAATGTCTATAAAAAGCTTATTGTAACTCCGATTTGGTCGAGAGAGCTTTCAATCACTAGGAAATTAAGTTGTCTTTTAAAATTTTTTGTAACTTTTATCCAACAAATGAAGCTTTTGAAAATTATGGCCAAAATTGTAACTTTAGTTTCTGTACACTCTCCCCAAGAAACAAAAATTGTTGATTTTAAAATGTCTATAAAAAGCTTATTGTAACTCCGATTTGGTCGAGAAAGCTTTCAATCAATAGGAAATTAAGTTGTATTTAAAATGCTTTTTAACTTTTATCCAACAAATGAAGCTTTTGAAAATTATGGCCAAAATTGTAACTTTAGTTTCTGTACACTCTCCCCAAGAAACAAAAATTGTTGATTTTAAAATGTCTATAAAAAGCTTATTGTAACTCCGATTTGGTCGAGAAAGCTTTCAATCAATAGGAAATTAAGTTGTCTTTAAAATGCTTTTTAACTTTTATCCAACAAATGAAGCTTTTGAAAATTATGGCCAAAATTGAAACTTTAGTTTCTGTACACTCTCCCCAAGAAACAAAAATTGTTGATTTTAAAATGTCTATAAAAAGCTTATTGTAACTCCGATTTGGTCGAGAAAGCTTTCAATCAATAGGAAATTAAGTTGTCTTTAAAATGCTTTTTAACTTTTATCCAACAAATGAAGCTTTTGAAAATTATGGTCAAAATTGTAACTTTAGTTTCTGTACACTCTCCCCAAGAAACAAAAATTGTTGATTTTAAAATGTCTATAAAAAGCTTATTGTAACTCCGATTTGGTCGAGAGAGCTTTCAATCACTAGGAAATTAAGTTGTCTTTTAAAATTTTTTGTAACTTTTATCCAACAAATGAAGCTTTTGAAAATTATGGCCAAAATTGTAACTTTAGTTTCTGTACACTCTCCCCAAGAAACAAAAATTGTTGATTTTAAAATGTCTATAAAAAGCTTATTGTAACTCCGATTTGGTCGAGAAAGCTTTCAATCAATAGGAAATTAAGTTGTCTTTAAAATGCTTTTTAACTTTTATCCAACAAATGAAGCTTTTGAAAATTATGGCCAAAATTGTAACTTTAGTTTCTGTACACTCTCCCCAAGAAACAAAAATTGTTGATTTTAAAATGTCTATAAAAAGCTTATTGTAACTCCGATTTGGTCGAGAGAGCTTTCAATCACTAGGAAATTAAGTTGTCTTTTAAAATTTTTTGTAACTTTTATCCAACAAATGAAGCTTTTGAAAATTATGGCCAAAATTGTAACTTTAGTTTCTGTACACTCTCCCCAAGAAACAAAAATTGTTGATTTTAAAATGTCTATAAAAAGCTTATTGTAACTCCGATTTGGTCGAGAAAGCTTTCAATCAATAGGAAATTAAGTTGTCTTTTAAAAGCTTTTTTTAACTTTTATCCAACAAATGAAGCTTTTAAAAATTATGGCCAAAATTGTAACTTTAGTTTCTGTACACTCTCCCCAAGAAACAAAAATTTTTGATTTTAAAATGTCTATAAAAAGCTTATTGTAATTCCAATTTGGTCGAGAAAGCTTTCAATCAATAGGAAATTAAGTTGTCTTTAAAATGCTTTTTAACTGTTATCCAACAAATGAAGCTTTTGAAAATTATGGCCAAAATTGTAACTTTAGTTTCTGTACACTCTCCCCAAGAAACAAAAATTGTTGATTTTAAAATGTCTATAAAAAGATTATTGTAACTCCGATTTGGTCGAGAAGGCTTTCAATCAATAGGAAATTAAGTTGTCTTTAAAATGCTTTTTAACTTTAATCCAACAAATGAAGCTTTTGAAAATTATGGCCAAAATTGTAACTTTAGTTTCTGTACACTCTCCCCAAGAAACAAAAATTGTTGATTTTAAAATGTCTATAAAAAGCTTATTGTAACTCCGATTTGGTCGAGAAAGCTTTCAATCAATAGGAAATTAAGTTGTCTTTAAAATCCTTTTTAACTTTTATCCAACAAATGAAGCTTTTGAAAATTATGGCCAAAATTGTAACTTTAGTTTCTGTACACTCTCCCCAAGAAACAAAAATTGTTGATTTTAAAATGTCTATAAAAAGCTTATTGTAACTCCGATTTGGTCGAGAAAGCATTCAATCAATAGGAAATTAAGTTGTCTTTTAAAAGCTTTTTAACTTTTATCCAACAAATGAAGCTTTTAAAAATTATGGCCAAAATTGTAACTATAGTTTCTGTACACTCTCCCCAAGAAACAAAAATTGTTGATTTTAAAATGTCTATAAAAAGCTTATTGTAACTCCGATTTGGTCGAGAAAGCTTTCAATCAATAGGAAATTAAGTTGTCTTTAAAATGCTTTTTAACTTTTATCCAACAAATGAAGCTTTTGAAAATTATGGCCAAAATTGTAACTTTAGTTTCTGTACACTCTCCCCAAGAAACAAAAATTGTTGATTTTAAAATGTCTATAAAAAGCTTATTGTAACTCCGATTTGGTCGAGAAAGCTTTCAATCAATAGGAAATTAAGTTGTCTTTTAAAAGCTTTTTAACTTTTATAAACAAATGAAGCTTTTGAAAATTATGGCCAAAATTGTAACATTAGTTTCTGTACACTCTCCCCAAGAAACAAAAATTGTTGATTTTAAAATGTCTATAAAAAGCTTATTGTAACTCCGATTTGGTCGAGAAAGCTTTTAATCAATAGGAAATTAAGTTGTCTTTTAAAAGCTTTTTAACTTTTATCCAACAAATGAAGCTTTTGAAAATTATGGCCAAAATTGTAACTTTAGTTTCTGTACACTCTCCCCAAGAAACAAAAATTGTTGATTTTAAAATGTCTATAAAAAGCTTATTGTAACTCCGATTTGGTCGAGAAAGCTTTCAATCAATAGGAAATTAAGTTGTCTTTAAAATGCTTTTTAACTTTTATCCAACAATTGAAGCTTTTGAAAATTAGGGAAAAAATTGTAACTTTAGTTTCTGTACACTCTCCCCAAGAAACAAAAATTGTTGATTTTAAAATGTCTATAAAAAGCTTATTGTAACTCCGATTTGGTCGAGAAAGCTTTCAATCAATAGGAAATTAAGTTGTCTTTAAAATGCTTTTTAACTTTTATCCAACAATTGAAGCTTTTGAAAATTAGGGCCAAAATTGTAACTTTAGTTTCTGTACACTCTCCCCAAGAAACAAAAATTGTTGATTTTAAAATGTCTGTAAAAAGCTTATTGTAACTCCGATTTTGACGAAAAAGCTTTCAATCAATAGGAAATTAAGTTGTCTTTTAAAATGCTTTTTAACTTTTATCCAACAATTGAAGCTTTTGAAAATTATGGCCAAAATTGTAACTTTAGTTTCTGTACACTCTCCCCAAGAAACAAAAATTGTTGATTTTAAAATGTCTATAAAAAGCTTATTGTAACTCCGATTTGGTCGAGAAAGCTTTCAATCAATAGGAAATTAAGTTGTCTTTAAAATGCTTTTTAACTTTTATCCAACAAATGAAGCTTTTGAAAGTTATGGCCAAAATTGTAACTTTAGTTTCTGTACACTCTCCCCAAGGAACAAAAATTGTTGATTTTAAAATGTCTATAAAAAGCTTATTGTAACTCCGATTTGGTCGAGAAAGCTTTCAATCAATAGGAAATTAAGTTGTCTTTTAAAAGCTTTTTTTAAATTTTATCCAACAAATGAAGCTTTTAAAAATTATGGCCAAAAATGTAACTTTAGTTTCTGTACACTCTCCCCAAGAAACAAAAATTTTTGATTTTAAAATGTCTATAAAAAGCTTATTGTAACTCCGATTTGGTCGAGAAAGCTTTCAGTCAATAGGAAATTAAGTTGTCTTTAAAATGCTTTTTAACTTTTATCCAACAAATGAAGCTTTTGAAAATTATGGCCAAAATTGTAACTTTAGTTTCTGTACAATCTCCCCAAGAATCAAAAATTTTTGATTTTAAAATGTCTATAAAAAGCTTATTGTAACTCCGATTTGGTCGAGAAAGCTTTCAATCAATAGGAAATTAAGTTGTCTTTTAAAAGCTTTTTAACTTTTATCCAACAAATGAAGCTTTTGAAAATTAGGGCCAAAATTGTAACTTTAGTTTCTGTACACTCTCCCCAAGAAACAAAAATTTTTGATTTTAAAATGTCTATAAAAAGCTTATTGTAACTCCGATTTGGTCGAGAAAGCTTTCAATCAATAGGAAATTAAGTTGTCTTTAAAATGATTTTTAACTTTTATCCAACAATTGAAGCTTTTGAAAATTAGGGCCAAACTTGTAACTTTAGTTTCTGTACACTCTCCCCAAGAAACAAAAATTGTTGATTTTAAAATGTCTATAAAAAGCTTATTGTAACTCCGATTTGGTCGAGAAAGCTTTCAATCAATAGGAAATTAAGTTGTCTTTAAAATGATTTTTAACTTTTATCCAACAATTGAAGCTTTTGAAAATTAGGGCCAAAATTGTAACTTTAGTTTCTGTACACTCTCCCCAAGAAACAAAAATTGTTGATTTTAAAATGTCTGTAAAAAGCTTATTGTAACTCCGATTTTGACGAAAAAGCTCACAATCAATAGGAAATTAAGTTGTCTTTTAAAATGCTTTTTAACTTTTATCCAACAATTGAAGCTTTTGAAAATTATGGCCAAAATTGTAACTTTAGTTTCTGTACACTCTCCCCAAGAAACAAAAATTGTTGATTTTAAAATGTCTATAAAAAGCTTATTGTAACTCCGATTTGGTCGAGAAAGCTTTCAATCAATAGGAAATTAAGTTGTCTTTAAAATGCTTTTTAACTTTTATCCAACAAATGAAGCTTTTGAAAGTTATGGCCAAAATTGTAACTTTAGTTTCTGTACACTCTCCCCAAGAAACAAAAATTGTTGATTTTAAAATGTCTATAAAAAGCTTATTGTAACTCCGATTTGGTCGAGAAAGCTTTCAATCAATAGGAAATTAAGTTGTCTTTTAAAAGCTTTTTTTAACTTTTATCCAACAAATGAAGCTTTTAAAAATTATGGCCAAAATTGTAACTTTAGTTTCTGTACACTCTCCCCAAGAAACAAACATTTTTGATTTTAAAATGTCTATAAAAAGCTTATTGTAACTCCGATTTGGTCGAGAAAGCTTTCAGTCAATAGGAAATTAAGTTGTCTTTAAAATGCTTTTTAACTTTTATCCAACAAATGAAGCTTTTGAAAATTATGGCCAAAATTGTAACTTTAGTTTCTGTACAATCTCCCCAAGAATCAAAAATTTTTGATTTTAAAATGTCTATAAAAAGCTTATTGTAACTCCGATTTGGTCGAGAGAGCTTTCAATCACTAGGAAATTAAGTTGTCTTTTAAAATTTTGTGTAACTTTTATCCAACAAATGAAGCTTTTGAAAATTATGGCCAAAATTGTAACTTTAGTTTCTGTACACTCTCCCCAAGAAACAAAAATTGTTGATTTTAAAATGTCTATAAAAAGCTTATTGTAACTCCGATTTGGTCGAGAAAGCTTTCAGTCAATAGGAAATTAAGTTGTCTTTAAAATGCTTTTTAACTTTTATCCAACAAATGAAGCTTTTGAAAATTATGGCCAAAATTGTAACTTTAGTTTCTGTACACTCTCCCCAAGAAACAAAAATTGTTGATTTTAAAATGTCTATAAAAAGCTTATTGTAACTCCGATTTGGTCGAGAAAGCTTTCAATCAATAGGAAATTAAGTTGTCTTTAAAATGCTTTTTAACTTTTATCCAACAAATGAAGCTTTTGAAAATTATGGCCAAAATTGTAACTTTAGTTTCTGTACACTCTCCCCAAGAAACAAAAATTGTTGATTTTAAAATGTCTATAAAAAGCTTATTGTAACTCCGATTTGGTCGAGAAAGCTTTCAATCAATAGGAAATTAAGTTGTCTTTTAAAAGCTTTTTAACTTTTATAAACAAATGAAGCTTTTGAAAATTATGGCCAAAATTGTAACATTAGTTTCTGTACACTCTCCCCAAGAAACAAAAATTGTTGATTTTAAAATGTCTATAAAAAGCTTATTGTAACTCCGATTTGGTCGAGAAAGCTTTCAATCAATAGGAAATTAAGTTGTCTTTTAAAAGCTTTTTAACTTTTATCCAACAAATGAAGCTTTTGAAAATTATGGCCAAAATTGTAACTTTAGTTTCTGTACACTCTCCCCAAGAAACAAAAATTGTTGATTTTAAAATGTCTATAAAAAGCTTATTGTAACTCCGATTTGGTCGAGAAAGCTTTCAATCAATAGGAAATTAAGTTGTCTTTAAAATGCTTTTTAACTTTTATCCAACAATTGAAGCTTTTGAAAATTAGGGCCAAAATTGTAACTTTAGTTTCTGTACACTCTCCCCAAGAAACAAAAATTGTTGATTTTAAAATGTCTATAAAAAGCTTATTGTAACTCCGATTTGGTCGAGAAAGCTTTCAATCAATAGGAAATTAAGTTGTCTTTAAAATGATTTTTAACTTTTATCCAACAATTGAAGCTTTTGAAAATTATGGCCAAAATTGTAACTTTAGTTTCTGTACACTCTCCCCAAGAAACAAAAATTGTTGATTTTAAAATGTCTGTAAAAAGCTTATTGTAACTCCGATTTTGACGAAAAAGCTTTCAATCAATAGGAAATTAAGTTGTCTTTTAAAATGCTTTTTAACTTTTATCCAACAATTGAAGCTTTTGAAAATTATGGCCAAAATTGTAACTTTAGTTTCTGTACACTCTCCCCAAGAAACAAAAATTGTTGATTTTAAAATGTCTATAAAAAGCTTATTGTAACTCCGATTTGGTCGAGAAAGCTTTCAATCAATAGGAAATTAAGTTGTCTTTAAAATGCTTTTTAACTTTTATCCAACAAATGAAGCTTTTGAAAATTATGGCCAAAATTGTAACTTTAGTTTCTGTACACTCTCCCCAAGAAACACAAAATTGTTGATTTTAAAATGTCTATAAAAAGCTTATTGTAACTCCGATTTGGTCGAGAAAGCTTTCAATCAATAGGAAATTAAGTTGTCTTTTAAAAGCTTTTTTTAACTTTTATCCAACAAATGAAGCTTTTAAAAATTATAACCAAAATTGTAACTTTAGTTTCTGTACACTCTCCCCAAGAAACAAAAAATTTTGATTTTAAAATGTCTATAAAAAGCTTATTGTAACTCCGATTTGGTCGAGAAAGCTTTCAGTCAATAGGAAATTAAGTTGTCTTTAAAATGCTTTTTAACTTTTATCCAACAAATGAAGCTTTTGAAAATTATGGCCAAAATTGTAACTTTAGTTTCTGTACGCTCTCCCCAAGAAACAAAAATTGTTGATTTTAAAATGTCTATAAAAAGCTTATTGTAACTCCGATTTGGTCGAGAAAGCTTTCAATCAATAGGAAATTAAGTTGTCTTTTAAAAGCTTTTTTTTAACTTTTATCCAACAAATGAAGCTTTTAAAAATTATGGCCAAAATTGTAACTTTAGTTTCTGTACACTCTCCCCAAGAAACAAAAATTTTTGATTTTAAAATGTCTATAAAAAGCTTATTGTAATTCCAATTTGGTCGAGAAAGCTTTCAATCAATAGGAAATTAAGTTGTCTTTTAAAAGCTTTTTAACTGTTATCCAACAAATGAAGCTTTTGAAAATTATGACCAAAATTGTAACTTTAGTTTCTGTACACTCTCCCCAAAAAACAAAAATTGTTGATTTTAAAATGTCTATAAAAAGATTATTGTAACTCCGATTTGGTCGAGAAGGCTTTCAATCAATAGGAAATTAAGTTGTCTTTAAAATGCTTTTTAACTTTAATCCAACAAATGAAGCTTTTGAAAATTATGGCCAAAATTGTAACTTTAGTTTCTGTACAATCTCCCCAAGAATCAAAAATTTTTGATTTTAAAATGTCTATAAAAAGCTTATTGTAACTCCGATTTGGTCGAGAGAGCTTTCAATCACTAGGAAATTAAGTTGTCTTTTAAAATTTTTTGTAACTTTTATCCAACAAATGAAGCTTTTGAAAATTATGGCCAAAATTGTAACTTTAGTTTCTGTACACTCTCCCCAAGAAACAAAAATTGTTGATTTTAAAATGTCTATAAAAAGCTTATTGTAACTCCGATTTGGTCGAGAAAGCTTTCAATCAATAGGAAATTAAGTTGTCTTTAAAATGCTTTTTAACTTTTATCCAACAAATGAAGCTTTTAAAAATTATGGCCAAAATTGTAACTTTAGTTTCTGTACACTCTCCCCAAGAAACAAAAATTTTTGATTTTAAAATGTCTATAAAAAGCTTATTGTAATTCCAATTTGGTCGAGAAAGCTTTCAATCAATAGGAAATTAAGTTGTCTTTTAAAAGCTTTTTAACTGTTATCCAACTAATGAAGCTTTTGAAAATTATGGCCAAAATTGTAACTTTAGTTTCTGTACACTCTCCCCAAGAAACAAAAATTGTTGATTTTAAAATGTCTATAAAAAGATTATTGTAACTCCGATTTGGTCGAGAAGGCTTTCAATCAATAGGAAATTAAGTTGTCTTTAAAATGCTTTTTAACTTTAATCCAACAAATGAAGCTTTTGAAAATTATGGCCAAAATTGTAACTTTAGTTTCTGTACACTCTCCCCAAGAAACAAAAATTTTTGATTTTAAAATGTCTATAAAAAGCTTATTGTAACTCCGATTTGGTCGAGAAAGCTTTCAATCAATAGGAAATTAAGTTTTCTTTAAAATGCTTTTTAACTTTTATCCAACAAATGAAGCTTTTGAAAATTATGGCCAAAATTGTAACTTTAGTTTCTGTACACTCTCCCCAAGAAACAAAAATTTTTGATTTTAAAATGTCTATAAAAAGCATATTGTAACTCCGATTTGGTCGAGAAAGCTTTCAATCAATAGGAAATTAAGTTGTCTTTAAAATGCTTTTTAACTTTTATCCAACAAATGAAGCTTTTGAAAATTATGGCCAAAATTGTAACTTTAGTTTCTGTACACTCTCCCCAAGAAACAAAAATTGTTGATTTTAAAATGTCTATAAAAGGCTTATTGTAACTCCGATTTGGTCGAGAAAGCTTTCAATCAATAGGAAATTAAGTTGTCTTTTAAAATGCTTTTTAACTTTTATTAAACAAATGAAGCTTTTGAAAATTATGGCCAAAATTGTAACTTTAGTTTCAGTACACTCTCCCCAAGAAACAAAAATTGTTGATTTTAAAATGTCTATAAAAAGCTTATTGTAACTCCGATTTGGTCGAGAAAGCTTTCAATCAATAGGAAATTAAGTTGTCTTTTAAAAGCTTTTTAACTTTTATCCAACTAATGAAGCTTTTGAAAATTCTGGCCAAAATTGTAACTTTAGTTTCTGTACACTCTCCCCAAGAAACAAAAATTGTTGATTTTAAAATGTCTATAAAAAGCTTATTGTAACTCCGATTTGGTCGAGAAAGCTTTTAGTCAATAGGAAATTAAGTTGTCTTTAAAATGCTTTTTAAGTTTTATCCAACAAATGAAGCTTTTGAAAATTATGGCCAAAATTGTAACTTTAGTTTCTGTACAATCTCCCCAAGAATCAAAAATTTTTGATTTTAAAATGTCTATAAAAAGCTTATTGTAACTCCGATTTGGTCGAGAGAGCTTTCAATCACTAGGAAATTAAGTTGTCTTTTAAATTTTTTTGTAACTTTTATCCAACAAATGAAGCTTTTGAAAATTATGGCCAAATTTGTAACTTTAGTTTCTGTACACTCTCCCCAAGAAACAAAAATTGTTGATATTAAAATGTCTATAAAAAGCTTATTGTAATTCCGCTTTGGTCGAGAAAGCTTTCAATCAGTAGGAAATTAAGTTGTCTTTTAAAAGCTTTTTAACTGTTATCCGACAAATGAAGCTTTTGAAAATTATGGCCAAAATTGTAACTTTAGTTTCTGTACACTCTCCCCAAGAAACAAAAATTGTTGATTTTAAAATGTCTATAAAAAGATTATTGTAACTCCGATTTGGTCGAGAAAGCTTTCAATCAATAGGAAATTAAGTTGTCTTTAAAATGCTTTTTAACTTTTATCCAACAAATGAAGCTTTTGAAAATTAGGGCCAAAATTGTAACTTTAGTTTCTGTACACTCTCCCCAAGAAACAAAAATTTTTGATTTTAAAATGTCTATAAAAAGCTTATTGTAACTCCGATTTGGTCGAGAAAGCTTTCAATCAATAGGAAATTAAGTTGTCTTTAAAATGCTTTTTAACTTTTATCCAACAAATGAAGCTTTTGAAAATTATGGCCAAAATTGTAACTTTAGTTTCTGTACACTCTCCCCAAGAAACAAAAATTGTTGATTTTAAAATGTCTATAAAAAGCTTATTGTAACTCCGATTTGGTCGAAAAAGTCTTCGTTCAATAGAAAATTAAGTTGTCTTTTAAAATGTTTTGTAACTTTTATCCAACAAATGAAGCTTTTTAAAATTATGGCCAAAATTGTAACTTTAGTTTCTGTACACTCTCCCCAAGAAACAAAAATTGTTGATTTTAAAATGTCTATAAAAAGCTTATTGTAACTCCGATTTGGTCGAGAAAGCTTTCAATCAATAGGAAATTAAATTGTCTTTAAAATGCTTTTTAACTTTTATCCAACAAATGAAGCTTTTGAAAATTATGGCCAAAATTGTAACTTTAGTTTCTGTACACTCTCCCCAAGAAACAAAAATTGTTGATTTTAAAATGTCTATAAAAAGCTTATTGTAACTCCGATTTGGTCGAAAAAGCTTTCGTTCAATAGAAAATTAAATTGTCTTAAAAATGCTTTTTAACTTTTATCCAACAAATGAAGCTTTTGAAAATTATGGCCAAAATTGTAACTTTAGTTTCTGTACACTCTCCCCAAGAAACAAAAATTGTTGATTTTAAAATGTCTATAAAAAGATTATTGTAACTCCGATTTGGTCCAGAAACATTTGTAGTCAATTTATCCTGGCCTACCTATTAAATTTCTTTAAATAATTTGTTTTTTGCAGTGTAGACTTTTCTGCCTGTTTAACTTTGATACTTTCGCCTTAAAACAGGATAATTAAAATTTGAGTAATTCTCAAAGACTTGAGATAATATTTTGTTGTTATTTTTATACTTTGTTGTATTATTACACATTGTTACATGGTTCGTATCTTACGACGCTTCCGTGCCGTAATTAACAAGATTTTAATATCTCTCAAATGACATATAAAACTAATGCATATTTTTACAACATTTACACCAACACACACACAGGCATATATAAATACGTTCGTATAAATGTATGCAGATTTCAGTCAGCCATTTTGCAATTTCTGCAAATTATGTGAACCTGTGTAATATATACAGTACATATGTATGTATGTATGCATGTACGGATAATGTAGATGAATTCTGACTTGGCTGTGTGCGTCTGTTGTGTGTAGTTGGAGAAAAAGAACGGGAAGTTGGCACATCATGTCTTATCTCTCTGACAATGCAAAGCATCTTGTTAACATATTTCAAACATTACCAATGCAAACTGCCACAAGTGACAGAAAGCAAGCAGCCCTAATAAGAGCGTACAAATTAATTAGCTAAGCTGGAGCCAGCTGTTACAAAATGAGGGTTAAATCACAAAAACATATGCTCCGGATTATAGTGAGCAAAACTTCTTTGTAGGATAAGCTCAAAACTTATAAATGCGTCCTTTTTAGAAGCTGAAAAAAGCATTTTTTAATAAGCTATACAAAACTTTTTTGCTTCATATACTTACGAGTACATCAGGTTGCGAATTTAAAAGTGTAGTGACATTCGGGACAATTAAATGATTTCAAACGGGAAATGTTGACTATTTCGACAACAACAAAAATCGACATGAACTGTAGTGGTGAAAAAGTTTTACTCGGTTTTTGGCAGAATACGCACAAACTATCTGCCAGGATAATCTGAGCGACCAAAAAATAAATAAATATTTGGAGCAACAATTTAAAAGCTGTTTTATGTCAACGTGTTACTTTTGAAGATTAGCAAAATGCTTGCTGAAAGGGCGCCTGTAGCACAGAAAAAATTTCAATTTCTTTTATTTTGCGTTACTAAGAATCACACCTGGAACGTTCCGCGTCGAAGACCAATGTTTTAACCTACATGCAGTGCCGTTAAACTGCCGTCAGACCTAGGCTTAATATTTAATATATCAAATTATATTAGGCCATGTTTCTGTAAACTGTTGCACTGGGCAGCGTCTTGAGTTTAAAATTTGAAATACAGCTTTTTTAGTCAAGAGCGTTGATCTGTTTCAATCCAAGCGTGTACTCATACTCTAAGAGATATCGACGTAAACAATTGCCGAATTAATAGCGATAATTCTAATGACAAACTAAATCGTAATTTACATTAAACAAACCGTGCCTTGTAACCAACCCTTTTCGTATCGTAAATGGTATGGACCTCCAGCTAGCTCATTGCATTGGGCGTGGGGCATACAACCCGCCATACCATTTCGAGGGGGACAAAACTAAATTTATATTTCTCTTCTCAAAACAAAGAATCAAAATTTACAACTAAACAAAAAAAAAAAATCCCGAAAATCCCAAAAAAAAATATACTAAATAAATAAACAAACAAAATGCCGTGAATTTAAGAGAGAGAAAGGGGTTGTCGGTCCCCCCTAATGTGACCCACCCTACCTGTGCTATTATACAATATAAATATCATATAATAACACCCACTTAAAAGAATTATTATTTTGTGAGTTACCCATTTTTACTCACGTCCATTTCAAATTTGATTCCACCTGAAATCTCCTCCCATTCACAATAACGTTAGCAGTTCATTATGAATGTTCTTACAACAAAAAGAAAATTTGATGAAGTTGGCAATTTTTGCTCGACTTTCATTAGACTATTTAAGCAACAACAATTTCATCATAACGTTATGTTTGAAAAAAAAAATAACCGAAACGAAAACGTGAGTTGAATTTAATTAGCCTAATAAGTGTTTAATTCAAGGAAAATTACAAAATAAACTACAAAAATAATAACATTATACTTAACAAATTAACCTAGGTAAGTCTATAAAATATTTAAATTAAATTAAATGAATATGATTCCCTATAAATTAATTGATATTAAACTGTGCCATTGTTCAACTACATTAATACAAAAAAAAATTAACAAAATCGCACATACAAATGCACAATGATAACAAAAAAAAATAAAGAAAAAAAATCAAACAAAACAGCATCGGCGAAATAATCCCAAAGGGTTTCTGTGATATCAATTCGTTTTAGACTTAAAAGTTCTCACACCTCCCTAAATGAGCTCATTCGCGGAATATGGACAAACAACACACAAAAAAAAACTTTGCATATTGGGCACATTAACCCCAGGGACAATTCTGAGCCTTACTCTCAAAACAAAAAAATGTAAATTTTACTTAAATAAAAAAAAAGAAAAGGTAAATAAATATATATCATATCTAAATTAATAATAATTTCCGCTTCCAGGATCCATTTAAAAAAAAGCCGCTTATTACTTTAAACGTAACAACAAAAAAAATTGGCAACTACGCCACTGCTTCAGACTTCAAAGTTAAAAAAAATTACAAATTGCCGCATATATTCGCTAGGACATTGCCAGATGCAAACCAGTTAGATCGTCAGGCAGCTCAAATGTTGCTCCAATAACACAACTCTCTCTTTGGTCTAAAGGGTTTAAGCCACCATGGATGCCGATTCGTGATTCTTATTTTCGGGTCGCACGAATTTAAATTTTACCACATTTGAATTTAAGCTTTCCTACCTTATTTGTAGTTTATGGGTGGAGTGTGGGGTATAAATTCACTTGCAGACTCTCTGGCTGGGTATCTCAACACTTAATTTTTTTGCATCCAACAAGTATCTTCGCTCTTAAATCGCGGTGGCCACTTCGGGTAAGGTGGTATGGTGCTTCCTGGTCGGTTGACGTTTCGGCTGCACTGCCTCCTGCCTCGATCAAAGGTGGCCACAGATATATACTGCAATATGTTTAATTTTTTTTTATGTTTCGTACGCTTTATTTCGTATTCAAATTTTTTTTTTTTTTACTTACGTCACTGAAGTCAATTGTGTTGCAAAATAGAATGTTTAGTAACGAACTGATTTTAATGAATTTTTACACCACTGGAACACTGAATTTCAAAAAAAAAACTCTTTATAATGTCTATTACGAATATCGCAAATTTTAATATAAATTTTTAATATTATCAATTGTAATCACCTTTTTAATAAAAAAGAAATTTAATGTAAAAAAAAATTATGTTGAAACACCAAACAAAATGAAAGGCACAAGGAAAATTTTTGTATCCGGCGTTTAGGCTATCTGTGTATATTAAAAAAAAGAAATATTACTTATTAATAATTTAATTTTTTTTAAAAAAAATTAATGAAAATTTCCAAGTTACTTTTTTTTTATTTTTTTAATAGTTTCAAAATTTAATAATTTTTGACAAACAAAAATAGCTCTATCACGCCGACCGATTCGCACAAAAATTTCCTGTGATTAAATGACTTTGTACAAAATGAAATCGTACAAGGCTCATCGGTTTTCATTCCTTTTTTGGCGATTTTCTCGTACGATACTTCTGCAAAAGATTTTATAGGTACTTTTGAGCGAATCAGAAAGCCTATTTTTTTTTAAATGTCCCGCCAGGAATCTTTACGTCCGTCTCATCTGTCCATTTTCCCGTTTTTCAGTAAATTTTCAGTTTTAATATAAAAAAAAATGGTTTTCTGACTTTGACAGACATAACTGATGTCGGTATCCAATATATCGGTCATATTTATGAAATCTATGCATCTATTAGACAGATGCAATACCAGGCGCTCATACGCTTCAGCAAGAAACCGACTTGCATTTTTGCAATGCACGAAATATTAAAGACTCAATGGGAATTTGGGCCTGGCAATACCCTTCATTTTTTTAACTAGAGTTACTATGAGTCCTGTTATATTCCGCTCACTACTACGGCGAATTGAGATACTTTAGCCAGAGATACTAGTGTTGCCATACTGTAGTACCTATCTAGCTTAAAGTATTTGGTATATAAATTGTTTTTTTTATTTTTTTTTTTTTTGATTTGTACCAACCGCAACAAAACTCTGGACATATGAATGAAAGTTTAATATATTAAAACGAAATGAAAGAGGTACAGTGGAAACGGATGTACAAATCGAAAATGCATGACAGCGCCCAACGTAGGAAAACGCCCACACCCTGAACAGTCTCATTATTAGCCGGGCATCTGACTCACTGTTTGATGTCTTTAGCATGAAAAACTCCTAGCGACTTTCCTTGCAAATTTTCTAGCTCATACATATTTTTACCAATAGGCTTAACCACTCGACACTTAACAAATTTTCTACAGAATTTAGCGTTAATATTATTTTTAAAATCACTAAGTACAAAATTGCGTTTAAACACTTCTTGTCCTGGAAGAAAAGTTATTATTCGACTACGTTTATTATATTGCCGTGCACTTTTTTCGTAAGCCGTGTGCATATTTTTCTGTATGGCCTCTCTCACTAATGGAAGTTTATCTACACGACTCATCATCTTAATGTCAGCATCTTCTAACGCACCTAGCTTTCTGGCTAACTTATAATCCGCACCAGAAGTAAACATCGTTTGACCGAAAAGACTAAAATAAGGAGTAATACCGGTTGCAGCATGAACCGAACTTCTTATGGCACACTCAATTTCAGAAATATTAGCATCCCAATCTCTATGGTCAGTATCTAAATATGCACGAATAGCAGCTAACACTGTCTGATTGACCCTCTCAGAGGCGTTAGCTTGTGGAGCGTATGCCGCATTTCTAATATGTGTGATTTTGTATGCTTCTATCATTTTCTTAAACTCTTTAGACAAAAACTGCTGGCCGTTGTCGGAATGAAGTAACTCCGGCGTTCCAAACTTGTGGAAAATTTCGTGAACCAGAAATTCTACTACCTTTCGCGCAGTCGCCTCTCGCATGGCCTTCAAGAACACAAATTTCGAAAAGTGGTCCAATACAATAAAGATGTACGCGTTTCCTCCTTTTGAACGCGGATATTTCCCTAGAAAATCTACGTATATCTTTTGGAATGGTCGAACTGTGACCACTTCGGCACCCATCGTCGGTCGCATCTCGAAATTCGTTGGTTTGGTCTCCTTGCATACCTCACAATTACGCACCAAGTTTCGCACTTGCATTGTCATTCGAGGCCAGAAATAAAATTGACGAAGCCTATACAATGTTTTGGCCACTCCGCCATGCGACGCAATCTTTTCTTCATGGGCTTTTTGTATCATTGTTGACGTCAATGCTTCCGGAATCCATAACTTCCAACTAAATTCACCAAGTTCGTCTTGTGACAAATGAGTTCGCTTATAGACTTTGCCGTCATCAATTTTGAGATCTGGTAACTGTTCTGCGCTAGCCTCGATTGTTTGAATGAGGTCCAGATACTCCGCAGAATCAAATTCCGTTGTTTCGAAATCTAGCAAACTGGCTTCACTGCAACACAAACTCTCAACATTCCGAGAAAGAGTGTCGGCAACAACATTCTCCGACCCTTTTCGATGTTCAATGTTGAAGTCGAAAGCTTGAAGTGGCAGTGACCATCTCGCTAAACGACCGCTCAAATCACGCAAACTCATCAGCCATTTTAGACTCGCATGGTCAGTTATTACCGTGAAAGGCATCAACTCTACATAAGGCCTAAATCGTTTAATTGCAAGGATAGCAGCCAGACACTCCTTCTCAGTCACGCTGTAATTTTGTTGTGCGCAATTCAACTTCTGCGAATAAAACTCAATCGGCCTATCATTTTTTCCGTCGTCAACTTGGAATAACACGGCGCCAACACCAAATTGGGAAGCGTCGCACTGAATAAAGAATCTGCGCTTGAAATCGGGATGTGTTAGAACCGGCGCCGTAGTCAGAGCTTGTTTCAGGACGTTGAAAGAATCAATAGCAGCTTGGGACATCGAAAACTTTTTACCTTTTTTCAAAGCGTCACTCAACGGGGCAGACAGAGAAGCGAAATTGCAGATGAAACGTCTATACCAACCCGCGGTGCCAAGAAAACTTCGAACCTCTTTAGTAGAACGTGGGATCTTTATTTTGGAAATCGCGGTTACCTTATTCGGATCAGTTTTAAGAACGCCGCCGCCAATGATGAATCCTAAATACTTCAACTCAGTAAAACAGAAATGAGATTTCTTTAACCCAATGGTCAAATTCGCATTTTTAAGGCACTCAGCTACTTCGCGTAAGATTTTTAAGTGAGTGTCAAAGTCATGGGAAATTACTAACAGATCGTCTAGATACACAAACACATTATTTTTCAAGCGCTGGGGCACCACCTTGTCCATCAAGCGGCAGAGGCGTTGTGCCGCATTGCACAAACCAAAGGGCATAACCGCAAACTGGTACAAGGGCCTTCCAGGAATCGTGAATGCGGTGTACTCCTTGCTGTTTTGGTCCAGCTCGATCTGCCAGAATGCAAACTTTAAATCGACACTACTAATAAACACGGTCTCATCAATTCGACTTAGGATCCCTTCGATATTCTGAATTGGATAGGCGTCCTTCACGGTGCGCTCGTTCACCTTTCGTGCGTCCAAACACAGTCTGTTTTTACCCGGTTTCCTTACTAGCGTCGTTCGGCTACTCCAAGGACTGTTGCTCTCTTCTATAACACCAAGGCGCAGCATTTCGTCGATCTCCGCATAGAGTAGTTTCTGGACTGCAGGGGATACCGGGTAATAACGATCTTTCACTGGTTCGACACCTTCCTTCAATTGAATGACGTGTTTTTCAACTGTTGTCTTCCCAAGACCATGCTCTTCGTACGTTAAGAATTGTTTCTTCACCTCTTCCAATTGCGCTCTCTCTTCACGCGACAAGTTATGCTGACCAGGTACCTGTTGTATTTCGACGACATCAATTTCATCAACGCTAAAAACATCCGGAGCTATTGCAAACAAACGCCAGAAATCAACCCCAAGGTACACTTCTTGTTCCAAAGAAGGACACAAATAAAACGTTACATCATGTACTTTGTCTTGATATTGAACTGGAACTACGACTTTACCTTGAACCAAGTGCTCTCGTCCACCTGCAGTACGAACACTCGATAAATATTTCAATGGATTTATGTTAAATTTGGTCAACAATTCGCGGCAGCCTTTTCCCAAAATACTAGCGGAAGCTCCACTATCAAGTAAGCCGCGGAAAGGTTTATCGAACATAAAAATATTTGCATACGGTCGAGGATCGGATTTGGAAAATGAAATAACTGACAACGCAACTAACCTACGATTTTCTTTCCGCTGTTGGTATCTTTGTCGAGCCTTCTGAATCTTCCGGCTGACCAAGCGTGCGCCTTCATATTGACCTTCTTCAAAAATTTGACTTCGCTTCGCATAATAATTTCGAATCCTGTCGCTTAAAGGAACTATCTTAAATAACTTGTCCTCATTAATCTTATTATCTACAACTGAATTACGCTTAAGAATACAAATATTTGAATTATTTGAATCAGCCTCTAAATCTAACTCTGTCGAGGTGGCTGCTTCTCGAGTGGAACGGGGTTCGAGGTGGAACGTGATACTCCCGCTTTCATCACATTCCTCTTCAAGTTTCCCTCTTGACAAATGGGACATTTCGGAGTGATTACATTATCGCGTCCACATCGGTAGCAGAAAATATTTCGTAATTTAGAAGGGCAATCCATATAAACGTGGCCCTGCTGCTTGCAATTCCAACAAGTGAGTCTTGCACGAGCCTGTTCAATTTCTTCGACTAGTAACTGCTGATCTTCAGGACCCTCTTCCCAGTATTCGTTTTCTTCTTCGATATCAAGAGCGCTCACTTGTGGCGCACGCATCTGTCTCGGTGGGTTACGACTAAAATTGTGAACTTGCGAATCTGGAACTTGAAACCTACACGACTTAGACACTGGGCGATTTAATGACAGTTCTGCTTCACGACACTGGAATTGCAAATGCTGCATACTTTCAGTGTATGCTGCCCAAACTCGACCGCACAAGGACTCTGTAAGATTTCGTTTAACTATCGAGATCATCTCATCTTCAGAGATCCCTATCAACAAACGAGAGCGAAGTTTGGACATTGCATGTAAATACGCATCAACTGGTTCGCCAACTTGTTGTTTCCTCTCCCAAAGCTCCTTCATCGCTTCGAAATTGCTGGTATGTGCAGGGAATTGTAGAAGCAAAGCTGCCTTCAAAGTATACCACGTTAGTCCTGGGTTTTGGCGAATATAAATCCAATACCAATCTCTCGCTGGACCACTAACTAGCTGATGGAATTCTCTTAACACCTCAGACCAAGGGATTCCATACTGCGACTTTAAAAACTCAATTCGGAAAACAAAATCATCTACCGTAATATTATCGCGATTACCATCAAAGTTAATACCCCATTTGAAAACTGGAGCTGGATTGTATTGACGACCTCTACAATAATTGGGCTGCGCATGAGCAGTGAAATCCTCTCTTCGTTCAGGCTGTTCGTCATGAGCTACATACGGCGCAGTGGGCTGCCTAACATAAGTTCCGCCTCTCCACTGAGAACTGAACTGACCTACACTCACACCACCGTTTCTTGGGACATACTCCTCAACTCTCCTACCTAAATACACAGGAACTGGGAAATCGCGAGAATAACTCTGATTAACATCATCTCTTGCCGGAGTCTGAACAGAATTGGGTAAGTTTGGCCTTTCTAGTATGGGTTCTAACTCTTGAATAGTGCGTTCGTTAATTTCATTTGTCATTTGACGTACCCAACTATTAACTGATACCGCATCTCTTACAGCGACGTTTTCTGGGTGCTTATTTTGGACATTTGCACCATTACTGATTTGCTGTGGCGATATTGAAGGCTTCTGCCTGCGAGTCTCATTCATATGCGCTTTAATATTGGCTAAACCCTCATTCAACGTATTTTTCAAGCTACGAGCAAGTTTATTAAACATCGACGAATTTATTTCATGTGCGTCAACCTGTTCAATTGGATCATCAATGTCATTTGCCAACACTACAGGCGCAGGAAAATTTACAATAGATGGAATTGACGGATTTTGCGGATTCGGCGGGGCTTTAATTTTATTTTTGTTTTTTGGTATCGTACCAGAAGAAACACCTAACTCACGCCTGGAACGTGTTATCGGACCCTGTCTTTCACCAATTATGGTTTGAGACATGTCTATATAATCAAATTGCTGACCTCGATTCGCTGGAATATTTTGCATACTAACATTCGGACTTACATCTGCTGATGCGTCAGAATTATTCAAATTATTATTCTCCGCCATGGTGATTACAATTATATTGAGGTTGGTATATATTTACTTATTAAAGACAAATTTTAACAATAACTATAAAAAAAAATTTCCTTGAATTTTAGGTTTTCTCAAATGGCTTAAACTGGGAGGAAATTTCGGACTGGATCTCATTGAAATGGATTTTCAGTGAATCAAAATGATACTGGTAAAATACAAAACAATAATCTGTTAATACTCACATTTGTAACATATACTAATCTCTTTTAGATTCCTGCATTATGTTTAAACTACCCCCTTTAATAAACTACAAATACAAATAAAACTTCGGTGCAACAATCTGACAGATAAATTTTAGTCAATGGACACCGAAATGAAATGCATGTAACTCACAGAGCAACAAATGGTCACATTATTTTGATTTATGCCACGGCCTCTGATTATAACATGCACTTTTGTAAAAAACTGTAGTTTAACTTTAATTTATATTCAAAAAAAAAAAATTACTATATTTGATCATTATAAACCATGAATTTAATAAAACTTTACTTTAAAAAAAAAATCAAACACTTCGAGGTTTTTTGCTTATTTGTATAATCTCAAAAAAAAATTACATTGATGCAACATGTTGAAAATAAAATTCTCACTTATGGTCACCAAAGTTATGCGCATGCAACTCGCAGAGCAACAAATGATCGACATACATTTGTATACGTCACGGCCTCTGAAGTACGAGTATTATTGCTAATAAGTATTTTCGTAGATTTCTGTTAAAACAAAAAAATGTATTTAATAAAATTTAAATTATTTAACAAAACAAAAACTTACTTTAATTAAAAAAAATTTACAAAAACGAATCTAAAACTTTGAGGTTATTTTAATTATGAGTGTTTATTAATTGTTCTCATAAATATAACAACAGATATTTCATATTTAAGGAAAATCGAATTACTAAAACCATTTTTATTGAGAGCACTAAAACCTTTCTTATTGAGAGCACAAAACAAAATACAAGAATGATTCTTTTGTAAAACAAAATTTGAAAATATTTTAATCATAAAAATTTAGTAATCAAAAACTAAAAAAAAATTTTTATGTACTTCAATTAATACACAATTTATACAATCTTTTCATAAGAGCACAATGTTTCTTTTATTGACTTTAAAAAAAAATGCACTGCACACTGGCAATAAAACTGATTTTCACTGGAACAACAATCTCGACAATTTCAACAGCATTTATTTGAAAGTCGCCTTCGGACGCGCCCAATCATCGGTTCTTTATTATCCTTGCTCAGGACGTCATACGTACGAATTGTGTTCGCTGATGCTCGCAGGTTTGAAGCTTGGAGCTACCAACAATTTGGCCTTTGCAGGTGTTTACTTGGAGGTTCGTTGACGATGCCTCTTGGTGGCACATGTACTTGATGTTGTGTATATAAAAAAAAAACATACGCCTTCTTTAATTCGCGCAGCATCCTTGGTGAAGAGTGCATCAATAGAAACGCCATCAAACGGAGGCGTTATTTATTGCGGGACGAGAACAAATCCACATACTAGCGCTTACAGCCGACCATTAGCAGAGTCTCGGTGTGTCTCGGTAACCATTTTCCAAATGAGCAGCACGGGACAGACGACAATTTAGTACACTTTGCGCTCGGACTGTCGCAGGCCGTAGGTGATGTCCGTGCAGATGTATTTCACATCGGAAAAGCCACGCAACTTAATAGATAATTTGATGTTTGTTGTGCTTCACAGCGATAGCGGGAGGGCATTTGCACGCGGTGTCGTGCTTTCTCTATGGCCCACTCGAACCCATTCTCTAGCTGTTCCGTTTTTTTTTTTTTTTTTAAATTGTTGTTGCGTTGGCGAACAATTTTGCCAACTTGTACTTATGCCATCAGATTGGTACTAAAAAAAAACAAAATGGCTGCGGATCGCTTTCATACTCCAGCGAAATGACTCTTGTGGCGGCGGTGCACATTGCATAAAATGCCGGTTGCCAAAATAAATGAATAAATGTGTCTGTCGTGGCAACTGTGCGCATAGGATTTTGTAGCGCAGTTAATTTATTTAAAATCGGCACGTTTTCTTCTCTTTTTTTTTTTTTTTAGTTGTTTAATTTGTCTTTAAAAAGTTGATGTTTTCGTGAGTCCTCTTTCTTCTAATTGTGAAAATCAAAGTCATTGCTCAGATGTAGATGCCAGACTAACAAAATTTAATATTTTATTTTTTTTTTCAGTGTTGTAAATGGTAAAAAAAAAATTTTTTTTTTTAGCTACCTTTACTTAAAAATCTTTATCGTATTCTCTACAAATTGTTTTTGTGCTCTATAAAATACGACTTTCTTCAACTAAACATTTAATCAATAATGAATACATCAATATTAAACAACCTCAAAACAAATTTATCAAATTAAGAAACAAAAAAAAATGTAATCTTAACATGCTACAATTGGATGCTTTCTGGTATGCATATCTTTATACAATTAGACTGAAATTATGTTATCATCTAAGCTACAAAGAAGTGCACAACCGAAAACTCCAATTAAGCATAAACAACAATAATTTAAAATAATATTTTGATTTAATTTTCCATCTTTAATTTTAAAAAGATATTGGGCGCCATATTTGTAACCAACCCTTTTCGTATCGTAAATGGTATGGACCTCCAGCTAGCTCATTGCATTGGGCGTGGGGCATACAACCCGCCATACCATTTCGAGGGGGACAAAACTAAATTTATATTTCTCTTCTCAAAACAAAGAATCAAAATTTACAACTAAACAAAAAAAAAAAATCCCGAAAATCCCAAAAAAAAATATACTAAATAAATAAACAAACAAAATGCCGTGAATTTAAGAGAGAGAAAGGGGTTGTCGGTCCCCCCTAATGTGACCCACCCTACCTGTGCTATTATACAATATAAATATCATATAATAACACCCACTTAAAAGAATTATTATTTTGTGAGTTACCCATTTTTACTCACGTCCATTTCAAATTTGATTCCACCTGAAATCTCCTCCCATTCACAATAACGTTAGCAGTTCATTATGAATGTTCTTACAACAAAAAGAAAATTTGATGAAGTTGGCAATTTTTGCTCGACTTTCATTAGACTATTTAAGCAACAACAATTTCATCATAACGTTATGTTTGAAAAAAAAAATAACCGAAACGAAAACGTGAGTTGAATTTAATTAGCCTAATAAGTGTTTAATTCAAGGAAAATTACAAAATAAACTACAAAAATAATAACATTATACTTAACAAATTAACCTAGGTAAGTCTATAAAATATTTAAATTAAATTAAATGAATATGATTCCCTATAAATTAATTGATATTAAACTGTGCCATTGTTCAACTACATTAATACAAAAAAAAATTAACAAAATCGCACATACAAATGCACAATGATAACAAAAAAAAATAAAGAAAAAAAATCAAACAAAACAGCATCGGCGAAATAATCCCAAAGGGTTTCTGTGATATCAATTCGTTTTAGACTTAAAAGTTCTCACACCTCCCTAAATGAGCTCATTCGCGGAATATGGACAAACAACACACAAAAAAAAACTTTGCATATTGGGCACATTAACCCCAGGGACAATTCTGAGCCTTACTCTCAAAACAAAAAAATGTAAATTTTACTTAAATAAAAAAAAAGAAAAGGTAAATAAATATATATCATATCTAAATTAATAATAATTTCCGCTTCCAGGATCCATTTAAAAAAAAGCCGCTTATTACTTTAAACGTAACAACAAAAAAAATTGGCAACTACGCCACTGCTTCAGACTTCAAAGTTAAAAAAAATTACAAATTGCCGCATATATTCGCTAGGACATTGCCAGATGCAAACCAGTTAGATCGTCAGGCAGCTCAAATGTTGCTCCAATAACACAACTCTCTCTTTGGTCTAAAGCGTTTAAGCCACCATGGATGCCGATTCGTGATTCTTATTTTCGGGTCGCACGAATTTAAATTTTACCACATTTGAATTTAAGCTTTCCTACCTTATTTGTAGTTTATGGGTGGAGTGTGGGGTATAAATTCACTTGCAGACTCTCTGGCTGGGTATCTCAACACTTAATTTTTTTGCATCCAACAAGTATCTTCGCTCTTAAATCGCGGTGGCCACTTCGGGTAAGGTGGTATGGTGCTTCCTGGTCGGTTGACGTTTCGGCTGCACTGCCTCCTGCCTCGATCAAAGGTGGCCACAGATATATACTGCAATATGTTTAATTTTTTTTTATGTTTCGTACGCTTTATTTCGTATTCAAATTTTTTTTTTTTTTACTTACGTCACTGAAGTCAATTGTGTTGCAAAATAGAATGTTTAGTAACGAACTGATTTTAATGAATTTTTACACCACTGGAACACTGAATTTCAAAAAAAAAACTCTTTATAATGTCTATTACGAATATCGCAAATTTTAATATAAATTTTTAATATTATCAATTGTAATCACCTTTTTAATAAAAAAGAAATTTAATGTAAAAAAAAATTATGTTGAAACACCAAACAAAATGAAAGGCACAAGGAAAATTTTTGTATCCGGCGTTTAGGCTATCTGTGTATATTAAAAAAAAGAAATATTACTTATTAATAATTTAATTTTTTTTAAAAAAAATTAATGAAAATTTCCAAGTTACTTTTTTTTTATTTTTTTAATAGTTTCAAAATTTAATAATTTTTGACAAACAAAAATAGCTCTATCACGCCGACCGATTCGCACAAAAATTTCCTGTGATTAAATGACTTTGTACAAAATGAAATCGTACAAGGCTCATCGGTTTTCATTCCTTTTTTGGCGATTTTCTCGTACGATACTTCTGCAAAAGATTTTATAGGTACTTTTGAGCGAATCAGAAAGCCTATTTTTTTTTAAATGTCCCGCCAGGAATCTTTACGTCCGTCTCATCTGTCCATTTTCCCGTTTTTCAGTAAATTTTCAGTTTTAATATAAAAAAAAATGGTTTTCTGACTTTGACAGACATAACTGATGTCGGTATCCAATATATCGGTCATATTTATGAAATCTATGCATCTATTAGACAGATGCAATACCAGGCGCTCATACGCTTCAGCAAGAAACCGACTTGCATTTTTGCAATGCACGAAATATTAAAGACTCAATGGGAATTTGGGCCTGGCAATACCCTTCATTTTTTTAACTAGAGTTACTATGAGTCCTGTTATATTCCGCTCACTACTACGGCGAATTGAGATACTTTAGCCAGAGATACTAGTGTTGCCATACTGTAGTACCTATCTAGCTTAAAGTATTTGGTATATAAATTGTTTTTTTTATTTTTTTTTTTTTTGATTTGTACCAACCGCAACAGCCTAAAACTTTTAAGCACCGCATAGTTTCAAATCTTTCCGTATCATTTACTCGATATCGCTTTAAAAGCGTTTACCGAAATTTTATTCGCTCGCTGTTCAATTAATTATGGTATCTTACTTTGGAAACAGCGAATGTCGCGTCGAATGGAAACTTTCGAAAAATTTTAGCAAACTTAAACATTCGCCTGAACTGCAAAGTATCATCAGAATTAAGCCCGTTAATTACAATAATGATACTTTAAATACTTTTCATCTTCGTTAGTTAAATGTAATTACAACCATCACTCTGTTCGTAAGAGCCCTTTTGCCTTCTCAGCGAAGAAGCGAAAGAATGAAAGTTTGCCACACTCACTTTTGATTTATTTGTACTATGAGAGGGCACGCACAAAAAATAATAATAGGGGCACGAGAGCTTTTAGCCGCACAACTAAGTTGGCTCTTAACTTATTCGAAATGGTGCGATTAGTTCGACGGATAACTTTGGCAGCAACTTCCTGAGAGTAGAAAATTTTAGTCGTCGTCATCATCATCAACATCATAATCATCGTCATCATCATAATCGTCATTATAAACATTTTGGCTTTTTGCCGCCTGCCACGCATGCACACCGAGTAGTTAAAGGTAAACAAAAAAGGTAACAACTTTCTAGGGCGGACCACTCATTTATGATATAAGTTTTAAATTAAAATGAAACATGTCACTAAAAAGTTTGTGATGTATTTATTGATATTTTTGCTCTTAGTAATCACAATAATATGATAAAGATTGGCAAAGAGATTTCAAATAAAAAAAAACTGAGTATGTAGTTTTTTTTTGTTTACCATTTTACATATAATATATTTTTTTCATCAAAATCGGTGACCATGAGCATTTAAGGGTTAAACTCAATTAAAAGCGATAATTATATTCAGAAAATAAGGTTCACCCTAATAGTAACCCACTTATGTACCTTCCTTCGTAAACTGAAAGTTTAGACCAAACTTCAAGTAAGCACTCGAATTATGGCTTTTTAAGGTTGGTCCCGTCTCGTCCGGTTCCGACCATGTCTGTCGTTTTATTTGGCAGAATAAAATTTTAGTTTGGCGTGCATTGATCGCACACAAGGACGTTCATGTTTGTATGAAGCTTTAAAAATTGGTAATAGTTATTCGCCATAAACTTTGCCTGCTCTATATTAAAGAGAGTGTGCACGCTCGTTAGTAGAAGGAAATAGACATACAAACAATTTATTGTTTTTATTCATACATATAGTTACAATTTAAATCTTTTAAAAATTTAAGGTCTTGTAGACGAATAAAATGTTAACATCCATTGAAATGGGCATGGGTCAGCATTTATTATCTTGTGGATTTAATTATTGTACAAAATAGTGTTCATATAGTTTATAAACAAAAAAAATATATTTTATTTCAATCAAATGAAGTTTTTATTTAGGGAAAATAATATGTTATTGTATATAAGTAAATATGTAAATCATATTTATTTTTTTTTGAATATACTTGAGTCATATAAACACATTTCAAACACATTTATTTGCTTAGCTAAAATCGTGCGTTTTGGAAGAAAATATGATGTCAGGTTCCCGGAACGCGATCAATAATTAAGTCCAGAGACTATACTATGGACTATGGATGCGACTGATACTTGCTCCGGATAGTACTAAGACGATGGTGCCATATACTGACAAGCTATGGGACAAATGACAGTAGTCTTTTTAAAGGAGGTTTTTTCTATATTGAACGTAGTGTGTTGGATGGTTGTGAGGTGATGGCGTAGAAGACGAACAGTCGTCTGAAGTGACAGTCATGCTGCATTGAAGGCCCTATTATACCTTGTTAGCTCCTCTAAATTAGTGAGTGAGTGTAAAGCAAATCTTAGCAGCATTGCTAAGCACTATAAACTAGCAATAATATGGGTTCCATGGAACTTTACGACCAAATGGCCAATGAAATAAATTCCCATCTACATTAATCTTTTTCTATGTCTCTATTTTCTTATTCCAACACTTTTCTGGGTACAGCACAATTGTCCAATATCAACCACACTCAACTCTAGCTATATCCGTTTGCATGTTTCCTATATAGCAAATCAAGTTCCTAAACTAACGTGGTGCGCGTAAAATTGATTCTAACTTTATCTAAAAAAGCCTATTGTTTATGAAGTTATCGACAATAATTGACCATACAAACTTTTTTTTTAGTTTTCCAACTTATGATCGTAATATGAGCTCAAAACTTTTCAATTCGTGAGTACTGCCATCGTAATAGGATGAACAGTTATAAACAAATAAAGATTAAAACAAACATTAATTTATATAAAGATTAATAGTATTTTTTTTTATATACAAACTTTACTATATCCAAATAAAATATTGTTGGGTTGCAATATATTTAAGTAAAATATTATTTGTGGTAAACAAACATGTAATTGTGACAAATACTTGCCTCAAATTAAACTTTGATCTAAATTAAATATTTGTTGTACAAATTAAAAAATGTACTAGATCAAATTAAAATAGAATTTGCGTAAATTTATTTGGGACAAATATATATTTTTTCCGTGTACAAATGAAATTTTTTTGTTTTTTTTTGCCATGTATTCCTTACGTATAGGCATGTTATGTATTTATATCTTTAACCCATTTACGGTCATTTTTTAATTTGTTTTTTTTTTTTATTTTTTGTTGTGACACGACTGGCTTTCATATATACATATATAATTTACGGTCACACTTTGACAATAATAGAAGGATGATGCTGCGTCATCATTTGTTTTACGAGCGCGTTCACTTGTATTACCCGAAATATATCACAAAACCCATTTTAAAGATTATTAAATTTAATTATTTAGGAGAAGAGAATCCTATGCAAACATTTGGAGGCAAATGGAATTGGGAAGTATTTCCAGCACACATGCACACGTGTACACACATGCTTGCGAAAACGAAAAAGTTCTGTAATTTCGAAATTATGACCTAAAGAACATGCAACTTTCGAAAACTATTCGTGCACGAACGAAATTGATGAAGGTCAAATCAGACATGCCATGCCTTTCGCAATGATAAATAGCCGGACCGAACACAAAGCCCGGAAATATCGCCGACCCAGCACCAACATTTGACACATACAGGCACACATAAAACACAAACTAATACAAACAAAGGAACGTTCACACACAAACGCACAGAAATGTAGACAGACATGCGTTGGCATATGCCGAGGAGGGAAGCAACCATACTTGCCAATACAAGCAGTTCGTGCACTGAATTACAATGGACTGCTGCCGCACAGTAGTTTATCAAGTGCCAAGCTACTGGGTAAAAATAAAAAATACGGTTTAGGATGAACAAACTCCAATAAATATAATACAATATTAAACACAAAATTTGTTGGTTTCGTCAGCAAACACATTTTTTGTAGTGGAGGTTATGCTATTAAAAAAATGCACCACCCTAATGTTTTCAACCCAATTATTTTAATTATTCCCAAGAATAACGTAAATATATATACAGTATCTCTAATAGTTCTCAAGATAACGTGTTAACAAGAAATTAGTATTTATGGTCATGGATTTAATTACTTCATCTAAGCAATTTCATATCAATATCTAAAACGGTTCTCACGCTATCGTTCTAACAAGTTATGATGACTGGCTAGATCGTCCAGGTTTTGGTTCTGATGAAAAATACTTGAAATTGTGTATCAAATGATGTGAGTCTTCAATCTTTAACATCATTTAAATGAATTTATATATTTGATTTTATCAACAAAAAACCAAACAATTTTATATTCTTTCCAACTTGCACATTGAAATGAGACACTGTGTCTGCTTGCTGGACAGATTCTTTTCTTTCGACCGAGATTCAATGTCAATATGGAGAATATTAAGAAATCTCATTGTAACTCTACGTTTAATTTATTTTAGTGTTAACAAAACCCGAGTACAATCTTTCCACACTCATACTTACATACATCACCATTAGGGTGTTCTTTATTTTACTAGAGTCAGAAAAGTTATACTGAAATGCTGATTATGTATAAAAATTAAGTCCGGGTCGAAATAATATTTAAATATTTTTTATGCAAAATAAATTAGATACTAAAGATGTACATATATAAATGCAACTATCCGAACGATCTCTTTTTCTGCAGACGCAAATAACAAAGAGGATGCAACTCTTGTCCGGGGAAAATAAAACGAATGAAAACGCTTCCGATATCGTTTTAATTTCAATAACGATTAATATTTATGACTCGAAACCTAAAAAAAATCAAAACATTTAAACATGTTAAAAATATAAGATACATCCTAGTGGACAGACACTGACAGACGGACATATTGGCAAGGAAAATAACTGAAATATTTGAGTGCAGAAGATACACATCCAAGCATGCAAACATTGGAGCAGTGTTCGTGAGTTTGTATGTGTGTGTGTTTACGAGAGATAAGTGCGGTCAATCTTTGACTTTTGAGGCGGACATGAGGCTGGCCATTGAAAGAAAGGAGTTTTAATTGAAATTTCAGCAGTGATGACTAAATTGTATGAAATCACATGATAAAGTTGACAAGCGTGTACTAAACTTGTGAATGGTTTATAAAGTTGTTTCCACGGTTTTACCTTACATAATAAAAATAACAATCCGAACGATTGAATTTAAAAAAATGTACGTTAAAAAAAAGGAGTATTTGCAAAAATTAAACAAATCAAAAATATGAATACAAACACATAATAATTTCTTTGTTACTCAGTGTAAAAGTAGACAAAAATAACTTGCAATTCTAAACAACAACAAATTGTACAATACATTAAAAAGGCGACGTTGGCAATGTCTCATTTGAACGCTTTAATTGTTCACTTTATTTTTATGATGACGACGTTCAGTCGACTTAAAACATTGAGTCTAAGTTACTTTTCTGGTGTCTTTGTTAATGTTGTTGTTGTTTCTGTTTCTGTTGTTTTTTTTAAATATTTAAAAGACTTACATAGATACAACACGTTCAGTTTAGTTGGCTAGAGCTACGCTGAATCGCGTTGCGCGCAAATGGAAAACAGCTTAAGTTTGCTGTAGGGTCCGCGCAAGTTCGCGCCGCTCACCCGTGTTTAACGTTCAAGCGGCATAATTTTAACGATCTCACGTTTCCGCAATTTACACGCATTGGATGGCATTAATGTGCTTTCGCGCTGTGGAAACTTTGCACTCACTTAAGCCAGCATTAAACAGAAAGAAGACTTGGCAGTCATCTCTCGTCTACGAGCGCAAAAAATGAAAATAAACAAACAAACGAACGCTCACGCAGTTAGCTTGCTGGGGCATATGAGTTCCTCCACCTTCGGCCCTCTATAAGGTATGCTTAACACACAAAAAATGATTTACAGTGTTGCCAGAAATTTGGTAAAAACACTTTAATTCCTTTAATCACAATTTCGTCAATCTTATGTTCGTTGTTTTGAAACATCTTGTATATTTATACATATGCATATGAATAAAGTTTTGAGCTGACAAATCTATTAAAAGTGAGGATTTTTCTTATCCGATCAAGCCTAAGTCAAAAGTATTTGGTCACTACTTAAATGTTAAATACAAGTTGAAAGTGGATATCTTTAATTTAAGTGAATTTATTTAATTTTGTAGCAAAGTGATTATGAAAAAAAAATATAACTATTAAAAAAACATATTGCAATTATTGTATTTTCACTAAAATGGTGTAGAGTATTTGGGCTTTGACATAGCTGAACTTAATTCGTTTACTAGTTTGTTCTTCCATATGTAACGAGTCCAAACCTTTCATCCGGTTGCAATGAAATTTTGGAGAGTTGCTGTGACCACGACGAGAATGTTTTTGGACAAAAAAAAAAATTTTTAAAACTAAGAAAAAATATTCGATTATTTCGCAAATATTGCTGAATTCGGGCAACGCCTGATTTATATATATTATATAAATGATTATCAACGAATTATGATCGATTTATTGATGTCCGCCTGTCTGTCTTTCTGTCTGTCCTTCTTAAAGTCTGTCTGTCCATTCAATTTAATTAAATTCGATTTCAAAACAAAAGTATTTATTTCAGGTATTTATTGTTCAAAACTAAAACCACTTTTACAATACATTTCATTCAGGTTTTGTTTTTGTGCTTGGTTTAACTTGAAACTCCAATGGTTCTAGAGAATCAAGTACCAAATCAACTGTAAGGATTAATTTTTTATTCGGATCACCAGCAAACTCCACAACAAAATTCCGCAAAACGTTAATGATCACGTTCTTCATTTCCAATATGGCGAACTTCTGACCAACACAATTTCGCGGTCCAGCCGAAAATGGTATAAACGAGTATTTATTAGTTTTATCAGCACTCAAGACGACATCGAAGCGTTCCGGTTAGAAGAGATGCGGATTCGGGTAATATTCTGCCATACGGCAAATATGCAATGGCGTTATGACAATATTGGCGCCTTTGTGTATCAGTTTACCATCTTCAGTTGGAAAATAAAATTTTAAACATATTTTAATTACTTAATCAATTAGACCTTACTTATTTCACATTCATGCATTACAGTGCGTCCAAATATAGGTGCTGATGGAAATATACGCAATGTCTCTCTGATGCATAACTCCACATGGTAAAGTTTATTTAAATTCTCAATGGACAGTGGAGTGCTTTCATTTATTCCGAATATCATTTCAATCTCTTCGTAGCATTTTCTTTGGCATTCCGGATTGATTACAATATTGTAAAAGAAAAACTGTAGGGCCGATGGAGTGGTTTCGTGTCCCGCCAACATAAACGTATTCACCTCTTCGTGTATGTCTGCATGGCTTTCCGATTGAAGAAGTAAATCTAGTAATGTCGATCCGGACATCAAATATCTTGGTGAACTGCTCGAGCATTTGAAAATTAAAAGATGTAGTTATAAGCTTGTGTCTTGGAATCCACTACTGACCTCTGCTGATAAAAATAACATTCTTAAAAATATACTTGCGAGCCTTTTCAATAATTAAGGTTGAGCTAAACACATTTTCTATATCGTACAAATCACTGATAAATAAAATGAATAGATAGAAAGAAAGAAAGAAAGAAAGAAAGAAAGAAAGAAACATTCCTGCTTATATGTATATAGATATATAGATTAATATTGATTACTCTTAAAACACACAGAACAACTGTAGTCACAAAAACCTTCATGTTTAGGTCAATAATTATTTAATGTTAATTTAATAAGCTAAAATGAAGGTAATTAGTTACATTGTTGTCAGTTTAAATGTCAAATTGTTTATGCAGGAGACAATATCTATACTTATAAATACAAATTAATGTTTTTTCCTTTATACAAATCTTTACTTCTTTATTCCTTCTACGCTTCTAAACCCTTCATCCCATTTCAATGAAATTTTGGAAAGTTTCGTAAATCAAGCTCGGAAGGCTTTTGGGCTAGAAACATTTACCACGCTCACCTAATACGAACCCAATTTATGAAGTTAAGTGAAAATATGAAAAATATTAAAAACAACACATAGCCAACGCCGGGCACTATACGATTTTTGAATCGTCCCTTGGTATTCTCTCTTATGAGAATGTGGTTTACGTACTAAGCACATAGACATTTTATTCACAACATTTATCTACGTGATAAACGGAGAATAAATGTACACAAACTATATCAGATAGTAAATTATTTAAATTAATTGTTGCATATAAATATTTGAGGAAAAAACACCACTCGCAGGCACGTACTGAAGGGTATATTGATTTTGTTCTTCCATTTACAACGCTTATAAGGGGGCGTGTTAGGTATGACAATATATATTTCGAATTCTTATTCGATTTAACGATGATCGTCTGTCCGTCCATCTGTGCCATTAATTACAGTCGTAATTATAGATATGAAGCTGAATTTGGCATTCTCTAGCGGAGGTAAAGTTCGAAGATAGACAAGTTCGGACCAAAACTACTACCCCCTACCATACAAACCACCCCTTTCAATGCGGATAAAAAAATTACAAATAATAGTTATAGTGTAGATAATCAGTTCAAATTCGGTTTTAACATTTTATTTATATTACGCAACTATTCACAAATGACCCTGATCGGATAGGAACCACGCCCACTTATTAAAGGGACTTTAACAATTATGTGCTAAAACGGAAATTTTGTGGTGTCACTGAAATAGCGGAGGGTATTTAAGCTTCGGTATAGCCAAGGATATTTCTCTTACTAGTTTTAATTGCAATTAAAAGCTCTTTAAGAATAATGTCACAGACACTTTGAAAATCATTGCTGTTGTTTATAATTTGTAGGAGAGTGTTATATGAAATTCAGAGGGAAAAACTTTCCGATAACTTAAATTTGTTCCTTAAATTATTATTTAAAGTTAATATTTAAGAATTTAATTTATAAAAAAGAAAATTTGTATATACAAAATATTTATTTTAATAATTTTTAATCAATGGAAAATAAACTCATTTTTAATTATATTAAAGTTGTCATCTCAAACAATTGTCATACTCAGTGATTTACGATGTCATGGATGAGTATACTAGCCTAACAACTATGTATGTCAAATTATTTGGCACACATGCTATATATTTTTTATATATATAGATTTACTACCTTAATGTACTAGAAAAATATGTAAAATTCATACAATCAAGCCTATTTTTGGTTAAATTAACGACAGTGACCCTGTATACACTGATACCAAATTTTAGTTTTTTTAGGATAAATATTGTATTAGCGAAATTATCAAATAATTTGACTTTATTTAAAAAAAGGTGGGCGTGAAAACAATTGTATTTGTATAGAATTCTAACCGTATATGCATCCCTGTATATGTTTCCTATATAGCGCATCAAGTTCCTACGCTATGGTGGTGGACATAAAATTATGTTTCTAAAAGTGGGCGTTTAATTGATCCAATCACTCCCATTCAAGATTAATCTATTTGAGAAGTTTTTCGAAGTATGACATCACCGATAGTTGGCGAAGAGCCCAACCTAAGTTGCCGGATGAAAAGCTAAATAAAATTTTGAATTGAAGACCTCTTTCGCCAATTTTGTTATAATTCTAAATATTTGACAAATTAAAAGAACGAAAAAATCAGTTAATATTAACTGGAAAAAAAGTTTTTTATTGCATTTGCATTGAAATAACGTCATTATCTACATTGTCTACAAGGTCGACATAATATATATATAATGTTTACATTGCCTACGAAATAATAGTAAGCTGTAAGGTAAGATAAATAATAATAATTCATCAACTAATTCATTTAGTCTAAACTCCGGTAGTGTTTGTTTTTAAACAACCATCCATTTTTTCTATCCGTTGGCCTTGTAAATCTAATAAATATTTCACATTTACTCAACATTATTCAAGTCCAACGAAAATCACTTTTCTTTAAGCAAACAAATTGTTTAGTCTGGCAACGTTATTTACTAAGAAATACCATATCTAAACTAGTAAATTGTACCCAGTCGAAGGCATTCACTCGCATTTACATACATATCGCCTTTATTTAATTTTCATTTGGACAGATGAAATTTAGCAAAATATGCCACGAATGAGATTAAAAAGATTTTAAATTACAACAAATTTGATACTCAAAGGTCGTCGACTCTCAACTATGTACGACGTAATAATTTTTCGAATTAATATTACTCATACGCAACGTGGAAGATGCAAATCGTTAATTTGGGAAAACATTCTTTGCCTGTGGCATTATGAAATGAATTTGTTTAAGCTTTGCATACAGAATACTATATTTTATTATTTGCACAAGTTCCTTTGACACACGCATACCTATAAGACGAATGTACACGTTTGTGGCGGGTTTGTTTCAAAAGTGTCATAACTCAAAAATTTGGATTCTTTTAAAACAAATTTAAAAATTATTTTTTCTATACGTTTTAATACTAGAATTAAAAGGATAAAACACTAGCAGCTGTGTTAAATTTATAAGTCCCAGAGAAATATTTATACACTAGAAGATTCAGGCAAAGACTCCGGATATCTGCATGTAAAGTCATACTTTAAGTTTTGACGTTCTTGCAGCATACGATGCGATGCGATGTATACACACTTACCTCTAAACATACACGTGCTGGTAATAAGCCAACGACTTGCTGTGTGTCCCATAAAAATGTTGCATTGCGCCAAGCTGAGCGTTTGTCATTAATATTTAAAATGTGCGTTTTACAATGTACCTGCGACTGACAATTATTTTTTTATTTTTTATTTTTTGTTATTTTACTACCTTAAAATGTATTCTAGTGGAAAAACCTATTGTGGGTAATGGGCGCGGTAAGTGCTGTGCTGAAGGTTTCAGTAAAATTCTTTGCGAAATTGCGTTCTTTTATATTTGTTTTCCAGCGTCAGATCAGAATTGTCTTTAAATTAGATACAAATTTCATGAAAAGATAGTTTTTTTGTGGAAATTCCTCTTAAAAAAAACTAAAAAAATATAAAATGTTTGCTAAAAAGTACAAGGAACCGAGCGTTTTTCTTATTGACTAAGTTGTTGTGAATTAAATTGTTTGAAGAATTTGTGAGCTCAGTTGTTTGAAGAATGTATTTCTATAAAAGTCTGTAGTTAATTTTGATAATTTTTCTGCACTTATAGTTGCCTGTCTAATGAACAACACTTAAGTGCTCGAGTTGTGCGTATCCCTGGTACTTTTTTTATGTCTGCTGTTGCATCAACATAACAATGACATGTCGGCATTATTTCTCTCTCCAAGTCTTGATAAGTCATGAACGCCGATGTAATAAATCTAGCTTCAATTGAAATATTAAAGTTTATAAATAAGATAATAAAAAAAGAAATAAATCAGAAAGAATATCTTCTTGAATATTTAAAATTAATGGGAATTAGTCTGTACATTCATTCATATGTCTGTCTCTTACACGAAAGCCGACCCAATCATTCCAATGGGTTTAAGAATAATATTTTTGATACATATAAAAAAAATTCTCCAAATATATGTTTATATTTGTGATCAATAAATTTTATTCCTCTGTGTAGATATCAGAAAGTTTAACGACATTTTTTGTACTCCATACACGTAAGTAATATATATACATACAAATAACTTAAAAAAGAAAAATGATAATAATAACTGTATGTTTAAGTATATTTTTAAACGACACACAATACAAATTATTATTGTTGTAATTAATTCTATTGCATAAATTTATGAAATGTATTCAACTGAAATGAATAATAAATCTAAATCAAATCCAATATACAAATTAACTTAATGAAACTTAACTGTCAATGATAAATTTCGTAGTTTAACCAATTTAAAAGCAACAACAACAACTTTACAGTTTATCAACAACCAACCAAGGTTAATCATTTGACACAATAGTCAGAGGATTATTTGAACAAATACTGCATTGTAATTATATTCAAATTATGCTAATTACTCAGTGAGTTGGGGTACATTTACTTTGGCAAAAATAAACACCAGTAAGGATACTTGCTCGTTACAATACACCAAAAGTGGTATGCTGCAACAACAACGGCAGCAGCATCATCATCAGCATCATGGCAACACTGAGAAAAGCAAACAACAACAAACAAACACACAAACAGATAAACAAATACCCGAACCAACCAACCAACCAACCAGTACACACACCCAACCAACCACCCACACATCAACAATATTTGCGTTTAGTATTTGCATAGAGAGCGCAACTTTACGGCCAAACTTCAAATTGAAATTAAAATTTATTCTGCTACAATGAGACAACAACAGAAATAACTTTCATACAAATACTTCTATTTAGAAAAATAAATACAAATGTTTGGCGGCATTTTATTTTAAAATAATATTATTTTGAACAATTGCCCGAGGTGAGTATTAGAGTATTAGTAAGCGCGTTGGAACCATTTAAAATAATGTTAGAGTATCTAAACAAAATTTTTGAAAGTCAGAATTGAGCACCAGAATTTGTGGAGTACACGAACTTAGTGTACAAGTACTGGGACATTTGATAGCAGAATCTTTTGTACTTAAAGATTAAATTTATCTTTAAAACGACTATTTACATACATCTCTTTAATAATGCAGTTTGTAGTATTAAATACATCTCGTTTATGGAGAATGCTACTAGTTATTGGCATAGCATGTCGTTGTGCACATGAGGGCACTTTGTCAAAGTGGACTATTTCTATTTTATACGCTTAGAATTCAAAAGACTTAAAAAAGAGCATCTAGTAATAGAAATATTTGGTGCAACAACTCTAGGACCAAGATATTTATGAGTTTTTACATGGCAAGTTGTGTTGTTACTCTCAAAAAACTGTCTAATGAATGCTGAGTGGTTGGCGGTAAAACAAAGACATTTTTCTTAAAATGAAAAATAATTGTTTCTATTTCTTCGCGTCACTTGAGTCTTGAACCTGAGACCTTCCGCATCGTAGGCTAATACATAAACTATCGCGCTACGTCTTGCTAAGAGCATATTATGCAATGATTAACTTTAACAATTTTTAAAGATAAAATGAATCACTCTATGTACTATGTTTAAGCCAAACGCATAGCTTATTTTAGAATGGCCTAATTTTGAATTGTTTAAAATACAGAGAGCGCATGACGTATAAGGAGTAGCGAAAATGTTCTAAAACGGCTTTTCCGCATCTTTGTTATTGTTTTGAAAACCCCCTCACTCGTTTATGAACAGTGGAAGGGGTAAGAATACGTTTCAAATATATTGTAATTTAAATTGAAGACTTAACTGCCTTTTATTTCTATTCTTTCTTTTTTCCCGAAAAATATTAGCAGGATTTACCCTCCCATTTTTATTGCCAGCAAAGCATAGGGCTTGCAGTGCTACATACTAAACACATGAGTCGGAGTGGTGTTAGTTCCATTTTAATTATATTGATACCTTTAACCATTGATTAAAACTTCCATAGTCAATTCTTTAAGAAATTAATTTGAATAATGATAAAAGCTTTTTTTTACAAACTTTTACAGCAGATCCCACGCTACTTCACTTAGCACTCATAAATAATTAAACTCTGTTATACTAAATCGCACATCAAAACTAATTAAAGAAAATACTTCAATACTTAAAAATGCAGATATGTTGCCTTTTTTTTAACACTAAAACAACTGCAACATTGAAATTAACATTAATAAGAGTATACCAAATGAAAGGTAATTCTTCTATACAAAGTTTCTGATATTTTAAAATTTTGTTTGTGATTTATATTTACTTAAAATTTCAATGGTTGTGCATCACTATAACTTTTAACAATTTACTTACAGTCAAGATGGAGTTTATCATTTGTGGACTTAGGATTATCCAACATAGTTAAAAGTAGTAAAAAATATACTCATTGAAATTGCATTAATGCAATAATCGAAATTTGTTTAGTTCCTGTAAATATTTACTAAAAAAATAATAAACAATGTATAATAATAATAATAATAATAATAATAATAATAATAATAATAATAATAATAATAATAATAATAATAAAAATATGTCCTTTTGGTTTAAAATTGCGTTCTGTGAAATGTAAAAAATAATTTGTATATAAAAAAAATTCCAGACAATGTTACTCTCGTCATGATTTAGTATGCAAACTCAAAGCTTCACCAAATATTTCTGATGCTGAAATAATTCTACGAGTCAAAATAAAATGTAATCAAATTTACGACCACTCTAATTCTGTGATTGTTGAATTAGAGTGGTCGTAAATTTGATTACATTTAAGTGACATTTTGTTGAAACTATTTCGTCAAATTGAATACTTATTAAAATAATTTAATTGCGCTTTTGCATTATTGTGCTAAGGCGGGAACAACAAAATATTTGCAAAAATCTACTATATAAGTACAAAAAATATTCAAAATATTGTATTTTTAATAATTTTCTTGCTAACAGTAATTGTGAGTTCAATTTAAAATAAATTATTAAAACGGTTCACATACCTCTCCAATATTATAATAAAATATTTTAAATTAGGTAACGTAATTGCTTATTTAATTAAAAATTGTACACACATATTATATTCTACATATGTGCATATATACATAAGCGGATTATGACTTAATTATGTGCTAGATTCAAAAAATACAATAAACTAAACAAGCAAGAAACTTTAGTCGGTCCTTTCTACTATTATAAATGAACCACATTAATGAATATATTTCAATAAACCAAATTCTCTTAATAGTGAAATTCTATTTGATTATGAACCACCCTAATTTAATTGTTACTTCAATTTTTATTTATTTAGTTTGACTTAAGCACACCAATAGTGCGTTTCTGTAACAAATGTGACAAATTGTCGATTTTCGTGACGTCACACTGTTCTGTTCCGCCCTAGTCGATTTGTTCAAACCTGGTGTTTCTGTAAGCACAAATCGAGTAAAACGTAGCATGTGATGGAATGAAACAAAAATTGGCGGGGAATAAATGGAATCGAAACAAATTTGGAAATATTGATAATAAATAATGATATATAATATTAATAGCAGCCAGCAACTTTGTGGCCCAGTCAGTATTCTCAGTATTAATTAAAATAAATTAATATTTGTACAATGATTTGATAAAACAAATAAATTCTGTAATTTTAGAGCTTTAATTTCGATTAATTCGATTAGTTTATTTAGAACTTGCTTCTCACCACCTGCTAGCACGGTGAGAATTAGAATCGATTCGACTCAATCAATTTGCTTACAAAAACACTTTCTCAAAAGCGTTCCTCTAAAAACGGAATTGGAACGTGAGAGTTTGACGGATCGAAATTGACAAAAAAATGTACAGAAACAGTACAAGCGAGAGTGACGTAGTTGTGACTTGAAATCGGCTAAAAAAGTGAGAAAAGCGATCGAGAAGAGTTACAGAAACACACTACAGAAAATTTAAACCAACTACAAGAAATGCTAACAAGAAACAGGAATATGAACAGTCATGCATAAATCGGCTCAGATTTTGGTCGTCATTAGTAATACAAATATATATATATATATATAGATTAATATGTATGTACTTGCATCTATATGAAAATTATAATATAGCTTGAAAATTTCTTTACGTTACAAACTTCTACCCAAACGCAATATGCTCCAATGAGTGGAGAAAGAGCAATGCTCTATGATGTAATAACAGCCCTAAAACAAAAAGCCTGTAATTTAATAATGATATTAAAACTTAGCTGGATTACATTAATAACTTGTAATAAAATAAAACACAGTTTTTATAAAAAATTTTAAGTATTTCCTGTTATACAAAAATATATAAAATAAAGAAAAATTCATATATATAATTCAGTACATTGTTCAGCTTCATTTGCCACACTAGCAACATGGAATCCTTTGCCATTGATAGAACTCAATTTCCTAAATCGTTGCTTATAACTGTTGCAATTGTCTTGTGGTTGTATTGGCTATGGACACGCCGCCATTTGTATCGGTTTTCACTAAAATGTCCCGGATATTTAGGAATGCCCCTTATTGGAGTTATGGGCAAACTAATTAAATCACAGAGTAATTTCAGTTTACATGGATGGAATTGTTGGATTTTTTATAAATGAGTATTTAAAATCCCTTGCAGATCTTCTTACATTTGGTGGACAAATATTTGAAAAAAGTAAACTGAATACTGTTTTAATTTGGTTTGGCCTATATCCGGTGCTGTTGACCATTGATCCTGATTTAATTGGAGAAACATTATCATCACCAGAGTTGCTACACAAGCCGAACACAATCTACCAGCCCATTTATAGTTTGTCTAATTATGGCGGCATTTTGGCAAGTCCAGGTGATAACCCATCTAATGTGCAAAATATAAAACGATGTGAAAACCTAGTGACACATTTTCTTTTCAGTTGATGAATGGCAACACAACCGCAAAATAATTAATCCATCTTTTCACTACAAGGTGCTTCTTAGCATGTTTCCAGTTTTTAATAAGAATAAAAACTGCGCAATTTCAAAGTTGGATGAAATGGTTGGCTATGGCGAACACAAGTTGGACGAGGTCTTGAGAAATATTTCGTTGAAGACAACGGTTGGTAAGTTCTAAACTAACTCAATACTTAGAATAGCCGAGGTTCTATTGTAAATAAAACATATTTCAGAAACAACCATGGGAAAAATAATGAACGAAGGTGATCAAGTGATTGCAGATTTAGCCGAAACGTATTCAAAGTAATTAAATACAATATTTAATTATTATTATTAAGTTCATTTTATTTATTTAAAACTATTAATTGCAGTTCATTTGAAAAAGTGTTGCATGAGGCTGTTTTGTCATTCCTTAACTTAGGCTGGGTGATGAACTTGGACAGAAAATATAGCAAATTAAGACGAGACATACATAGTTTTGTCAATGAGGTAACTGAACTTCATCACAACTAATAGACCATAATTTAACACTAGTCTACTTCTTAGTTAGTACTGGATAAAATTAGTAAAGAAACTGAAACAAATAATTCAGAAGATAAATTGGAACGATTAGTACAACGGGATATTAACAATAAAGATCCAATCGAAAAACCATCATACATTTTTATCGATCAAGCAATAACAATTTTTAAAAATAAACGATTTTCCTGGAATGATATCATTGCCGAGTCGAATACAATTGTCGCTGCGGTAAGTTTAAAATATGCTTCTAATGAAAATTCCGAAATTGGTTCTTGAATTTAGTCTATGTGAAAACTACTCATAAATTATTTCGTTCCCTATAGTCCTTCGATACGTCAGCTGGTGTACTCTTCTCATCACTTGTTATGCTGGCCATGCATCCCGAAATACAAGAACGTTTGTTTGAGGAAATCGTAAACGTGTTTCCAGAGAAGACTTTCGATGTTCAATATAACCATTTGAAAGAAATGCCTTATTTGAATATGGTCATCAGTGAAGTTTTACGTTTGGTCCCTCCACTTCCTGTCATCGCCCGTAATGTCGTTAAAGATACGCAGCTAAGCACTGGTTTAGTTTTGCCAAAGGATATTCAAATAATGATATCAATTTTCCATTTGCATCGAAGGACCGATTTATGGGGTCCTAATGCAGATAAATTCGATCCAGATCATTTTTTACCAACGAACCAAAAAGGAAAACATCCATATGCGTTTATACCCTTCTCGAAGGGAAAACGAAATTGTATCGGTAAAATTATTTAATAGATGTTTAAAAATATGTTTTAAGTTTCAACTAATTAAAATGCTTTTATTTTTAGGTTGGCGATATGCAGATTTATTCATTAAGACTGTTCTATCGGGTCTTATTCGTAATTTTAAATTTACCACCAGTTTTAAGTACGAAGAAATTGAATTTTTGGCTTATATCACTCTTAGATACATAAATGAACCAATGTTTGAACTTCAACGTCGTGAATAAAATATCTTGCGGTACTGTAATTTTCTTGATTTAATTTTATATAGTCATTTCCGTATCAATCTGTATATAAATATGTTTAAAAAGAGTCTTCTCCAACAACTATTATCACTGTAAAGCAAAGGAATTTTCACTGAACACAATAATAATTTGCTTATCTATATTGCAAATGAAACTTTTAACTTATCGTTAAAAACGAAACGAATTCAAGAACACTCTAACCCACATATTGGCCATATCCGTAATCGTTCTTTTTTTGTGTCCCAAGAATTGCTATTCAAATACTAACAATGCACTTGAGGACTTGAGGCAGCAGGAACAACAGCAACAAACTAAATAATTAGATTCTTTCGTTAATTCCACTTCCGAGAGCAACTACGAACTAAATGAGCATGAGTTCGTTCCTGAATAATAAGCAGTTGGTCCTTAGTCCGCCTCATCCACATCAGGTGAGCTGATGGAGCACAGGTAAAGTACACCATTCGGCACGTGCCAAATTCAATGAGCTCGCACTCATCTGGCGAAAAATGATTCAATTTTGTTGCTGAGTTTTAGGGAAAACAAAAAAAAACACAGTGTCAAGATGCTGTATTTCTTTTGGTATTTAGTTGGACATCATCCATTTTAATATTGTATATATAAATTCGATCACACGCACTTACAGGCACATAATCGTACATACATAAATATAAATTCCAGTAGAAAATGGTAAACGCTTTCAGCGCTGAATTCACCGACGACAGCAGTCTTGAAATGTGCGTATAAATGTGAGTCGTATAACTAGGGAAAGGAATTCCATGCAAATGCATTTTTTTCTGGTCATTTCAAAAGTTAAGCGATTAAGTTATTCAGTTGTTAGTGCATATTTTCGCATATTTCCCAGTAAATTCATGATTTTGCATATAATAGCATGTTTTTATGCATACTTTTCTTAATTTTTTAATTAATTGAGAAAACTGAATGATCCCAAACATTTATCTGAGCCAACCTGTTCAACTGTAAGTATCAGTTTTTACTTTTTACTAGAGATCGACCGGCAAAAATTTTAAGCCTGGGTTTCAGCTTCTGAGTGTAGCAAAAGTATCGGGCAAGTTCTATTTTGCTGGTTTTATAAACATTTATTTTATGTGTTAAAATTAATTATTTTATAGCTAATATTTAATTAACACAACAATAATTATTTCTTTCTCTGTTAATAACTATAAAAGAATGTGTAGTATCCTTAGACCTAAGGTCACATTCCATCCTTAAGAACTGAAATCTGCGTAAAGAACTATGTTAAATTTCGGAGGTGAGAAGACAGACGCCAAAAATGTTTGAATTTTTTTTTAAACTTAAGACTGAGTTCACCGCTTAGAGCTGAACAATTGCTAATTTCTAAGACTTAAAAAACTAAATTATTTTTAGAAATATATACAAAAGAACTCACTGCTGAATCTTTTAGGGGTTAAACTTATCACTTAATTCACTTCTTAAGAACTCAGTCCTGAACATATCAGCGCTGAAATCTGTGATGAATTGAATTGGCAAGCGTTTGGGTTAAACGACTGTTATCAAACTGAGAACAAAATTTTCGATTCAGATTTAGTAAACTTCGTTATCTAGTTTTATTAATATAATAATCATTCATTATTTTTTTATTGATGTCATTTGATTTGTTTTTTCCATTTCAAAGAAATAAAATTTAATATGAATTTCAATAAATCTTAATTTTCGATTCTCAAATGTACAATTTCGCACAGAATGAAATACTCTCGCTATGAAAAGGAAATAAAAATTAATACCCAAATAGTATTTCCAACTCGACAATCAATTTCACACGTCGACAAGAATAAAATTTAATTTATATGTTTTGCCAAAAAATTCCGCTGGCACGAAACATGGCCAGGCGACTTTTTACGCCATTCCTGTTGACCAAGTCCAAGCCAAGAATTTTACAAAAATCCATTGTAAATTACATACACACATACTGCAGCATATTTATACACAAATGTATATACATATAAAATGAATATATGTTAGGGCAAGTACATATTGATACCAACAAAAATGAAACAAAAAGAAAAAATAAAGGATAAATCGAATTTTTAACATTGATAAAGATTTATTTCAAGGGATTATCAAATCGATGAAAAGACGTTAAAGCGCCATAACAATAGAAAAATGTCAATTATAATTGATTGTCTTGAAACGATGGCACTAACGCAAGGAACGCTTTATGGCGCACACGGAATTTGTACGTCATGTCGCACACCACCATGCCCATTAGTCAGGACCACGGCGAGAGACGATTTAAATCTTCTGAATTATAGTCGAGATATGCCTGTATAAAAATATTAAGGTGCAAGGCATGACTTAATGTTCGCATATTTCTGAGCGCAGATAATGTCCTTCTTTCATTCACATTTATGATGATGAAGAAACGCGCTAAATTTTGCATCAAGGACACTGCAATCCTCAAAACACTTTTTGCTTCACTATCCTCCATTTGTGCTCTCCCACAGAACATAAACTTTAATACCCACTTCATCTCATTTATGAATATCATTAAAATAGCTTTGTCACAAGTTAAAGAAAACAAGACAGTTAAGAACTAATTTACAAGAAACATATTTTTAATAATTATAATTAAATAATATGATATTTTAATTATGTTTCTTTGATGAAAACGAATCTCTGCCGCATGTGCGAATTATGGCTGAATGCTCTGTCGGATCGTAACTATATTCCAATCGAAAGATTAAACTGCTTATACTTATTTTGTAATGGGCGATACTAACGATTAAAGAGTTTTCATCTAGATTAAAAGCTACAAACTCATTTGCACAAGAAGCATATTATTCTTGTTTGAGGATAAGCGACTGGGCGCTGGTCTTGAAATATCACACATACACACAGTGGTTTGTAATGCATAAACCATTAAGAATAATAAATCATGTAAAATATTTCAAATTAAATTTAAAATATAAAAATTTGTATCGACCATTTCCAATTTCGACAAAATTTATGAGATTCAAACCTTCCCTAAGATATATACATAAAATTAAAATTACATAGCTGAAGTAAACATAATTGTAGACACCATGTCAGGAACTCAATAACATTATATTACATAACATTTATTTATATTATAGATTTTTTGTAATATTATAAATTAACTTCATTAAACACATTTTAATTGTTAAGATAACATAAGTAATGGATTTTTAACTATGGAATTAAATTATATTCAAGCCACCTTCTTTCCTGATTTGAGAAAGAATTCATAAAATGTGGTGCATTCCGATGGTTTGCAGTTAATTTAAAAGAGAAACAAAGGATATAAAAATTATTGATACAGTACTCCTATTTATTCTTAAGATCAAAATGTAACAGTCACAAATAAGGACATACAAATTCTTGAGTTTTTTCGCTCTGTGTAGTTTTGCTCATCAGTAATTAAAAGCGAACTATATTCGAGTATAGTAACAGTGCCGATGGTTCCAGCAACTCTGATTAAAAACGTGCAAAATTAAGTCAAAGGACGAAATCATCCGATGCGATGATGACATTGACAGAACTTCTGCGAGTAGGAATTGTATGTTTACTTCTGCCTTTCGGATTAAAAATTGCGTTTCACTGCGCAGAACTCAAATAACAACAAAAAGAACACCAAAAAGGAATGTTTGGCATTCTGATTAGTCGGAATGGAATGTTCATAATTAGAAATCAGTCAAGAGACGCGAAATGCAAATTTCAAGCTGATTAAAATTTTCACCCAAACTTGCACTGCCACGAATTGCCAGCAGACAGAAGGAGGCCAGTGTTCCCTTCAGTCCTGGATAGTCTCCATCACCAACAACTACATGCTGCAGTCAAGCGTTCACTGCTAACGCATTTCTGAAGCTCTTGACGTTGACTTTTACCCAAAATGCAATAGCACATTAAAAACTAGTGACAAAATGTTCTTCGGCTATGCCGAAACTCAAATATCCTACACCATTGTAGAGTTAATATTTTCTTCTATTTATGGTAGGATTGGTTTTTCGACGATTTTTGTTACCTTAAAACTGAAACTCTGCTTGAATGTTAAAAGCTCATATTCAAAATTTGGATATTTCTTTAATCAGTTAAAGCGAAATCGTTCCGACTCTTGTACGTTTGCGGAAACATGCAAAGATATATCGTTTTAGAATACCATGCTGATAACTTATATGGACCAGCTCTAAACCTAAATGGGGCGCTTCCTATCTAGCAAATTTAAAAAATGTCATCCATTGCTCAGTTCATGTCTTTCCTCACATCATTTATTTATGGATGGAGGTATATTGTTTTGCTAGCTATCTCCACATTGCGTTTTTGTCTGTTATGTTCAAGAACATTTAATATTTACCACGTCTCTACACGGGCTTTACAAACCGAAAATCAAACTATATATGCCCTACGGTCCGTATGTGTACGTAATGTAGAGAGTATAACTAAGAAGTTAAAAAATGCTAAAAACCACTCGCAAGCATTTCACTGCTCTACAGCGTTCGTCTTTCGATGATAGCTAGCTTACTTGTATACACAACTCGGTTAGGCAAGCCAAATTAAAGATTGTGTTAGTTCGATTGTTGTCTATCGAGTTTGGCTAGCTCGTTAGTTATTATAACATATATAAATGTAACCAAAATGAGATATTGATGATAGGTTAATATTATTGACAAGCTGTTATCATTTAAAAGTTATGTCATATATAAAAAGCTCATTAGTAACACATTTATATATATTAAATTATATTTATCAATCTCAATTCAGTTCCTTTATTTCGCAATATGTTTCCTACAATAAATGTAAAACATTGACAAGTATATTGAGTGCGAATATTATTAGATTTTTCAAACATTTTTAAGATAATAAAAATAAGCTTTTTTTATAAATATATTTTTATACAATAAGTCTATTCAATTTTCGATTGCTTTTTTATTTCTAAACGGACATCCCTATTCTGTGGGTGGCACTTTCGAAGCAAAGAAAAATCAAGAAACCGGCAAAACAAATTGGCGGAAAACAATATCCCCTCGTTTGTATATATTCTGTGTTTTTTTTTTCATTTTTTTTTTCAATTTCTCTTTTTGTTGCCTGTATTTAATATTGAATTCGTTAAGCATATTTTCGCAATTTATTTGCGCTTGAGTAAAATACGAGCAAATGTGTACGTCCAATGCACACTCACAACCGATTCCTTTTGCAATTTTTATTAAAAGCACAGAAAAGAGTAAATGCAGCGAGCAACGGAACAAGAACGGAAGCAATCTATTTCGTAAAACTCATAAGATGGAAATGTTTTAAATTTTAATTTATTTTATTTGGTAAAAAAACACCGGAAACAAATATTTTGAACATATAAAAAGTTAACTTAAATGTCGATTTTAAATTTTTTACTGGCACAACAGAACTCCCCTTTATTGTGTATATAAAATCTTTATTTATTCAAATTCATACGTAGCTATTTTAGCCAACAGATTAATTGCCACATTTAAACATTAAAGATTAACACTTGTGCACTTTGACTGCTAGGGTCTTAAATTTTTAAATTCGCTCATTAGTGTTAAATTTCTTAATAGTTCACGCTTCCAAATGGTTTATTTCGACCACACACACCAATACCACAAGTACCATTATCCAAACGCATGCACACACACACACATACACGCAAGCATACACACATACAAGCACACATCCAGACAAACACAACTTTACCAAAAGTTTAACACAATATCGAATGTGGAAAATGGAAACTGGATATTACATTACTGAAAAGTGTTTTTCAAGACAATTAAATGAAAAGGCGCTTCACTAGAAGCTGAAAATCATAGAAGCGAGCGTCAAAAACTTTAGTAATTAGCTTTAAACGATTTTCGTTAGTTTGGCTTTGAAAATTTCTTAGCGTTTTCAAAGTTAAACTCAACTGAGTCAGTTTGAAAAGTTAAAATACCGTCGAAATTTGTTGTTTTGTTTGAACAAAGTTGCATATGTATTCATTTTGAAATTTCTCTATGCGGAGGTTTTCCTAAATGCTGTTCTATTTTAATTTTTTGGAGGTTCCCCGAAATATTTTCCACTTAGTTTCGTCATTTTAACAGCACTGCTGCTAAAATTGCTCAGTCCAGAATTTTTTTCTTGAAGACACGTTTTGTCATATAAGTTGAACAAAATGTGTCAAATATCAGCTCAAACACTTTTCAATGAAAGCTCAGTGCGGTGATTTTTAAAAAAATATTGTGAAACTGGGGAATTGGAGAGAAAATATGCAACTGGAATTTAAAAAATGCACCACTGCACGATAAGATCGTGCTATCATGAAAATGAGCCTCCAGGATCGGTTTATAAATGCCGTTGAGATAGCATCTGAGGTACGGCAACAATTTGCAAAGGATGTTTCAGTGCGAACTATACAAAGTCGGCTAAATGTAGACTTATTAGCAAGAACACTCCTGAACATTCGAATGAGTAAAAAATATACTTAACTGGGTCAAGGATAAATAAAATTGGGGTGATTCTGACTGGTTACGAGTACTTTTTTCAGATGAGTAAAATTTTAACCTCATTGGATCCGATGGCTCCTGCAAGGTGCGCCGTAGAATGGACGAACGCTTTTCAGAAAACTGCTATGTAGCTACCAGTAAGCATTCACCATACATTATGAAATGCATGGTTGAATAAAATAAGGTTGGGAAAGTACAAACTCACCTCGATTTCTGCCTTATTTGTCTGCCTTATTTTGAAGTTTAATTTTATATTTTTGACTAGCGAATGACCGGCATGCGTTGCAATGCCACTTAAAAAAAATGGTAGCAGAACTTTCCGGTACTTCCGTTAGTAACGGAACTTCTCGGTATTAACCGTTGTAGCGATTCTGAGTTATGGCTGTGAAAATATCGGCATACAAACTCAGAAACATCATCCCAAATTTTTAGGAGCAATATTAGCAATGTCATAGTATATTTTCACTTAATTAAACAAAATGTGGGCGTGGCAGATTTTGTATATCCTGTTATTCTTCCCGGTGCATCCCGTTACATGTTTTCTATATAGCACATCAAGTTTCTGAGAAAATGGTGATAGGCGTAAAAATGATCCACCTATTTTTAAAAGTGTGCGTAAAATTGATCAAACCACGCCCATTTTTGGGGAAGTTAACGACAGTGCCAATACAAACTCAGATACCAAATTTCAGATTATTTGAAGCAATATTAGCGATTGTGGGCGTAATAGGTGGGCGTGGCAAAATTGTTTGCCCTTAACCTAAGTTGGCTTGAGCACAGCAACTACCTAAAATTTCATCAAAATCGGATGAATGGTTTAGACGCCCATTTGGTACAAAGAAAGATAGAAAGATAGAAAGATAGAAAGATAGAAAGATAGAAAGATAGAAAGATAGAAAGATAGAAAGATAGAAAGATAGAAAGATAGAAAGATAGAAAGAAAGATAGAAAGATAGAAAGATAGAAAGATAGAAAGAAAGAAAGAAAGAAAGAAAGAAAGAAAGAAAGAAAGAAAGAAAAAAAGAAAGAAAGAAAGAAAGAAAGAAAGAAAGAAAGAAAGAAAGAAAGAAAGAAAGAAAGAAAGAAAGAAAGAAAGAAAGAAAGAAAGAAAGAAAGAAAGAAAGAAAGAAGAATTCATTTTTATATATATAGATATAAAACTACTTTGTTTTGTTTATTTACTTGATAATTTTGTAGCAACCATAGAAAAATTTTGTTCTCAAAGAGAGAAACAATATAGAGGTGGAGGCGATCACTTTTCTACTTTCCTCACCTTATCTTTTTTACACCATGATTGAGGGTATGGATAATGCAAAAAAGTACAAGGATATTATAATATTTTAAGAGGAGTTGTGCCTAGCATTGAGTATGGATAGAGGAACAGATAAATATTTGCAGGCTTTGTATGATTCGATGCGCAATAAAGTAAATTGTGTGATCAAAGTCGAAGTCCTTATTTAAATTAATAAAGTATATTTTACATTTGTTTGACAGGAATGAATATTATTATAGTTATTAGTAAATTAAGTATCTCTTAAACAAAAAAAAAATGTTTCTTGAGTTTAGGTGTTGTTATAAATAATATTCATTTTTTTCTTAAATTTGTCTGAATAATGAAAATAGCAGTATACAGTAGTGTCTGGGTATAGTGAACACCCCATATAGTGAATGCCCAAATTTTTACATGGAGTACTCTAAATAGTGAACAATCGAAAACCTCTAAATAGTGAACAAAATTTGTAAAGCAATTTCAAGCAACAAAAAACAAAAAAAAGGAATTAAAAATAAAAGAGGTTATTCCCCTAATTTGTATTTCTGCTGTTGATTGTTACAAAACCAGCTGTTTCTTGACCTTATTGGTAATTTTTTTTTCGAATGCAAACCGATTGTGGTTCAAACGTCTATTCGCCAATTCTTTCAATAAGTACCTACACATTTATGTTGTCCCACTAATTTATTTCAATGAACTCTTAAATTTATATAAACAAAGTGTATTTTGAGCAAACAACTAGAGTTTTTGAGCAAAAATTTGAACTTTGATATAGTGAACAACCTCAATACTGTGAACAGGCCTTGCAATAAATTAGTTCACTATAACCAGACGTGGCTGTATTTCATGTGGCTGTATTCATGTGGTTTTGTAAACAACATTTTTGGCAAATAAAAAACAGTTATCAAATAAAAATTGGTATGCACTTTTGTTCATACATACTTACATACATACATACATACATACATACATACATACATACATACATACATACATACATACATACATACATACATACATACATACATACATACATACATACATACATACATACATACATACATACATACATACATACATATATACATACATGTTTGTTTTCCCATTTGTAACGCGTTGTAGGTATGACAATAATTGTATACAATATAAATGATAAACTTCCATCTGTGCACATTTTTTTGTGTCTCTTAAATGGATATAGAAGCTACGGCATAGCCGAAGATAATTCTCTTACAAGCTTTTCCTTGGAAACATTAAAATTCTTTTCTTAAGCCATTAAATCGTTTCTATTTCATCTAATCCCAAAGACAGTAAACAGAAAGATGGGAAATGCTAATTTAATTGATGTTATCCTTTCCACAAGATTTTCGTAAACAAAAACCAACAACATTTATTTTAAAATTTCTGTTTCACTATTAATACTTGTTTTGTTTTTTCCTTTTAGCAAGAAATTTAAAAAAAAGCACCTAGAATGTAGGTACAGAATGTATAAGTACATACATACATACATAAATAAATAAAAACAGTTCCCTTATGGAAGCGAAACTTTTCGCATACAACACTGAAAACTGTACCAACGACAGACATTATGGCTTAAAGTTTGAAAAGAAGTCGATAATGTTTTGTGGGAAAATGGTTTGCTTATTTGTTCAGATGCAAAAACCTCCCTCCTCTACGGAAGTCAATTGCTGAGATTCACCCCTGATGAAAAGTTAAGTAAATTTTCAACACGTGACGAACACGCTTTACAAGTTCCTTAACAAAGTTTCAGCATACAAAATAATCGTAAGTTACTGTTCCAAACACTCTGAAAGAAATTCCATAAAGACTTATAAAAACGGGAAAATGTTTTTTTAATCTTAAATATGTTTTGATTTTTTTTTTCTAAATTTTAAGATAACACCAGATAATTGGCTATACCGAAACTCAAATATCCTACGTTCTTAAACAAGTCTTGAAGTACTTTGCTATAGGTACAACATTTTCAGAGTTAACATTTTTGACAACTTTAAGTTACACATAAAAATTTATATTACTCAAACTACTGAATGTATGCCTGAACTTTATGCAAGATACCAGCTCTAAAAATCAATTAAAATTACTTTTATGACCAGAATAGGCGAATATTTGTAGACGAAATTTTGACGCGGTGATTAAATGTCTTCGCGCTGAATTTTGGTCTATAAACGCTTGTAGTTTTGCTGGGTATACTTACTTTTGTTTACACGTAAGCAAGCTTTTGCGAGGTACAGTTGATATCGAATAGATATCTTATCTATTCGAGGTTTATAGCACTTAAATTTTGTATTTTTGTAGCACGATTGTTTATAAAAAATGTCAATTAATCCTCCAGGGTTATGAAACCTTTCAAATGATTTGTGTTAGTTTTGCACCCCAAATGTTTACTTAAAATGTTCTTATTATTGTCCTTAAGTTTACATAAATTTCTCTCGCTTACATTGTTCATACGATACGGAAATGCAGAGCCTAAATCTTTGTAAATCATAAAAAGTGTGTTCCTTTACTGACTTTATGTACATAATTTAACAGTTAACAAAGTTTTGTCTACAATTTATATTCAATGTAGGAAAATATACGGTAAGATGGTGTAATCTAAAACAAATATTTAAATTTTTTAACTACTTAGATGCAGCTATTGGAATTAATAAATGTTGTGAAACAAACTTTAATTTCTGGATAGCCAATTTTCCGCGCCTTTAAATAATTTATACAAAGGAGCGTAACAACTAATTGTTGTTCACTACAACCTTTTTTTGTAATCTCTTTCTTTAAACTCTATTCTTCTGAAACATTTATAATATGTTACATCGCAGATTTATATAAAATGAACTTTTGTATTGAAATCGCCCTTAAATCTTGCAAAACCTAGTTTTCCCATCAACTCCAACCTGCACCAGTTTCCCCTAAAATATAAATCACTTTCTTAAATATCTTTGGTATTGGCGATATTTAACTTGTGCATAAATAAACGTACAAGAAACAAATAAATATTACAACGAGTGCCATTAGAGTTCATTTTTGCTAAACAAAACAAAAAACAACAAGAAAAACAACACGCTTCCATGTTAACGCTTCGAATTTATTGAGTGCTTCATCACAAGAATCGACGAAAAAAGATGAAGGGTGTGAGAAGAGGACAAAACCTGCCACAGAAGTTATACATACACACACATGTTGATCCACACTAACCCAACCAATGGAACAATTCCAAAAACTCCGCAATGCTAACTCATAAATATTTCATGTTGTTGCGAAACCTCATACGAAGGTGCCCTTCATTCAATAAAGCTGTACACATACATGCATACATACATACATACATACATCCATTCATACGAGGGAATAAATTATTGGTTGAGGTCAAAAGTTGCCACTCACCGCACAAAGCTTATGTGCATTTTTCTGTGTATGTGTCTACTCCTTAAGTTGTTGAACTTTAAATAACTTTCTGAAAGCAAAAAAAAATCTTTTGGGACAATTCACAAATCACGTGATCAATCCCTAGAGACTTTTCCACCACAAGCGTGACAATACCTGCCTTGCAATTGATATGAATATTGTATCCGTATTTAATAGATAATGCAATTATTTTATACTCAATGGGCTTCAATAACGAAATCTCGCACCTTTTTTTAGTCCTGAGCTAGCGGGATTTTTGAGTCTGAGATTTAAAAAAATTTTGTTGCAATATTATAAATATTGTTTAAAGTTTTAGTCCAGATATACAACTCTTTTTATATACAACCACGTATTTTTGCGTTCTTCGCTTCTGATGAGACTTTGGGTCCTTTAGTAAATTTAAACAAACTTAAAAAAAAAAAACAGTTTATTTTGAAAGTAATAAAGAGATTGATTATTAAATTTAACAACGAGCTATTTTTTAATTTATAAACGGAACATTTTTAAATAATTACAACTCCACATGTAATTAATTAAAAAGACTGAATTTAAAAGTGATAAATTTTCGATTTCATTATTTTTGTTTGTTAAATATATTAAATGTATTTTTGTTTGTTGTTTAACGTTTTCTTATTTATACGTTACTAGCGAATGCCCGGCATGCGTTGCAATGCCACTTGAAAAAAATGGTAGCAGAACTTCCCGGTACTTCCGTTAGTAATAGAACTTCCCGGTAATCCCGTTAGTTAGCGGAACTTCTCAGTACTCATCGTTGTAGCGATTCTGAGTTATGGCTGTGAAATTATCGGCATACAAACTCAGAAACAAAATCCCAAATTTTCAGGAGCAATATTAGCAATGTCATCGTATATTTTCACTTAATTAAATAAATTGAGGGCATAATAAGTAAGCGTGGCAGATTTTGTATTTCCTGTTATTCTTCCCGGTGCATTTCGTTACATGTTTTCTATATAGCACATCAAGTTTCTGAGCAAATGTTGTTAGGCGTAAAAATGATCCACCCTTTTTTTGAAAGTGGGCGATAAATTGATCCGACCACGCCCATTTTTGGGAAAGTTATCGACAGTGTCTATACAAACTCAGGTACCAAATTTCAGATTTTTATGAGCAATATTAGCAAAATAATCGAATATTTTAACTTAATTTTACAAATTGTGGGCGTAATAGGTGGGAGTGGCAAAATTTTCTTTGCCCTAAACTTAAGTTGGCGTGAGCTCAGCAAAATTTCATCAAAATCGGATGAATGGTGTAGACGCCCATTTGGTACAAAGAAAGATAGAAGGAAAGAAAGAAGGAAAGAAAGAAAGAAAGAAAGAAAGAAAGAAAGAAAGAAAGAAAGAAAGAAAGATAGAAGAATTCATTTTTATATATATACAATAGATAGAAGATAAATGATCCCCACGCCACATATGTAATCCAATAAATAGTTCTTAAGACTGTAATTAATATGAATGAATTACTTTGTAATTTATGACATTAATGTTACATATTTTGTATCATTTCATTAAAAATTATTTATATAATAAATTAATTGTTATTTTTAAACAAATTCACTGAGTATCTATTAAGGAGCTTGATAAAAATTCATACAGCGTGTAACCTCCGGGAATGACCAAATTATTGTAATCGTGTGTTTTCGAAAATTTTACCAATACCAATTAGGTGATACGTATCCTATCAAGATTACGAACAGAACCAAAACTTGGTGACGCATTTCTAGAAGCGCTATTATTATGTCCACCAGTCCGCACCGTGCTTTAAAAGAGAAACTAACAATATGTTCAGATTTATAGCAGTTAAGCTGTGAATACAAATCGTGTTAGCACAGTTTCAAAATATACATTAAGTGCAGAAGGAGACACATTTTGAAGCATATCCATATTATGTATATTTTGCAAGCAGAATCTTCCAATCTTCTACCCAGTAGACACATGGAGTTAAAACAATACTTGCTAAGATAATCTCTGTGGGGACAGATTCAAAACTTTCTTTATGTAGTTAAAATGCAAACGTAACGTTAAATTAAACTGTGATTGAAGATCGATTTCCAGATAAAGCATGTAGATTGGTGTATTTTTTGGTAGAAATAAAAATAAATAAGCGAAACAGTTTTACTATTGGCTCATACTCTTCTTACTACTTGCATCCTGGAAGTTGAGCACAATAAAACATTTTTGATCTAGCGACAGTGAAAAATATTCCAACATGTACAAGAAAATATGTCTATATCTCACAACTTCCACCCAAACTCAATATGCTCAACTAATTGATACATGAACAAAATTGTCATTAAGCGGTTTTGTAGTGGAGGCTGAGATGCGTTGATACTGTTCAATGTCTAAACAAATCAGGTTATATCAGGGTTTATATTCTGGAACAAATTCTAACAAGTCTGACTCCTGTAATATTAGGAACGCATTACAATAGTTTTCCGACTTTGCTCAGGGGGTTGCTGATATGCAAGGAATTTAAATTGTTAAACAAAATTAAAGTTAAATAAAAGTTTTTGTAAGGAAACTAAAGCTTTGAAAAGTAAAATTTAAGAGAAAATCATTGATTTACTGAAATTTTTTATCCTTTCCTATATCAAAAAAAACTAAAATAATTTAGCAGTTCATATTTAATTACACACATTAATTAAATGAAGAAATACAGAAATAATTTTTAATAAAAACATTTAAAAAAACATTAGTTCTTATGTTATTTAAATAAATTAATACTCCTTTTCTAAAATGTCTCAAAATTTATTATGGTACACAAAAATGTTTTAAACACGATTTCAAATTTTCGAAGGTTTAAAAATAATGTAGTAATCATTTATATGTAAACGCAATATTTCAAGTAAATCAAAGCATATGATATTAGGTGTACAAATAAGTTTCCGCCGTTTTGAGAAAGATGGCGTGGCACGAGGTTTACGTTGGAATTCGCAGATGGTAACCTACTTGAAAATTAGTCTGTTTATTCCAGAACAACATAACCTTATCATGTTATTAAGTTCGCATTAGCATCATATATTTTTCTTCATCTAAAAATGTCTCAATTTAAAAAAATCTGCTGCTGAGTCGCATCGATTGCTCGTAGAAGCATATAATATAATGAGGATGCTTTGAGTGAGAGAACATGTCGTGAGTGGTTTCAAAAATTTAAAAAAGGTGATTTTGACATAAAAGACAAAGATCCAGTGGAAGGCCGAAAATTTACGAGGATGCAGATTTGGAGAAATTATTGGGTGAAGATTCGTCTCAAACACAAAAGGAACTTGCACTTAGTTTAGAAGTCACTCAGCAAGCAGTCTCACATCGTTTAAAATCGTTTAAATATTATTTTATTAACAAAAAAGCGGAAACTTATTTGTACACCTAATAAAATAAGTAAAAACGAAAAGAAAACTAAAAGGTTAAATCAATCAGCAGGCGCCCGATGATGCGATGACCTGAAACCTCAAAATGAATGAAGCAAACCAAATATACTTATATGGAAAATGTTTTGAAGTCTTAAAAAATACGAGTGCAAAAAAGAAAGGAGATATTGAATTTTTACGAAATAATGGAGATAAAGCTGTGGTATGTAAACTAATGTTAAAATTTAATAAAAAAAATCCGAAAATTTTTTCTAAGTTTTGGAGTAAGCACAGCAACTTCTAAAAATTGTATCGCAATCGGATGAATAATTTCGAAGCGCACATAGTACATAGATGGAAAGAAACAAATGTATATTTTTATATAACTACAATTATATAGACTAACTTTCAATTGAAAAATTTACCACAAAAGTAACCATTGAACTAAGTAAAGTTGCATAAAAATTACAACAAATTGCGAGAAACGTTTCTTAAAACTTTGTAATTTTGTAACTCAGGGACTATCGGCTGTGGTGCTCATATAACTACCTGAAATATCTCCGCAAAATAAGAAAAAAATTACATGTCATTTAATAACATTTTTTATTTCTGTTCTTCTTCCTATTTCTAAATACGGGCCTGTACTCGATATTAAAAAAAAAAAATTTCATTTGTTCGTTTAAATTTTTTTTATAAAAAATTTAGTTAAATATTTATTTTAATTTGGAATACATTTCAAAAAGAAAACAGAGAATTATTTAAACAATCTAAACGCTTCAATTTTATGCCTTAATGCTGAAGTACATCTTGCCTTTAATAGACTGCTTGACCGCCTTGATTTTCTTCAAAATTTTTGTCATGTCGTCAAGCAAAGCAGCCGGCACGACGTCGTTCGATTTATTCTTAAATTTAGTCAGCAACTCGATAGCTGTCATCGGTTTACGCGACAGAAAGTGCCGCACTGCCTTCTCGGTAATGCTGTAGCCACTTTTGGTACTAGCATTCACGACAACAGGAGATTTTGAAGGCAACAAAGTAATATACATTTCCAACTTTCTGCGTTTTTCCGAAGTGGTTACGGAACTAGTAAAATCACTTGGCATGTTGCATATTTTACGCTTATTTGAAGAGGAAGTGGTCGTGGGCGAACATTTCTTGTTTTTGTCGTCTTTCGACTGTTTTTTAGTTTTCTTCTTGTCTGTGCTGATTCCCGCTGTATTATTTTCTTTTTTATTTTTCTTCTCATCATCCTTATCGGATTTAACTGACTTCTTTTCTTCATCCTCCTCATCTTCATCCTCATCGTCGGAGTTTAGCAATTTTCGTAAAGCACCCTCTTCTGCTACCGACTTCATATCTTTGACAAGTTTTGACTCGGGATCAAGTTCATCTTCGCTCGATTCTGTATCGTAATCTAATTCACGACCTTCCTCATCACCATCGTCTGACTCCTCGAATGCCTCATTGTCAACATCGCGGTTCTTTTTCTTTTTCTCTGCCGCTATGGCAGCCTTGCCTTTACTCTTTTTTAACTTTCCGACAGCCTCATCATCGCTGTCATCCTCCTTATTTTTCTTCTTGTCATCCTCGTCTTCATCGGAATCGGATTCCTCATCGGAATTGATCCAATCGTCAATTTCGCTTATTTTAAGCTTTCTTTCAGGGCCACTGTCGCCCTTTATATTCACCTGATCTGTATTCTGTTCCTCCACTTGGTCACCCTTAAGTCGTCTGCGCATCATAAAAGAAAAATGGTTTACAATCTTTTTGCGTCGACCGAATTTATCTTCCGCCTCCTCGGCTGATAGTGTTTTATAGCGTTGAATGGGTTGAAAGTTATACCATTCATTTAAAGGGTATGCCTCAATGATGCCTTCGTCTGTACTCGAAAAAACATAATAAGCTGCATTTTCACTGACACCGCCCTCTCGGACACCCTTAAACATTTTCCCACCTTTGCCGCCCGCTTGTAGAATCCAAGGCTGAGCTTCGGGACGATATGTCTTAGCGATAGTGCCGAATTTTTTGCGTCGCATCTCCTCGCGCTGATCGCGATTGTACGTAGTACCGGCGCCAAATTTCGGCATGTCCTCATTCTTGCCTCGAAAATCATTCATGTTGTTCTCGCGCTGCAGCTTGACTTTGCTCCACTCTTCAAAGTCGACGTTTAGTGCAGCATTGAAGCGCATCATGTTGTGTTTTTTCTTGCAGACACGTATATGGAACTCCTGCACATTAGCAGGAGGAGCACCGCTGTCACTGGAAATCGAAGTTGTAGAGTACGTTTTGAAAGACATTTTCAAACAAGGTATTTTTTTTTTTTTTTCGTTTGTTTGTTTGTTTAAAGATTCAAAGACTTTGTCGTGTTGAATAGTTTTAAGTTAATGACTTTATTCAGTTCTTTCCGCACTATTTATACTTTCATTCTTATTTGGTACTATTGATACAACTATTTAAATATGTTGAGAAGGTATGACGCTTTTGAGCAATCGTAATAAACATATTATTCCTAAAATAAAAAGAGCTAATTGTTCTTATTTAGTTGTGAGAAAGAGAAAGAAACAATTTTCCCTTTAAATTTGTATTACCTGCTGCCTCCAATAGTGGACCCTTAATTTTCTATTTGTAAGTTCAGCAGATAGAAATAAGAAATATTACCTGTGGTTCCTCAACATTCAGTCAGGGTTTAACCTGTATCTTAAACAAGGACTGTAACGGTTAACCTTTTATGATGTAAAAATAAAAATAAATTAATGCTTTTATACATACTTTATCCGTCTGGCTGGCTGGCTGTCTGTCTGTCTGTCCGCCGACCGTCCTAGCGATTACAGCCGAATTTTAAGTAATAGCTAGCTTAAATTGTATATTAGAGATCCATTTCTCCAAACGGATGTTAATTTTTAATGTGAGCAAAGAAAATGGGCGTGATCGGACTAAAAGTACTCACATACAAACTCCTACTTTTTAAGAAAACTAGCTTATAGTACTCAGCTTTGTTTTGAATAGAAATGTGTGTAAGATAATAAGTTTGCGCAATTTCCCGTTGTTCCCCTTTGTAACGTTTCTGAAGTAATTGTGGCTTGTCGATATCATGTCCGTCCGTCTGTCTGTATTTCCTTATGTCTGTCTGTCTGTCCCTCGTTTGCAGCCGTAGTTTAAGAGCTCCTATTCTCCATACTAAGTTCTAAGATGGACAAGATCGGAGGATATTTGAGCTCTGGCATAGCCTAGTGTGAAATAATTTTTAATAAGTTTAAATTAAAATTTGTAGAATTTATAAGAAATGAAAAAATTTACAGAAATTCGCACTAAACTAGGTAAAATCGCATAAAAATTACAACAAATTGCGGGAAATGTTTCTGAAAACTTTTTATTCTCATATAACTACCTGAAATATCTCCGCAAAATAAGAAAAAAATTACATGTCATTTAATAACATTTTTTATTTCTGTTCTTCTTCCTATTTATTTTCGCCAACAACAAATTTCTAAATACGGGCCTGTACTCGATATTAAAAAAAAAAAATTTCATTTGTTCGTTTAAATTTTTTTTATAAAAAATTTAGTTAAATATTTATTTAAATTTGGAATACATTTCAAAAAGAAAACAGAGAATTATTTAAACAATCTAAACGCTTCAATTTTATGCCTTAATGCTGAAGTACATCTTGCCTTTAATAGACTGCTTGACCGCCTTGATTTTCTTCAAAATTTTTGTCATGTCGTCAAGCAAAGCAGCCGGCACGACGTCGTTCGATTTATTCTTAAATTTAGTCAGCAACTCGATAGCTGTCATCGGTTTACGCGACAGAAAGTGCCGCACTGCCTTCTCGGTAATGCTGTAGCCACTTTTGGTACTAGCATTCACGACAACAGGAGATTTTGAAGGCAACAAAGTAATATACATTTCCAACTTTCTGCGTTTTTCCGAAGTGGTTACGGAACTAGTAAAATCACTTGGCATGTTGCATATTTTACGCTTATTTGAAGAGGAAGTGGTCGTGGGCGAACATTTCTTGTTTTTGTCGTCTTTCGACTGTTTTTTAGTTTTCTTCTTGTCTGTGCTGATTCCCGCTGTATTATTTTCTTTTTTATTTTTCTTCTCATCATCCTTATCGGATTTAACTGACTTCTTTTCTTCATCCTCCTCATCTTCATCCTCATCGTCGGAGTTTAGCAATTTTCGTAAAGCACCCTCTTCTGCTACCGACTTCATATCTTTGACAAGTTTTGACTCGGGATCAAGTTCATCTTCGCTCGATTCTGTATCGTAATCTAATTCACGACCTTCCTCATCACCATCGTCTGACTCCTCGAATGCCTCATTGTCAACATCGCGGTTCTTTTTCTTTTTCTCTGCCGCTATGGCAGCCTTGCCTTTACTCTTTTTTAACTTTCCGACAGCCTCATCATCGCTGTCATCCTCCTTATTTTTCTTCTTGTCATCCTCGTCTTCATCGGAATCGGATTCCTCATCGGAATTGATCCAATCGTCAATTTCGCTTATTTTAAGCTTTCTTTCAGGGCCACTGTCGCCCTTTATATTCACCTGATCTGTATTCTGTTCCTCCACTTGGTCACCCTTAAGTCGTCTGCGCATCATAAAAGAAAAATGGTTTACAATCTTTTTGCGTCGACCGAATTTATCTTCCGCCTCCTCGGCTGATAGTGTTTTATAGCGTTGAATGGGTTGAAAGTTATACCATTCATTTAAAGGGTATGCCTCAATGATGCCTTCGTCTGTACTCGAAAAAACATAATAAGCTGCATTTTCACTGACACCGCCCTCTCGGACACCCTTAAACATTTTCCCACCTTTGCCGCCCGCTTGTAGAATCCAAGGCTGAGCTTCGGGACGATATGTCTTAGCGATAGTGCCGAATTTTTTGCGTCGCATCTCCTCGCGCTGATCGCGATTGTACGTAGTACCGGCGCCAAATTTCGGCATGTCCTCATTCTTGCCTCGAAAATCATTCATGTTGTTCTCGCGCTGCAGCTTGACTTTGCTCCACTCTTCAAAGTCGACGTTTAGTGCAGCATTGAAGCGCATCATGTTGTGTTTTTTCTTGCAGACACGTATATGGAACTCCTGCACATTAGCAGGAGGAGCACCGCTGTCACTGGAAATCGAAGTTGTAGAGTACGTTTTGAAAGACATTTTCAAACAAGGTATTTATTTTTATTTTTCGTTTGTTTGTTTGTTTAAAGATTCAAAGACTTTGTCGTGTTGAATAGTTTTAAGTTAATGACTTTATTCAGTTCTTTCCGCACTATTTATACTTTCATTCTTATTTGGTACTATTGATATAACTATTTAAATATGTTGAAAAGGTATGACGCTCTTGAGCAATCGTAATAAACATATTATTCCTAAAATAAAAAGAGCTAATTGTTCTTATTTAGTTGTGAGAAAGAGAAAGAAACAATTTTCCCTTTAAATTTGTATTACCTGCTGCCTCCAATAGTGGACCCTTAATTTTCTATTTGTAAGTTCAGCAGATAGAAATAAGAAATATTACCTGCGGTTCCTCAACATTCAGTCAGGGTTTAACCTGTATCTTAAACAAGGACTGTAACGGTTAACCTTTTATGATGTAAAAATAAAAATAAATTAATGCTTTTATACATACTTTATCCGTCTGGCTGTCTGTCTGTCTGTCCGCCGACCGTCCTAGCGATTACAGCCGAATTTTAAGTAATAGCTAGCTTAAATTGTATATTAGAGATCCATTTCTCCAAACGGATGTTAATTTTTAATGTGAGCAAAGAAAATGGGCGTGATCGGACTAAAAGTACTCACATACAAACTCCTACTTTTTAAGAAAACTAGCTTATAGTACTCAGCTTTATTTTGAATAGAAATGTGTGTAAGATAATAAGTTTGCGCAATTTCCCGTTGTTCCCCTTTGTAACGTTACTGAAGTACGGCGGCATGCGTTAAAATAATCAAACCATGCCCGTATTTGTTGAAGTTGTTTACATTACCTATAAAAAATTTGATTAAAAATTTAAGATTTTTAAGGAGTAACATTAACAAAATAATCTAACATTTTCTTAAAAAATAAATTCCATTTGGATTTAAGAGAATTTGTGCGTATTCTTCAGAACTTTTTTATATAAATTTGATCTATTGGCACAAAGGTACCTCAAAACCAATGTATTTCTTAAGTTATTTAAGTGTATCTAGAAATTATGGGAATCTTTCATATTTTTTTTTTAATTACATTAAAATTATTCCAATTTAACTTTAGGATGATCAACTAATCTTCCGAGCGAGCTCAGTCTCTCAGGAAATATCAATAATTTACGTCAATTGGAAATACCCTTCATACACAATTTTAAAATTTATTGCTGTGACGTATTTTGGGACTGTTTCGACGGATTTCTAATTGTGGCTTGTCGATATCATGTCCGTCCGTCTGTCTGTCCCTCGTTTGCAGCCGTAGTTTAAGAGCTCCTATTCTCCAAGAGCTCCTATTCTCCATGCTAAGTTCTAAGATGGACAAGATCGGAGGTTATTTGAGCTCTGGCATAGCCTAGTGTGAAATAATTTTTAATAAGTTTAAATTAAAATTTGTAGAATTTATAAGAAATGAAAAAATTTACAGAAATTCGCACTAAACTAGGTAAAATCGCATAAAAATTACAACAAATTGCGGGAAATGTTTCTGAAAACTTTTTATTCTCATATAACTACCTGAAATATCTCCGCAAAATAAGAAAAAAATTACATGTCATTTAATAACATTTTTTATTTCTGTTCTTCTTCCTATTTATTTTCGCCAACAACAAATTTCTAAATACGGGCCTGTACTCGATATTAAAAAAAAAAAGATTTTATTTGTTCGTTTGAATTTTTTATTAAAAATTTAGTTAAATATTTATTTTAATTTGGAATACATTTCAAAAAGAAAACAGAGAATTATTTAAACAATCTAAACGCTTCAATTTTATGCCTTAATGCTGAAGTACATCTTGCCTTTAATAGACTGCTTGACCGCCTTGATTTTCTTCAAAATTTTTATCATGTCGTCAAGCAAAGCAGCCGGCACGACGTCGTTCGATTTATTCTTAAATTTAGTCAGCAACTCGATAGCTGTCATCGGTTTACGCGACAGAAAGTGCCGCACTGCCTTCTCGGTAATGCTGTAGCCACTTTTGGTACTAGCATTCACGACAACAGGAGATTTTGAAGGCAACAAAGGCATATCCATTTCCAACTTTCTGCGTTTTTCCGAAGTGGTTACGGAACTAGTAAAATCACTTGGCATGTTGCATATTTTACGCTTATTTGAAGAGGAAGTGGTCGTGGGCGAACATTTCTTGTTTTTGTCGTCTTTCGACTGTTTTTTAGTTTTCTTCTTGTCTGTGCTGATTCCCGCTGTATTATTTTCTTTTTTATTTTTCTTCTCATCATCCTTATCGGATTTAACTGACTTCTTTTCTTCATCCTCCTCATCTTCATCCTCATCGTCGGAGTTTAGCAATTTTCGTAAAGCACCCTCTTCTGCTACCGACTTCATATCTTTGACAAGTTTTGACTCGGGATCAAGTTCATCTTCGCTCGATTCTGTATCGTAATCTAATTCACGACCTTCCTCATCACCATCGTCTGACTCCTCGAATGCCTCATTGTCAACATCGCGGTTCTTTTTCTTTTTCTCTGCCGCTATGGCAGCCTTGCCTTTACTCTTTTTTAACTTTCCGACAGCCTCATCATCGCTGTCATCCTCCTTATTTTTCTTCTTGTCATCCTCGTCTTCATCGGAATCGGATTCCTCATCGGAATTGATCCAATCGTCAATTTCGCTTATTTTAAGCTTTCTTTCAGGGCCACTGTCGCCCTTTATATTCACCTGATCTGTATTCTGTTCCTCCACTTGGTCACCCTTAAGTCGTCTGCGCATCATAAAAGAAAAATGGTTTACAATCTTTTTGCGTCGACCGAATTTATCTTCCGCCTCCTCGGCTGATAGTGTTTTATAGCGTTGAATGGGTTGAAAGTTATACCATTCATTTAAAGGGTATGCCTCAATGATGCCTTCGTCTGTACTCGAAAAAACATAATAAGCTGCATTTTCACTGACACCGCCCTCTCGGACACCCTTAAACATTTTCCCACCTTTGCCGCCCGCTTGTAGAATCCAAGGCTGAGCTTCGGGACGATATGTCTTAGCGATAGTGCCGAATTTTTTGAGTCGCATCTCCTCGCGCTGATCGCGATTGTACGTAGTACCGGCGCCAAATTTCGGCATGTCCTCATTCTTGCCTCGAAAATCATTCATGTTGTTCTCGCGCTGCAGCTTGACTTTGCTCCACTCTTCAAAGTCGACGTTTAGTGCAGCATTGAAGCGCATCATGTTGTGTTTTTTCTTGCAGACACGTATATGGAACTCCTGCACATTAGCAGGAGGAGCACCGCTGTCACTGGAAATCGAAGTTGTAGAGTACGTTTTGAAAGACATTTTCAAACAAGGTATTTTTTTTTTTTTTCGTTTGTTTGTTTGTTTGTTTGTTTGTTTGTTTGTTTAAAGATTCAAAGACTTTGTCGTGTTGAATAGTTTTAAGTTAATGACTTTATTCAGTTCTTTCCGCACTATTTATACTTTCATTCTTATTTGGTACTATTGATACAACTATTTAAATATGTTGAGAAGGTATGACGCTCTTGAGCAATCGTAATAAACATATTATTCCTAAAATAAAAAGAGCTAATTGTTCTTATTTAGTTGTGAGAAAGAGAAAGAAACAATTTTCCCTTTAAATTTGTATTACCTGCTGCCTCCAATAGTGGACCCTTAATTTTCTATTTGTAAGTTCAGCAGATAGAAATAAGAAATATTACCTGTGGTTCCTCAACATTCAGTCAGGGTTTAACCTGTATCTTAAACAAGGACTGTAACGGTTAACCTTTTATGATGTAAAAATAAAAATAAATTAATGCTTTTATACATACTTTATCCGTCTGGCTGTCTGTCTGTCTGTCCGCCGACCGTCCTAGCGATTACAGCCGAATTTTAAGTAATAGCTAGCTTAAATTGTATATTAGAGATCCATTTCTCCAAACGGATGTTAATTTTTAATGTGAGCAAAGAAAATGGGCGTGATCGGACTAAAAGTACTCACATACAAACTCCTACTTTTTAAGAAAACTAGCTTATAGTACTCAGCTTTGTTTTGAATAGAAATGTGTGTAAGATAATAAGTTTGCGCAATTTCCCGTTGTTCCCCTTTGTAACGTTTCTGAAGTAATTGTGGCTTGTCGATATCATGTCCGTCCGTCTGTCTGTATTTCCTTATGTCTGTCTGTCTGTCCCTCGTTTGCAGCCGTAGTTTAAGAGCTCCTATTCTCCATGCTAAGTTCTAAGATGGACAAGATCGGAGGATATTTGAGCTCTGGCATAGCCTAGTGTGAAATAATTTTTAATAAGTTTAAATTAAAATTTGTAGAATTTATAAGAAATGAAAAAATTTACAGAAATTCGCACTAAACTAGGTAAAATCGCATAAAAATTACAACAAATTGCGGGAAATGTTTCTGAAAACTTTTTATTCTCATATAACTACCTGAAATATCTCCGCAAAATAAGAAAAAAATTACATGTCATTTAATAACATTTTTTATTTCTGTTCTTCTTCCTATTTATTTTCGCCAACAACAAATTTCTAAATACGGGCCTGTACTCGATATTAAAAAAAAAAAATTTCATTTGTTCGTTTAAATTTTTTTTATAAAAAATTTAGTTAAATATTTATTTTAATTTGGAATACATTTCAAAAAGAAAACAGAGAATTATTTAAACAATCTAAACGCTTCAATTTTATGCCTTAATGCTGAAGTACATCTTGCCTTTAATAGACTGCTTGACCGCCTTGATTTTCTTCAAAATTTTTGTCATGTCGTCAAGCAAAGCAGCCTTCACGACGTCGTTCGATTTATTCTTAAATTTAGTCAGCAACTCGATAGCTGTCATCGGTTTACGCGACAGAAAGTGCCGCACTGCCTTCTCGGTAATGCTGTAGCCACTTTTGGTACTAGCATTCACGACAACAGGAGATTTTGAAGGCAACAAAGGCATATCCATTTCCAACTTTCTGCGTTTTTCCGAAGTGGTTACGGAACTAGTAAAATCACTTGGCATGTTGCATATTTTACGCTTATTTGAAGAGGAAGTGGTCGTGGGCGAACATTTCTTGTTTTTGTCGTCTTTCGACTGTTTTTTAGTTTTCTTCTTGTCTGTGCTGATTCCCGCTGTATTATTTTCTTTTTTATTTTTCTTCTCATCATCCTTATCGGATTTAACTGACTTCTTTTCTTCATCCTCCTCATCTTCATCCTCATCGTCGGAGTTTAGCAATTTTCGTAAAGCACCCTCTTCTGCTACCGACTTCATATCTTTGACAAGTTTTGACTCGGGATCAAGTTCATCTTCGCTCGATTCTGTATCGTAATCTAATTCACGACCTTCCTCATCACCATCGTCTGACTCCTCGAATGCCTCATTGTCAACATCGCGGTTCTTTTTCTTTTTCTCTGCCGCTATGGCAGCCTTGCCTTTACTCTTTTTTAACTTTCCGACAGCCTCATCATCGCTGTCATCCTCCTTATTTTTCTTCTTGTCATCCTCGTCTTCATCGGAATCGGATTCCTCATCGGAATTGATCCAATCGTCAATTTCGCTTATTTTAAGCTTTCTTTCAGGGCCACTGTCGCCCTTTATATTCACCTGATCTGTATTCTGTTCCTCCACTTGGTCACCCTTAAGTCGTCTGCGCATCATAAAAGAAAAATGGTTTACAATCTTTTTGCGTCGACCGAATTTATCTTCCGCCTCCTCGGCTGATAGTGTTTTATAGCGTTGAATGGGTTGAAAGTTATACCATTCATTTAAAGGGTATGCCTCAATGATGCCTTCGTCTGTACTCGAAAAAACATAATAAGCTGCATTTTCACTGACACCGCCCTCTCGGACACCCTTAAACATTTTCCCACCTTTGCCGCCCGCTTGTAGAATCCAAGGCTGAGCTTCGGGACGATATGTCTTAGCGATAGTGCCGAATTTTTTGCGTCGCATCTCCTCGCGCTGATCGCGATTGTACGTAGTACCGGCGCCAAATTTCGGCATGTCCTCATTCTTGCCTCGAAAATCATTCATGTTGTTCTCGCGCTGCAGCTTGACTTTGCTCCACTCTTCAAAGTCGACGTTTAGTGCAGCATTGAAGCGCATCATGTTGTGTTTTTTCTTGCAGACACGTATATGGAACTCCTGCACATTAGCAGGAGGAGCACCGCTGTCACTGGAAATCGAAGTTGTAGAGTACGTTTTGAAAGACATTTTCAAACAAGGTATTTATTTTTATTTTTCGTTTGTTTGTTTGTTTGTTTAAAGATTCAAAGACTTTGTCGTGTTGAATAGTTTTAAGTTAATGACTTTATTCAGTTCTTTCCGCACTATTTATACTTTCATTCTTATTTGGTACTATTGATATAACTATTTAAATATGTTGAAAAGGTATGACGCTCTTGAGCAATCGTAATAAACATATTATTCCTAAAATAAAAAGAGCTAATTGTTCTTATTTAGTTGTGAGAAAGAGAAAGAAACAATTTTCCCTTTAAATTTGTATTACCTGCTGCCTCCAATAGTGGACCCTTAATTTTCTATTTGTAAGTTCAGCAGATAGAAATAAGAAATATTACCTGCGGTTCCTCAACATTCAGTCAGGGTTTAACCTGTATCTTAAACAAGGACTGTAACGGTTAACCTTTTATGATGTAAAAATAAAAATAAATTAATGCTTTTATACATACTTTATCCGTCTGGCTGGCTGTCTGTCTGTCTGTCCGCCGACCGTCCTAGCGATTACAGCCGAATTTTAAGTAATAGCTAGCTTAAATTGTATATTAGAGATCCATTTCTCCAAACGGAGGTTAATTTTAAATGTGAGCAAAGAAAATGGGCGTGATCAGACTAAAAGTACTCACATACAAACTCCTACTTTTTAAGAAAACTAGCTTATAGTACTCAGCTTTGTTTTGAATAGAAATGTGTGTAAGATAATAAGTTTGCGCAATTTCCCGTTGTTCCCCTTTGTAACGTTTCTGAAGTACGGCGGCATGCGTTAAAATAATCAAACCATGCCCGTATTTGTTGAAGTTGTTTACATTACCCATAAAAAATTTGATTAAAAATTTTAGATTTTTAAGGAGTAACATTAACAAAATAATCTAACATTTTCTTCAAAAATAAATTCCATTTGGATTTAAGAGAATTTGTGCGTATTCTTCAGAACTTTTTTATATAAATTTGATCTATTGGCACAAAGGTACCTCAAAACCAATGTATTTCTTAAGTTATTTAAGTGTATCCAGAAATTATGGGAATCTTTCATATTTTTTTTTAAATTACATTAAAATTATTCCAATTTAACTTTAGGATGATCAAATAATCTTCCGAGCGAGCTCATTCTCTCAGGAAATATCAATAATTTACGTCAATTGGAAATACCCTTCATACACAATTTTAAAATTTATTGCTGTGACGTATTTTGGGACTGTTTCGACGGATTTCTAATTGTGGCTTGTCGATATCATGTCCGTCCGTCTGTCTGTATTTCCTTATGTCTGTCTGTCTGTCCCTCGTTTGCAGCCGTAGTTTAAGAGCTCCTATTCTCCAAGAGCTCCTATTCTCCATGCTAAGTTCTAAGATGGACAAGATCGGAGGTTATTTGAGCTCTGGCATAGCCTAGTGTGAAATAATTTTTAATAAGTTTAAATTAAACTTTGTAGAATTTATAAGAAATGAAAAAATTTACAGAAATTCGCACTAAACTAGGTAAAATCGCATAAAAATTACAACAAATTGCGGGAAATGTTTCTGAAAACTTTTTATTCTCATATAACTACCTGAAATATCTCCGCAAAATAAGAAAAAAATTACATGTCATTTAATAACATTTTTTATTTCTGTTCTTCTTCCTATTTATTTTCGCCAACAACAAATTTCTAAATACGGGCCTGTACTCGATATTAAAAAAAAAAAGATTTTATTTGTTCGTTTGAATTTTTTTATTAAAAATTTAGTTAAATATTTATTTTAATTTGGAATACATTTCAAAAAGAAAACAGAGAATTATTTAAACAATCTAAACGCTTCAATTTTATGCCTTAATGCTGAAGTACATCGTGCCTTTAATAGACTGCTTGACCGCCTTGATTTTCTTCAAAATTTTTATCATGTCGTCAAGCAAAGCAGCCGGCACGACGTCGTTCGATTTATTCTTAAATTTAGTCAGCAACTCGATAGCTGTCATCGGTTTACGCGACAGATAGTGCCGCACTGCCTTCTCGGTAATGCTGTAGCCACTTTTGGTACTAGCATTCACGACAACAGGAGATTTTGAAGGCAACAAAGGCATATTCACTTCCAACTTTCTGCGTTTTTCCGAAGTGGTTATGGAACTAGTAAGATCACTTGGCATGTTGCATATTTTACGCTTATTTGAAGAGGAAGTAGTCGTGGGCGAACATTTCTTGTTTTTGTCGTCTTTCGACTGTTTTTTAGTTTTCTTCTTGTCTGTGCTGATTCCCGCTGTATTATTTTCTTTTTTATTTTTCTTCTCATCATCCTTATCGGATTTAACTGACTTCTTTTCTTCATCCTCCTCATCTTCATCCTCATCGTCGGAGTTTAGCAATTTTCGTAAAGCACCCTCTTCTGCTACCGACTTCAAATCTTTGACAAGTTTTGACTCGGGATCAAGTTCATCTTCGCTCGATTCTGTATCGTAATCTAATTCACGACCTTCCTCATCACCATCGTCTGACTCCTCGAATGCCTCATTGTCAACATCGCGGTTCTTTTTCTTTTTCTCTGCCGCTATGGCAGCCTTGCCTTTACTCTTTTTTAACTTTCCGACAGCCTCATCATCGCTGTCATCCTCCTTATTTTTCTTCTTGTCATCCTCGTCTTCATCTGAATCGGATTCCTCATCGGAATTGATCCAATCGTCCATTTCGCTTATTTTAAGCTTTCTTTCAGGGCCACTGTCGCCCTTTATATTCACCTGATCTGTATTCTGTTCCTCCACTTGGTCACCCTTAAGTCGTCTGCGCATCATAAAAGAAAAATGGTTTACAATCTTTTTGCGTCGACCGAATTTATCTTCCGCCTCCTCGGCTGATAGTGTTTTATAGCGTTGAATGGGTTGAAAGTTATACCATTCATTTAAAGGGTATGCCTCAATGATGCCTTCGTCTGTACTCGAAAAAACATAATAAGCTGCATTTTCACTGACACCGCCCTCTCGGACACCCTTAAACATTTTCCCACCTTTGCCGCCCGCTTGTAGAATCCAAGGCTGAGCTTCGGGACGATATGTCTTAGCGATAGTGCCGAATTTTTTGCGTCGCATCTCCTCGCGCTGATCGCGATTGTACGTAGTACCGGCGCCAAATTTCGGCATGTCCTCATTCTTGCCTCGAAAATCATTCATGTTGTTCTCGCGCTGCAGCTTGACTTTGCTCCACTCTTCAAAGTCGACGTTTAGTGCAGCATTGAAGCGCATCATGTTGTGTTTTTTCTTGCAGACACGTATATGGAACTCCTGCACATTAGCAGGAGGAGCACCGCTGTCACTGGAAATCGAAGTTGTAGAGTACGTTTTGAAAGACATTTTCAAACAAGGTATTTATTTTTATTTTTCGTTTGTTTGTTTGTTTAAAGATTCAAAGACTTTGTCGTGTTGAATAGTTTTAAGTTAATGACTTTATTCAGTTCTTTCCGCACTATTTATACTTTCATTCTTATTTGGTACTATTGATATAACTAGTTAAATATGTTGAGAAGGTATGACGCTCTTGAGCAATCGTAATAAACATATTATTCCTAAAACAAAAAGAGCTAATTGTTCTTATTTAGTTGTGAGAAAGAGAAAGAAACAATTTTCTCTTTAAATTTGTATTACCTGCTGCCTCCAATAGTGGACCCTTAATTTTCTATTCGTAAGTTCAGCAGATAGAAATAAGAAATATTACCTGCGGTTCCTCAACATTCAGTCAGGGTTTAACCTGTATCTTAAACAAGGACTGTAACGGTTAACCTTTTATGATGTAAAAATAAAAATAAATTAATGCTTTTATACATACTTTATCCGTCTGGCTGGCTGTCTGTCTGTCTGTCCGCCGACCGTCCTAGCGATTACAGCCGAATTTTAAGTAATAGCTAGCTTAAATTGTATATTAGAGATCCATTTCTCCAAACGGAGGTTAATTTTAAATGTGAGCAAAGAAAATGGGCGTGATCAGACTAAAAGTACTCACATACAAACTCCTACTTTTTAAGAAAACTAGCTTATAGTACTCAGCTTTGTTTTGAATAGAAATGTGTGTAAGATAATAAGTTTGCGCAATTTCCCGTTGTTCCCCTTTGTAACGTTTCTGAAGTACGGCGGCATGCGTTAAAATAATCAAACCATGCCCGTATTTGTTGAAGTTGTTTACATTACCCATAAAAAATTTGATTAAAAATTTTAGATTTTTAAGGAGTAACATTAACAAAATAATCTAACATTTTCTTCAAAAATAAATTCCATTTGGATTTAAGAGAATTTGTGCGTATTCTTCAGAACTTTTTTATATAAATTTGATCTATTGGCACAAAGGTACCTCAAAACCAATGTATTTCTTAAGTTATTTAAGTGTATCCAGAAATTATGGGAATCTTTCATATTTTTTTTTAAATTACATTAAAATTATTCCAATTTAACTTTAGGATGATCAAATAATCTTCCGAGCGAGCTCATTCTCTCAGGAAATATCAATAATTTACGTCAATTGGAAATACCCTTCATACACAATTTTAAAATTTATTGCTGTGACGTATTTTGGGACTGTTTCGACGGATTTCTAATTGTGGCTTGTCGATATCATGTCCGTCCGTCTGTCTGTATTTCCTTATGTCTGTCTGTCTGTCCCTCGTTTGCAGCCGTAGTTTAAGAGCTCCTATTCTCCAAGAGCTCCTATTCTCCATGCTAAGTTCTAAGATGGACAAGATCGGAGGTTATTTGAGCTCTGGCATAGCCTAGTGTGAAATAATTTTTAATAAGTTTAAATTAAACTTTGTAGAATTTATAAGAAATGAAAAAATTTACAGAAATTCGCACTAAACTAGGTAAAATCGCATAAAAATTACAACAAATTGCGGGAAATGTTTCTGAAAACTTTTTATTCTCATATAACTACCTGAAATATCTCCGCAAAATAAGAAAAAAATTACATGTCATTTAATAACATTTTTTATTTCTGTTCTTCTTCCTATTTATTTTCGCCAACAACAAATTTCTAAATACGGGCCTGTACTCGATATTAAAAAAAAAAAGATTTTATTTGTTCGTTTGAATTTTTTTATTAAAAATTTAGTTAAATATTTATTTTAATTTGGAATACATTTCAAAAAGAAAACAGAGAATTATTTAAACAATCTAAACGCTTCAATTTTATGCCTTAATGCTGAAGTACATCGTGCCTTTAATAGACTGCTTGACCGCCTTGATTTTCTTCAAAATTTTTATCATGTCGTCAAGCAAAGCAGCCGGCACGACGTCGTTCGATTTATTCTTAAATTTAGTCAGCAACTCGATAGCTGTCATCGGTTTACGCGACAGATAGTGCCGCACTGCCTTCTCGGTAATGCTGTAGCCACTTTTGGTACTAGCATTCACGACAACAGGAGATTTTGAAGGCAACAAAGGCATATTCACTTCCAACTTTCTGCGTTTTTCCGAAGTGGTTATGGAACTAGTAAGATCACTTGGCATGTTGCATATTTTACGCTTATTTGAAGAGGAAGTAGTCGTGGGCGAACATTTCTTGTTTTTGTCGTCTTTCGACTGTTTTTTAGTTTTCTTCTTGTCTGTGCTGATTCCCGCTGTATTATTTTCTTTTTTATTTTTCTTCTCATCATCCTTATCGGATTTAACTGACTTCTTTTCTTCATCCTCCTCATCTTCATCCTCATCGTCGGAGTTTAGCAATTTTCGTAAAGCACCCTCTTCTGCTACCGACTTCAAATCTTTGACAAGTTTTGACTCGGGATCAAGTTCATCTTCGCTCGATTCTGTATCGTAATCTAATTCACGACCTTCCTCATCACCATCGTCTGACTCCTCGAATGCCTCATTGTCAACATCGCGGTTCTTTTTCTTTTTCTCTGCCGCTATGGCAGCCTTGCCTTTACTCTTTTTTAACTTTCCGACAGCCTCATCATCGCTGTCATCCTCCTTATTTTTCTTCTTGTCATCCTCGTCTTCATCTGAATCGGATTCCTCATCGGAATTGATCCAATCGTCCATTTCGCTTATTTTAAGCTTTCTTTCAGGGCCACTGTCGCCCTTTATATTCACCTGATCTGTATTCTGTTCCTCCACTTGGTCACCCTTAAGTCGTCTGCGCATCATAAAAGAAAAATGGTTTACAATCTTTTTGCGTCGACCGAATTTATCTTCCGCCTCCTCGGCTGATAGTGTTTTATAGCGTTGAATGGGTTGAAAGTTATACCATTCATTTAAAGGGTATGCCTCAATGATGCCTTCGTCTGTACTCGAAAAAACATAATAAGCTGCATTTTCACTGACACCGCCCTCTCGGACACCCTTAAACATTTTCCCACCTTTGCCGCCCGCTTGTAGAATCCAAGGCTGAGCTTCGGGACGATATGTCTTAGCGATAGTGCCGAATTTTTTGCGTCGCATCTCCTCGCGCTGATCGCGATTGTACGTAGTACCGGCGCCAAATTTCGGCATGTCCTCATTCTTGCTTCGAAAATCATTCATGTTGTTCTCGCGCTGCAGCTTGACTTTGCTCCACTCTTCAAAGTCGACGTTTAGTGCAGCATTGAAGCGCATCATGTTGTGTTTTTTCTTGCAGACACGTATATGGAACTCCTGCACATTAGCAGGAGGAGCACCGCTGTCACTGGAAATCGAAGTTGTAGAGTACGTTTTGAAAGACATTTTCAAACAAGGTATTTATTTTTATTTTTCGTTTGTTTGTTTGTTTAAAGATTCAAAGACTTTGTCGTGTTGAATAGTTTTAAGTTAATGACTTTATTCAGTTCTTTCCGCACTATTTATACTTTCATTCTTATTTGGTACTATTGATATAACTAGTTAAATATGTTGAGAAGGTATGACGCTCTTGAGCAATCGTAATAAACATATTATTCCTAAAACAAAAAGAGCTAATTGTTCTTATTTAGTTGTGAGAAAGAGAAAGAAACAATTTTCTCTTTAAATTTGTATTACCTGCTGCCTCCAATAGTGGACCCTTAATTTTCTATTCGTAAGTTCAGCAGATAGAAATAAGAAATATTACCTGCGGTTCCTCAACATTCAGTCAGGGTTTAACCTGTATCTTAAACAAGGACTGTAACGGTTAACCTTTTATGATGTAAAAATAAAAATAAATTAATGCTTTTATACATACTTTGTCCGTCTGACTGTCTGTCTGTCTGTCTGTCTGTCCGCCGACCGTCCTAGCGATTACAGCCGAATTTTAAGTAATAGCTAGCTTAAATTGTATATTAGAGATCCATTTCTCCAAACGGATGTTAATTTTTAATGTGTGCAAAGAAAATGGGCGTGATCGGACTAAAAGTACTCACATACAAACTCCTACTTTTTAAGAAAACTAGCTTATAGTACTCAGCTTTGTTTTGAATAGAAATGTGTGTAAGATAATAAGTTTGCGCAATTTCCCGTTGTTCCCCTTTGTAACGTTACTGAAGTACGGCGGCATGCGTTAAAATAATCAAACCATGCCCGTATTTGTTGAAGTTGTTTACATTACCCATAAAAAATTTGATTAAAAATTTAAGATTTTTAAGGAGTAACATTAACAAAATAATCTAACATTTTCTTCAAAAATAAATTCCATTTGGATTTAAGAGAATTTGTGCGTATTCTTCAGAACTTTTTTATATAAATTTGATCTATTGGCACAAAGGTACCTCAAAACCAATGTATTTCTTAAGTTATTTAAGTGTATCCAGAAATTATGGGAATCTTTCATATTTTTTTTTTAATTACATTAAAATTATTCCAATTTAACTTTAGGATGATCAACTAATCTTCCGAGCGAGCTCAGTCTCTCAGGAAATATCAATAATTTACGTCAATTGGAAATACCCTTCATACACAATTTTAAAATTTATTGCTGTGACGTATTTTGGGACTGTTTCGACGGATTTCTAATTGTGGCTTGTCGATATCATGTCCGTCCGTCTGTCTGTATTTCCTTATGTCTGTCTGTCTGTCCCTCGTTTGCAGCCGTAGTTTAAGAGCTCCTATTCTCCATGCTAAGTTCTAAGATGGACAAGATCGGAGGATATTTGAGCTCTGGCATAGCCTAGTGTGAAATAATTTTTAATAAGTTTAAATTAAAATTTGTAGAATTTATAAGAAATGAAAAAATTTACAGAAATTCGCACTAAACTAGGTAAAATCGCATAAAAATTACAACAAATTGCGGGAAATGTTTCTGAAAACTTTTTATTCTCATATAACTACCTGAAATATCTCCGCAAAATAAGAAAAAAATTACATGTCATTTAATAACATTTTTTATTTCTGTTCTTCTTCCTATTTATTTTCGCCAACAACAAATTTCTAAATACGGGCCTGTACTCGATATTAAAAAAAAAAAGATTTTATTTGTTCGTTTGAATTTTTTTATTAAAAATTTAGTTAAATATTTATTTTAATTTGGAATACATTTCAAAAAGAAAACAGAGAATTATTTAAACAATCTAAACGCTTCAATTTTATGCCTTAATGCTGAAGTACATCGTGCCTTTAATAGACTGCTTGACCGCCTTGATTTTCTTCAAAATTTTTATCATGTCGTCAAGCAAAGCAGCCGGCACGACGTCGTTCGATTTATTCTTAAATTTAGTCAGCAACTCGATAGCTGTCATGGGTTTACGCGACAGATAGTGCCGCACTGCCTTCTCGGTAATGCTGTAGCCACTTTTGGTACTAGCATTCACGACAACAGGAGATTTTGAAGGCAACAAAGGCATATTCACTTCCAACTTTCTGCGTTTTTCCGAAGTGGTTATGGAACTAGTAAGATCACTTGGCATGTTGCATATTTTACGCTTATTTGAAGAGGAAGTAGTCGTGGGCGAACATTTCTTGTTTTTGTCGTCTTTCGACTGTTTTTTAGTTTTCTTCTTGTCTGTGCTGATTCCCGCTGTATTATTTTCTTTTTTATTTTTCTTCTCATCATCCTTATCGGATTTAACTGACTTCTTTTCTTCATCCTCCTCATCTTCATCCTCATCGTCGGAGTTTAGCAATTTTCGTAAAGCACCCTCTTCTGCTACCGACTTCAAATCTTTGACAAGTTTTGACTCGGGATCAAGTTCATCTTCGCTCGATTCTGTATCGTAATCTAATTCACGACCTTCCTCATCACCATCGTCTGACTCCTCGAATGCCTTATTGTCAACATCGCGGTTCTTTTTCTTTTTCTCTGCCGCTATGGCAGCCTTGCCTTTACTCTTTTTTAACTTTCCGACAGCCTCATCATCGCTGTCATCCTCCTTATTTTTCTTCTTGTCATCCTCGTCTTCATCTGAATCGGATTCCTCATCGGAATTGATCCAATCGTCAATTTCGCTTATTTTAAGCTTTCTTTCAGGGCCACTGTCGCCCTTTATATTGACCTGATCTGTATTCTGTTCCTCCACTTGGTCACCCTTAAGTCGTCTGCGCATCATAAAAGAAAAATGGTTTACAATCTTTTTGCGTCGACCGAATTTATCTTCCGCCTCCTCGGCTGATAGTGTTTTATAGCGTTGAATGGGTTGAAAGTTATACCATTCATTTAAAGGGTATGCCTCAATGATGCCTTCGTCTGTACTCGAAAAAACATAATAAGCTGCATTTTCACTGACACCGCCCTCTCGGACACCCTTAAACATTTTCCCACCTTTGCCGCCCGCTTGTAGAATCCAAGGCTGAGCTTCGGGACGATATGTCTTAGCGATAGTGCCGAATTTTTTGCGTCGCATCTCCTCGCGCTGATCGCGATTGTACGTAGTACCGGCGCCAAATTTCGGCATGTCCTCATTCTTGCTTCGAAAATCATTCATGTTGTTCTCGCGCTGCAGCTTGACTTTGCTCCACTCTTCAAAGTCGACGTTTAGTGCAGCATTGAAGCGCATCATGTTGTGTTTTTTCTTGCAGACACGTATATGGAACTCCTGCACATTAGCAGGAGGAGCACCGCTGTCACTGGAAATCGAAGTTGTAGAGTACGTTTTGAAAGACATTTTCAAACAAGGTATTTATTTTTATTTTTCGTTTGTTTGTTTGTTTAAAGATTCAAAGACTTTGTCGTGTTGAATAGTTTTAAGTTAATGACTTTATTCTGTTCTTTCCGCACTATTTATACTTTCATTCTTATTTGGTACTATTGATATAACTATTTAAATATGTTGAGAAGGTATGACGCTCTTGAGCAATCGTAATAAACATATTATTCCTAAAACAAAAAGAGCTAATTGTTCTTATTTAGTTGTGAGAAAGAGAAAGAAACAATTTTCCCTTTAAATTTGTATTACCTGCTGCCTCCAATAGTGGACCCTTAATTTTCTATTTGTAAGTTCAGCAGATAGAAATAAGAAATATTACCTGCGGTTCCTCAACATTCAGTCAGGGTTTAACCTGTATCTTAAACAAGGACTGTAACGGTTAACCTTTTATGATGTAAAAATAAAAATAAATTAATGCTTTTATACATACTTTGTCCGTCTGGCTGTCTGTCTGTCTGTCTGTCTGTCCGCCGACCGTCCTAGCGATTACAGCCGAATTTTAAGTAATAGCTAGCTTAAATTGTATATTAGAGATCCATTTCTCCAAACGGAGGTTAATTTTAAATGTGAGCAAAGAAAATGGGCGTGATCGGACTAAAAGTACTCACATACAAACTCCTACTTTTTAAGAAAACTAGCTTATAGTACTCAGCTTTGTTTTGAATAGAAATGTGTGTAAGATAATAAGTTTGCGCAATTTCCCGTTGTTCCCCTTTGTAACGTTTCTGAAGTACGGCGGCATGCGTTAAAATAATCAAACCATGCCCGTATTTGTTGAAGTTGTTTACATTACCCATAAAAAATTTGATTAAAAATTTTAGATTTTTAAGGAGTAACATTAACAAAATAATCTAACATTTTCTTCAAAAATAAATTCCATTTGGATTTAAGAGAATTTGTGCGTATTCTTCAGAACTTTTTTATATAAATTTGATCTATTGGCACAAAGGTACCTTAAAACCAATGTATTTCTTAAGTTATTTAAGTGTATCCAGAAATTATGGGAATCTTTCATATTTTTTTTTAAATTACATTAAAATTATTCCAATTTAACTTTAGGATGATCAAATAATCTTCCGAGCGAGCTCAGTCTCTCAGGTACTATCAATAATTTACGTCAATTGGAAATACCCTTCATACACAATTTTAAAATTTATTGCTGTGACGTATTTTGAGACTGTTTCGACGGATTTCTAATTGTGGCTTGTCGATATCATGTCCGGCCGTCTGTCTGTATTTCCTTATGTCTGTCTGTCTGTCCCTCGTTTGCAGCCGTAGTTTAAGAGCTCCTATTCTCCATGCTAAGTTCTAAGATGGACAAGATCGGAGGTTATTTGAGCTCTGGCATAGCCTAGTGTGAAATAATTTTTAATAAGTTTAAATTAAAATTTGTAGAATTTATAAGAAATGAAAAAATTTACAGAAATTCGCACTAAACTAAGTAAAATCGCATAAAAATTACAACAAATTGCGAGTAATGTTTCTGAAAACTTTTTATTCTCATATAACTACCTGAAATATCTCCGCAAAATAAGAAAAAAATTACATGTCATTTAATAAAATTTTTTATTTCTGTTTTCCTCCTATTTATTTTCGCCAACAACAAATTTCTAAATACGGGCCTGTACTCGATATTAAAAAAAAAGATTTTATTTGTTCGTTTGAATTTTTTTTATTAAAAATTTAGTTAAATATTTATTTTAATTTGGAATACATTTCAAAAAGAAAACAGAGAATTATTTAAACAATCTAAACGCTTCAATTTTATGCCTTAATGCTGAAGTACATCTTGCCTTTAATAGACTGCTTGACCGCCTTGATTTTCTTCAAAATTTTTGTCATGTCGTCAAGCAAAGCAGCCGGCACGACGTCGTTCGATTTATTCTTAAATTTAGTCAGCAACTCGATAGCTGTCATCGGTTTACGCGACAGATAGTGCCGCACTGCCTTCTCGGTAATGCTGTAGCCACTTTTGGTACTAGCATTCACGACAACAGGAGATTTTGAAGGCAACAAAGGCATATCCATTTCCAACTTTCTGCGTTTTTCCGAAGTGGTTATGGAACTAGTAAGATCACTTGGCATGTTGCATATTTTACGCTTATTTGAAGAGGAAGTGGTCGTGGGCGAACATTTCTTGTTTTTGTCGTCTTTCGACTGTTTTTTAGTTTTCTTCTTGTCTGTGCTGATTCCCGCTGTATTATTTTCTTTTTTATTTTTCTTCTCATCATCCTTATCGGATTTAACTGACTTCTTTTCTTCATCCTCCTCATCTTCATCCTCATCGTCGGAGTTTAGCAATTTTCGTAAAGCACCCTCTTCTGCTACCGACTTCAAATCTTTGACAAGTTTTGACTCGGGATCAAGTTCATCTTCGCTCGATTCTGTATCGTAATCTAATTCACGACCTTCCTCATCACCATCGTCTGACTCCTCGAATGCCTCATTGTCAACATCGCGGTTCTTTTTCTTTTTCTCTGCCGCTATGGCAGCCTTGCCTTTACTCTTTTTTAACTTTCCGACAGCCTCATCATCGCTGTCATCCTCTTTATTTTTCTTCTTGTCATCCTCGTCTTCATCTGAATCGGATTCCTCATCGGAATTGATCCAATCGTCCATTTCGCTTATTTTAAGCTTTCTTTCAGGGCCACTGTCGCCCTTTATATTCACCTGATTTATATTCTGTTCCTCCACTTGGTCACCCTTAAGTCGTCTGCGCATCATAAAAGAAAAATGGTTTACAATCTTTTTGCGTCGACCGAATTTATCTTCCGCCTCCTCGGCTGATAGTGTTTTATAGCGTTGAATGGGTTGAAAGTTATACCATTCATTTAAAGGGTATGCCTCAATGATGCCTTCGTCTGTACTCGAAAAAACATAATAAGCTGCATTTTCACTGACACCGCCCTCTCGGACACCCTTAAACATTTTCCCACCTTTGCCGCCCGCTTGTAGAATCCAAGGCTGAGCTTCGGGACGATATGTCTTAGCGATAGTGCCGAATTTTTTGCGTCGCATCTCCTCGCGCTGATCGCGATTGTACGTAGTACCGGCGCCAAATTTCGGCATGTCCTCATTCTTGCTTCGAAAATCATTCATGTTGTTCTCGCGCTGCAGCTTGACTTTGCTCCACTCTTCAAAGTCGACGTTTAGTGCAGCATTGAAGCGCATCATGTTGTGTTTTTTCTTGCAGACACGTATATGGAACTCCTGCACATTAGCAGGAGGAGCACCGCTGTCACTGGAAATCGAAGTTGTAGAGTACGTTTTGAAAGACATTTTCAAACAAGGTATTTATTTTTATTTTTCGTTTGTTTGTTTGTTTAAAGATTCAAAGACTTTGTCGTGTTGAATAGTTTTAAGTTAATGACTTTATTCTGTTCTTTCCGCACTATTTATACTTTCATTCTTATTTGGTACTATTGATATAACTATTTAAATATGTTGAGAAGGTATGACGCTCTTGAGCAATCGTAATAAACATATTATTCCTAAAACAAAAAGAGCTAATTGTTCTTATTTAGTTGTGAGAAAGAGAAAGAAACAATTTTCCCTTTAAATTTGTATTACCTGCTGCCTCCAATAGTGGACCCTTAATTTTCTATTTGTAAGTTCAGCAGATAGAAATAAGAAATATTACCTGCGGTTCCTCAACATTCAGTCAGGGTTTAACCTGTATCTTAAACAAGGACTGTAACGGTTAACCTTTTATGATGTAAAAATAAAAATAAATTAATGCTTTTATACATACTTTGTCCGTCTGGCTGTCTGTCTGTCTGTCCGCCGACCGTCCTAGCGATTACAGCCGAATTTTAAGTAATAGCTAGCTTAAATTGTATATTAGAGATCCATTTCTCCAAACGGAGGTTAATTTTAAATGTGAGCAAAGAAAATGGGCGTGATCGGACTAAAAGTACTCACATACAAACTCCTACTTTTTAAGAAAACTAGCTTATAGTACTCAGCTTTGTTTTGAATAGAAATGTGTGTAAGATAATAAGTTTGCGCAATTTCCCGTTGTTCCCCTTTGTAACGTTTATGAAGTACGGCGGCATGCGTTAAAATAATCAAACCATGCCCGTATTTGTTGAAGTTGTTTACATTACCCATAAAAAATTTGATTAAAAATTTTAGATTTTTAAGGAGTAACATTAACAAAATAATCTAACATTTTCTTCAAAAATAAATTCCATTTGGATTTAAGAGAATTTGTGCGTATTCTTCAGAACTTTTTTATATAAATTTGATCTATTGGCACAAAGGTACCTCAAAACCAATGTATTTCTTAAGTTATTTAAGTGTATCCAGAAATTATGGGAATCTTTCATATTTTTTTTTAAATTACATTAAAATTATTCCAATTTAACTTTAGGATGATCAAATAATCTTCCGAGCGAGCTCAGTCTCTCAGGTACTATCAATAATTTACGTCAATTGGAAATACCCTTCATACACAATTTTAAAATTTATTGCTGTGACGTATTTTGAGACTGTTTCGACGGATTTCTAATTGTGGCTTGTCGATATCATGTCCGTCCGTCTGTCTGTATTTCCTTATGTCTGTCTGTCTGTCTGTCCCTCGTTTGCAGCCGTAGTTTAAGAGCTCCTATTCTCCATGCTAAGTTCTAAGATGGACAAGATCGGAGGTTATTTGAGCTCTGGCATAGCCTAGTGTGAAATAATTTTTAATAAGTTTAAATTAAAATTTGTAGAATTTATAAGAAATGAAAAAATTTACAGAAATTCGCACTAAACTAAGTAAAATCGCATAAAAATTACAACAAATTGCGAGAAATGTTTCTGAAAACTTTTTATTCTCATATAACTACCTGAAATATCTCCGCAAAATAAGAAAAAAAATAAATGTCATTTAATAAAATTTTTTATTTCTGTTTTCCTCCTATTTATTTTCGCCAACAACAAATTTCTAAATACGGGCCTGTACTCGATATTAAAAAAAAAGATTTTATTTGTTCGTTTGAATTTTTTTTATTAAAAATTTAGTTAAATATTTATTTTAATTTGGAATACATTTCAAAAAGAAAACAGAGAATTATTTAAACAATCTAAACGCTTCAATTTTATGCCTTAATGCTGAAGTACATCTTGCCTTTAATAGACTGCTTGACCGCCTTGATTTTCTTCAAAATTTTTGTCATGTCGTCAAGCAAAGCAGCCGGCACGACGTCGTTCGATTTATTCTTAAATTTAGTCAGCAACTCGATAGCTGTCATCGGTTTACGCGACAGATAGTGCCGCACTGCCTTCTCGGTAATGCTGTAGCCACTTTTGGTACTAGCATTCACGACAACAGGAGATTTTGAAGGCAACAAAGGCATATCCATTTCCAACTTTCTGCGTTTTTCCGAAGTGGTTATGGAACTAGTAAGATCACTTGGCATGTTGCATATTTTACGCTTATTAGAAGAGGAAGTGGTCGTGGGCGAACATTTCTTGTTTTTGTCGTCTTTCGACTGTTTTTTAGTTTTCTTCTTGTCTGTGCTGATTCCCGCTGTATTATTTTCTTTTTTATTTTTCTTCTCATCATCCTTATCGGATTTAACTGACTTCTTTTCTTCATCCTCCTCATCTTCATCCTCATCGTCGGAGTTTAGCAATTTTCGTAAAGCACCCTCTTCTGCTACCGACTTCAAATCTTTGACAAGTTTTGACTCGGGATCAAGTTCATCTTCGCTCGATTCTGTATCGTAATCTAATTCACGACCTTCCTCATCACCATCGTCTGACTCCTCGAATGCCTCATTGTCAACATCGCGGTTCTTTTTCTTTTTCTCTGCCGCTATGGCAGCCTTGCCTTTACTCTTTTTTAACTTTCCGACAGCCTCATCATCGCTGTCATCCTCTTTATTTTTCTTCTTGTCATCCTCGTCTTCATCTGAATCGGATTCCTCATCGGAATTGATCCAATCGTCCATTTCGCTTATTTTAAGCTTTCTTTCAGGGCCACTGTCGCCCTTTATATTCACCTGATCTATATTCTGTTCCTCCACTTGGTCACCCTTAAGTCGTCTGCGCATCATAAAAGAAAAATGGTTTACAATCTTTTTGCGTCGACCGAATTTATCTTCCGCCTCCTCGGCTGATAGTGTTTTATAGCGTTGAATGGGTTGAAAGTTATACCATTCATTTAAAGGGTATGCCTCAATGATGCCTTCGTCTGTACTCGAAAAAACATAATAAGCTGCATTTTCACTGACACCGCCCTCTCGGACACCCTTAAACATTTTCCCACCTTTGCCGCCCGCTTGTAGAATCCAAGGCTGAGCTTCGGGACGATATGTCTTAGCGATAGTGCCGAATTTTTTGCGTCGCATCTCCTCGCGCTGATCGCGATTGTACGTAGTACCGGCGCCAAATTTCGGCATGTCCTCATTCTTGCTTCGAAAATCATTCATGTTGTTCTCGCGCTGCAGCTTGACTTTGCTCCACTCTTCAAAGTCGACGTTTAGTGCAGCATTGAAGCGCATCATGTTGTGTTTTTTCTTGCAGACACGTATATGGAACTCCTGCACATTAGCAGGAGGAGCACCGCTGTCACTGGAAATCGAAGTTGTAGAGTACGTTTTGAAAGACATTTTCAAACAAGGTATTTCTTTTTATTTTTCGTTTTTTTGTATAAAGATTCAAAGACTTTGTCGTGTTGAATAGTTTTAAGTTAATGACTTTATTCAGTTCTTTCCGCACTATTTATACTTTCATTCTTATTTGGTAATATTGATATAACTATTTAAATATGTTGAGAAGGTTTGACGCTCTTGAGCAATCGTAATAAACATATTATTCCTAAAACAAAAAGAGCTAATTGTTCTTATTTAGTTGTGAGAAAGAGAAAGAAACAATTTTCCCTTTAAATTTGTTTTACCTGCTGCCTCCAATAGTGGACCCTTAATTTTCTATTTGTAAGTTCAGCAGATAGAAATAAGAAATATTACCTGCGGTTCCTCAACATTCAGTCAGGGTTTAACCTGTATCTTAAACAAGGACTGTAACGGTTAACCTTTTATGATGTAAAAATAAAAATAAATTAATGCTTTTATACATACTTTGTCCGTCTGACTGTCTGTCTGTCCGCCGACCGTCCTAGCGATTACAGCCGAATTTTAAGTAATAGCTAGCTTAAATTGTATATTAGAGATCCATTTCTCCAAACGGAGGTTTATTTTAAATGTGAGCAAAGAAAATGGGCGTGATCGGACTAAAAGTACTCACATACAAACTCCTACTTTTTAAGAAAACTAGCTTATAGTACTCAGCTTTGTTTTGAATAGAAATGTGTGTAAGATAATAAGTTTGCGCAATTTCCCGTTGTTCCCCTTTGTAACGTTTCTGAAGTACGGCGGCATGCGTTAAAATAATCAAACCATGCCCGTATTTGTTGAAGTTGTTTACATTACCCATAAAAAATTTGATTAAAAATTTTAGATTTTTAAGGAGTAACATTAACAAAATAATCTAACATTTTCTTCAAAAATAAATTCCATTTGGATTTAAGAGAATTTGTGCGTATTCTTCAGAACTTTTTTATATAAATTTGATCTATTGGCACAAAGGTACCTTAAAACCAATGTATTTCTTAAGTTATTTAAGTGTATCCAGAAATTATGGGAATCTTTCATATTTTTTTTTAAATTACATTAAAATTATTCCAATTTAACTTTAGGATGATCAAATAATCTTCCGAGCGAGCTCAGTCTCTCAGGTACTATCAATAATTTACGTCAATTGGAAATACCCTTCATACACAATTTTAAAATTTATTGCTGTGACGTATTTTGAGACTGTTTCGACGGATTTCTAATTGTGGCTTGTCGATATCATGTCCGTCCGTCTGTCTGTATTTCCTTATGTCTGTCTGTCTGTCCCTCGTTTGCAGCCGTAGTTTAAGAGCTCCTATTCTCCATGCTAAGTTCTAAGATGGACAAGATCGGAGGTTATTTGAGCTCTGGCATAGCCTAGTGTGAAATAATTTTTAATAAGTTTAAATTAAAATTTGTAGAATTTATAAGAAATGAAAAAATTTACAGAAATTCGCACTAAACTAAGTAAAATCGCATAAAAATTACAACAAATTGCGAGTAATGTTTCTGAAAACTTTTTATTCTCATATAACTACCTGAAATATCTCCGCAAAATAAGAAAAAAATTACATGTCATTTAATAAAATTTTTTATTTCTGTTTTCCTCCTATTTATTTTCGCCAACAACAAATTTCTAAATACGGGCCTGTACTCGATATTAAAAAAAAAGATTTTATTTGTTCGTTTGAATTTTTTTTATTAAAAATTTAGTTAAATATTTATTTTAATTTGGAATACATTTCAAAAAGAAAACAGAGAATTATTTAAACAATCTAAACGCTTCAATTTTATGCCTTAATGCTGAAGTACATCTTGCCTTTAATAGACTGCTTGACCGCCTTGATTTTCTTCAAAATTTTTATCATGTCGTCAAGCAAAGCAGCCGGCACGACGTCGTTCGATTTATTCTTAAATTTAGTCAGCAACTCGATAGCTGTCATCGGTTTACGCGACAGATAGTGCCGCACTGCCTTCTCGGTAATGCTGTAGCCACTTTTGGTACTAGCATTCACGACAACAGGAGATTTTGAAGGCAACAAAAGCATATCCATTTCCAACTTTCTGCGTTTTTCCGAAGTGGTTATGGAACTAGTAAGATCACTTGGCATGTTGCATATTTTACGCTTATTTGAAGAGGAAGTGGTCGTGGGCGAACATTTCTTGTTTTTGTCGTCTTTCGACTGTTTTTTAGTTTTCTTCTTGTCTGTGCTGATTCCCGCTGTATTATTTTCTTTTTTATTTTTCTTCTCATCATCCTTATCGGATTTAACTGACTTCTTTTCTTCATCCTCCTCATCTTCATCCTCATCGTCGGAGTTTAGCAATTTTCGTAAAGCACCCTCTTCTGCTACCGACTTCAAATCTTTGACAAGTTTTGACTCGGGATCAAGTTCATCTTCGCTCGATTCTGTATCGTAATCTAATTCACGACCTTCCTCATCACCATCGTCTGACTCCTCGAATGCCTCATTGTCAACATCGCGGTTCTTTTTCTTTTTCTCTGCCGCTATGGCAGCCTTGCCTTTACTCTTTTTTAACTTTCCGACAGCCTCATCATCGCTGTCATCCTCTTTATTTTTCTTCTTGTCATCCTCGTCTTCATCTGAATCGGATTCCTCATCGGAATTGATCCAATCGTCCATTTCGCTTATTTTAAGCTTTCTTTCAGGGCCACTGTCGCCCTTTATATTCACCTGATCTATATTCTGTTCCTCCACTTGGTCACCCTTAAGTCGTCTGCGCATCATAAAAGAAAAATGGTTTACAATCTTTTTGCGTCGACCGAATTTATCTTCCGCCTCCTCGGCTGATAGTGTTTTATAGCGTTGAATGGGTTGAAAGTTATACCATTCATTTAAAGGGTATGCCTCAATGATGCCTTCGTCTGTACTCGAAAAAACATAATAAGCTGCATTTTCACTGACACCGCCCTCTCGGACACCCTTAAACATTTTCCCACCTTTGCCGCCCGCTTGTAGAATCCAAGGCTGAGCTTCGGGACGATATGTCTTAGCGATAGTGCCGAATTTTTTGCGTCGCATCTCCTCGCGCTGATCGCGATTGTACGTAGTACCGGCGCCAAATTTCGGCATGTCCTCATTCTTGCTTCGAAAATCATTCATGTTGTTCTCGCGCTGCAGCTTGACTTTGCTCCACTCTTCAAAGTCGACGTTTAGTGCAGCATTGAAGCGCATCATGTTGTGTTTTTTCTTGCAGACACGTATATGGAACTCCTGCACATTAGCAGGAGGAGCACCGCTGTCACTGGAAATCGAAGTTGTAGAGTACGTTTTGAAAGACATTTTCAAACAAGGTATTTCTTTTTATTTTTCGTTTTTTTGTATAAAGATTCAAAGACTTTGTCGTGTTGAATAGTTTTAAGTTAATGACTTTATTCAGTTCTTTCCGCACTATTTATACTTTCATTCTTATTTGGTAATATTGATATAACTATTTAAATATGTTGAGAAGGTTTGACGCTCTTGAGCAATCGTAATAAACATATTATTCCTAAAACAAAAAGAGCTAATTGTTCTTATTTAGTTGTGAGAAAGAGAAAGAAACAATTTTCCCTTTAAATTTGTTTTACCTGCTGCCTCCAATAGTGGACCCTTAATTTTCTATTTGTAAGTTCAGCAGATAGAAATAAGAAATATTACCTGCGGTTCCTCAACATTCAGTCAGGGTTTAACCTGTATCTTAAACAAGGACTGTAACGGTTAACCTTTTATGATGTAAAAATAAAAATAAATTAATGCTTTTATACATACTTTGTCCGTCTGACTGTCTGTCTGTCCGCCGACCGTCCTAGCGATTACAGCCGAATTTTAAGTAATAGCTAGCTTAAATTGTATATTAGAGATCCATTTCTCCAAACGGAGGTTAATTTTAAATGTGAGCAAAGAAAATGGGCGTGATCGGACTAAAAGTACTCACATACAAACTCCTACTTTTTAAGAAAACTAGCTTATAGTACTCAGCTTTGTTTTGAATAGAAATGTGTGTAAGATAATAAGTTTGCGCAATTTCCCGTTGTTCCCCTTTGTAACGTTTCTGAAGTACGGCGGCATGCGTTAAAATAATCAAACCATGCCCGTATTTGTTGAAGTTGTTTACATTACCCATAAAAAATTTGATTAAAAATTTTAGATTTTTAAGGAGTAACATTAACAAAATAATCTAACATTTTCTTCAAAAATAAATTCCATTTGGATTTAAGAGAATTTGTGCGTATTCTTCAGAACTTTTTTATATAAATTTGATCTATTGGCACAAAGGTACCTTAAAACCAATGTATTTCTTAAGTTATTTAAGTGTATCCAGAAATTATGGGAATCTTTCATATTTTTTTTTAAATTACATTAAAATTATTCCAATTTAACTTTAGGATGATCAAATAATCTTCCGAGCGAGCTCAGTCTCTCAGGTACTATCAATAATTTACGTCAATTGGAAATACCCTTCATACACAATTTTAAAATTTATTGCTGTGACGTATTTTGAGACTGTTTCGACGGATTTCTAATTGTGGCTTGTCGATATCATGTCCGTCCGTCTGTCTGTATTTCCTTATGTCTGTCTGTCTGTCCCTCGTTTGCAGCCGTAGTTTAAGAGCTCCTATTCTCCATGCTAAGTTCTAAGATGGACAAGATCGGAGGTTATTTGAGCTCTGGCATAGCCTAGTGTGAAATAATTTTTAATAAGTTTAAATTAAAATTTGTAGAATTTATAAGAAATGAAAAAATTTACAGAAATTCGCACTAAACTAAGTAAAATCGCATAAAAATTACAACAAATTGCGAGTAATGTTTCTGAAAACTTTTTATTCTCATATAACTACCTGAAATATCTCCGCAAAATAAGAAAAAAATTACATGTCATTTAATAAAATTTTTTATTTCTGTTTTCCTCCTATTTATTTTCGCCAACAACAAATTTCTAAATACGGGCCTGTACTCGATATTAAAAAAAAAGATTTTATTTGTTCGTTTGAATTTTTTTTATTAAAAATTTAGTTAAATATTTATTTTAATTTGGAATACATTTCAAAAAGAAAACAGAGAATTATTTAAACAATCTAAACGCTTCAATTTTATGCCTTAATGCTGAAGTACATCTTGCCTTTAATAGACTGCTTGACCGCCTTGATTTTCTTCAAAATTTTTGTCATGTCGTCAAGCAAAGCAGCCGGCACGACGTCGTTCGATTTATTCTTAAATTTAGTCAGCAACTCGATAGCTGTCATCGGTTTACGCGACAGATAGTGCCGCACTGCCTTCTCGGTAATGCTGTAGCCACTTTTGGTACTAGCATTCACGACAACAGGAGATTTTGAAGGCAACAAAAGCATATCCATTTCCAACTTTCTGCGTTTTTCCGAAGTGGTTATGGAACTAGTAAGATCACTTGGCATGTTGCATATTTTACGCTTATTTGAAGAGGAAGTGGTCGTGGGCGAACATTTCTTGTTTTTGTCGTCTTTCGACTGTTTTTTAGTTTTCTTCTTGTCTGTGCTGATTCCCGCTGTATTATTTTCTTTTTTATTTTTCTTCTCATCATCCTTATCGGATTTAACTGACTTCTTTTCTTCATCCTCCTCATCTTCATCCTCATCGTCGGAGTTTAGCAATTTTCGTAAAGCACCCTCTTCTGCTACCGACTTCAAATCTTTGACAAGTTTTGACTCGGGATCAAGTTCATCTTCGCTCGATTCTGTATCGTAATCTAATTCACGACCTTCCTCATCACCATCGTCTGACTCCTCGAATGCCTCATTGTCAACATCGCGGTTCTTTTTCTTTTTCTCTGCCGCTATGGCAGCCTTGCCTTTACTCTTTTTTAACTTTCCGACAGCCTCATCATCGCTGTCATCCTCTTTATTTTTCTTCTTGTCATCCTCGTCTTCATCTGAATCGGATTCCTCATCGGAATTGATCCAATCGTCCATTTCGCTTATTTTAAGCTTTCTTTCAGGGCCACTGTCGCCCTTTATATTCACCTGATCTATATTCTGTTCCTCCACTTGGTCACCCTTAAGTCGTCTGCGCATCATAAAAGAAAAATGGTTTACAATCTTTTTGCGTCGACCGAATTTATCTTCCGCCTCCTCGGCTGATAGTGTTTTATAGCGTTGAATGGGTTGAAAGTTATACCATTCATTTAAAGGGTATGCCTCAATGATGCCTTCGTCTGTACTCGAAAAAACATAATAAGCTGCATTTTCACTGACACCGCCCTCTCGGACATCCTTAAACATTTTCCCACCTTTGCCGCCCGCTTGTAGAATCCAAGGCTGAGCTTCGGGACGATATGTCTTAGCGATAGTGCCGAATTTTTTGCGTCGCATCTCCTCGCGCTGATCGCGATTGTACGTAGTACCGGCGCCAAATTTCGGCATGTCCTCATTCTTGCTTCGAAAATCATTCATGTTGTTCTCGCGCTGCAGCTTGACTTTGCTCCACTCTTCAAAGTCGACGTTTAGTGCAGCATTGAAGCGCATCATGTTGTGTTTTTTCTTGCAGACACGTATATGGAACTCCTGCACATTAGCAGGAGGAGCACCGCTGTCACTGGAAATCGAAGTTGTAGAGTACGTTTTGAAAGACATTTTCAAACAAGGTATTTATTTTTATTTTTCGTTTGTTTGTTTGTTTAAAGATTCAAAGACTTTGTCGTGTTGAATAGTTTTAAGTTAATGACTTTATTCTGTTCTTTCCGCACTATTTATACTTTCATTCTTATTTGGTACTATTGATATAACTATTTAAATATGTTGAGAAGGTATGACGCTCTTGAGCAATCGTAATAAACATATTATTCCTAAAACAAAAAGAGCTAATTGTTCTTATTTAGTTGTGAGAAAGAGAAAGAAACAATTTTCCCTTTAAATTTGTATTACCTGCTGCCTCCAATAGTGGACCCTTAATTTTCTATTTGTAAGTTCAGCAGATAGAAACAAGAAATATTACCTGCGGTTCCTCAACATTCAGTCAGGGTTTAACCTGTATCTTAAACAAGGACTGTAACGGTTAACCTTTTATGATGTAAAAATAAAAATAAATTAATGCTTTTATACATACTTTGTCCGTCTGGCTGTCTGTCTGTCTGTCCGCCGACCGTCCTAGCGATTACAGCCGAATTTTAAGTAATAGCTAGCTTAAATTGTATATTAGAGATCCATTTCTCCAAACGGATGTTAATTTTAAATGTGAGCAAAGAAAATGGGCGTGATCGGACTAAAAGTACTCACATACAAACTCCTACTTTTTAAGAAAACTAGCTTATAGTACTCAGCTTTGTTTTGAATAGAAATGTGTGTAAGATAATAAGTTTGCGCAATTTCCCGTTGTTCCCCTTTGTAACGTTTATGAAGTACGGCGGCATGCGTTAAAATAATCAAACCATGCCCGTATTTGTTGAAGTTGTTTACATTACCCATAAAAAATTTGATTAAAAATTTTAGATTTTTCAGCAGTAACATTAACAAAATAATCTAACATTTTCTTCAAAAATAAATTCCATTTGGATTTAAGAGAATTTGTGCGTATTCTTCAGAACTTTTTTATATAAATTTGATCTATTGGCACAAAGGTACCTCAAAACCAATGTATTTCTTAAGTTATTTAAGTGTATCCAGAAATTATGGGAATCTTTCATATTTTTTTTTTAAATTACATTAAAATTATTCCAATTTAACTTTAGGATGATCAAATAATCTTCCGAGCGAGCTCAGTCTCTCAGGTACTATCAATAATTTACGTCAATTGGAAATACCCTTCAAACACAATTTTAAAATTTATTGCTATGACGTATTTTGAGACTGTTTCGACGGATTTCTAATTGTGGCTTGTCGATATCATGTCCGTCCGTCTGTCTGTATTTCCTTATGTCTGTCTGTCTGTCTGTCCCTCGTTTGCAGCCGTAGTTTAAGAGCTCCTATTCTCCATGCTAAGTTCTAAGATGGACAAGATCGGAGGTTATTTGAGCTCTGGCATAGCCTAGTGTGAAATAATTTTTAATAAGTTTAAATTAAAATTTGTAGAATTTATAAGAAATGAAAAAATTTACAGAAATTCGCACTAAACTAAGTAAAATCGCATAAAAATTACAACAAATTGCGAGAAATGTTTCTGAAAACTTTTTATTCTCATATAACTACCTGAAATATCTCCGCAAAATAAGAAAAAAATTACATGTCATTTAATAACATTTTTTATTTCTGTTCTTCTTCCTATTTATTTTCGCCAACAACAAATTTCTAAATACGGGCCTGTACTCGATATTAAAAAAAAAGATTTTATTTGTTCGTTTGAATTTTTTTTATTAAAAATTTAGTTAAATATTTATTTTAATTTGGAATACATTTCAAAAAGAAAACAGAGAATTATTTAAACAATCTAAACGCTTCAATTTTATGCCTTAATGCTGAAGTACATCTTGCCTTTAATAGACTGCTTGACCGCCTTGATTTTCTTCAAAATTTTTGTCATGTCGTCAAGCAAAGCAGCCGGCACGACGTCATTCGATTTATTCTTAAATTTAGTCAGCAACTCGATAGCTGTCATCGGTTTACGCGACAGATAGTGCCGCACTGCCTTCTCGGTAATGCTGTAGCCACTTTTGGTACTAGCATTCACGACAACAGGAGATTTTGAAGGCAACAAAGGCATATCCATTTCCAACTTTCTGCGTTTTTCCGAAGTGGTTATGGAACTAGTAAGATCACTTGGCATGTTGCATATTTTACGCTTATTAGAAGAGGAAGTGGTCGTGGGCGAACATTTCTTGTTTTTGTCGTCTTTCGACTGTTTTTTAGTTTTCTTCTTGTCTGTGCTGATTCCCGCTGTATTATTTTCTTTTTTATTTTTCTTCTCATCATCCTTATCGGATTTAACTGACTTCTTTTCTTCATCCTCCTCATCTTCATCCTCATCGTCGGAGTTTAGCAATTTTCGTAAAGCACCCTCTTCTGCTACCGACTTCAAATCTTTGACAAGTTTTGACTCGGGATCAAGTTCATCTTCGCTCGATTCTGTATCGTAATCTAATTCACGACCTTCCTCATCACCATCGTCTGACTCCTCGAATGCCTCATTGTCAACATCGCGGTTCTTTTTCTTTTTCTCTGCCGCTATGGCAGCCTTGCCTTTACTCTTTTTTAACTTTCCGACAGCCTCATCATCGCTGTCATCCTCTTTATTTTTCTTCTTGTCATCCTCGTCTTCATCTGAATCGGATTCCTCATCGGAATTGATCCAATCGTCCATTTCGCTTATTTTAAGCTTTCTTTCAGGGCCACTGTCGCCCTTTATATTCACCTGATCTATATTCTGTTCCTCCACTTGGTCACCCTTAAGTCGTCTGCGCATCATAAAAGAAAAATGGTTTACAATCTTTTTGCGTCGACCGAATTTATCTTCCGCCTCCTCGGCTGATAGTGTTTTATAGCGTTGAATGGGTTGAAAGTTATACCATTCATTTAAAGGGTATGCCTCAATGATGCCTTCGTCTGTACTCGAAAAAACATAATAAGCTGCATTTTCACTGACACCGCCCTCTCGGACACCCTTAAACATTTTCCCACCTTTGCCGCCCGCTTGTAGAATCCAAGGCTGAGCTTCGGGACGATATGTCTTAGCGATAGTGCCGAATTTTTTGCGTCGCATCTCCTCGCGCTGATCGCGATTGTACGTAGTACTGGCGCCAAATTTCGGCATGTCCTCATTCTTGCTTCGAAAATCATTCATGTTGTTCTCGCGCTGCAGCTTGACTTTGCTCCACTCTTCAAAGTCGACGTTTAGTGCAGCATTGAAGCGCATCATGTTGTGTTTTTTCTTGCAGACACGTATATGGAACTCCTGCACATTAGCAGGAGGAGCACCGCTGTCACTGGAAATCGAAGTTGTAGAGTACGTTTTGAAAGACATTTTCAAACAAGGTATTTATTTTTATTTTTCGTTTGTTTGTTTGTTTAAAGATTCAAAGACTTTGTCGTGTTGAATAGTTTTAAGTTAATGACTTTATTCAGTTCTTTCCGCACTATTTATACTTTCATTCTTATTTGGTACTATTGATATAACTAGTTAAATATGTTGAGAAGGTATGACGCTCTTGAGCAATCGTAATAAACATATTATTCCTAAAACAAAAAGAGCTAATTGTTCTTATTTAGTTGTGAGAAAGAGAAAGAAACAATTTTCTCTTTAAATTTGTATTACCTGCTGCCTCCAATAGTGGACCCCTAATTTTCTATTTGTAAGTTCAGCAGATAGAAATAAGAAATATTACCTGCGGTTCCTCAACATTCAGTCAGGGTTTAACCTGTATCTTAAACAAGGACTGTAACGGTTAACCTTTTATGATGTAAAAATAAAAATAAATTAATGCTTTTATACATACTTTGTCCGTCTGGCTGTCTGTCTGTCTGTCTGTCCGCCGACCGTCCTAGCGATTACAGCCGAATTTTAAGTAATAGCTAGCTTAAATTGTATATTAGAGATCCATTTCTCCAAACGGAGGTTAATTTTAAATGTGAGCAAAGAAAATGGGCGTGATCGGACTAAAAGTACTCACATACAAACTCCTACTTTTTAAGAAAACTAGCTTATAGTACTCAGCTTTGTTTTGAATAGAAATGTGTGTAAGATAATAAGTTTGCGCAATTTCCCGTTGTTCCCCTTTGTAACGTTTATGAAGTACGGCGGCATGCGTTAAAATAATCAAACCATGCCCGTATTTGTTGAAGTTGTTTACATTACCCATAAAAAATTTGATTAAAAATTTTAGATTTTTAAGGAGTAACATTAACAAAATAATCTAACATTTTCTTCAAAAATAAATTCCATTTGGATTTAAGAGAATTTGTGCGTATTCTTCAGAACTTTTTTATATAAATTTGATCTATTGGCACAAAGGTACCTCAAAACCAATGTATTTCTTAAGTTATTTAAGTGTATCCAGAAATTATGGGAATCTTTCATATTTTTTTTAAATTACATTAAAATTATTCCAATTTAACTTTAGGATGATCAAATAATCTTCCGAGCGAGCTCAGTCTCTCAGGTACTATCAATAATTTACGTCAATTGGAAATACCCTTCATACACAATTTTAAAATTTATTGCTATGACGTATTTTGAGACTGTTTCGACGGATTTCTAATTGTGGCTTGTCGATATCATGTCCGTCCGTCTGTCTGTATTTCCTTATGTCTGTCTGTCTGTCAACTCGATAGCTGTCATCGGTTTACGCGACAGATAGTGCCGCACTGCCTTTTTGGTAATGCTGTAGCCACTTTTGGTACTAGCATTCACGACAACAGGAGATTTTGAAGGCAACAAAGGCATATCCATTTCCAACTTTCTGCGTTTTTCCGAAGTGGTTATGGAACTAGTAAGATCACTTGGCATGTTGCATATTTTACGCTTATTTGAAGAGGAAGTGGTCGTGGGCGAACATTTCTTGTTTTTGTCGTCTTTCGACTGTTTTTTAGTTTTCTTCTTGTCTGTGCTGATTCCCGCTGTATTATTTTCATTTTTATTTTTCTTCTCATCATCCTTATCGGATTTAACTGACTTCTTTTCTTCATCCTCCTCATCTTCATCCTCATCGTCGGAGTTTAGCAATTTTCGTAAAGCACCCTCTTCTGCTACCGACTTCAAATCTTTGACAAGTTTTGACTCGGGATCAAGTTCATCTTCGCTCGATTCTGTATCGTAATCTAATTCACGACCTTCCTCATCACCATCGTCTGACTCCTCGAATGCCTCATTGTCAACATCGCGGTTCTTTTTCTTTTTCTCTGCCGCTATGGCAGCCTTGCCTTTACTCTTTTTTAACTTTCCGACAGCCTCATCATCGCTGTCATCCTCCTTATTTTTCTTCTTGTCATTATCGTCGTCATCTGAATCGGATTCCTCATCGGAATTGATCCAATCGTCCATTTCGCTTATTTTAAGCTTTCTTTCAGGGCCACTGTCGCCCTTTATATTCACCTGATCTGTATTCTGTTCCTCTACTTGGTCACCCTTAAGTCGTCTGCGCATCATAAAAGAAAAATGGTTTACAATCTTTTTGCGTCGACCGAATTTATCTTCCGCCTCCTCGGCTGATAGCGTTTTATAGCGTTGAATGGGTTGAAAGTTATACCATTCATTTAAAGGGTATGCCTCAATGATGCCTTCGTCTGTACTCGAAAAAACATAATAAGCTGCATTTTCACTGACACCGCCCTCTCGGACACCCTTAAACATTTTCCCACCTTTGCCGCCCGCTTGTAGAATCCAAGGCTGAGCTTCGGGACGATATGTCTTAGCGATAGTGCCGAATTTTTTGCGTCGCATCTCCTCGCGCTGATCGCGATTGTACGTAGTACCGGCGCCAAATTTCGGCATGTCCTCATTCTTGCCTCGAAAATCATTCATGTTGTTCTCGCGCTGCAGCTTGACTTTGCTCCACTCTTCAAAGTCGACGTTTAGTGCAGCATTGAAGCGCATCATGTTGTGTTTTTTCTTGCAGACACGTATATGGAACTCCTGCACATTAGCAGGAGGAGCACCGCTGTCACTGGAAATCGAAGTTGTAGAGTACGTTTTGAAAGACATTTTCAAACAAGGTATTTATTTTTATTTTTCGTTTTTTTGTATAAAGATTCAAAGACTTTGTCGTGTTGAATAGTTTTAAGTTAATGACTTTATTCAGTTCTTTCCGCACTATTTATACTTTCATTCTTATTTGGTAATATTGATATAACTATTTAAATATGTTGAGAAGGTATGACGCTCTTGAGCAATCGTAATAAACATATTATTCCTAAAACAAAAAGAGCTAATTGTTCTTATTTAGTTGTGAGAAAGAGAAAGAAACAATTTTCCCTTTAAATTTGTTTTACCTGCTGCCTCCAATAGTGGACCCTTAATTTTCTATTTGTAAGTTCAGCAGATAGAAATAAGAAATATTACCTGCGGTTCCTCAACATTCAGTCAGGGTTTAACCTGTATCTTAAACAAGGACTGTAACGGTTAACCTTTTATGATGTAAAAATAAATATATATAAATTAATGCTTTTATACATACTTTATCCGTCTGGCTGTCTGTCTGTCCGCCGACCGTCCTAGCGATTACAGCCGAATTTTAAGTGATAGCTAGCTGAAATTGTATATTAGAGATCCATTTCTCCAAACGGAGGTTAATTTTTAATGTGAGCAAAGAAAATGGCCGTGATCGGACTAAAAGTACTCACATACAAATTCCTACTTTTTAAGAAAACTAGCTTATAGTACTCAGCTTTGTTTTGAATAGAAATGTGTGTAAGATAATAAGTTTGCGCAATTTCCCGTTGTTCCCCTTTGTAACGTTTATGAAGTACGGCGGCATGCGTTAAAATAATCAAACCATGCCCGTATTTGTTGAAGTTGTTTACATTACCCATAAAAAATTTGATTAAAAATTTTAGATTTTTCAGCAGTAACATTAACAAAATAATCTAACATTTTCTTCAAAAATAAATTCCATTTGGATTTAAGAGAATTTGTGCGTATTCTTCAGAACTTTTTTATATAAATTTGATCTATTGGCACAAAGGTACCTTAAAACCAATGTATTTCTTAAGTTATTTAAGTGTATCCAGAAATTATGGGAATCTTTCATATTTTTTTTTTAAATTACATTAAAATTATTCCAATTTAACTTTAGGATGATCAAATAATCTTCCGAGCGAGCTCAGTCTCTCAGGTACTATCAATAATTTACGTCAATTGGAAATACCCTTCATACACAATTTTAAAATTTATTGCTGTGACGTATTTTGAGACTGTTTCGACATATTTCTAATTGTGGCTTGTCGATATCATGTCCGTCCGTCTGTCTGCATTTCCTTATGTCTGTCTGTCCGTCTCTCGTTTGCAGCCGTAGTTTAAGAGCTCCTATTCTCCAAGAGCTCCTATTCGCGATGCTAAGTTCTAAGATGGACAAGATCGGAGGATATTTGAGCTCTGGCATAGCCTAGTGTGAAATTATTTTAATTAGTTTAAATTAAAATTTGTAGAATTTATAAGAAATGAAAAAATTTACAGAAATATGCATTAAACTAAGTTAAATCGCATAAAAATTACAACAAATTGCGAGAAATGTTTCTGAAAACTTTTTATTCTCATATAACTACCTGAAATATCTCCGCAAAATAAGAAAAAAATTACATGTCATTTAATAACATTTTTTATTTCTGTTCTTCTTCCTATTTATTTTCGCCAACAACAAATTTCTAAATACGGGCCTGTACTCGATATTAAAAAAAAAAGATTTTATTTGTTCGTTTGAATTTTTTTTATTAAAAATTTAGTTAAATATTTATTTTAATTTGGAATACATTTCAAAAAGAAAACAGAGAATTATTTAAACAATCTAAACGCTTCAATTTTATGCCTTAATGCTGAAGTACATCTTGCCTTTAATAGACTGCTTGACCGCCTTGATTTTCTTCAAAATTTTTGTCATGTCGTCAAGCAAAGCAGCCGGCACGACGTCATTCGATTTATTCTTAAATTTAGTCAGCAACTCGATAGCTGTCATCGGTTTACGGGACAGATAGTGCCGCACTGCCTTCTCGGTAATGCTGTAGCCACTTTTGGTACTAGCATTCACGACAACAGGAGATTTTGAAGGCAACAAAGGCATATCCATTTCCAACTTTCTGCGTTTTTCCGAAGTGGTTACGGAACTAGTAAGATCATTTTGCATGTTGCATATTTTACGCTTATTTGAAGAGGAAGTGGTCGTGGGCGAACTTTTCTTGTTTTTGTCGTCTTTCGACTGTTTTTTAGTTTTCTTCTTGTCTGTGCTGATTCCCGCTGTATTATTTTCTTTTTTATTTTTCTTCTCATCATCCTTATCGGATTTAACTGACTTCTTTTCTTCATCCTCCTCATCTTCATCCTCATCGTCGGAGTTTAGCAATTTTCGTAAAGCACCCTCTTCTGCTACCGACTTCAAATCTTTGACAAGTTTTGACTCGGGATCAAGTTCATCTTCGCTCGATTCTGTATCGTAATCTAATTCACGACCTTCCTCATCACCATCGTCTGACTCCTCGAATGCCTCATTGTCAACATCGCGGTTCTTTTTCTTTTTCTCTGCCGCTATGGCAGCCTTGCCTTTACTCTTTTTTAACTTTCCGACAGCCTCATCATCGCTGTCATCCTCCTTATTTTTCTTCTTGTCATTATCGTCGTCATCTGAATCGGATTCCTCATCGGAATTGATCCAATCGTCCATTTCGCTTATTTTAAGCTTTCTTTCAGGGCCACTGTCGCCCTTTATATTCACCTGATCTGTATTCTGTTCCTCTACTTGGTCACCCTTAAGTCGTCTGCGCATCATAAAAGAAAAATGGTTTACAATCTTTTTGCGTCGACCGAATTTATCTTCCGCCTCCTCGGCTGATAGCGTTTTATAGCGTTGAATGGGTTGAAAGTTATACCATTCATTTAAAGGGTATGCCTCAATGATGCCTTCGTCTGTACTCGAAAAAACATAATAAGCTGCATTTTCACTGACACCGCCCTCTCGGACACCCTTAAACATTTTCCCACCTTTGCCGCCCGCTTGTAGAATCCAAGGCTGAGCTTCGGGACGATATGTCTTAGCGATAGTGCCGAATTTTTTGCGTCGCATCTCCTCGCGCTGATCGCGATTGTACGTAGTACCGGCGCCAAATTTCGGCATGTCCTCATTCTTGCCTCGAAAATCATTCATGTTGTTCTCGCGCTGCAGCTTGACTTTGCTCCACTCTTCAAAGTCGACGTTTAGTGCAGCATTGAAGCGCATCATGTTGTGTTTTTTCTTGCAGACACGTATATGGAACTCCTGCACATTAGCAGGAGGAGCACCGCTGTCACTGGAAATCGAAGTTGTAGAGTACGTTTTGAAAGACATTTTCAAACAAGGTATTTATTTTTATTTTTCGTTTTTTTGTATAAAGATTCAAAGACTTTGTCGTGTTGAATAGTTTTAAGTTAATGACTTTATTCAGTTCTTTCCGCACTATTTATACTTTCATTCTTATTTGGTAATATTGATATAACTATTTAAATATGTTGAGAAGGTATGACGCTCTTGAGCAATCGTAATAAACATATTATTCCTAAAACAAAAAGAGCTAATTGTTCTTATTTAGTTGTGAGAAAGAGAAAGAAACAATTTTCCCTTTAAATTTGTTTTACCTGCTGCCTCCAATAGTGGACCCTTAATTTTCTATTTGTAAGTTCAGCAGATAGAAATACGAAATATTACCTGCGGTTCCTCAACATTCAGTCAGGGTTTAACCTGTATCTTAAACAAGGACTGTAACGGTTAACCTTTTATGATGTAAAAATAAATATATATAAATTAATGCTTTTATACATACTTTATCCGTCTGGCTGTCTGTCTGTCCGCCGACCGTCCTAGCGATTACAGCCGAATTTTAAGTGATAGCTAGCTGAAATTGTATATTAGAGATCCATTTCTCCAAACGGAGGTTAATTTTTAATGTGAGCAAAGAAAATGGCCGTGATCGGACTAAAAGTACTCACATACAAATTCCTACTTTTTAAAAAAACTAGCTTATAGTACTCAGCTTTGTTTTGAATAGAAATGTGTGTAAGATAATAAGTTTGCGCAATTTCCCGTTGTTCCCCTTTGTAACGTTTATGAAGTACGGCGGCATGCGTTAAAATAATCAAACCATGCCCGTATTTGTTGAAGTTGTTTACATTACCCATAAAAAATTTGATTAAAAATTTTAGATTTTTCAGCAGTAACATTAACAAAATAATCTAACATTTTCTTCAAAAATAAATTCCATTTGGATTTAAGAGAATTTGTGCGTATTCTTCAGAACTTTTTTATATAAATTTGATCTATTGGCACAAAGGTACCTTAAAACCAATGTATTTCTTAAGTTATTTAAGTGTATCCAGAAATTATGGGAATCTTTGATATTTTTTTTTTAAATTACATTAAAATTATTCCAATTTAACTTTAGGATGATCAAATAATCTTCCGAGCGAGCTCAGTCTCTCAGGTACTATCAATAATTTACGTCAATTGGAAATACCCTTCATACACAATTTTAAAATTTATTGCTGTGACGTATTTTGAGACTGTTTCGACATATTTCTAATTGTGGCTTGTCGATATCATGTCCGTCCGTCTGTCTGCATTTCCTTATGTCTGTCTGTCTGTCTCTCGTTTGCAGCCGTAGTTTAAGAGCTCCTATTCTCCAAGAGCTCCTATTCGCGATGCTAAGTTCTAAGATGGACAAGATCGGAGGATATTTGAGCTCTGGCATAGCCTAGTGTGAAATTATTTTAATTAGTTTAAATTAAAATTTGTAGAATTTATAAGAAATGAAAAAAATTTACAGAAATACGCATTAAACTAAGTTAAATCGCATAAAAATTACAACAAATTGCGGGAAATGTTTCTGAAAACTTTTTATTCTCATATAACTACCTGAAATATCTCCGCAAAATAAGAAAAAAATTACATGTCATTTAATAACATTTTTTATTTCTGTTCTTCTTCCTATTTATTTTCGCCAACAACAAATTTCTAAATACGGGCCTGTACTCGATATTAAAAAAAAAAGATTTTATTTGTTCGTTTGAATTTTTTTTATTAAAAATTTAGTTAAATATTTATTTTAATTTGGAATACATTTCAAAAAGAAAACAGAGAATTATTTAAACAATCTAAACGCTTCAATTTTATGCCTTAATGCTGAAGTACATCTTGCCTTTAATAGACTGCTTGACCGCCTTGATTTTCTTCAAAATTTTTGTCATGTCGTCAAGCAAAGCAGCCGGCACGACGTCATTCGATTTATTCTTAAATTTAGTCAGCAACTCGATAGCTGTCATCGGTTTACGGGACAGATAGTGCCGCACTGCCTTCTCGGTAATGCTGTAGCCACTTTTGGTACTAGCATTCACGACAACAGGAGATTTTGAAGGCAACAAAGGCATATCCATTTCCAACTTTCTGCGTTTTTCCGAAGTGGTTACGGAACTAGTAAAATCACTTGGCATGTTGCATATTTTACGCTTATTTGAAGAGGAAGTGGTCGTGGGCGAACATTTCTTGTTTTTGTCGTCTTTCGACTGTTTTTTAGTTTTCTTCTTGTCTGTGCTGATTCCCGCTGTATTATTTTCTTTTTTATTTTTCTTCATCATCCTTATCGGATTTAACTGACTTCTTTTCTTCATCCTCCTCATCTTCATCCTCATCGTCGGAGTTTAGCAATTTTCGTAAAGCACCCTCTTCTGCTACCGACTTCAAATCTTTGACAAGTTTTGACTCGGGATCAAGTTCATCTTCGCTCGATTCTGTATCGTAATCTAATTCACGACCTTCCTCATCACCATCGTCTGACTCCTCGAATGCCTCATTGTCAACATCGCGGTTCTTTTTCTTTTTCTCTGCCGCTATGGCAGCCTTGCCTTTACTCTTTTTTAACTTTCCGACAGCCTCATCATCGCTGTCATCCTCCTTATTTTTCTTCTTGTCATTATCGTCGTCATCTGAATCGGATTCCTCATCGGAATTGATCCAATCGTCCATTTCGCTTATTTTAAGCTTTCTTTCAGGGCCACTGTCGCCCTTTATATTCACCTGATCTGTATTCTGTTCCTCTACTTGGTCACCCTTAAGTCGTCTGCGCATCATAAAAGAAAAATGGTTTACAATCTTTTTGCGTCGACCGAATTTATCTTCCGCCTCCTCGGCTGATAGCGTTTTATAGCGTTGAATGGGTTGAAAGTTATACCATTCATTTAAAGGGTATGCCTCAATGATGCCTTCGTCTGTACTCGAAAAAACATAATAAGCTGCATTTTCACTGACACCGCCCTCTCGGACACCCTTAAACATTTTCCCACCTTTGCCGCCCGCTTGTAGAATCCAAGGCTGAGCTTCGGGACGATATGTCTTAGCGATAGTGCCGAATTTTTTGCGTCGCATCTCCTCGCGCTGATCGCGATTGTACGTAGTACCGGCGCCAAATTTCGGCATGTCCTCATTCTTGCCTCGAAAATCATTCATGTTGTTCTCGCGCTGCAGCTTGACTTTGCTCCACTCTTCAAAGTCGACGTTTAGTGCAGCATTGAAGCGCATCATGTTGTGTTTTTTCTTGCAGACACGTATATGGAACTCCTGCACATTAGCAGGAGGAGCACCGCTGTCACTGGAAATCGAAGTTGTAGAGTACGTTTTGAAAGACATTTTCAAACAAAGTATTTATTTTTATTTTTCGTTTTTTTGTATAAAGATTCAAAGACTTTGTCGTGTTGAATAGTTTTAAGTTAATGACTTTATTCAGTTCTTTCCGCACTATTTATACTTTCATTCTTATTTGGTAATATTGATATAACTATTTAAATATGTTGAGAAGGTTTGACGCTCTTGAGCAATCGTAATAAACATATTATTCCTAAAACAAAAAGAGCTAATTGTTCTTATTTAGTTGTGAGAAAGAGAAAGAAACAATTTTCCCTTTAAATTTGTTTTACCTGCTGCCTCCAATAGTGGACCCTTAATTTTCTATTTGTAAGTTCAGCAGATAGAAATAAGAAATATTACCTGCGGTTCCTCAACATTCAGTCAGGGTTTAACCTGTATCTTAAACAAGGACTGTAACGGTTAACCTTTTATGATGTAAAAATAAAAATAAATTAATGATTTTATACATACTTTGTCCGTCTGGCTGTCTGGCTGTCTGTCTGTCCGCCGACCGTCCTAGCGATTACAGCCGAATTTTAAGTGATAGCTAGCTGAAATTGTATATTAGAGATCCATTTCTCCAAACGGAGGTTAATTTTTAATGTGAGCAAAGAAAATGGCCGTGATCGGACTAAAAGTACTCACATACAAATTCCTACTTTTTAAAAAAACTAGCTTATAGTACTCAGCTTTGTTTTGAATAGAAATGTGTGTAAGATAATAAGTTTGCGCAATTTCCCGTTGTTCCCCTTTGTAACGTTTCTGAAGTACGGCGGCATGCGTTAAAATAATCAAACCATGCCCGTATTTGTTGAAGTTGTTTACATTACCCATAAAAAATTTGATTAAAAATTTTAGATTTTTCAGCAGTAACATTAACAAAATAATCTAACATTTTCTTCAAAAATAAATTCCATTTGGATTTAAGAGAATTTGTGCGTATTCTTCAGAACTTTTTTATATAAATTTGATCTATTGGCACAAAGGTACCTTAAAACCAATGTATTTCTTAAGTTATTTAAGTGTATCCAGAAATTATGGGAATCTTTGATATTTTTTTTTTAAATTACATTAAAATTATTCCAATTTAACTTTAGGATGATCAAATAATCTTCCGAGCGAGCTCAGTCTCTCAGGTACTATCAATAATTTACGTCAATTGGAAATACCCTTCATACACAATTTTAAAATTTATTGCTGTGACGTATTTTGAGACTGTTTCGACATATTTCTAATTGTGGCTTGTCGATATCATGTCCGTCCGTCTGTCTGCATTTCCTTATGTCTGTCTGTCTGTCTCTCGTTTGCAGCCGTAGTTTAAGAGCTCCTATTCTCCAAGAGCTCCTATTCGCGATGCTAAGTTCTAAGATGGACAAGATCGGAGGATATTTGAGCTCTGGCATAGCCTAGTGTGAAATTATTTTAATTAGTTTAAATTAAAATTTGTAGAATTTATAAGAAATGAAAAAAATTTACAGAAATACGCATTAAACTAAGTTAAATCGCATAAAAATTACAACAAATTGCGGGAAATGTTTCTGAAAACTTTTTATTCTCATATAACTACCTGAAATATCTCCGCAAAATAAGAAAAAAATTACATGTCATTTAATAACATTTTTTATTTCTGTTCTTCTTCCTATTTATTTTCGCCAACAACAAATTTCTAAATACGGGCCTGTACTCGATATTAAAAAAAAAAGATTTTATTTGTTCGTTTGAATTTTTTTTATTAAAAATTTAGTTAAATATTTATTTTAATTTGGAATACATTTCAAAAAGAAAACAGAGAATTATTTAAACAATCTAAACGCTTCAATTTTATGCCTTAATGCTGAAGTACATCTTGCCTTTAATAGACTGCTTGACCGCCTTGATTTTCTTCAAAATTTTTGTCATGTCGTCAAGCAAAGCAGCCGGCACGACGTCATTCGATTTATTCTTAAATTTAGTCAGCAACTCGATAGCTGTCATCGGTTTACGGGACAGATAGTGCCGCACTGCCTTCTCGGTAATGCTGTAGCCACTTTTGGTACTAGCATTCACGACAACAGGAGATTTTGAAGGCAACAAAGGCATATCCATTTCCAACTTTCTGCGTTTTTCCGAAGTGGTTACGGAACTAGTAAGATCATTTTGCATGTTGCATATTTTACGCTTATTTGAAGAGGAAGTGGTCGTGGGCGAACATTTCTTGTTTTTGTCGTCTTTCGACTGTTTTTTAGTTTTCTTCTTGTCTGTGCTGATTCCCGCTGTATTATTTTCTTTTTTATTTTTCTTCTCATCATCCTTATCGGATTTAACTGACTTCTTTTCTTCATCCTCCTCATCTTCATCCTCATCGTCGGAGTTTAGCAATTTTCGTAAAGCACCCTCTTCTGCTACCGACTTCAAATCTTTGACAAGTTTTGACTCGGGATCAAGTTCATCTTCGCTCGATTCTGTATCGTAATCTAATTCACGACCTTCCTCATCACCATCGTCTGACTCCTCGAATGCCTCATTGTCAACATCGCGGTTCTTTTTCTTTTTCTATGCCGCTATGGCAGCCTTGCCTTTACTCTTTTTTAACTTTCCGACAGCCTCATCATCGCTGTCATCCTCCTTATTTTTCTTCTTGTCATTATCGTCGTCATCTGAATCGGATTCCTCATCGGAATTGATCCAATCGTCCATTTCGCTTATTTTAAGCTTTCTTTCAGGGCCACTGTCGCCCTTTATATTCACCTGATCTGTATTCTGTTCCTCCACTTGATCACCCTTAAGTCGTCTGCGCATCATAAAAGAAAAATGGTTTACAATCTTTTTGCGTCGACCGAATTTATCTTCCGCCTCCTCGGCTGATAGTGTTTTATAGCGTTGAATGGGTTGAAAGTTATACCATTCATTTAAAGGGTATGCCTCAATGATGCCTTCGTCTGTACTCGAAAAAACATAATAAGCTGCATTTTCACTGACACCGCCCTCTCGGACACCCTTAAACATTTTCCCACCTTTGCCGCCCGCTTGTAGAATCCAAGGCTGAGCTTCGGGACGATATGTCTTAGCGATAGTGCCGAATTTTTTGCGTCGCATCTCCTCGCGCTGATCGCGATTGTACGTAGTACCGGCGCCAAATTTCGGCATGTCCTCATTCTTGCCTCGAAAATCATTCATGTTGTTCTCGCGCTGCAGCTTGACTTTGCTCCACTCTTCAAAGTCGACGTTTAGTGCAGCATTGAAGCGCATCATGTTGTGTTTTTTCTTGCAGACACGTATATGGAACTCCTGCATATTAGCAGGAGGAGCACCGCTGTCACTGGAAATCGAAGTTGTAGAGTACGTTTTGAAAGACATTTTCAAACAAGGTATTTATTTTTATTTTTCGTTTTTTTGTATAAAGATTCAAAGACTTTGTCGTGTTGAATAGTTTTAAGTTAATGACTTTATTCAGTTCTTTCCGCACTATTTATACTTTCATTCTTATTTGGTAATATTCAGCAGATAGAAATAAGAAATATTACCTGCGGTTCCTCAACATTCAGTCAGGGTTTAACCTGTATCTTAAACAAGGACTGTAACGGTTAACCTTTTATGATGTAAAAATAAAAATAAATTAATGATTTTATACATACTTTGTCCGTCTGGCTGTCTGGCTGTCTGTCTGTCCGCCGACCGTCCTAGCGATTACAGCCGAATTTTAAGTGATAGCTAGCTGAAATTGTATATTAGAGATCCATTTCTCCAAACGGAGGTTAATTTTTAATGTGAGCAAAGAAAATGGCCGTGATCGGACTAAAAGTACTCACATACAAATTCCTACTTTTTAAAAAAACTAGCTTATAGTACTCAGCTTTGTTTTGAATAGAAATGTGTGTAAGATAATAAGTTTGCGCAATTTCCCGTTGTTCCCCTTTGTAACGTTTCTGAAGTACGGCGGCATGCGTTAAAATAATCAAACCATGCCCGTATTTGTTGAATTTGTTTACATTACCCATAAAAAATTTGATTAAAAATTTTAGATTTTTCAGCAGTAACATTAACAAAATAATCTAACATTTTCTTAAAAAATAAATTCCATTTGGATTTAAGAGAATTTGTGCGTATTCTTCAGAACTTTTTTATATAAATTTGATCTATTGGCACAAAGGTACCTTAAAACCAATGTATTTCTTAAGTTATTTAAGTGTATCCAGAAATTATGGGAATCTTTGATATTTTTTTTTTAAATTACATTAAAATTATTCCAATTTAACTTTAGGATGATCAAATAATCTTCCGAGCGAGCTCAGTCTCTCAGGTACTATCAATAATTTACGTCAATTGGAAATACCCTTCATACACAATTTTAAAATTTATTGCTGTGACGTATTTTGAGACTGTTTCGACATATTTCTAATTGTGGCTTGTCGATATCATGTCCGTCCGTCTGTCTGCATTTCCTTATGTCTGTCTGTCTGTCTGTCTCTCGTTTGCAGCCGTAGTTTAAGAGCTCCTATTCTCCAAGAGCTCCTATTCGCGATGCTAAGTTCTAAGATGGACAAGATCGGAGGATATTTGAGCTCTGGCATAGCCTAGTGTGAAATTATTTTAATTAGTTTAAATTAAAATTTGTAGAATTTATAAGAAATGAAAAAATTTACAGAAATACGCATTAAACTAAGTTAAATCGCATAAAAATTACAACAAATTGCGAGAAATGTTTCTGAAAACTTTTTATTCTCATATAACTACCTGAAATATCTCCGCAAAATAAGAAAAAAAATTACATGTCATTTAATAACATTTTTTATTTCTGTTCTTCTTCCTATTTATTTTCGCCAACAACAAATTTCTAAATACGGGCCTGTACTCGATATTAAAAAAAAAAGATTTTATTTGTTCGTTTGAATTTTTTTTATTAAAAATTTAGTTAAATATTTATTTTAATTTGGAATACATTTCAAAAAGAAAACAGAGAATTATTTAAACAATCTAAACGCTTCAATTTTATGCCTTAATGCTGAAGTACATCTTGCCTTTAATAGACTGCTTGACCGCCTTGATTTTCTTCAAAATTTTTGTCATGTCGTCAAGCAAAGCAGCCGGCACGACGTCATTCGATTTATTCTTAAATTTAGTCAGCAACTCGATAGCTGTCATCGGTTTACGGGACAGATAGTGCCGCACTGCCTTCTCGGTAATGCTGTAGCCACTTTTGGTACTAGCATTCACGACAACAGGAGATTTTGAAGGCAACAAAGGCATATCCATTTCCAACTTTCTGCGTTTTTCCGAAGTGGTAACGGAACTAGTAAGATCATTTTGCATGTTGCATATTTTACGCTTATTTGAAGAGGAAGTGGTCGTGGGCGAACATTTCTTGTTTTTGTCGTCTTTCGACTGTTTTTTAGTTTTCTTCTTGTCTGTGCTGATTCCCGCTGTATTATTTTCTTTTTTATTTTTCTTCTCATCATCCTTATCGGATTTAACTGACTTCTTTTCTTCATCCTCCTCATCTTCATCCTCATCGTCGGAGTTTAGCAATTTTCGTAAAGCACCCTCTTCTGCTACCGACTTCAAATCTTTGACAAGTTTTGACTCGGGATCAAGTTCATCTTCGCTCGATTCTGTATCGTAATCTAATTCACGACCTTCCTCATCACCATCGTCTGACTCCTCGAATGCCTCATTGTCAACATCGCGGTTCTTTTTATTTTTCTCTGCCGCTATGGCAGCCTTGCCTTTACTCTTTTTTAACTTTCCGACAGCCTCATCATCGCTGTCATCCTCCTTATTTTTCTTCTTGTCATTATCGTCGTCATCTGAATCGGATTCCTCATCGGAATTGATCCAATCGTCCATTTCGCTTATTTTAAGCTTTCTTTCAGGGCCACTGTCGCCCTTTATATTCACCTGATCTGTATTCTGTTCCTCCACTTGATCACCCTTAAGTCGTCTGCGCATCATAAAAGAAAAATGGTTTACAATCTTTTTGCGTCGACCGAATTTATCTTCCGCCTCCTCGGCTGATAGTGTTTTATAGCGTTGAATGGGTTGAAAGTTATACCATTCATTTAAAGGGTATGCCTCAATGATGCCTTCGTCTGTACTCGAAAAAACATAATAAGCTGCATTTTCACTGACACCGCCCTCTCGGACACCCTTAAACATTTCCCACCTTTGCCGCCCGCTTGTAGAATCCAAGGCTGAGCTTCGGGACGATATGTCTTAGCGATAGTGCCGAATTTTTTGCGTCGCATCTCCTCGCGCTGATCGCGATTGTACGTAGTACCGGCGCCAAATTTCGGCATGTCCTCATTCTTGCCTCGAAAATCATTCATGTTGTTCTCGCGCTGCAGCTTGACTTTGCTCCACTCTTCAAAGTCGACGTTTAGTGCAGCATTGAAGCGCATCATGTTGTGTTTTTTCTTGCAGACACGTATATGGAACTCCTGCATATTAGCAGGAGGAGCACCGCTGTCACTGGAAATCGAAGTTGTAGAGTACGTTTTGAAAGACATTTTCAAACAAGGTATTTATTTTTATTTTTCGTTTTTTTGTATAAAGATTCAAAGACTTTGTCGTGTTGAATAGTTTTAAGTTAATGACTTTATTCAGTTCTTTCCGCACTATTTATACTTTCATTCTTATTTGGTACTATTGATACAACTATTTAAATATGTTGAGAAGGTATGACGCTCTTGAGCAATCGTAATAAACATATTATTCCTAAAACAAAAAGAGCTAATTGTTCTTATTTAGTTGTGAGAAAGAGAAAGAAACAATTTTCCCTTTAAACTTTTATTACCTGCTGCCTCCAATAGTGGAACCTTAATTTTCTATTTGTAAGTTCAGCAGATAGAAATAAGAAATATTACCTGCGGTTTCTCAACATTCAGTCAGGGTTTAACCTGTTTCTTAAACAAGGACTGTAACGGTTAACCTTTTATGATGTAAAAATAAAAATAAATTAATGATTTTATACATACTTTGTCCGTCTGGCTGTCTGGCTGTCTGTCTGTCCGCCGACCGTCCTAGCGATTACAGCCGAATTTTAAGTGATAGCTACCTGAAATTGTATATTAGAGATCCATTTCTCCAAACGGAGGTTAATTTTTAATGTGAGCAAAGAAAATGGGCATGATCGGACTAAAAGTACTCACATACAAACTCCTACTTTTTAAGAAAACTAGCTTATAGTACTCAGCTTTGTTTTGAATAGAAATGTGTGTAAGATAATAAGTTTGCGCAATTTCCCATTGTTCCCCTTTGTAACGTTTCTGAAGTACGGCGGCATGCGTTAAAATAATCAAACCATGCCCGTATTTTTTGAAGTTGTTTACATTACCCATAAAAAATTTGATCAAAAATTTTAGATTTTTAAGGAGTAACATTAGCAAAATAATCTAACATTTTCTTCAAAAATAAATTCCATTTGGATTTAAGAGAATTTGTGCGTATTCTTCAGAACTTTTTTATATAAATTTGATCTATTGGCACAAAGGTACCTTAAAACCAATGTATTTCTTAAGTTATTTAAGATTATCCAGAAATTATGGGAATCTTTCATATTTTCTTTTAAATTACATTAAAATTATTCCAATTTAACTTTAGGATGATCAAATAATCTTCCGAGCGAGCTCAGTCTCTCAGGTACTATCAATAATTTACGTCAATTGGCAATACCCTTCATACACAATTTTAAAATTTATTGCTGTGACGTATTTTGAGACTGTTTCGACAGATTTCATGTCCGTCCGTCTGTCTGTATTTCCTTATGTCTGTCTGTCTTTCGTTTGCAGCCGTAGTTTAAGGGCTCCTATTCTACAAGCGGATGCTAAGTTCTAAGATAGACAAGATCGGAGGATATTTGAGCTCTGGCATAGCCTAGTGTGCAATTATTTTTAATTATTTTAAATTAAAATTTGTAGAATTTATAAGAAATGAAAAAATTTACAGAAATTCGCATTAAACTAGGTAAAATCGCATAAAAATTACAACAAATTGCGAGAAATGTTTCTAAAAACTTTTTATTTTCGTAATTCAGGGACTATCGACTGTGGTGCTCATATAACTACCTGAAATATCTCCGCAAAATAAGAAAAAAATTACATGTCATTAAATAACATTTTTTATTTCTGTTCTTCTTCCTATTTATTTCCGCCAACAACAAATTTCTAAATACGGGTTTGTTGGTTGGTTGGTTGAAGTGGTGATTCATTAAGAATCCAACTAGCACTTTCGCGTCTTTTTTGTTGCCACATCCTCGCTATCAACTTGTTATAAAGATTTTGTTTCCTGCAATTTGACTACACCCAGTCTGTGCGGTTTATAAACCTTAACAGGTCATGTACGTCTACTCCGGACAGCTCATTGAGATTCTAAAATAACGGTTTACCTAGTGTTTGCGATCTCACCCTCCATAAGGCTGGGCATTCGCAGAGATAATGGAAGATAGTTTCTTTTTTGTCTGGTTGTTTACAGCTATGACAGTTGGTGTTGTAAGGTATTCCCATTTTGGCTGCTTGCTCTCCTATAGGCCAGAAGCCAGTGATAACTCCCATTAGTCTGGAAACATCCCTTCTATTCATGTTCATCAACGATAACGTTTGCTTAATGGTGTAGATTGGCCATAACGACTTGCTGATTTTGCATGTCATCTGACGCCTCCATCTATGCTTCGCAATTTGGAGAAATTTTTTGTGTACAGTATTCTTGACCACACCTAATGGGATTAATACTGATTTGGCAGAGTCGCTGTTCATGACAGAACCTTTCCTAGCCAGTTCGTCTGCCTTTTCATTTCCTTCAATATTACAATGTCCCGGGACCCAGATTAAAGTAACATTGTAGCGTTCACTAAGGCTGGTGAGGCTCCTTTTGCTTTTTTCCACCAGATTAGAGGTTGTAATGACCAGGGCCTGGATTGCAGCCTGACTATCCGTTAGAATAGCGATATTATTTTTGTAGGTTGAGTCTGCAATCACTAATCTACAGGCTTCTCCGATTGCCAGTACCTCCGCTTGGAAGACACTAGAGGCATTAGGTAGGCGTATAGATTTCACGATTCCTAGTTTTAGAGAGTAAATACCTGCTCCGACACCACAATCCATTTTGGACCCGTCCGTGTAAATTGTAGTGTCGAAGTTGTTTAAAATAGACCTGTTTCTCCATTCCTCACGAGAGGGATAGAGACTAGTGAAATTCCTGTCAAAACTCACTCTCGGGACCACATAATCTGTCCGCTCCGAGAGAAATCGCGTTTGTTGTACCAAGAGGCTTGCATGACCGTAGGTTTTGCCCTTCCAAAGATCCGCTTCGTTTAACCTTATTGCGCTCATGATTGCCGTTTTTTTAATGTAGATATCAATTGGGATTGTATGTGTTATAACGTTTAGGGCCTCCCCAGTGCACGACCTAATAGCTTCTACAGTTGCCGCACACGCTGATCTTTGTAAACGGCCCAGTTTTTTGATGTCATAACCCTTCTCCAGGGCTTTCCACCAAACTATTGAGCCGTATGATAAAATTTTTCGTACAACCGCTTTGTACATCCATAGTGTAAATTTTGGCTGTAGATCCCCATTTCCTACCAAGCATTCGTTTGCAGGCATATAGGGCAATACCTGCCTTTTTTACTCGTTCTTCTACGTTTAACTTCCAGTTGAGCTTGGAATCTAAAATAACTCTTAAATACTTCGCCCTGTGTGAAAGATTGAGTGTTTGTCCATCTAGTTGTGGCAAATTAAAGGTGGGTATTTTATATCTGTTGGTAAAAAGCATAAGTTCTGTTTTACTTGGGTTTAGTCCTAGACCACAGTCTGTGGCCCAAGAGCTAAGCTCACCTAACGCCCTCTGCATGATCCCGCTGATCGTGTTTCGGCACAGTCCTGACACCATAACCACCACATCATCTGCGTACGCCACCACTTTGACGCCACCACTATTAAGGTTTAATAGGATATTATTTATAACACACAGCCAGCGAAGTGCAGATAACACTCCTCCCTGTGGAGTACCCCTACTTACTTCTTTTGTAATGTGGATTTTACCAATGTTAGCCTTAATAATCCTGGTTCTTAGCATAGAGATGATCCAACCACTGACGCAGTCATTCACCCCCAATTCTAATAACGCATGATTGCATCTGTGCTAACGTTATTGAAGGCACCTTCTATGTCTAAAAAGGCTGCCAAGGTATATTGTTTAGTTACTAGAGAACCCTCTATTGCTCGAATTACCTCATGAAGTGCTGTCTCCGTAGATTTGCCTTTGAGGTATGCGTGTTGTGCTGTGAATATATTCAGGTTTTCCAAAGAACTCCTGATGTATATATCCAAAAGCCTTTCAAAAGTTTTTAAAACGAAGGATGTCAAACTGATTGGTCTAAAGTCCTTCGCTGACTCATACGGGCCTGTACTCTATATAAAAAAAAAAGATTTTATATGTTCGTTTGAATTTTTTTTATTAAAAATTTAGTTAAATATTTATTTTAATTTGGAATACATTTATTAATTATTTAAACAATCTAAACGCTTCAATTTTATGCCTTAATGCTGAAGTACATCTTGCCTTTAATCGACTGCTTGACCGCCTTGATTTTCTTCAAAATTTTTGTCATGTCGTCAAGCAAAGCAGCCGGCACGACGTCGTTCGATTTATTCTTAAATTTAGTCAGCAACTCGATAGCTGTCATCGGTTTACGGGACAGATAGTGCCGCACTGCCTTCTCGGTAATGCTGTAGCCACTTTTGGTACTTCTGATTATCACATTTCTGATTGTAATATTCGTAAGAATTGCGTAGTATGTACACAATGTGAAATGTCAAGAGTTCCATTCAAGAAATCTCACACAAAATCAGAAAAAGTAATGGATCTTGTTCATACGGACGGCTGCGGTCCAATGCAGACAATAACACCTGGTAAAAAACGCTATTTTTTAACCTTGATAGATGATTTTAGTCGCTATACAGTAGTTTATCTTCTTCATAATATAGGCGAGGTGTTTGAAAAATGAAAAAATTACTTAGAGCTAGTAAAGAATAAGTTCAATAAATATCCCACCATTATACGATCCGACAATGGGGGAGAATACACGTCACAAAATGTTAGACACTACCTTGAAAGTAGAGAGATTCAGCATCAATTCACCGTACCCTATTCTCCGCAGCAAAACGGAGTAGCGGAGAGGAAGAATAGGTATTTAGTCGAAATGTCTTGCTGTTTGTTAGCTGAAGCAAAAATGCCTAACGATTTATGGGGAGAGGCGTTAATGACTGCAAATTATTTGCAAAATCGACTAGTCTCAAGTTCTATACCATCAACTCTATATGAGCTATGGGAGTCTAAAAACCTGATATAAGTCATTTTCGCGTATTTGGTTCGCAGGCATATGCTCTAATTCCAAAAGAGCGGCGCCGAAAACTCGACGAAAGCTGAAGTTCTGATATTCGTGGGCTATGATGAGAACTCAAAAGGGTACCGTTTAGTTAATGTTAAAACCACGAAAATAACATCAAGTTTTTAAATGAAAATTACTCAAATATTAAAGACATTGAAACTGAAATTTTAAACGATTCGGAAGTTTTGGTAGATTCTATAACTCGCTAAGTTCCTGCAGATAACCATATAGAGGATAATGAAATTGAAATCGAACCAGCTCGAGAAATTTTGTCTGAAGAAGATACATCATTTCGTAGCTTAACTGATGAGATAGATTTTGATGGAAAATAGAACAGTTCGTAGGTCTGAAAGAAGCACGAAAGGTATTGCACCTGATAGATTGGGTTATAAAACCACACTTTTGAAGAACCAAAGACGTATAATGAAGCGATTAAACCCGAACAATCTCTGGAGTGGATAAATGCGATGAAAGAAGAAATCGCAGCTCTTAAAGAGAATAATACGTGGAATTTAGTCGTAGCACCAAAATGCATAAATATTGTCAGTTGCAAATGGACTTACAAAGTCAAGCGCGATGTTTCTGGCAAGGTTAAGCGTTTTAAAGCGCGTTTAGTAGCTCGTGGTTTTAGTCAAAAATACGGATATGACTTTGACGAAGTTTTTGCACCAGTTGTCCGACAAACCACGCTGCGTTTGCTACTTTCGATCGCAGTTGTAAAAGATATGACGGCTGTACACATGGACGTAAAATCTGCATTTTTGATTTGGAGATTTGGAGGAAGTTATTTTTATGAAACAGCCCTCAGATTTTGAGGAAGGGGATTCCACATTAGTCTGCAAGCTTCGAAAAAGTTTGTATGGTTTAAAGCAAGCTGCTAATGTATGGAATAAAGCCATACACAAAGTTTTGATTGATAGAGGTTTCATTCAAAGCACAGCAGATCCATGTTTATACACAAAATACACCATCGAGGAAGGGTTAATATATGTTTTAATATACGTTGATGATAGTTTGGTAGCCAGCACGCAAAATCCAAAAATTATGGAAGCTGAAAAATTACTTAAAAACAAATTTGACATAAACAATATTGGAAGTATCCATCAATACTTGGGTATGGAGATTTTTAAAGATACGCAAATAGCTGCGGAATAGCAGACACAGGCAACAAGGAGAAACAGCAACGGAACAGCAGTAAACAACAGCAACGACGAAACCGCAACGACGGCAACAGCGATTGGAGCACGACGTGGACGGACGGTTTGTGCAAAAAATCTGAAATATGGCATCTAAGGTTGTATGGTTACTGTCTATAACTTCACCAAAAATGGGCGTGGTTGGATCAATTTAACGACCACTTTCATATTTTACGCCTACCATCATTGCTCAGAAACTTGATGCGCTATATAGAAAACATGTAATGGGATGCACCAGGAAGAATCACAAGATATACAAAATCTGCAACGCTGACTTATTACGCCCATAAATGGTTTAATTAAGTGAAAATATATGATGACATTGCTAATATTGCTCCTAAAAATTTGAGATTTTGTTTCTGAGTTTGTATGGTAACTGCCGATAATTTCAACGCCGTAACTCAGAATCGTTACAACGGTGAGAACCGGGAAGTTCCGCTAACTAACGGGGAGTACCGGGAAGTTCTGCTTTACAGTGGCATTGCAACGCATGCCGGGCATTCGCTAGTTCCTAATAAAACATTCACTTTGTTCAGTTGACTCCTAAGTTTTTTATTTCCTGCCGCACTCTCTAAGATGCCTGGCATGCATGATACCGGAACTTCTCGGTATTCCTGTTAGTTAGCGGAACTTCACGGTACTCATCGTTAATAGATTCTAAGATACGGCGCTGAAATAATCGACAGTGAACATACAAACTCAGAAACAGAATTTAAAATTTTTAGGAGCTATTAGCAATGTCATCATATATTTTCATTTAATTAAACAAATTGTGTGCGTAATAAGTCAGCGTTGCAGATTTTGTATATCTTGTGATTCTTCCTGGTGCATCCCATTACATGTTTTCTATATATTGCATTAAGTATATATATATATAGATATATATATATATTGACGGCATCTCTGAAAAATACCAACAGTTGATATAAATGCGCTTTATTATGGCCATTGCGCGTAATTCCGAAAGCACAGCAGAGATTTGATTTCCGCAATGCGAAAACATTTTGGAACCGTTTTTATGCTTTGATTGGATTCAACAACTAAGAGTACGCATCCGACAACTGAGAATTGCAATGCGTGCCATGTCGTTTCACCCTTTAATATTCCAATTCCTTAAAGCAAATTGCAAGCTGTGTGCAGCTTATGGAATGCATTTCAAATCTTACAAATTAGTTTCATAACAATGAACAAAACTGCAATGTGCGAGTATATGTTGCTATCTTGAATATTTTGCTTCTACATACTATGTATGTATATACAATATTTGTTTCGAGTGCTTTAAATTCCAATAAGGATTGTTGAGATTTCAATTGCCAAATTTAATTAAAGCCAAAATATATTTCAGTATGTGAAAAATTTGAGGAATTATAGGCAAAATATTTTAGTCAAACATAATTGAGGAAATACGCTTGATCCGTTTATCTCACCTTTAATTCTTTTCCTGTTCTCGATAATCAAGTCATAGTTGAAGTTTGTTGATGTACGTACATTTTTATGTAATCAAATGCTTTTTGAATTTTAGTCTTTTATTCTATTTGCTCAACATAAAAAATAACACGTAAAAAATCTTAATCGGTCCTACCGACTCACTAGCAGAAATTACTTAATTTAATCCATCTCTTGGTGAACATATTAGAATTGGATAGACGTTTAAAACAAGGTAAATATAGAAACGTTCTATTTATGATCTATCTATCTATCTATCTATCTATCTATCTATCTATCTATCTATCTATCTATCTATCTATCTATCTATCTATCTATCTATTTATCTACCAATATTTATTCATGAGATGAAATTTTATATGCTGAACTTATGCCCAGAAAGATTTGGGTTAAATGAAATCTGTCACGACCACCTATTAGGCCCACTATTTATGAAATTTAATAAAAGTATTCATTATTTGGCTAATATTGCTGCTTAAATTTATATTTGTTATCTGGAAAATAGGTCCGATTAATTTTACTTTAGATAAGGATAAAAAAATTTAAGTGTATTTATGTATCTTCCAATTTCTCTATGTTACAAACTACTACCCAAGCACAATATGCCCCCACTGAGTGGTGCATACATATATAAAACTTCTGTAATTTTTGCTGTTGTTGTTGCTAGAATTTTCTGCAAAAATAGAATTGTTTACCTGATTGAAAAGTGAAAATATTTTGCAAACTTTCTACTATATTTGATTTTCATAAGCGTTATGCACATTTCGCCAGAGAATCGAAAACATGCATTGATAACTCGAGCGTTTCTATGACAAAACGGTTGCGTTTATGGGGCGAAACAACAACACATATACTTATACATAATACGACTGTTACTAACATAAGTATGTAAGAGTACATACATATGTATATGCATTGATTGCTCGTATTCCACAAACTCAGCATTTTGTAAACATGTTTAAACGCGAGTGTGCCGCCGCCGGAGCCAAAAATCACAATAAAAAATAAAAAAAGTTCCCATGTCGAAGTGTTCGAAAGCACTTAAAACTTTGAGCCAAGTTTTTTTTCCCCGGTTACATCATGGAAATATCCTTTTTGCGTCTGTCTGTTCGGTTGAGTGTATGTGTGAGTGGCAGAAGCAGACAAAAAAAAGCTTTGTAATAGTTTCGCTCTTACGAAGACAATTGAATGCCACTTTTTCAATACGAAAGTTACGGTGCATGAAGTTGACCAACTTTTGCGATTACAGTATTACAAAATGTAATATCCTTGCCTAATATCTCTTGCATATACAACCAGGGCCCGCAAATATGGAAATTTAAAGTTTACAATTTCTAGGCTAGATTTTCATTAAAACTGCATTTAAATAAATTTTTTTATTGCAAACCTCTTCTACCTGAAATTATGTTTATATATGTTTTTGCTTTTTCTCCTATAAGCAATAAAGTAATTACAGTGAACTAAAAAAATGTGCTTCTTTTAGCACATAAGTGTTTCATGTCTCTATTATACGTGGGCATTGTTCTTATCGAATTTCGCCCCTTTTTGGTTAGTAGTTTTGTGTTCCTACCAAAGTGTTAGATACCGAATTTGAATTGGTTATTGAAACTATAGCTATTCTTAAAAAACAGGCCTTCATAAAAAGGGATAGTTTGTATGGAAGGTGAGCTTGGTCATATCCGATCACGACCATTTTTTGTGCTAAATATGGAATTTGAATTGGATATCTGCACTGGAATTAATTTGTTTTCGCTTGGTGAGGGGTGGTTTGTATTGGAGGGTGTAGAAGTTTTGATCCGATATTACCCATCTTAGAACTTAGCCTCCGCTTGGAGAATAGGAGTTCACATACCAAGTTCTATCTGGCTCAATAGCTTTTAAACTACAGACAGACGGACATCGTTAAATTGACTCAGATCATTTATATATATACTTTGTCATGCCTACCACGTCCTCTTCTGTGCGTTACAAATGGAAGATAGATAGATAGATAGATAGATAGATAGATAGATAGATAGATAGATAGATAGATAGATAGATAGATAGATAGATAGATAGATAGATAGATAGATAGATAGATAGATAGATAGATAGATAGATAGATAGATAGATAGATAGATAGATAGATAGATAGATAGATAGATAGATAGATAGATAGATAGATAGATAGATAGATAGATAGATAGATAGATAGATAGATAGATATATAGATAGATAGATAGATAGATAGATAGATAGATAGATAGATATATAGATAGATAGATAGATAGATAGATAGATAGATAGATAGATAGATAGATAGATAGATAGATAGATAGATAGATAGATAGATAGATAGATAGATAGATAGATAGATAGATAGATAGATAGATAGATAGATAGATAGATAGATAGATAGATAGATAGATAGATAGATAGATAGATAGATAGATAGATAGATAGATAGATAGATAGATAGATAGATAGATAGATAGATAGATAGATAGATAGATAGATAGATAGATAGATAGATAGATAGATAGATAGATAGATAGATAGATAGATAGATAGACATATAGATAGACAGACAGATAGATAGATAGATAGATAGATAGATAGATAGATAGATAGATAGATAGATAGATAGATAGATAGATAGATAGATAGATAGATAGATAGATAGATAGATAGATAGATAGATAGATAGATAGATAGATAGATAGACAGATAGATAGATAGATAGATAGATAGATAGATAGATAGATAGATAGATAGATAGATAGATAGATAGATAGATAGATAGATAGATAGATAGATAGATAGATAGATAGATAGATAGATAGATAGATAGATAGATAGATAGATAGATAGATAGATAGATAGATAGATAGATAGATAGATAGATAGATAGATAGATAGATAGATAGATAGATAGATAGATAGATAGATAGATAGATAGATAGATAGATAGATAGATAGATAGATAGATAGATAGATAGATAGATAGATAGATAGATAGATAGATAGATAGATAGATAGATAGATAGATAGATAGATAGATAGATAGATAGATAGATAGATAGATAGATGTATATATAAAGATATTTAAATTAAAAATCTCTTCAAAAACTGTTACACTCCCTGAATTCATCATAGAAAATACAAAAAAGAAACTATAAAAGTGAGTACAAAAAACAAATCGACTAAAAATAGATTTAGAAATCGATTTATGGAAATATCTACACTCCACGCCAATTTAACTGAATCGATAAGTTATTATCGAAATTTCAACGATTACCGACCGCAGTTGTTATGGTTGGGTTTAGGTTGTTGTTGTTTTTGTTGTTGTTTAAATTAAACTGAATTTACAGAGCGTTCGCAATTTTGTTTACCGGAAGCAAACAATTTACCTCTTTGAATTCACTTCCGTCGCATGACACTGTTCCTTCCTGCCGGAGAATCGTTTCGCTTCGATTCGAGTGAAGTCGATTTGGGTTCGAGTTAAGTGCACCGCTCCGCACCACACCGTTGCCAGGTTAACGTGTCGTATCAACATTCGCTTAATTGCATAATGACAAAACAATTGCGCAAACAACAATTAATTTGCATTTAACACTATTTGCATTTGGCTGGATAGATCTCGTCGCTTCGTGGGTTTGGAATAAACCGACCGAAACCGAATCGATGAGGTAGGTGTATTGCATCCGAATATTTGCCAAATGAATTTAGTTCCCCACAGAGTCGAACCACATTTCAACAAAATTACTGGCACAGTTGCAACCGCGGCAATCACTTTGGGGGCAAGATATTAACATTTAAACAAATTTGAAGAACGACAGAACGTGATAGCTTCCTGAGTTGTTACTTATCAACTTAATAAAATACAAAAACAAAAATACAGACAGAACATTTTATATTATTTAGAGCACAACGATTGGTTGCTATAATTTTTGCATTAAAAGTATTTCTTCCTTACAAGCACTCAGCCAAATAACTTTGTGTCATTATGACGTTTTTCAGTTAATGATGGCACTTCTTAGAATGTCTAGTTCTATGATTTTTAAATATTTGTCACACCGATTTTTTACGTGTCGCGATTGAATTTAAATTTAAGTTTTATTTTAGTTTAAAGCGATTAAACTAAAATAACAAAATTAAGCAAAACTAAAACGACTTTACTTTTCGCGACGGACGGACGGATCAAAACAAAACAGGTGATGACAACAACAATGTTGCCAACCACTCAGTCGTAGATGGGGTGGGTTATTTTTGTTGGGATTAATTAAAGGACTTTTAATTAATCCCAATCAAACTAAACGTGTGTGATAAGACTTTAATTAAAGTTTTATCACACAGTGGGACAAAATTATAAAATAACGAAAGAAAAATTAATTTATTTAATTTAAAAAAAAATTATTGCGATTAAAAAAAATCCCGAAGCCACTATAAATTACAACAAAAATATATATTCTAAATGGACACTCGATTTGTCGAACTCGGCAAACTGCCGAAGTTCTCGCACACATATTGCCTTCTGGATTCCACCCGAATCCGATCAACAGCAATATTCCTACGCTATTGTGGCTCTAAAAATTATAGAGACAATAGCTTTAACTTGTCCTCAAAAGTAGGACTAAGCTCGAGCGTGGATAGGAAGGAAAATGAAATGGGAAAAATATTGGAGTACAAGAATCTAATTAAAACAACACTCGAAAATAAACAAACTAAATAAAAGTTACCAGAATAATATTCCCAATAAGGTTGCTTAATTGTATCATATTAAATTTTTTTGGGATTTCTCCTTTTTCTAAAACGTGTATTTTAGTATCCAGCGATTTACGAACGAGACAGACAGTCGTGACCAAATACGAACAAGACAAGGACAAGTTTATGTCAAATTATACTTATGAAAGTTTTGTTTGTTCCTTCGTTTTTATGCCCCTTGTGGAGCCAAGAATGACGCCGACCATGCACAGATGCCTCCAAATTTCATTTTTGATTTGGTGGGAGCGAGGTCCGTACTTTGCCAGAATTTCATAGAAATCCCCATTTTGGGAATTTTCGTACAAGGTTCTTGGCAGGTCACCTCATACTGCCTCTGGTTTGTTGGAAACCGTACTCTATGCATTAAAATGGCTGATAGCCCATTTCTCACTTTTTTTGGGGAAATGGAACAAAATCTGCAAGGATCGCAGTTTTGGTCAGTTCGTTTTGAACAGCGAGTTTGAACGAATGAGATTTTTTTAAAGTGATTTTCGAAGATTTACTGGTGCTAGGAGAGCATCCTGTATATTAAAATAGTGCGAGGAGTTTCAGGAGGAATCCCAAGGGCGAACAACTAAGCCAAAGCTTTATTAAGGGAGTATTATTTTGTAGTGTTTAGCTATATTTTGCGCGGCAGTCGAGCCGTATTATAAGTAGTAATAGTTTAACTTGTTTTGGTTCGTTTAGAACCATTTTAAATATTTATATTTGGTGTTATAGTGTCATTAGTTTGTTTTGTCCGTCCCGCACTCGAGCCAAGTTCAGACGTGAACACGGTGAAATAAAGAATCTAGTCGTTAAGATTCGTGTGAGGATTCGGTTCTTTATTGCCGAATCCGCAACTCATCCGCACAACATAAAGATAGTTTTTTTTTCTTTTTATTAAACACCCCCCTACTCCGACTAAGCTAGGTAGGAAATTACTTTATCACCGGTGATAATAATTGTTCGCGGCCTAAATTATTACGTGCTGATTTTATACGAACAATATTTAGTGTTTTAATTTGTATATATCCATCGATTATATCTAATCGCAATAACGCACTACAGAGACGTTACGAATCGTACCCAAACCTGTCTCACACCCTTCGGTCAATTCCCATGACAGGTACTGTTGAACATATCACGAGACCTATATTTTTTTACGAAATGATACAATTTTCCCGTAGGTTACATTTTGTTAATAAAATCAACCAATTAAATCCAAAAGAAAATCAAACGTCGATAGTCTAGTGCAAGAGTCGAATATAGACTGTTATTAAGAGTAGATAAATCAGCATTAAAAAATCAAAAATTTTGATAACAAATATCAACTTATTCAACCCTAAAAAGCTCACATAATAAATTTTAGATAAGATAGATTTAAAACTATGGGTGCAAAAGTTTGGTTATATATATATATATATATATATATATATATATATATATATATATATATATATATATATATATATATATATATATATATATAGATATATATATATATATATATATATATATATATATATATATATATATATATATATATATATATATATATATATATATATATATATATATATATATATATATATGTTTTTTTCGCGTTGTGTCGGGAATTAAAATTCGACCATTCACTTTTGAGAATGTACGAATGTGTAACGACACTTTTTATCGTATCAGAATATAACAATTTATTGAAATCGATTTATATATATATATATATATATATATATATATATATATATATATATATATATATATATATATATATATATATATATATGTTTTTTTCGCGTTGTGTCGGGAATTAAAATTCGACCATTCACTTTTGAGAATGTACGAATGTGTAACGACACTTTTTATCGTATCAGAATATAACAATTTATTGAAATCGATTTAATTATAAATCTATTAAATAAGCATAAAATTCTAACTAATAAATTTGAAACATTTTCGGTTTTTACTTTTATTGAATACGTGATGTATTAATAATTAATTGGGTGGTCCCAAAACGTGAAAATCCTTCACTTCCACTGTTTTATGCTATCAATCTTAAAATTTTATGCATATTTACTTAAGTTTAAATTTGTCGATACTTCCGGAAAGTGTTCCATGTGAAAATAAAATGTTTTCCTTTATTTTTCCTTTTCGTTCGGTTTGACCCTTTTTTTCTCTCGTTTGTAATTAATGTATGCAAATTTTTTGGAATTTAGGCTGCGCCCATAAAAACGTCATATTGAATACCACACACACACACGTTTTTGTTGTTGGGTATCCTCGGTTTGGCTTGTACAAAGGATCTGCATTAAAAAAAATTGCCTATTCCTTCCTTTTGCTGACAAACAATGAAACAAAATTTCGGGTAAAATTGTTGTTGCTGTAAATAATAAAGCGACTCTGATGGCATTGTTTTTGTTGTTGTTTCTGTGGTGTCACAAAATATGTCAACAAATGGTTTTGTATGTTTCGAGTACATTCATGCTAATGGCAAAAACTCAGCGCCTTTATTACGCTGAAAGTGCTTCGCTTCCCCCCTCAAAGTGTCCCTCCACCGCCCCCTAAAAAAAGGCTTGTATACATTATTACTTCATCAACGTTAACCGTGGAGCTTTTTTTTCTTCTTTATTTATATCCGTCTCTTGCGCTTGAAAAGTTAAGGCGTCAGCTTGATGCTTACAAATGCTTTGTCCCCTTTGCTAACAACGTAACTTTTTACACATTTGCGTGTGATGTGGAAAAACTCTTCAAGATAAATTAAATAAATTTTGGATGAATTTAATAAACACGCTCTTGCCAAATTTACTTAATAAAAGTGGTCTCTGGGCGTTAAAATTGCGTAAATTACAACATGAATTAAACTTCAGTTAAACTGCATGTGTAGATAATTACAATATACAAATGAAACCCTGAATATCCTTGAGTTTTTACATTTTCGGGTTTATATCTTTGATAATAAGTTAGATATATAATTAATTCCTTTATAATATTAAAGATCAAAATCTTGGCTCAAATTATAATATAATATAAACAATCTCTGGTGAAAAAAAATTTCTATTGTAAATTGTTCTTGATTAGGCTTTGAATGTTACTCTCCAAGAAATTATTACAAATAAATATTCGGTTTGCCGCCGTATTTCTATTTAGAAACAAAAGTCTATGGGATTATTTGAAAACAAATAACATTAGCCATTGTCAAAACTATAAATCGCAGTGCTTACTTCTTACCTGATTCAATTAAGGAATGCTACACCGAATTCCTACATTTGGGCTCAAGTTTTTTAGTATGCTACGAAAATTCGAAATGTTCGCTCAGACGATCTTTTAGCTGTTGGTAAGCATCGACATTTGTAGGACTTAGCACAGTATCGCTAGCGATAGTATAGTTTTTTCGTGTATGAAAACTGGTGTCGCAAGGTGTAAACGGAGTTCACAAACCAAATTTCTCGATTACTCTGTAACTTCAGCTGTAATCACTGGTACGGACAGACAGATGGACATCGCGTTAAATCGAGCTGAATACATTTAATGGCTAATAGTATAATTAATAGTATAATTAAGTTTTATTTTTGTATGAATAGAAATATACAGACAACTATTGAGATTGAGGAACCGCAGGCAATATTTCTTATTTCGATCTGCTGAGCTTACAAATCGAAATTTAATGTCCAATATTGGAATTTAATCGAGACCGGTATTTAAATCGCAAGAACCGCTGGAATGATGTCGACTGTTCGCTTATAATTCAGAGACCATCGCTGTGAGTTTACCGGAGATAAAATTGCCAAGAATTGCGCGGGAAGCCTTATTTGTATTTATTGCCTTTTGTTAAATTACACATTTATAGCGGTCTTTTTATTTCTGAGATCCATTTCGAAAAGTTTCTTTACGCGGAGCTCCTCCGAAAATACGAAATGTTCGCTCAGACGATCTTTTAGCTGTTGGTAAGCATCGACGTTTGTAGGACTTAGCACAATATCGCTAGCGATGGTCATTAACACTTGACATCTGCAAACCAAAGATATGCATTTAATTTCCTAAAACTCGGAAGTATTACATTCAGCGAAGATATTGTAATATAGTCACGTGCAACTTTAGTTGCGAAGTTTTTGGAATGCGATCTTGAATTAAATTAAATTGTTGAAATTTGAATCTGTGTTCGGCAATACCCGTCTTCTTTTCATTTTAATATTTGAGTCACCAGCTATAAAAGATATTTATGGTTTTTTAATTTTATTTTTTAAGACATATTAAAATGTTATTAACATTTTTTAACTAACAAAAAAATCTAGACTACAATATTATTCAAAACACGTTGACTACAAATCCATAATTCTCATATTTTTGTTTGTGTAGTTTTTGTAAACTTTTAGATAAATAACTTAAAGCCTTTTTCAGCTCGGCCCCTCAATTATACGCCAGCAGACATACGAGTATAAGTGACAATACTTTTTTTTCATAGAATTTCCACTTTAACTTGACTGCCCAAATTTAAATAATTGTAATCTAGTTTGCTCGGAGGAAATTTAGCAGGAAATTGTAAAATGCATTATCAGCAAACTTTGATAATGAAAAGCGTAAAAATGCAACCAACGAAAAATTTATTTTTGAATTTTTCATTAAATAAAAGTGTGCCGTGGTTTATGCAAATTTGGGTTAGTTCCAAATACAAAAAACTAAAACCAACACACACACACACAGTAAAAATGAAAAATTTAACGAATATTTTTTTGTTTATTTGCAAGCGGTAAAAACACGACGTGACATTTGAAAACAAATTTAAAAAAAAAAGAATAGAAAGTGAAAAAAGTTAAGGCGGAACCGGAAACACGGCTGTCGCACTGTACGAGTATACAAAACCACAATCACGTTTGTTGCATGAGAAATCCCTTGTGATATTATTCTTAAATCTCTTCATTTTTTTCAATGCCAGCTTAAGTACACAACCCAAACTCAAATCAAGCCAACCGACGCATGCATGATGTGCGAGTGAGTTTGTATGTGTGAGTGTGGGTATCTGTGCATAAAATATGTACGCAGCAGAAAAATTTCATCATTTTCAGGGCTAAATAAATTAAGAAACAGCCAGAATCGCTAATTGGAAGAGGTTTGAACTTTTTTTACATGCTCGTATGTCCGCCAGTTTATTCCTAGAATACCAAGTTCGCTAGTTTTGGGTATAGGAGAGGTTTGGCAATTTAGAGAAGACTTGCTAAGACAAGTGTTACTTATGCCATTGACCTGAACTAAAATCTCTCTCTAAATTTTTGCAAATACATATACTTAAATAACCCAACTTAACTTCTTTAAGCATTAACTATACAAACACCAAGAGTCAATAAAGCCACATTATAAATACAATAGTAAAAAAATGCTAATTTTACTTGAAAAATAATTCTTAAATTCAAAAACGAATTAGGGATTAAAGTTTTGAAATCATATTGATCTGTTCCTTTAGCTACCATATGCAATATCGATATACTAGTAAATGGATTATTTAACTTTCTTGTAATTTCAGCGGACATTAAACATAAAATGGGAAGTCCTTTTTATGATGTTGTTTATAACGATTTTCATTAATGCTAGATATCAGTTAAACTAATTTAAAAAAATTACAACCAAACAAATAAACTGGAATTAGTGCTGATCAAATTTTCTGCTGTGCACAAACATGAACAAACACTTCACATTAAACACATGTGCGCCCATCGCAATTTAAACGTAAATTTCAAGCTACGATGCAAAACGATGACGTACAATGGCACACAAAATATCTTGGGCTATGCTGGAACTTCAACACCCTGCGCTGTATTACTGTCAAAATTAAAAATTAAAAAACAGATTTTGATCAAAGTAATATTTTGAGGGCGTTGCATTAATCCAACTACGGCCACTTATGAAAAAGCAGTGACGGCAGTGACCCTTTCATACGAAATTTTCAATAGCCAAATAATCGTGTCCGGAACACCGGACCCACAGACGGACTAAACGAAAGAAAGACAAACGTTGAGTTTTTATTATGAAGATTGATCGAAATTATTTAAAAATTTAAATTTAAAAACATTATGAAATATACAACTTTCAAGTGCAACAATAATGAAATTTTTTTTAATAAATAAGAACAATAAATTTTGACTCAATTTGAATTTGTTTTCTTATGCCATTTTTTGTTAACCCTTTTAAGCTTTGTTGATACATGTACGTACGAAGGGGGAAGGGTGTTGTAGTGGTAGGTAGCAGCTGTTTGCGGCAAGTGTTGCGCATCGCTCTTAAATTCTGCCTCCGAAGAAAGATCGTACACAAATTTAAGCAAGCTGAAGTTTTGTTGATTTTAATTTCAAATACAAAAGTTTATTTCCTTTTACATTGGTACCCAGTGTTGCAATTTCACGTTTGGTTGTATCGGTGGAAAATTATACACGTTAGACATCTGCATGAATGTACGAAAATCCACATTTCTGGATTAAACATTTACTTGAACCATAATATAGTAATGAGTATACTATATTATGGTTCAATGTTTTACTGGGCATATTTAAGTAAATTTATTTAATTACAATACAAAATTATATCGAGACAGAGACAAAAACTCATTCGAATCTAACTTAAAAATTGCGAATATGAATTTAATGAGTAAACTATAAGTGATTTATGAGTACACCGAATGGCTTTATTTTAATTTAAAAAATGTATTTTATGTTTAAATTTAAATGAATTTACTTAAATTTAAAAGTGTGTAATAAAGTACCATATAACAGTAATGAATACCAGACTAATTTTTAATTGATATTTAATTCCATGGTGTAGTAAAAATATGGTGAGAAAAGTAGAAAATTGTCCCTCTCCACCTCGATATTGTTTGTCTCTTTTGAAAATTTAATTTTTGCTCAGTTGTTTAACCATGCCAAAATTATAAAATAAAACAAAACAACGTAGTTTTTTATTAAAAACTAGCGACTGTCCGGCATGCGTTGCAGTGTCAAAAATTTAACAAATTGTGGGCGTTATAAGTCAGCGTGGCAGATTTTGATTATCCCAATATTCTTCCCGTTACATGTTTTCTATATAGCGCATCAAGTTCCTGAGCAATGGTGGTAGGCGTAAAATTGATCAACCCTTTTTTGAAAGTAGGTGTTAAATATAAATATACAACCACGACCATTTTTTGATGAAGTTGTAGACTGTGCTTATACAAACTTAGATACCAAATTTTTACCTCGAATTTATGCATATGCTGTATTTAATAGTGTTACAGATAAAGTATGAAAACTACTGCTCTTAAATTTACAAAATCTTGAAGACCTGGAAACTCTGATGAAAACATTTTCATGTATGTAGCTTTAATACTCTGAAGGAGAAAAGTATTGTGTTTTCTCAACTAGTTTCAATGTCCCGAGGGCATGTACAAAAAATAATATATCCTAATATGACTCCCGTGAACCGCTCAAAGCGTATCTTTGCAGTTCTAATAGCACTCTTTTGTTTGATGGTGCGATACTATTTTTCTACTGCTGCTACTTCGTCTTGCTTCCGATTTCAATATTTGCTCCACTACGTTGTGCACGTATCCAACTTATGTAAACATATTTATCTACGTGCCTCTGCATAGCCTCGCTAAAGTTTACATTTTGCCTTTTGTTGTGCTGCCAATATTTTTTCCGCCTGGTTTTTGTTTGTCATTTTTTTTTGTTATTGTTGTTGTTGTTGATTTTTTTTTTTTTTTTTGGTAAGCTAACATGCCCACTTTTTCTAAACCACCACTACTCCCTCTGTATTCGTAAAACATCGACAAACAGTTTTTGACGCTTGAAGACAAAACACCTTCGAGGAATTTCATTATGCAAAATGGAAGAGCCGAGCGAGACACAACAAAAAAAAAGAAAGAGCATTTTTCGCAAATAGTTTTTGTCAACGTTAATGTCTTCTTAACTGAAAATCGATATTTTTTCAAATTGTTTCATTTTCCTTTCATGCAGCTCCTAGTTTTCCCATTTTCTGTTGAATGGTGCGAAGTGGCATAGTTTATGTGTGTGTGTGGGATGTTACAGGGATGTCAACTAGAGAGAATTTCAGTCGAAAAAATTGGAAAAATATGATTAGCAAAATGAAGACGTCAAAATATCAATGCTTTGTACAGTTGGCTTGCCATAAGTAAAGCTTTCAACCGAGACGAAGGGGTCAATTTTCCCCGGGTTGCACTTTCTAAGGAAGGTGTGAGTGGAACAAGCTCAAGGGGCGACATTTATAGAAAAGTAAGTACATTTTTTTGTTTGCTTCTTCATCTGCTTTCATGAATAAAATGTACTGTTAAATTTTCCAATAACTATAATTACATAAAATAAATCAGCTATAAAAATATTTTGAGAGGGCAACAATATCCAGTCTGTCGCACCGGACGCTTAATTTTACGTACGGGCCTGGTTATTGGTACTATAAAGTACCTCACAATAAAAAAACAGATTTTTTTCATTATCTCTATCGGTTAAGTACCTAAAAACCGAAAACCGTAATCTAAAAACCGAATTTTAAAGTGAGTTTTTGAAACAACTTAAAAAGTGTTCATGATTTTTTTTTTTAATTTGACTTGTTTTTAAACTTGTTGAATAATTGGGATAAACAATTTAAAAAAAATAGAAGTTGGTCTCCCTGATGCGTAAGAATCGAAAGAGTCTGTCGATTTTCTGGCTTTTTGGCGCTTTTGTTGCTACAGATCGATTCCTCATTGTCATGCGGATGGATCGAAAAGTAATGTTATTGCTTTATATGCTGCTGTTGCTGTTGTTGTTGATGTCGATGTTGTTGCTTTTGTAGCCATGAAAAATAAGCGCAAATTCGCTCATTCACTTTCGAATGGGCGCACGTCAATGTGCAGCATGTGAAAATTTATGATAATTTCCGCTTTACTTTACTTTCGCAAAGTTAAAATGACGCATTCTGGTCCCAAGATGGTGTGTTCACTTAACCTAATTTTCATGAACTTAACTTTTGCCAAGAGTTGAATTCCGTTAAAGTTATACCGTCCAAAAATGAAAGCATTCTTTAATTATATTCAGAGGTTACTCAAAGTAGCTGCAAAACATGGCAGAAGCGCACTCGATTGTCAATAGTCCGCTTTTACTCTTGGCTTTGTCTGCATCCGGTTTTAAAACACAAACGGATTTTCGAATGCTTACAAAAACTGAGACCGGCTTAATTTATTGCAAAATGTTAAGAGAGAAAAGTTTTCTTTTACGTAATGAAATTTTCCGACCCACTGACTCATTTCCTTAAAAAAAAGTTTAACTACTCTTAACTCTTTTCTACTAAGAAGTACAAGTGTGACAGAAAAAAAACTTGAATAGCATTAATTTTGTTTTTTATGTTTATAGTTTGCTTTTTGAACTTTTTGATTTAAAAATTTACCGATTTTAATCATTTCTTTGTACAAAAAATGCAAATAACCTGCTGGAATACAAAGTAGAATCATCAGCTATTGAGTAAATGAATTTCATTCATGACTCAATAAATTTTATTTCTCTGAATTCTTGAATAATTGAATAATGAGCCTGCCCATCTGCAATCAAAGTATGTACATATATTTGTTTCTCATTAGAATTTCACATTTATTAAACATTGAATAAATCCAGTTTTTTTTTTAATTTATATAAAATTACTCATCAAAATTATAGTTATAAGATTTTTTAATAAAAACATGTGTGGAATCAAAAGCTCAACATGAATTTGTGGAAATTATTATTCAATCAGATTTTTTAAACAATTGAACGTTTACCACGATAAAGCTTCCCCAAAACTGCTGTTAGGTGAATTTCAACATCTTCTTTTACACTTACCTTTTGGAGCTATGTATATATAATAATTAACTTGACCCATTATTACTCAAGAACCTGGTTCTCCAACATAACTCTAAAAAGTCTAACTTTCTAAAACAAAAGATGTCAGTTATATTTAATATTCTCCCTTGAATAACGATAAAGCGTTTAGACGCCACCTGTTAGCCTCTTTTTATACCTTTTCTTTTTTGTTTTCTATATTAAGAAACATCGCTTATCATCGCTTGCTAAAACTCCGAAAACAAAGTTTGTCGTTTTAAACACTTAAAACTAAATAGCAAACACTTGTTCTTTTTGTAGTAAATATAATTTTAAAGCTTAAACTTTTACAACAAAGGAAGTTACACAGTAAAGGAAAGTAGTGAAAAATATGTCGTGTTTTCTCTTATTCCAATATTTTCGCTTAAATAAACTATAATTTTTACACTTTGGAACAGTTTTCAGAACTCGAATAATAAAATCGTTCACTAACAATTTATTTAAGTATCCAGTACATACTATTTTAAATATAGATTCAATCCAACTGTAGTTAGTACCCGCAAACTAAGTTACATAATGGGTAAACGAGTTTTCATGTTTTCTTAACATAAAGTTTCAAGTTCACTTCTTTAAAAAATTATAGTTTCATATATTTATGTGAGTAAAGTATAAACCGCATCGATAACGTACTCACAGATACACTCACACTTGCATACAGTATTTCCAATAAAACTTTAAGATGTCCCACCGCACCCACCTTAAGTACGTTAAGATGTATTATACCAATTCGCCTGCAGGATACAATATTTATATGCACACACACACACACACACACACACAAATACAATAAAACACACATGCGAATTCATTGCGCAATATACTCTCATCATTTTCTCTCCTCGAAGCTTGGCAAAAAATCGTAAAATATTTATGTCTAATACGAAAAATACGCAACGATAAGTTTTTCTTTATATACCCACCTGGATTTTTAGTTTACGAGCATTTAGTGCGCTCCTCCACTAACTAATGTATAAAAGCGCACAACAACAACAACAAAATGGCAAATACAACGCGCGAAAATTCAAAGAAACGCTCAAAAAACAAACAAACAAATAAGCAAACGCGTCAAGGGCAATTCAGGTTAATGGAAAAATGGCCCATAAAATATTATGTGATCGGTTGTTTAAATGCGCCGCTATGAAACCTACTGAGGAAATCCATAACGGACAGATAAAAGCGCGAATGCGGCAAAAGCACAAAAATACAAAAACGAAAATAATAATAAAATGTTTACCCTGCCGTAAACGCAGCCGAAACCTAAACCGAAGCCTAAACTGAAACCTAAACCTAAACCTATTAAGTGTGCCGACCGGGATCTGCCCATTAAACCGAAATACGCAAAAATAAAATACGCGCAAGAATGGGATACCCAAACTAGGCTCAAAACTTAACTCAAATTTACTCACACACTGTACTACATACGATATTATGCTTGTCCTTGAGGCTGGCTTTATGATTTATAACGATCGATTTTCCAACCAGCTCAATTTTTTTGTTGTTTTTTTTTTTTGTTGTTATTTATGACTTTGCATAAAGAATTTCGAGTTGACCGGGCGAAAATCGATTACATACGTTGTGGTCTTTTGAATGGTACCTTCAACATAAAATGGTGATGTAAATAATTTTATTATTAAAATTGTGATTTATTACTTTGAAAGGCAAAATGTAACACAGCTAAAATCTTTATTATATGTATGTATGTAAATAACTAAAATCGTTTGGATAAAAATAATTTTCATTGTCAATCGATGGAAATGTTTTTTGATAAAAGCTTTTAAACATATAAATCACATGTTGATATGCATTAATATTGTTAAAATACAAATAAATAATAATATACTTAACCCTTATGTGTGTAGCACAAATAAAAACATCTTCACCGGGGAACCTTCCCCTACAACTTATACCGAAATCAGTCAAATAAAAAAGTCTCCCTTTCAAATTTATTTACCTGTTACCCTGATGAGGGTGTAGAAAGAATACTGACATTGCACGTCCTCTCAAACAGATTAGGTAAGTATGTAAGTACACCCATAAAAATATGAAGATGTTAAGAGTTTAAGTTGAATTTCAGATTCGTAGCTTAACTATTCGTATAAGTTCGTACTATACATGTGCATGTGTCATTTCATGGTCCTCTGCAAAGATTTTTTAAAAATTGAGCTCGATTAAAAGCTGTGATATCTCATATATTAAGTTATTTGCATTTATTTCCACATTATCACTTATCTTAAGTTTACATGTTTTACATGTCTTTATGTAATTACCAAAATATATTAAAACTATTAATACTTTGTATTGAGCGAAATCAAAATTATAAATTATTGAATATATCCCACGAATTGTTATAATTAATATAAATTCACTTAACCAACATGTATATAAAGTATATGTGTAATTTGAATATCTTTCGTCCAGCAAAAAAGCATGTTATATTAACCAATTTATGGTTTATGTTATGCCACACGATATGTCATGTTGTGTGTCAACACGATATGTCATGTTGTGTCAACATGAAGTGTTAATGTAAATAATATGTTTCTCTACTATAAAATTAACATAAAACTCTTGGTGAAATGTTCTCTAGTTAATATTAAATTAATAAAACATTGATTATTATTTTTTTGATGCATTACGACGTACTTCTCTTTTCAGAGTAGTTTTAACATTTATATGTTTTTTTTGTTACAATGGTACTTTTCTTTGAATAAATTATTGAGGTATAAAACTTTAAAGGTAAAGCTTTTTGTGTTTTCCAAGCACACACAATATGAGTGGACAACTAATACGCCTGATTGTATCTAGATTTCATGTGAACCACCACAATCATCAGTAATCTTCAGTTGCGCTTGCATTGTTTTTAAAGTATAGAAAAAAAGAACCTTGATAAAATTTAAAAAAATTGTTTTTTTTTTTATTGGAAAAAAAGACATTGATCAAATCAACTTCACCTTGCAGATATTTTCTTTTTTTAAATGCATGCTTACAGCTTGCTTCAGTTTTCCGCCAATGCTCTAGTTTTTCTTTCAACTTTTTCTTCTTCCGGGCATTGACAGAGCAAAAGTTAATAATAAAAAAAGGACTTCCACATCAACTTTGCAGTCTGTCGGTAGCTCAAATACATGTACGGAAACGTCAGTGGCTTAACTTAAACTCACGCGCACCAGTCCTGCGGAGCACCAACCATATTAAGCATACCCGGTATTAGTTTATAAACTTTTCTCTAAATATAACAAATAAAAATTCATGTTATAAAAAATAATAATGTTATTTTTTCAATTGTTTTTGTATTTTTGCGCATAAAAACGAGTATGTAAATATTGTATAATATTGTGCAGAATCGGGTTGCTTCCCAGCAAACCAAATTAGAAGCTTTCAGAATTGTGATTCTATAAATACACTTTTTCTGAGTATTAATTAATCTGAATTTTATATGTGTACTTAGGAGGGTACTGTGAGCATAATTTTCAATCTTCTCTTTTCTTGATTATTTTATGACCGTTCATATTTCTGACACCGAAAAAAAATGTTTTTTAAAATTCCTTTGTGAGCAGCCTCTTAAATTTATAGATTTTAAGTGTTTTAAGTTTTAAGTGGCTTAAATCTTAAGCAATAGTTCTGCGAACAGTTAAAAAAACTGCGGTAGTGTTTTTTGTGTAAGAGATTTTGTGTACACACAAAATCTCGGCGAATAAAAAAAATATTGTCTGGAGAAAAATATGAAACCAATTCCAAAAGAATATGAATTTTATGAACTTTTAGTATTAGATTAATGATGTTATAATTTTTAAAGATTATAATTTATGATTTTTTCAGAAATTTGAAGTAATTTCTTCAGTCTCATTTATGAGGATGAAAGCTCCAAAATACGAGTCAGAAAAAAGTATCTCAGAACTCATTATGATTGCTGGGTCATTTCTGAGTAGTTAAGACTTGCGTTACTTCCTGGATATGAATTTAAGAACAGTCTAAAAATATCTTAAAAGTTACTTTTAAAGTTCATATTAATTGTTGGTTATGAGCCATAAAATTGCTCTCTAAAAGCTTCGCAAAAAGAGTATTATAGGTGACTTTTTAGACTCATGTGGTTTGCTGGGTTAAAGTTCAGAAATATATTCCTGGGTGTATGAATGTACATACATACATATGTACGAATATAACAAACTTAAACAAATGCAAACATAATCTTTGACATTGCCTGCGTCAGTCCTTTGATGACGACCTTTAACCAATAGCCAATCTATGCTTCTGTTGAGGTAGGTAGGAGTACTCATGTAATTAAAAACCCAATATTTGTGTTGGCAACACGTGTTACAGATAGTTCAAATATTGCTGTCGGCGTAGTTTTGATTAGTTTCTTTAAGGTAATTAGGATATAGAAAGTTACGAATTAGTTCATTTGCTTTTGTAATTCACTAATCTCTGTTATAATTTTAATAGATTTTTTGTTTGTGTAATTTTATCTTTTTCAGTATCATACCTAATCGATTCGATGATTAAGGTGTGTTCACAATTATAGCAGCGCTTCTAAAAATTAGCTTATACTTATAATCAAATACTTAACTTTTTAAAAAATATATTATTTAACACAAATCTATAATTCCATGTTAAGTAGTAAAATACAATAATATAAATTAAATAGCCATTTGAACTTCGAATTGTTGCTTTTTGTAATGGATTTTAACATTCCCAAACGATTTTTCAGATATTACATTTATCTTATGCCCAAAACGATCCTTTTCGATGTATGTGTAATGACTTTAATCGACTTAACTTAATATGTGTAATCCGACTCACGCGATCAAACGAATGAAATATTTTGAACCAGCTTAATAATTGATTTAAGTTATAAGTGTATATACTATATATATCAGCTGATGCTTTTAAGTCTGTAGTTGATTTGAATATCCATTTTAGATACGGTTACTTGTCCCAATTATGCCTCGAGCTTATACAGAGCATTCCGAACTGCTGCTCTGCGGACACCAGTTCTATACGTTATGCGGACAAGCCCCACGTTCGGTTGTGTGGATAAGTGAGTTCGATGGAATCCATCGATTAAATATATTGCGATTTTTTTGTTGATATTTGAGGACATTGACCAAAGTAATACAGCGTGCTAGTATTAAACTCTGTGAGAAAAACTTCATCAACATTTTTCGTTATGACTTCATAAGTTTTTGTTTTTTGAATTTTTCTTTCACAATTTTAATAACATATACATATGTTTGTATTTTTAAGTTACATAGTGTAAAAATAGATACAGAAAATAATATTGCTTATTGGAAAAATATAATCAATTGTTTTATTATTTCACTCTAGATCTAAATGTACTGACATGGTCACAGTTACTTATTTCAAAAATCCAATATGTGAAAAGAAAAGGAAAATGTATCTCAAAGAAATTGAACCAAAAATTGAGCATTCGCTGACAGGTATTGTTTGCAATATTGGCTTTCTTATCCACAAAAGACACGACGCACAGTGAACCGTGAAGTAGAAAAAATGTATTATAAACAAATTGTTTTTGTTCTAGGCAGCAACAATACAAAAGTAGCAGGTCGGACAGCTGTTTCAGAAGGCCCAACCTTTCATCATCAGCGAAATTTTTTGTTAAAATGACCTTGAGCTCGAATAATAATTATTATTATTAAACTTCTCAGTTCGAAAAACTTTCTTTTTATTTATACATGTAAAATTGTTAAAACCTCTTAATAATAATATCAAAAAAAAAATTTATTTTGCTTTTATTTTTTTAATTATATATTTATATATTATTAAATTTGAAATCGTTGTTCATTATTAATTATAAAACCAAAAGTCGTATCATGATGATACGACTCCTTATATTTATTTCCTATATTTGTAGGGGACCGATCCACTGTGCGACGTGACTCAAACGAAGAAAGTTCCTTTCTATATTTTTCGTTTTGTAGATATTTGTTAAATAAATTGTTTTAACTATGAAAACTAGAATTTGGCCTACTTAAATAAAAAATATTTTAATTTAGAATTTCTATTTTTAAGCAACAAAAACTTGTTATGAATTAATTTGTATCTATATATGTATGTAAAAATGAATGTATCTTTCTACCTTTCTATCTTTGTACCCTATGCGCATCTAAACCATTCATCCGATTGTGATAAAATTTTAGGAAGTTGTTGTGCTCACGACAACTTAGGTTTAGGGCAAAGAAAATTTCGCCACGCCCACCTATTACGCCCAAAATTTATAAAACTAAGTTAAAATATTCGATTATTTCGCTAATATTGCTCCAAAAAATCTGAAATTTGGTATCTAAATTTGTATTGGCACTGTCGATAACTTCCCCAAAAATGGGCGTGGTTGGATCAATTTAATGCACACTTTCAAAAAAAGGGTGGATCATTTTTATGCCTACCACCATTTGCTCAGAAACTTGATGTGCTAAATAGAAAACATGTAACGGGATGCACCGGGAAGAATAACAGGATATACAAAATTGTCCACGCCCACTTATTACGCCCTCAATTTATTTAATTAAGTAAAAATATACGATGACATTGCTAATATTGCTCCTGAAAATTTGGGATTTTGTTTTTGAGTTTGTATGCCGATAATTTCACAGCCGTAACTCAGAATCGCTACAACGGTGAATACCGAGAAGTTCCGCTAACTAACGGGAGTACCGGGAAGTTCCGTTACTAACGGAAGTACCGGGAAGTACCGGGAAGTTTTGCTACCATTTTTTTTAAGTGGCATTGCAACGCATGCCGGGCATTCGCTAGTATTTTATATATTTTAAATACAAAATTGTAATCATTAAATCAAAAAACTCAAATAAAATGTTTAATATAATATTTTTTGTTTAATTTCATCTCCTTATTTAATACAACTAAATCAGAAGGTCTTACATCTGCTGTCTTTAATGATTTTCAGTTCATCGAAGAGCCGATATTTGACCACAGCAAATATTTCTATTAAATGAAGTTATGAAATTGAAAATTGAATCACCCGATTGCCTACCCACTTTTCTTTAACTTTAATAACAAAGAAATCCATAACTGACTTCACAAACGTTATTGTAATTGGATAACTAACAACTTTAGATATACTCATTTAGGTAAGAACACTTTTTTCAAAACACACAAAAACTTTTCTACATTAATTTGTTTACTTAATTTTCAGAACTAGCGCGCGATTTTACATAACAAACCATGAATGAAGTTTCTGATTGTTATACCCATCGTCACTTACAGAAGGATATATTGAGTTTGTTCTTTCATTTGTAACGTTCAGATGGGGCCGTGGTAGGTATGACAAATTATATACATTAATGATCAACGTCTGATTCTGAGTCGATTTAACGATGTCCGTCCGTCTGTGGGTCCGTCTGTCTGTTTGTCCCAGTGATTACATGTGAGCTCCTTTTCTAAAAAAAACTAAGCTCTAATATGGGCAAATTGGACCAAAACTACTACCCCCTCACATACAAACCACACCTTTTCATGCGAAAAAAATAGTTACAGTGCAGATATCCAGTTCAAATTTAATATTTAGCACATATATTAACATATAACTGCTAACATAAAAGGGGCGTGATCCGATGAGAACAACACCCACTTATAAAATAAACAGGGTATATGAGCTTCGGCATAGCCGAAGATAATTCTCTTACCAGTTTTACTTCATTTTCTAAATCGCCTCGCGTTATCACAAGACAAAACCTTTAAAAAAAAAGTTTCAGATTGTTATGTAATAATCTTCGTTTTTTTGTGTTTATCCTTTTTAATTACATAACCGAAAACAATTCTCTGGGTCAACAACAAAAATTGTCATCTCGTTCCTCAAGAGTTTCTATTAACACCGCATTGTTTGGATGATGCGCTTCGGAAGGAAGGTGCTGAAATGCACAAATCTCAAATTTTATTACAAAAGTTTTGGCCCCTGTGTAAACCAAAAGTTACTAAACTTTTGCCGCTATAAAGTGGGCGTAAATGCAAATTAAGTCATTTTTAAATAAAATATTTTCAAATTAAGTTTAAAACGTTTTCAACTATTTTCGAGTATTTTTGTGTTGTCTAAAAATAAACTTGGTGTAAATAATGTTATGTAAATATTTAAAATGCACTCAATTTGTGGCTTGTCCAAAGCTAATTCACGCTGTAATCCGTAATGGAAAGTTTCCAAATTGTTTTGTTATTCACCTAAAACAAAAGTTTCATTTGCAAAGTTTCCATTTGGGTTTTTGTTTTAATTGTTTTGTTATTTTGCGAAGATAATTTATAATTAATCAAACTCCATGGAAAGTTGCTTTGTATTTAAAAAGTTTAGTGGGTACCTTGATGGGTGCTGTCCAACGCAGTGCGAGGTGAAATTCGTTGATACGGTTTATTAATTTGATAGAATTGTTTATTTAGATACAAATAGACTTTTATTAAAAAGAAAAACTGTATACAAATACTGGCAACAACACATTTAATTAACAGATTACTTGTCAATTTGAATTAGAAACATGCATACAAACATTCATACATACATACATACATACATACATACATACATACATACATACATACATACATACATACATACATACATACATACATACATACATACATACGTTTGATTATTTCGCTAATTTAAAAAAAAAAAAAAATTTTATTGCTTCCATATGAAAACGAAATTCCTCATGTGATGCCGATAATCCAAACAACGCAACGTTTGGGACACCTGCCTAGAAGGAAGTTGCGGCAAAAAACCATTTTTAAATTAGAAATTAGTAGAGAATTTTTAAAATAATAGTATAATTTTATGAAATGCAATCGCCTTTTTATATGTTTTTTAGCATACATTTTATTTTGCACAACGCTTTCTTAAGCAAATGTTTAAAAATTGATTGTAAAAACGATAGCAAAAGTGCTGTCAAACGATTGTTATCGACGTTCGATTGCAGTCGTTTATCGATCGAAAGTTAATTACATAATTGAATAATTGAATAAGAATAAGTTGATTACATCCCTGTATGAGCGCAGCAACGACCTGAATGTATCACGACATATTAACATCCATCAGCTGCGCTGGCTTTAATACATGACGGTGCTCCTGCGAGAAAAAAACCATTCGATGAGAGTCAGTGGACGGTGACGTAATATTTATCGCAATAATACATATGAATAAACTTTGATTTTGCGAACCAATGAGACTTTAAATATTTATCTACTATTTATTTAATAAACCACTTTCACGAGTCATCTAGAGTAAACATAAAACCCTTTCAAGCCCTTAGAGCGACTTCTGACAAAAGTTTAGGTCCAAAAATATAATTTTGCCTATTTCTGAGATATTTTGACTTAAAAACTATTATTCAAAAATGCAAGAATAAAACTTATTAGATCATGGGAACTTATTGTAAATAATTGGGTACTTTTACAATGCAAGTACGCCATAGAGTCCAATGTTAAAAAAAATTATACAAAATATATAATTATTTGACTAGTTTAGGGCCTTAATTCATAAAAAACCAATAAAAAACCAAAGGTGTTGGCGTTTGTGGTGTTTGTGCTGAAACTCGAATATCCTGCACTACTTTAGCACAACAATGTCGAAATAGGCATTTAAAGTAGAAGTAGGCGTTTGTGTTACTATTCGAATGTTATATACTTAATAAAACATTGCATGTTCTTTTTATAGCATTTATACTCGTATGTTAAAATTCAACGTTTGAGTTGTTCTTATTCAATCACTCCCAGTTTTATGAGTGGTTTTGTTGTACTATTTAAAAGTTAAATACCTAATTTTAACAAATTATTCGCACTACGAAAAGCGTCATTTAAACTTTAAAATAGTTAAGTTTTACTTATATAAACCAAATTATTTTGAGAAAATTTGAGCGATATTTTGCAATAACAAAAAAAAAACAATTATCTTTTGCTATGTCGAAGCTCACATACTCTCCGCCACTTCCTTCTATTAGCACATACATACGATATATGCTACATGTCTCTATTATAAGTGGGCGTTGTTCTTGTCGTCCATTTTTGGTTAGTAGGATTGTGTTACCACTAAAAAGTTGAACTTAATATCTGCACTGGAATTATTTTAATTTATTTTTTTATTTTTATAGAAATTGGTGATTTGTATGGGAGGTGGTAGTAGTTTTGGTCCGATCTTGGCCATCTAAAAATTTAGCCTCCACTCATATACCATATTTCAATATATCTTAAACTACTGATTTAATCGCTGGGGCAGAGACAGACGGAAGGCCATCGTTAAAACGACGCTGATAATTTATAAATATATATATATTGTCCTACCTACCACGCCTCCTTATGGGTGTTCCAAATGGAAGAACAAACTCAATATACTCAATATACCCGCATATTTATTTTGTTATAATTTTTTTTTACTTACACAAGTATGGCCATCTCTAATGTACGTACAAACACGTACACATGTATTAACTTATACACAGTAAGTATATGTATATCAGTCTGAATTGATTGCTATAATTGAAGTATAATTGAGCTGTCAATAATAAGACTTGATGATAATTTAATGAAAGCAATAAATACAGACACACTCTAAGACACTAACACATGTCTGTGATTATGAGGCAACATGTTGCATATTCCACTTCTTCTGAGAAAACACATCACTTATGTGTTTACACATAGGCGTAGACTCTACTACAGCCGGAGTGATCAATGTTTCAAAAGAAAAGAAAATGTATACAAAGCGAAAAAACAAAAAAAAATTATCAACTATATCCACTTACTTGCTGATTTACTTAAATGGTCCGTTCAGTTTGCTGCGCTAGTCTGACTTGACCAAAGAAAAGTAACCTCCTAGGTACTGAAAAAATTTTTATTAATTTTTTTTAGATCCCGTCCTCTGAGGCGTCGATCATCGCGCGAGTTTAATTTTTATTGATTGGTCATCTTTTGGGTTTGAGGACAGATAATAGTCCGAGAGAGCCAAACTGGGCGAATAAGGTGAATGGGGAATCAGTTGAATCCCTAAATCGTTGATTCTAGCCATGGTTGCGATGCTCTTGAGTACCATCATGTGTCAGCTTTGCGCGGCATCCAGCGGCTGGATAAATTTTGCATGTGCAGAATCTCGGCCAAAATATGGCCTGTGTACTCAGTACTTATCTTTGTGGCATCTGCGAGCTAGAGCACCTTCACTTTTCGGTCAACCTACATCATTTCACGTTTTTTTTGACATATTCCCGTGTAACAGATCGGATAGCTTGCCGCTGCGGACTTCATCGGCAAACAAGTTTTGGCCACCACGAAACTCTCGAAACCAATATTTCACGGTGTAATCTGAAGGATCACTAGCCCCAGAATAATTAACCAACTTTTCTTTTGTTTCCTTGAGTTGTACTCCTCTGCGATCTACCTCGGGTATCATTATAAAATTCTATTTACTGGACATGATGTAGCCAGTATTTTAAAACACACTAATTACCTCAGCTTCTTCCTTATCCTTTCAATCTGAAGAATACTTTTTTTTTATTTACGTTTGTACACTTGTTTCAGAAGTGGTGAAAAACCTGAATGCGTGGCTGTGAAAATTATTGAAAGTTTTGAAAAACACAAATAGTGCTGACATATTCTCAAGGAATCGCTTTGACATTTCAGTGGCTAATGAAACAAACCTTTTTCTGCAAATTCAGTTTAATAAGTTCCCAAAAATTCCCCACGCTCCTTAAACAAAAATTAAATTATTATTTTTGACTCCATATCGATCTACCAACTCTGTTTAATGCTCTTAAATATGTCGACAGCGGGGTACAACTCATTCAAATTTTAATTAAACTATCGAAATTAAACTTCTAATTTTTCATGTAAAATTTAATTTTTCTTAAATTAATTAATATATTCATTAAATTAAGTTATCCTACTAACTTGGTCAAGTAATAACAGTACTCTGCCATACTTGCCCTACGCCAATGAGTGTGCATTAAAGGAGCTTTAATTGTTGTTTCAGTATACCTACTCCAATGCTAATTACATACAAGTAAATTCCAGTCAGCCAGCAGCCATAAATAATTACTTTTCCCGGGTGTCATCGTTGGAATAATTGATAGTGATAAATGATGGCAGCGTGCTAAGCTCTGCGCTCTGCCTCAAAGTTTATGTAGCAGTCATCACAATTCAAACATGTCAAACAGTTGCAGACACAACGTCAAGAACAACAACAAAAACTAAAACTTGCGTAAGCAAAAATTTGCCTAAAATTCTCGTTAATATGTTCTTAAATTTGACAAGTTGTCACCAACACGCCGCACTCACAGTACTCCATTGACAAGACAAATCTAAAGAAAAAGTTTTATATTTAGTTATGGAACCACATCTCTCATTAAGAAGTTGGAGAATAAATTCAATCATACTTCGTGAAGTTCGTTCGTCACAAGCTGACGGTCGTCGTCAAACCAAAGATTTTGATTTTTGTTACTCACCTGGAACGTTGTTTATAGAAGTAAAAGTGGCCTGACCAAGAATCCTCATCTTGGATTACACTTAGGCAAGACAATGACATAGCAGGTGTTCAATGATATCTTCTTTGTAAGATTCGATACGGTTTCTACACCAGTTGTTTGTGACCAGACCTAATCTGTAGGCGCGATATCGAATTAGATAATGTCTAGAAGTTATGACATTACTTTACCAGTAGTTTTCTGCCTGGTATCCATTTTCTATGTTCATTTAGAATACTTCTAGTCATAATTTTAGAAGCTTTGTTGAAATCATATTCCATCTTCTGTCCGCTGTAGATACGATTTGATTGCCTCGTTCTTTGTGGTAGATTAAAGTACTGTTTGACACACCGTGCAATTTTCATCGTCATGGCCAAGTCAAGTCAAGCTCGAGGAGAAGAAGCAAACCTCAAATGATTCTAATCAACATTAAAAACAGATTGACATTCATTAGAAACGTGGCGCGCCCAACACACTCACGGTTAGATTCGCATTCGCACATATACCACAAAGTGTAAGCATCCGCACGCATACATTAGATTCCATTCCATTCGATTCGATTCGTTTCGATTTTTTTATTATTCCCTTAAAAGTTCAAAGCGTAAGAATGGGCGCACCACAAGTGTTTTATTGGATATCAATCAAAGACATCAATCATGGTCCCCCGAGCAGGCAAATAAAGAAATGCGTATGTGCGTATGTATGTAGGTTAAAAGAAAGACGATAAAAAAAACACAAGGATGCCTAAAATTGAACCGACTATAGCACAAGGCGACGACGTACTGCCTCCTGTCTAAAAACGCACAGTGGTTTTCAATTTAAATCGAAATACTTAATAAACTTAAATTTTGTTAAAATTTGCATTATAGATTAATTAAGTAATGATCAAAGTGTTAGTAACATTAAAAAGTATTAAATACTAATTTTAATTATATGCGCACTTACGAATGTGCAGCAATAAGCACACAGGATATATGTTGGAAGGATGCGTGTCATTTGGAGTTCAAACACAAGCATAAATGAAATTTTCATTATGGCTTCCTGTGTGGTATCTCAAAACTCAGAACCACTGTGAACAGAAGAAGGTATCCAAAGATATTTCTGTCGAGAGTTTATGGCGAACGCAGGGAACAACAAATTCTGTCAGCTGGAAAGCGCTCACCTAGAAGCACGCCTGTCCCTCATCCCACTTGCACTGATGACCGACTGCAAATCATAAAAGTAACGAACGGCATTGACAACTCGCAACGGGAGTCAAGGATAAAAACAAACAAAAAACATACAAAAAACTGCTCCACACTACAAGGCGAAAGCAACTCCTGTGCGCAATAAATAAAATGCTGCGTATACGACCTGTGGGCGCGGGGCTGACACTGTTTGGATGAGGAGGGGCGTTAGCTGTGGTGTTAGGCAGCGTGGAACATGTTGCACAAACTCACAAAGACGACATGAAACATGTGAAATACAAAAACAAAAATAAAAACAAGAACAAAAAAGGAAAACTTGCGGAAAAGCGCGCGCGCCTTGAAAATAAAAATCCTTCGCGAAATGAAACAATAAAAATTTTTATTTACATTATTTCTTATGCGGCGTATCCTGCGAGCGACATGCAACGCGAGACTTTGACACCCACCGAGCGCGGCTTAGGTGGGCGCGGCATAAAACGTATAATAGCTGCTGGTATTTATGTACAGAAGCATTTGTTTGTGTGTGTGTGTGTGTGTATGCGAGTGAGTGTTTTTATTTCGCTCTCCAGTGACACGAGAAAGAAACGAGTACAACAACAAAAAGAATAAAATTTAATATTTCATTCTGCTGTTGCTGCTGCTGCTGCTGCTGAAAGACCCTTGGGCCATTGAGCGCAATCTCTCCGTAACAAGTTGTGTACGCCATTTTGTTTGAAAAACCGTTAAACCGTCATCATCAATTCAACTTGTAACAAATTTGTTTGCATTTGGCAATAACTGAAAGAATGCGAATGTCACAAATCATAATATCTGGCAACCTCCTGCCCCCAAATGTAGGCAAGTATATTACGATTATTATTTTGACATTACCTGAAAGTTGGTTAAAATTCATTCGAAAGGTGCTCCATAAAATGCTTAAACAAAAATTAAATTATTATATTAGGCGCATTATATATATAAAAAATGTTTGTTAAGAAGTTTTGCAAATTTGGAATTTACAGATGCTTTGTTTTTAAAGCTTAATTTTACAAAAAGTCATTTGGAATAGCAAATGAATGGTAATTGATTATGATTTAATCTGATACTTAACATTTTAAAATTTAATTAAATGACTTATATCTCTAAGTTCTTTTTAAGTAATCGCGTTCGGCGTATGATGCAATGAAGCTTTAAAAAGAAAACCAATCATATGAACCCTTAATTGCCAATATAAGTTCTTTGTGTTACCAATTTGAAAATAATCGGATTTCGCGAATATCCAGAAACATCTGGCCCACACGTTAATATGTAAGTAGTCGAATTTTTGAATAAAACTTAAAAATGTCTTTTTGAGGGCAAAGTAAATTTAAGTGGCGGAAATGGAATGCAACCGTAGCTGAATTAGTTTGTAATGAGGTAATTGTGTGAATAAGACGCACGTGCTTTCTTCCTTTTTCCGACAAAAGTTTTCGGTTTGCAAATATGTAAAAGTTTTATATTCGTATCTGTGTGCAATATTACCGAAACGTGACCTTGTGTATATTTTACATTTTCAACACTTGTGGAAAGAAATTACAATCACTTTGGCCCCAAGGAGAAAAAAAAGAGATTGCATATAATAATCCAGCAGTTAGTGGGTGGAAACAAATTGGATCAATGGAAACATTTTATTAAATATGAAGTTATTACTCAACCATAACGAGTAATAACTTCAAATACAAGCGATAAATTGTACTTTAAGCTTATTAATTGCTAATGCAAATAAAGATAAAACAATTATTGATAAAGTACTTGAAAACTTCATTTAAAATCATCGAAGAATGACAAAATTTTACAGATAATTATTTACTGTATTGATTTGCCATTAGAAATATTCGCCATTGAATTATTAATTTTCATTCAAATGCAAACAGGGCGAGCATTGTAATAACCGCTTAAGGGTATATTCCGCTTTAATGAGAACTTGTTTTGACATTTTTTTATTTTTCTATATTTAGTACATAAATTTCGCAGAGTAAAAGTATCATTATTCTAACTACCAATTATTATGGAACTTTAATTAAGTAAAAATGGAGCAGTTACTTTTTTTATATTAACTACGGATATCTGTAAAATTTAGTTATCGTAACTACTATCCGAGTAGTTGCCATCAAAATCAGATTTAACTTACAAGAAATCTTACCGATTAAAGTGAAAACATAAAAAAATATGGTACATACTCTATGTGTGTATGTATGTATGTATGTATTTGTGCGTAACATACACAATCAAATTAAATTTTGCATATCCTTGAATATGCAAAGATAAAGCCACTTACGTTTGTTCCTGCAGCACAATCCGCGAATTTTTGTTTTCACATTAACTTTTAAAGTCAATAACATCAACTAACATGGCTTTCAGCCAAGCAAACGACAGAAGAAAAAACAAAAATACAAAAACAAACAAAAAATATAACACCCAATGCGATTGTGGTTTGACGGAAGAAGGAAATGGCATTAAAGTGCTGCCGGGCAAAACTTAAGCCAACGTCAAGCAACAAACCAACAAAGCTCGAATTCTAAGCATCACTTTTGGTATCGCCGAAGCAGCTGCGTCTCACCGCACCGATTGCCGCCACCTGCTGTTCCAACAAATTTTGCCCAATTCGAATGTGGTATCGTATAGTGCACAGTACCTTTTGTTAATGCACCTTGTGCCGCACAAATTGTTTCATTTATTATTAATTTATTTTTTGCACATTGACAAACAGATTCAACTGGCTAAAGAAAACATTGATTTACAAATTTTGGGATTGGCGGTATTCGAATAAAAGTTTATATTTTATCGGATTTTGATATTAAAACTATAATTTTAGAGCACTAAAATAAAATTTAGATTCATATTAAGATTATTTCATGATTCAAGGAAATATTTAAGCCAATGGAAATTTTTTTCATATTCCAAAATGACATTTTTCCGTTTTTAAAACTTAATAAAAAGTTTTTAGAATTCAGGGAATGTGTGCAGGAAGATACACGGTAGCGCAAAGTTAAACATCCAGTTTTGTATTTGAATAACTTTTTTACTATATGATCAACACAATTATTCTACGCTCTTGCAGAGTATACGTTCCATTGCTTACCTGTATATATACGACACTTTGCGCCACCCTGTACTGTCCAATATAGATTTTTTTAAAATTCAATTTTGTTTAGAACTTAAGTTTTCAGTTTTTGATTAAAAGCTCCTCAAATTTCTTAACACCAGTTGACTATATATTCGAATAAAAATAATAAAAATAGCTTATTGAAATAATGATGCACAACTATACACAACGAAATAAGGAGTTTTAAAGCAAAAACTGAAAAATCTTTTCGAAACGTTATTCATAAAATAAACATAAAACCGATTCCCGAATATAACATAAACAAATTTAAACATTACTTTTTTAATAACCCCACAAATTGTGAAACAAGATTTGGATATATCGGCTTTTGATTTATCAGTTTATTTTGTCCGTGTTTGAAAAAAGTTTGTGTATTTATTCGTTTTTGATATTTACATAAAACCAAAAATTTTTAGCGAAATTTATTTAAACAGTCAAAGTACCGTGCATTGCTGTCGAAACCATTACCGAAACGAAACGTCTTACCTTAGTTTTCAATAAAATAAAACGACACTACGCGGCACTCTCGAAGACGTTGGCAAATCCCATTTGGTTACTCTAGAAATTTTATTTAAATGATAAAATTTCAGCGTCGAAGTATCGCATCGATGCTGCCGCCTCAGCTTCAGCTTTGTTTGTTCCAGTCGGCTTTGGCCCTGTTGTCCTCTTCGTGTTTTGGGCCAATACAATTTATTTTTTTTAATCCACCGCAATGCGTTTTCGGCTGTTGTAAATGTAAATAGCTGCTATCAAATAAAAGACTCCAAATATTGGTTGAGAAATTTAATTTAGTTTGACAATGTTTTTATATTCATTTTGTGAGGATTGTTTGGTCGTCTGTTTCCTCAGGATATTTCAAGTTGTATCGGAAAAAGTTTTGAGTTTTAAATCACAAATTATGCGAAAATTTAAACGATATCGAAATTAAAAACAACGAATTTAGTAAATATTTAGGTAAATAATGTAGTAAAATATTCAAAATATCGAAATACAATATTATGATGGAGGAAAGTTGAAATGTTATAATTTGTAATCAGAGATTTTTTCATTAAAATACAAATTTTTTAAAAGCGTTTTTGAACAAAATAAAGAGGATTTGTTACAATTGGTCAAACCAAACGATTTCATTGCAATTTCAAGTAAGCCATTCTTTTCGGTGCTAGCACGAACTGCACAGATTGTTCCAAAGAAAATATATTCAGACAAATTATAATTAGTATTATTAGTTTTGGAACACCCTGTTTATATTTTTAAAAAACGTGCCAGTAGCGAAAATAACGGCTAACATGCAGTTTTTATGAAATCGCTTAGTTTGGCAATTTCTAACAATTGCTTTTACTTGGTTTTGTTCCAAATCGCTTCTATAAAATTTTTAATCTAATCAAAAATTCGATTACTGTGGAATATCCATATACTAACTAGTATATTCTGGCAATCATTACATTTAATTGATTGATTAACAAAGTATTGTATAATCCTTCAATTAATGATTAGCAAAATGTAATCATTACTGCCCAACCCTGGTCGATCATTATTGAAATAAGTTTTTGCACTTCAATATGTATTAAAATATTTAAATGTTTTAAATCTTGATATGACTTTTGACTTCCGAATATAAAATATGTTTTCTAACTTTCTTAGTTTTTGAGATATGGCTATAAAATCTGACAAAAAAAATAAAAAAAGTATATTTTAAATACTAAAAGGTAATTCAATAAATTTGGTAACATTCAACGTGACATTTTATTGGCTTGATTTACACTTCTAAAAGTTTTGAATGCGTACAAAATTTAACAATTTTCGGAAAATATAAAAAAAGGCGTGACATTTTTTGTATCGCCTTATATCTTCCGTATACATTAAAGTATACTCGTATATACACAGTTTATTGTAGATCCTTGCAGTGACTTTTCGGCAATTTTCTTAAACGCGAAAACTCGTATAGCTCGAAAAGTTGTAAGCCACTTTTCGGAAACGCACATTTGCGCGAACTCGAAAACAATTGTGAAATTCCATTTAACAGTTCATCCAGGTTTTCGTTGTATTATACGCAAATTATTATATTATTCAAATGACAACATCGTTTCAGTCTCTTACTTCTTTTACTAAGTTACCTACTGTTTCTTTTAAATTAGCGTTACCAACTCTAATTTTCTAATAAGTATTATTTGTTTATTAACAAGTGTGGCTTTTTAAGTAGTTTTTGTTCTTACATGCAGGTAACATAAAATCATACGAGTTACTTTGCGACTCATTTGATTCGAATATTTGCAAGGCACGCCTCAACTTTGTTTCATACAATTGTTGAAATTTATTTTTCCAGGTTTGGAAACTTGCGAAGTTTCGTGGTTTTCGAGGCATTGTTGCCTTAAAGGGAATTGCCCTTTTTAATCTATTTAATACAACTATCGGTATGATTTAAATCGGCTAAGCGAAGTGAAAAGTTTGACGCTGTAATTTTTTGTTGTTTACATAATTTAATTTTGTATATATTACCTGCGTAGAGTGTGACCTCAAATGGTCGTTTTGTATAACCTTGAAGAGTTGCCAACTCTTTAATATGCATTTTATTTTTATTTTTATTAATAGCTGCACCATTATCTTAATTAATAACATTGTTGGTTTTTTTTCTTGTTTGTATATTTCCAGCTAAAAACTATTAATTTACCATATTTCACGAAATCATATTTCCGCACTGACGGAGTGTTTCGGCGTCTGGTTAATTAGCAATAAATCGTGATTATAATTGCTGAATAAATCACGTCTTTGGCACATCAATTCGAATTGAATATTTGCAAAAGCAATAAATTGTGATTAGAATAAAAGAAGGTTCACTTTTTTATGGTTTGATCTACTTTGAGCGATACTTGCAAAGTTTGTACGTTTAACCGCCGTAATTAGCGCCAGTGAAAAACACTTTTCTCAATGTAATTTTGAAAATGTATATTTTTTTATTTATCAAAATAGAAAATATCTTTTTATTGTGATTTTTGTAAATAAAATTATATGGTCAATACATTAAGTAAAAAAATAATGAAACAAAAACTTTTAACAAAAACAAAAAAATTATAATAAAAAAATGTACAATGGGAAAAACTCTGCACACTAATGCAGACACAAAATCTGTATACAATACAAAAGGAGTTAAAAAAGAGACGAGCTTGTTTGGTCGCCTTTTACTCCACAGTCACGGATTTGGCCAGATTACGCGGGCAATCAACATCACAGCCACGCAGCACAGCAATGTGATAGGAGAGCAACTGCATCGGTATAACGGTTAGAATGCCCTGAAGGCAGTCGACGGTGCGAGGAATTTCGAGATTGCGCGTCGAGAAAGACTTGGTTTCCTCGTCGCCCTCTTCGCATATAATAATGGGACTACCCTTGCGCGATGTCACCTGTTGCAGGGCGTTCATGCACTTCACATAAACGAGATCACGGAGAACAATCATCATAACGGGCATGGACTCATCTATCAAGGCCAAAGGTCCGTGCTTCAGTTCACCAGCCATGATGCCCTCGCTGTGCATGTATGTCAACTCTTTAACTTTCTACAGTTCAAATAAAAATGATATCGTTTCTATAGATAATCTTAGCTCAAACTAAAAATGGATCAATAGGTAGGCTTCTTTATTTCAAGTGCTTACCAAGGCGCCTTCCAGGCATGTGGCGAAATTGTATCCACGACCCATTATCAACAGCGACTTGTCCTGATACAAATCCTTGGCCAACTCCTGAACTTTAATGTCCAACTTCAGCACCTCACGAATCTGATCGGGCAGTATGGACAGAGCATGAATGATTTCCAAGCGTCGCTGTTGCAGTGACAAACGATCCTCGGACATGACCAATGCGAACATCACCAACGAAATAAACTGTGAGGTATAGGCCTTTGTCGAGGCGACACCAATCTCAGGACCAGCGTTGATGTGTACACCACAATGAGATTCACGGCAGATACTGCTGCCGACGGTATTTGTGACGCCGACAATTAAAGCACCACGCTGTTTGCAATAGCGCAACGCCATCAAAGTGTCAGCGGTCTCACCCGACTGCGAAATGAAGAAGCATACATCATCGCGGAAGATGGGCGTATTACGATCGAGGAAATCCGATGCCAATTCAACCATAACCGGCAGCTCGGTGAGTTCCTCGAGCAGTTGGCGTGTAGCGACGGCACTGTGATACGAAGTTCCGCAGCCGATCAGCATGAGACGGCGACAGCGCTTAATTTCGGGAATGTATTCCTTGATGCCACCCAAAACGATTGATTTGGATTCGAAACGCACGCGACCACGCATTGTGTTCACAACCGATTCGGGCTGTTCGAAGATTTCCTTCAGCATGAAGTAGTCGTAGTTGCCCTTCATGATTTGTTGGATCTCCATTTTAACTGTGGCAATCTCGCGTGAGTGTGGATCGTCGAGAGACTTCTTCAGACGGTGAATGCTGAGAGCACCATCGCGGACAGCTGCAACATCATCGTCCTAGAGAAAGAAAGATAAATTTTAAGTAAAGGAAAAATTTTATAATTTTATAATATATAAATCGTGTTTTCAAGTAGAGAGCCGAAGAGTTTAAAAACGAATCCAACCGATTTTCTTTGAGTTTCATATAACTAAAATGAAATGTGATTGTAAATAATAATAAATTTTGTCTATTCTTATTTTATGAACCTTTCATGTTTGTTATAATTTATAAGCCTTAAACTCAACTTTTTTAATATTAGTTGTATACATACTTTAGAGAAAATCGGTGGATCAAAATCACTGGAAATATTAGTGGCACTTATGTAAACTCGTTAATTCCTCGTATAACTTACGAATCTATATCCTCAATATCAGCTGTTTTTATTCCCCATACAAAAGGAAAACAGTTCAAGAGATTCTTTTATTAATTTAAATTCTTTTAATTTATCAGACAAATTCAATCATTATTAATTAAAAACAATACAATAAACTTAAATATATTATTACGCTGAATACAACTTTTTGATAATTTATGTCATCACAATAACTCGGTTAATTATTATTTTTTTATTCGTATGAAAACGTATACTTCTCTTATAATTTTTAATAACGGAGTTTAAAAAAAAACAGCTGATATTTACATTTACAATCTTCTGAGTGCGTTCATAAAACAATGTTTACAAATTTACTAGGAAATAAACATAAGAGGGTTTCGAGTTTATATGAGTACGACAATTAAGAAATTTTAAGCTTCAGCCCAAATAAAATACAAAGTTCCTCACCTCCAAGTAGATTACGCGATTTGTGTGCTCAATCACAGCCGAGGCATCTGATGCGAAGAAGTACTCGACCTCCTTGTCGCCAACCGGCATAAACTCCGATGTGCTGTCGGTACGTGGCAACACTGGCAATTCACGAGTTTGTCCGTGCGGACGATGTTCTTTGTGGTTAATAAGTCAAGTATTTGCAAAGTTTGGATGATGATTTTTTTTTGCATTGAGAAGCGCAAGCGGTTTTTTATGTGATGCGTTTGCGATGCGTTTTATATACATAATCGTTTATCAATATCAAAATTTGTTTTGATATTCGGAAGCAATATTTTTTATAATCGTTGGTGCATTTTTCCCAATTTAAAGTTGTGTGTGTGTGATTTAAATGGCAGATACAATAAGAAATGAAATTAAAAATACAAAATAAAGTTTTAATATTTCGTTTAGAATATTTTTGAGATACAATATTTTTGCATAATAATATTTATATGTAAGTAGATTAATTGATGGAAAAAATTCCATTTCTATACAAGATTAAACTACAATGATCCTTCTCTGTAGCTCGAACCAGTAACCAAATGATAAATTCGGAATGAATTTAGGTTCGTATCGAGATACAGAGTAGGGTTCAAATTTTTAAATACCACAGGCTTCCTTACGATCAATAATGTATCTTAGAAATACATTTAATATATAATACATACATATATATAATGTATTTTGTACTCTGTTAAAATCATGTTTACATATTTTAAGTCTATTTCTTAGCTTATTAATATGTTATTTAAAAATACACTACAACTACACCATATTTTAGAAAACCTAATACCAAACCATCACCAATTTTACTCCATTGCATAATTCTATTTCAATATAACATTATATACTATTATATTTAATTCACTTCATATGCCCAACCAATAGTCGAGGAAATATTTTATTTTAAAATGTAAGTTTGTTTTTTTTTTAGTTATTAAATTTTTTTTAATTTTCTTAGTATATCGAATATTGTTTAATCTGAATACCATTTACCATAAAAACATAAACGTTTAGACTAGACTATTTTTCAGTTTGCAATAAGAAAAAAAAATTTTATAAACAAAATAATCTTTTAAAGCTTTTAGAGTTCATAAATAATGCCTCATATCGAGTTATATGAGTAGCTATAAACGATCTTATAGCTCGTATAATGACTCAATGGCTCATGTTAATTAAGGTAAACACAAGAAATCAGTGTTTAAAATCAGAGAAGATATGAACTCGTTGATATTTGCAAGTAAAAACCAATTATATGCTTAATAAATATGCAATAAGAGCAAAAGGCAAAAATATATTCACATATGCATATATATGCACATATGCCTTTAATGATTTTATCTTTTCTGCTAATAAAACTGTAATATTTGTAATATTTAATAATTTGTTAAATTATCGTTAGTCACATTATAGTAACTTAAAGTGATAATATATAGTTTCTATCGAATATCAAACTGTATAAGTATAAATATTAAATTGTTTGTGCTAGTGTATATAACAAAATTTAAAATAGACTTAGGTAAGTGGTTGAAAAATTAAATTTTCACCATAGTATGTATCTATATTAAATATGTTTAATAAAATACCTTAACCTAAGGGATAATATGGCAATATGAGTTTACAAGTCTTAATGCGAATGCGAATATTCAGTGTCAAGCTGACCACAACCGAAGTTCATTTAGCATGATCAAATTTATTATTAATGGAGGCAATCGTTACCTTGTGGCTTGGCTGTTTCGGTGTCTTTAGTCGGATTTTGGGTGGTGGGTAATTTTCAATAAGTTTCGTTGATCAAAATTTTTTTTTGATTTTGATTTGTTTGTGATTTTTGTAAATTGAATAAAGAAAATAAATACAATTTTTATTAAACAATATTCTCATATAGAAGTGGGTTCGCATTTTAAATTTATTTAATATATGCTGTAATATTTAAATTAATTTCTCAATTCCTAATAATTTTATTTTATTTTTTATTTTATTATGACTAATAAGTTTTAAATATCCAAAAAGTATCCACAACCATGTTACATACAGAAATGTAAGTAAAGAAAAATAAGCGCTTTGTAAATATTTGAAACCGTTCTCCTGATTAAGAGATTAGTTAAGTTTCAACGTTAATGAGTATTAAGAGGAAGAGAGAATAAGAGAGAAGGAGAAAAAATCACTACCTTTGTCAGTTTGTTGCTTCTTATCGTCTAAACATCGTCGAAGGAAGTGGAAGGATACAGAGTGCGTTGTTACGTTGAAGGTATTGACGAGGGGATTAAGAGTATTAAGACACACAGAAATTTTCAGGAAAATTTAACACAGATGAAATAAAACACAGATGATGTCGACATACAATAGAGATGAAGGAACAGAGAAAATATCGAGGAAATTTCAAATTAGAAAGTTGAATATTAATTTAAATCTTAGTTGTTTAATTAACTTAATATGTATGCCTAAGAAACTGTACTAAATTCTCATATACAAATACAATCTTTAGAAACGCTCTTCAATTCGAAAATTATATACTTAATTAAAATTTGTACTTAAATATCTTTTGTATCTTTTATAATATAAAATAATAATAATCATATTATAATTAATCATTAATTAAAGTTCATATAATAGTATATATCTCATAAACTAAGTAGTTAAATGTTGAAGTTGTGATAATAGAATCACTCATTTTGTTGCCTATTACGAATATTTCTTACTTTGCAGTTCAGTTGTTTGCGTTATTCTTGAGATACAAACTAAAGTTTACCATACAACTATAACACATTAAATCTCAATAATCCTAAACTAATGCCCCTAGAAGCTTAAGTTCAATATAGTTATACCGAGCTTTAATAAAAATAAATCAATAATTTTTTTAAATAATTACAATAATTTTTCTGCTGTTAATAAATAAAAAAGACAAGACATATTTAAATATTAAGAATATACAATGTTTCTATCGATAAACTGTAAATAATGTTTAAACATTAATAAAAATCAATAAACATACAATAATCATAATTTATAAATATAAATGAAAAAATCTATTGACTCTCTAAAATAAATAATTTTCCTAAATATAAATTTAATCTATGTATATATATAATGAGTATCATTGAAATTACCTTTTCCATAGAGAATCGGAATGTGATCTGTGGCAAGGCGAGTCTTTGTTTTAATACCGACCAACAGCGGTGAACCACGTCTGGAGGCCACACATTCGCCGGGGAAATACTTTGATTTAATGGCAACAGCGAAGGCTCCTTCCTATATTGCATAAAATTAGTAAAGTGCCCAATGTGAATTGTCTTGGCAGTTGTTTGAAATCACCAAGCGCTTACGAACGCACTTACCAACTGTTGGATGACTTGTTCCACCAACTCTCTGAACGAATAGCTGGGATGCTTTTTCCACAAGTGATGTACCAGCTTGGCAATTACCTCGGTGTCAGTATCGGATTCGAATTCGCAGCCACGCTTGACCAGAAACGTCTTAATGTCCTTGTAATTAGTGATGATGCCATTGTGTACAACAACGAAGCTATTCTCCTCGTCCGAACGCTGTGGATGGGAGTTGGTTTCGCACGGAACACCGTGGGTAGCCCAACGGGTGTGCGCAATGCCGCAATGCGTCAGCACGGGTTCTTTGAAGTCTTTGCCGCTAAAGTCTGCGTTGATAAATATTTAAGATTATGACAAAACAATGTCTTATCTCTCTCTGTGTGTATGGGTGTGTGGCTGTGTGTATGTTCAACTTACGCTCGGCTATGGCATCCTCAAGCACTTTGACCTTTCCTGTGCGTTTGACCATGACAATGTCCTTGGTATCTGCCGAATCGATGGCGACACCGGTCGAGTCGTAGCCACGATATTCCAAGCGCTTCAGACCGTTCACAAGCAAGTCAAGCACCTCATGGCGCGTCTTGGGCGTAAGGTAGTTTATATAAGCGAAAATTCCTGTCGAAAAAATATTCAAGAATTGCGGTAAATATTTGAAGTACGAATTGGTGAAAAGCAAATTTGTGTTGGCTTTATACTCGCATTTTATAGATGTACATGGGAGATTCCGTGATTAGACAGTGGACAATATAAACATTTTCTCACAAGTAATTAAACGAAATCAAATAAATTAAAATTTAAAAAAATTATATCTGGAGCTAACATCCTAGCAGAGCTTTTATTTTCAACGCACATAGTAACTTCCAAAAGATTTGAAAAATGCTTGCTGAAAAAGCGATAGTTGCACAGGAACATCTTTTTTAATTGAAAAATAACTGTTTATATTTTCTGCGTCTATCGAGAATCGAACCTGAACCAACGCTTTATGTTGTCTGTAGTACATTTTTTGCTACTATTAATAAACGTTGAAATTCGTTTTTTATTAATACAAAAATTGTTAAAAATTTTATTTTGTATTTGAGTAAATATTTTTAACAAAAATCACACTAATGTAATGACCACTGTGCGCTCAGCTGCTGATAAATAAAAAAATAAGAAAACACTAAAACAATAAAATAATAAAATGCGACAACACACAAGACTCAAGACCGCATTTGCAGCAACAGATAAAAATGAAATGTAAACAAAGATTAAAATTTGAAGTGTGCCACAAATGGCGTAAATGTATCCGCAGGTACGTATGCTGTAACTGATCGGCGTTATAAATTTTAAAGCTTTGCTGCGGTCACCGAAAGTCGCAGTCGTAAACCTTAAACAACGAAGCCAAATGCCACAAGGGTCACCGCACACACGCACGCTTCACAGCTTCATAGCTTCATAGCACGCCCTCTTATGCAAGAATTTCTCAAGTGTCGCTGCTCTCCGCGTTCGGTCGAAATTAATTATTTTTTATGCGGATTTCTTAAAACACATTAAATCCAAATTAGGGTGACCATATTTTTAAATTTTATTTGAGAGTTACTTTTGGTTTCATTTGGTCTAAAGATATGAATGACAAATAATGCGATCCGAAAACGTAAACGATATTCGCATATGAATCGTTAATGATATAGTGAGCGGGAAAAATTTAGCGCTCGTTAAATAATCGTTAAAGCAATTCGTACAAGAATCCACTTTTCAACAATCAAGCCGATATTCAGCAGTGGTTCGGGATTGATTTCAAATCGCATCGCAAAGCGATTCGTAAAAGAAATGATTTTACGATTTGTTAGTGAATGTTCACAAGCGATTCTAGAACGATATCATTTTCGAATTCGTTTTACGAATCTTTAACGAACCGCTTAAGAATCACCATTCGCCAAATTTATTGTCGTAGATTTACCTTTAAACTTCGGTTGAATTTTTTAATCTTATGAATTTCTTTAAAATTATTAAAATTGTTTCATTTTAAGCAAGTATGTAAAAAATAAGGGGTCAAGTATCAATTAAAATATTTTTTCTTTCTTGTCCACACTTAAGTAGGGATCACTCTAAAGTACATTTATACGTCGCCATCCAGACGCCAAAAGTCAAGCCACGAATCTGAAGTGTACACCAACGCCCACGACGGACGAAGCGGACGGGCAAAAATAAATTGTAAAATCAGGTTTTCTTGCCGAGACAAGATTTCCTCATACCGCCGAATGAATGTGTTTTAGATTTGACTTTTTGCACAAAGTTTTCTTGAATATTTTTTTTATTTTTTTGTAACGAAATGTTTTGTTTTTATTATTATTATTGTTGTTGTTGTTGCTGTTGTTGGTTTTGAAGTTGTTATGGCTCTCATGCTGTGTCAGCAATGTCTACGAGCGAATGGTATCGGTAACGCCTGCTTTGCCTAACAGTGTTCGAGATAAACCATTAAGAAAAAAATGTAAATACATATGTATGAATACGTATATGTATGTTTGTATTATTATTTTTGGGTGAATTCAGTGCATGTACGACGAGTATTGCATAATTTTTAAAAGTTCGCAACCTAAATTTAGTTACTTTCATTTTTACATTTTTACGCTACATTGCAGATATAAAAATATTTGTCCGTATGTTTATATACATTTGTATTTACCTATCGATATCGACAAGTTGGTAAACTCAATCACAGAAAACTGACATTTCAACACAGACAAATAATCAAGAATTTTAAAGTCGGTCTTATGAGTGGAACTAATGCAGCACATTTAATAGATACAATTTCAAGATATCGTCTTCATATAAGTAAACATGGGAATGAAATTCTGGTTCCAAACTGAGCTAATGATCAGCACATACTGACAAACTGACATGGATAATGTTCAAAATTAATTAACAAAGTAAAAATTTTATATATTTACTAATAAAATTTTGTTTGTATATTTAATTTCACGGATAACAACAATTTTCGTCCAAGATTAACAGACTGACTGATGGTGAAATCAAAAAATCTATAATTATATATGAGCACTCCAATCTATCAAGTTTGTATTTCAAATGTTTGCCAGGAACCAATAAATGCTTAGCAAAGTGGTGCAAAGATAATTTAAGCAAAATAAGCACGGATATCAGAAATAATTGGATAGTACATGGAAATATTTTAATAAATAAAAAATAAAAAACCAAAATTGTTCGATTTTGTTGTATAAACTTACCACACATTTTGTTGTCACTTGAAGAGTACTTCTTCACTTCACTTCACGAATTGACTATTTTGCAGTTATGAGTTATCGACGTATATCTGAAAAATAATCAAATGAATTTTTATTAGGCTAAAACTTCAATGTTTAAATTTTACTATTTACAATATTTGTATTTAAAATTTAAAAAATTACTTTTCAAAAATCATTTTTTGTCATTTGTATTTTAATGCTAAAAAAAGTAATTTATACTATGACGGTTCTATTGAAATGTTCTGGTATTTTTTTGTATTTTACACAGTCACAAAAACTTCATTTCAAATATCGGAATTTGAAGCTGGTCAAATTTAAATGTTTTCTATGTTAAGCTCGAAGAAATCGTGTCAAAAGATACATACTATACGGCTATATAAATACAAGTAATACACGACGTTGTCAAAAAGATATTTGGTACAAAAAACAGTTTTTAACGTTACTAACATTTTTAGTTAATTTAAAATTTTGTGTTTTGTACGCTTCATGATTATTATTTTATTGTTGTTGTTGTTTTTTAATGCATTTCATACAATGAGACTAATTAGTTTTGGTTTTAATTTTCATGAATTTGCCATTCAAACAAATTTTTCGAAGAAGTACTTCGCTTTATTATTTATGTAATTCAATATAAAAAATTGACATTTAGAGCAGTTTTTGAAAAGTCAAATTTTGTAAACAGAATTATAGAATGCACAATTACAATAAAGAACAAAAGTTAAATTACTCTATTAATAATAAAATTCGAATATTGTCAATTTTGAAGAGCTGAAACATGGAAATGTAGTTTAGTAAGAGAATTATCTATGACTCTGACAAGTTTCAAACACCCAACAACGTTTTAGTGACAACAATTTTCTTTATGTGGAATTATCAAATGTTTATATTCTTCTTATCCGTTCTACTACTGAAATATTAAATGCTCAATTTGAACTGAATATCTATTAATTTCTTTACCGCAGAAAAAGGGGGGGTTTGTTTGGGAGTTCCAATTATCTTTAAAATCAATCCACGCTCGGAAAATTTAACTTCACGTAAAAATTAAAGCTTGATGTCAACCAGACGAACAGACATCATCAAATAGACTCAGGATTTGAAACTGATCATTTATATATCACACCTACCAAGCCTCCTTATGAGCGTTTCAAGTATTCGACTATACGAGTTTATCCTATAGTTCGCATGAGCGCATATTGTAGGGTATTTAGAGAATAAGTATTGATCGGCAATAGTCAAATTAAATTCATTTAAAAAGTTTTCAAAGATAATCAAATAAATCTAATAAAACGAGAAAAGCATTTCAACGACATAACTGTAAACAATAAACAAATATCTCATGTACTCAAGTTTTCAATTATACAAACAATATTAATAAAAACAAAAACAACAACAACAACTACGACGCACACTTGTTGTACGTGTTATAATTCTAAATGCTGCGCTGAGAGATAAAACCTAACTACACTACAACCGACAATTAAGTTTACACAAACGACGCACAACGACGATATTCTAGATATTCCATAGAACGAACCGATTCGCTTTGGTTTACGTTTGCGTTGCGTTTGCGTTGCTTTGCTTTGATACTCGCCGAAGCGCACATGTTTAGGGTTCAGCGAAATAGAATTTAAGATCGGTTGAGTTGACGCATGCAAGAGACGCACATACCAGCTCGTATCAACATGTGAGTAAAGCAGTTCCAAAACGTGCTATATTCACTTTGAAACAATGCCAATACCGAATTTTCTAGCTTAGAAAAATATTTAAAAACTTAGATAATTTAATTAAAATAAATGAGACTTTTATTTGTTATTACTTGTACTTAAGGAATTGCTTGGCAGAATGAGCGATCATCTCTAAATTGAGTCAATAATGGTTAAGGTAAAAAAGATATACGAAAAGTACAAATATCGATTTAGATCGATCTGAAAATATATAATATATTCGTTATTCGGACTAATTTATATATTTCTTCTTTTTAAAATCATTTAACACTCTATAATTGGTCTTAAAATGAAGATTCTAGATTGGTTTTTTTTTAATATTATCGTATATAATACTTTTTAAAGGTTATATGAATAATTTGTTTTAAATTTTTGTATTGTACTCGACTAGCCCTACAATCTGACACTATGTCACTTCAAAAGTAAGTACAGTAATTTGTAGCATGGTGTTATTATAGTCCGTTAAACTGGTTATTTTAGCTTTAAGTTTATTTTTAATTCTATTTAATTCGATATAAAATTATTTAATTCAGCTAAAAATATTATAGATACGAGTACGACGAATTTTATTATCTTGCTTGAGCACTTAAAAGAAATTGGTTTTCGTAAACACAAACGAATATCTACTTATAAAGTATTGAAACCACACGACTCACTGCCTACTACCGAACACGTTTGAGCCAAGTACTCGTACTACGCATGCGAGCGAGTGCCTTGCATTTTAAATACTTACTACGTTGAATGCAATAATCTCACTCATAACAACTAACGGAACTGCGGTTACGTTTAACGCTTATTTCTGTAAGAAACGAGCTTCATAGCTTACAAAGTAGATACGGTTTTATCTGTTTATTCAATAAAAGTGTTTGGTTAATTGAAAATAATATCAGCGTTATCAATTGTAACAAAACATAAATTTTTTTGCATAGCGATGCGTAACTGCTCTAAATATAAATACAAATATTAATCAACTTTATTGCTGGAAGTAGCGCAATAAACTCTTATCAATCTTATCAGTTGAGTACAAGTTCCGTTAGTAATTAAGAAAAAAATAAATCAAACAAAAACAAAACCAGAACCAGAACCACAACCAATTTCCTCTTTCAATTTAAGTCTAACTATTTTACGTTTCCTTCGCAATTTTTTCTTTTGTTTTTTATTCCTAAGCAAACAATTTTTGCGAAAAAATAAAAAAAACATAAGAGAGAAGTGATTGTTTCGATAAGCGAACATTGGAAACTGTGTTAAAGAAAAAAATCTACACATTCTCGATTGATATTCTGACATTGAATTTTTGCAATGGTTGAAATTTGCTAACTAATTGACTACAGAAGTTGTTGTGGCAATTATTTTCCTGTTAATTAGATTGGCAGTTGGGCACTGCCAACCTGCTGCAATCCAAATTAGTTGAAACGTAGTTCTTTGTTTCCAACAACAAATCAATTATATTTAACCGTAGGAAAACATGAGAATTACTTTTTGAGACTTAGTTAAAGTTATAGAATGGCAAAATCTGAAGAATAGTTTATAAAATTCAATGCCACAATATTTATTCAAGAATTTGTGAGATTTTCGTAGTTTTCGTTCAGCAAAAAGTTACTCGAAATTGCTAGTTGTACAGCGATTACGATTTCGATAAATTATTTGACGTTTATTCTATTAAGTGAACATCATATTGAACCATCTGTCAAAAAAATTGTAATTGAGAAGTTTACAGTGAAATAAGAGATGCATCTAATATGTCCGAACGACTTTCAAAATAAATTAAGGTATTAATGATATTATTGAAATTTAAATGTTTGTTTAAATTATTTATTACAAATTATTGCTTTCAATAGATAAATTATTGGACTTATATGAGGGTGGTCCGATTAGTACTTAGCCTCACCACCCGATAGAGGCCTACTTTGAAGACCTCGAGAAAACGTATTTTTATAGAGTTATATTTAGATAAATTTAGATTTATATAAATTTAAATTTATAAAAATTTATTAGAAATAATCGTTGATTACTCGTAATCGGCGACTATTAACACGCGATTATCGTAATCGTCAAGCAAGAATCGTTGCAGCCCTAGAAATTGCGCTTGATGTAATTATGAGGAAATCCAAAGACGCAAAATTTTCGTAAGAAATTTTGTTAACCTTTATGTATAAAAATTGTAACGAACAGTCGGTGATATACTAGTAATATATATTATTATTTTTTATAATAACTTGTATTAGTTTAACAATCACTTTTTGCGTACGACTTGTATCCCAATAAGATTCGGTAGAAATATCAAATTTCGTTGTTCAGTATTTTTTCTGAAGGTCGTCACAACAATACCGAATAAATCTGTTGTTTGTTTTGTGACGAAATCGATTTAATGTTTTTTTATTTCTTTTAAATGTTTTGTTTAAAATGTTCCGACTTTTGTCTGATGGTCCCAGGCGTAAAAGTTTCGTTTTCAAGTTATGCACCTTAGTCGTTAGCCAATTTATCACTTTGAAATAATCCAACCAGGTACAACAGTTCATTATAAAACTGATCTTGTCAGTCAATTAACATACTTCGTGGCATTAAAAAATGGGTACATACAGAATATGCACAAGTGGTTATTTACAAATGATCGTTTACACACCTTCGCGTCAATACTTCGATTCGCGTTTTAACTTCTTTTCGAGACGTAGCTTTAAATGGTATACAAATTTGAAACTGAACTGAACTCGCCAACTCCACAGCTGGGCAAACACTGAGCCGAAAGCAAAAAGTAACGTGCACAAAATGTCTTACTTTTATAGCAAACGATCGCGAACGGTTATTTTTATTTATATTATTTTTTTCTTGTTATTGTTAATGCCAAAGAAGCAATTGTTGGTTGTTTTGCCGCTGCCGCTGTTATTGCTGAAGAAATATATGCGAATCGGTGTTGTTGATATTCAAATACAATGGAACCGGTTACCAGTTAATGTAATTGCGAAATTTGTTGAATTATTTTTTGTTTAATACTTTGGTGCATGAATCGTTTATATTTTGGGAAGCAAGATATATATCGATGTTTCAATATATTTGCACCAATATATAAATTTATAATATGAAATCGATATTAATTTTGATGACGAAGCATTTATTTTTTTCGTTTAATTTCATAGATGTTAAATTAAAGATCGTTACTTTTTTGTTCGATGTAGAAATGTTCAAATAAGAAATGTTTAAATTATATATAAATATCGATTTATATTTAAATTTACTTGTAGTGTGTATATATCTTCGTTTTTCATGAAACTTTTATATTATAAGTGTATTTTAGAACAAGTTCTCAAATTTAAAAAAACAGAATCCGAATTTTGTATATAGATTTTGTTTTTAACAAAAAAAGATATGATTGTTTTTGGATTTTTAATAATAGAAACTTAATTTTTTAACGATTCAAAAAGTTTGCACAAAATTTAAGTTTAGATATTGTATTTTTCAAGATTATTTCAAACTTTAAAAATAAACTTTTGAAGGGAATCGATATTTTCCGTTTTAATAGAAGGTTTTTAGATTTCTGAGTATGGAGAATACTCTGAACTTAATTTCAAAATTAAAAAATCAATTTTATTATGCAAGAAAAAAAAATAGTTCTCTCAGTTGTTCACAGACAGACATTGGATTCTGTAAATATTAATAAACAAATCGCATCATAAAATTTAAATAACTGTTAAGTTTTTATACAAAATTAATTTTTTAAATAGTTCGTATATAAAAAAAATAACCGGTTCTCTTATTTGGATTGTGTTTATCTACTCGTTGCTTTTTTAATAACAAAAACCAAGCGATTGAGATTCGTTTGTTTTATGCGATTACTTCTTACAACTCGACACTAGAAGAACGAATGAAACTCAGAAAACACGATAAAGACGTTTTGGCTTTTGATTTTTTGTAGGTTGCTCGCTTCGTTGGTTGCTTTACTTTATTTTATTTTACTTTACTTCGCTCAGTTTAGCTTTACCGGTAGCAGCATGAGCGAAGCGAAGAGCGACGGCTACGTTGACTGAGCCGGTTGGCTGAAATTGCCCGTTCAGCTGGTTTATATATGTATGTACATGTCGCCCATGCATATGTGTGCAGAATGCTCAAGTTGAGTGCAAGTTTCCTGCCTATGAATCAAAGAATAAAACTGCAACTCCTGGCGTTGATATCAACTAATCAACTCACACCTTAAATTATAATTATACTAAATATGTACAATACAAAAACATAAATTAAACAAGTTTGAAACGACAGTTTGAAAACATTTTCAATTATAAGAAAACAATATGAAAAAACAGAAGCAAAAAAAAAAACCGAAAAACGAAGTCGACAACAAATTAGCAGCATTAAAAGCTCTTGTAGGAAAAGTAAAGACTGTGGAACCAGTTTGACATTTTAAACTGGTTTGATTTGAATATAACCCATAACATTTAATTTTGGTTAATATATTTACTTTTAGTTATTTTGTATTTGTTTAACATTTTCAATCTGTATTTGGCCTTTGGTAACTGCATTGAAAAAATACTTGCTTTATTTTTATTCCCTACACAATAAACAGACCGTGGGGTATATTGAATTTACCAACTTTCCATTATTTTGCAAACAAAAATATATAAAAAGCTACAACAAGCACAATTTTACAATCAATTGATAGTCATGTAGGGTATTCAAACCTTCTCATAAACTTAAAATACGCGCGACGTATAAACACGAATAAATTTGAGCAGCAGAAAAGCAAATCGTGCCGCGCATTGCATTTTGTGTTTGCATTTTTATGCCTAACAATATGCGTATTTGTGTGGTTATAAAATACGATCGACAAATATACAAGCTCTGAGGCAGGCTTTTCTTAGAGTCCAATAGAATCATTTGTTTGTTTGCTTGTAAAATTCTTTGTACTGATATATAAATTAGTAGCAACTTTAAAGTTTATATTTTTTAAGTCAACTAATGTATCTAGATGCAAAATTGATAAAGTGATTAGAAACCAGAGAACAAAAAAAAATCGTTTATCATTTTCAAAAACGTTTCGATTATTCTTTGCTTAACGATTTCTAACAAATCGCAAATTTATAACAATTTGAGTTGGTCTAAATTAAGTTCCAAAATTGAGCATCTAATGGATCACACCCAGTAGGACAAGGAAGTCAGGTCGCATCGGTGCAGCATTCAATGATTTGGAATGACAATCACTTCTAGTTGGATTGTTTTATTATGGTATGTTACATTACTTTTTGCAGAAATGTAATGCTCTGCATTTCTTTTTACCAAATTAGAAACGCAGCTGGAAACCAAACAAATCGAATCAAATGAAATAGAGAATGTATTGCGGCCTTCTTACAAGGTAATGCATACAGCACTGAATCTTTTGGTAATTAATTGTCATTTGTCCTACTGGGCATATAAATTATTTAACTAAGCTCTGAAATAGAACAAATGGATACATATGTATGTTAATATAATTAATTTAAAAAAAAACTATTTTTGCTACTATTGGTTTTTTTAGTGTAATGCTGACGTATAAAACATATTTTCAGAATAGTTTAAATTAGTACATTTTTTTTTTTGTATGCAAATTTAAAGATTTAAATATCCACATCCTAAAGTTGTATACTGCAAAATACAACAAAAATACAGACGTAAAAATAACTTTATATACATATATATATATACATATATATATATATGAATATTTATATGGAAGAAATATGAAAACAAGTTTGTATTATTATAATGTCTGCTTCTTACGTATTTTCTAAACTCTTCGTGTTGTTTTTTTTTATTCACTTTTGTTTATTTCTGTGATATTAATTAATATTCATGTTTCTTTTTTAACCTTTTTTGTATAATGAATTCGTACGTAAAGCGGTGACCTTGACTTCGATTTAACATCAGCTTAAGACGCAAATAACCGAAAAGTATCAAAAGTGTGGCATAAAGTCTTCTTTTTTTGTTCGCCTGTTTGACAAGATCAGAAGCCGGGAACCAAGAAACCGGTAGTACGATACTAACTTTTGAACGCTGACAAAAACATCAGCAGCGGAGGCAACGGTGCGACAGCGGCAAACCGTGCCGTGCCGGACCGTACCAAATGAATTCAACAAACCACGCAACTGATCGAATCAATTGACAGGCGTCTGACGTTGCTGTTGTTGGCCGATAACACTAAATCACGAAAAACCAGAAACGCTTTTGTGGCAGCAAGAAAAGAACCAGGGCTGTCCCGAATATCTCACTATTCATACTTATCATATTACAAGAACATTTTGTTGTTGATTATAACTGAAATATTATATATAGGTAATAACTAATTACATATAAACATTATATTTTCTATATACTATATAAATAATAACTATTTAATCTATTTAAAATGGTCGGATTTAATAAAAACTGGAGAGTTACTACTAAAGAGTTACTTAAATACTGAACTGAAACTGGTTATCTAGTACATTACAACTATTTTTATTAAATTTTTACAACAAAAAAGAGTGAAATTGTATGAGAGGTGGAAGTAGTTTTTACTGATCCATAGAAGCTCAAATGCTATCTGACTAAATTTTGAAAACGAACGGGCTTAATGCTTGAGGGTGTTACATTGTCCCATTGGTAATCATATACATTGGGGTGGTTAGTTAGGTTAAAAACATTAGGGTGGTTTATATATGTATATTTATTTGTTATATGTTAAAATAAAGCCGATACAAATAAATTTTAATTAAATTTTAACTTAATAAAATGCTAAATATGAATGTCCATTAATTTTAATTTTTTATTTTTTCTGTTGCTACAGACTTCTGGATAACTTGTTGCATGATGCCATAATCTTTAGGAATGCAATTTGATGTGAGATGTGTAATAATGTAATATGTAATGTACAATGTAATGTGTTATATAATTTAATGTTATGAAATTTAATGTAATGTAATGTAACGTAATGTAATGTGCATAATTATCCAAATAATATGTTGTTATTTTATTGCATTGGACCAAATTATAATACTCGTAGGTGGGCATCGTTAATTAAGAATTTAACTTCGTTAATACGAGAAAAGTTAACCAAAAACTTTACTTGTTTAGTTTATTTGGTTAAAATTAACGTCGTTAAAAATTTAAAGTACGAGTTATGCTATAGAAATAAACAAAATATACATTTTTTTTTCAAAAACTCATAAAAAAGTTAATTAACTTTGCATAAAAAAGTTTGCACTCACTGAAAAGTTAACAATTTCAAAAAAAAAATTAATCTCCGTTAGTTAACTTTTAACTTTTTAAATAGTTCGTGCCCAAAAAGATTTTATGTAAAATTTTGTTTTGAATTGTTGCTAAATTGGTTTATTTGCATTCGCCATCCCTACTAACTATTTCCTTCTTGACCAGCCAAAGCGGAGCTAGTAACTTGAGGTGGGCGACCTTGCATTTGAAAGGTTTTTACCTTTTACTCTTGTTTGCTTGTGTTGCAACGAAAAGTAGAGTAATTGCAGAGAATGCTTTAATGTTGCATAGAATAAGTAAATTTAAATAACTATGTAAGTTTTTTTTATTTCAATTAAAAAAAAAAGTTTTTCTTTACAATTGACGGTAATCACAGTAATAACAAAGCCCTGGAAACTAGTGCAATAATCTTAATAACAAATAATACTACTTTTATTTATAACCATTTTAAGCATTAACAACAAAGCAGACACTTTAGCTTAATTTGCTCGCGTGATCTATTAAAAGTTTCTTTAAAGTTTTAAAGCTAACACGAAACTTCATTTTTGAAGTATTAAACATTATAAAAATTCAAACAACTTAAAAATCTTAAAACAAGTATCCAAAAAAAGTGATTGAATTGAATTTTTGTACAGTTGCCAATTAAATAAAAATAACGTAGTTTGTTTTCAAAAATCAAATTGTTTCTGTCTTTGAAAACAAAATGTCCATATGTCTAGTTGCCATGGTTACTACAAAATTATCAAGTTAACACAACAAAATAATTTTAAAACTTTAAAATAAGGCAGAAATCGAGGTGAGTTCTACTTTTCTAATTCTTTTATTCCACCATGATTTTATTAATTTGTACATTCACTTTAATGCAAGTTTAAACTCCTTTTGAACGATAGTATCTGCAATTAAACAAACTTTGGGCACTTGTCTAGAACTATACAAGTAAAGAAATTATAACAAAAAAAAATATATATGGCAACCCTTTTCCACTATGCACTACCACAACGACAACAGCATTTGAACATGACGACTTCAGAAACTTTTCAGCTTGCGCAGTTATCTGGAAACTAAAGTAATCTTCGAGGCATTAAAGGCATTTGCAGATGCTACTCATGCGTCGCGTCGCGTTGCGTCGTGTTGCGATGCGTTGCGTTGTCAAAGCATCGTTGGCAACAGCTGCCATTGTCAAAACGACGAAATCCGGTTCCGTTGGCAGTGTAGCAAATGGTAAACTTTGCCTTTATAAATAATATAATTATTACTACCATTTCTCAATAATTCTTTGCAATTTGATTTATGCCAAAAAAAAACAACAAATAACATTGTCGTACTTAGTTAAGCACCCCAGCGGGAAAAGAAGCGCTTCAAAATCTCGTTTGTATACTCTTCGATGCAAAATTTCCACAGCGCTTTTAAAGCGCTTCAAAACGATGTGGGGAAAGCACTTTCAGAGAAGCAGTAGAGAAGGGACCATTCGACTAAAGACAACGAGCTTTTTCTTTAAGGAAATTATAAGCAGATCATGTTGAAACGGATAAAAGTAAGGTGGAATCATCCGAAAATATTTTTGTTTACGAGTATTTACTGCTGTCAATCAAAGTGTAAAAAATATAAAGTAAAGAAATTAGAATAATGTCTCTCTCCACTCTTCTCTTTTAAAAATATTTTTTTTTTGCAGTTGCCATGGTTGCTGCACTAATATTAAATAAATAAAAAAATTTGTGTCTCTCTTTGAATTTAAAATTTCAGTGTAGTTGCCATGGTTGCTACAAAATTATCAAGTAAATAAAAAATACAATAAAACTTTAAAATAAAGCAGAAATCGAAGTGAGTTCGCACAATTTGTGTTCTTATTTCCACTTTCTTAACCTTATTATTTATCCATGCTGCCAATGTGATTCTCCGGTTGTTATTAGGAATCATATTTTGCTGACTTGGAAGGGAGTGGGAAGCATCCTAACGAATTTGTGTTTTTCCTGCTACAAAGTTGCAGTTTTGTTATATGTATTTGAAGCGAAAATTAAGCACTTTTCTGAGAAGAGTTTCTATTATTTCCCGTTGGGGTACTGAACGCCAAATAGAATAACAAACTGAAAATGAATAAAACGAACGACAGTTCTTCGAACTTCTGGCTCAGTTGCCAAAATGCCAAAAGAATCTTGGAAAGTATTCAAAGAATTAACCAAATGTCAAACTTTAGGCGCTTGAGGTATCTCAAGAGTTATTAACACAATAATTAGTTAAATTAAAGAACGGTTTTAAGTTACAGCAAACTGAAATGGCTGTAATGTCTTTTGTCTAGACTTTAATGAGAGTTGCATTAAGAATTAATTAACTGATTTCATGTTAATTTGCAGTAAAAGTTGAACTTTGTACAAAGAACTGAGCAGAGCAAAATAGGTATGAATGGATGTAAGGACTGCGTTTGAAAAAATTTTCCATCATATAACAGACTTTTTTTGTTGCCTTCACTTTATTTTGACCAAAGCCCAGTACCTTTCAATTGGCCTGAGTTCTGCACAGTTTGGTGGATTTGCTTCTCAAGGCACCAAAAGCACATTATTATTAAAGTACCACTCCAAGGCCGCATTGTTGTAATGACAAGACGCTAGGTCGGGCCAGAAGAAAGTAGACACCTCATGCTGTCTAACGAAAGGCTTTAGTCGCTTCTCCAAGCACTCTTTGATGTATATTTCTTGCTCCTCTCACCAGAAGTGCAGATAGCTTGCCATACCAGGAAAAATCTTTTTTTAATTTTTTGGCACGCTTTTTTGCTTCCGTGCTCTCTTCAGCATTCTTGTCTGGAACTTTTTGTACTTTAAATGTTTCCAGGCCAGCGTCCTTTGACCTTGCGTACAAAAAATTCCGAGCAATCCACTTTTTGAGCGATTTTTCTCCCTGAAATGTTCGGATTCTTCATCAACATGGCACAGATTTTGTTCGCCTTATTCTGGTCACAGATGCCAGAACCCGCCTTTCGAGTGATCTCCAAGTCGTCCTTAAACTTCTTCACGTGGTAAATTAAAATAAATTTTATTTTTACAAAAAGTTAATTTATTTATTTATTATTTTGTCAATTTTTGTATGCCAAGAAGAGCTTCTGCCGATAGCTCTCTTCTCTCGTTCGTTTCGCTGATTTATGCTCTCCCATTCAATACTTCCATCATATCCTCTGGAGTTGTTTTCTATTCAAATAAATAAAAAAGAAAAAGTAAAATAAATAAAATATAATATAAAACAAAAAAAAAATTACTTACTGATTTTGTAATTTATTTTCCATTTTTTCTTTTTATGCTCTTCTTCTTCTTTCACACTTCAGTCACAGTAGTCATAAAAAGCTTTTACCACAAAGGTGAATTTGATTTAGCTTTTTCGGTGATACCTTTTTGCCAGAATACCAAAATCAAATAAACAAAATTGTATCAATTGTTTCGTGACAATTGATTGATACCTTTTTGCCGGAATAGGTCTGAAAGAGAACTTTCGCTTTTTCTAAGAATTCTATCTGAGCCTGTTTTGTATGTGAATTTGTTAATTTGGGAAAACATCTAATAGTAAGTTTGGAGTCTACTGAGTAGAAACTCTTAATATCGCTCCAGCTCACTCTTTCATTGTCAAAGAACATAAAAAATAGCAAAGTGGCTGTCCAGTGCTCTTCTGTAATTCCCTGTACCATGAGCATCAAACCTCTATTTGCAATTCTGGTTGTTCGATTTTCATCACCATAATCTACTAGATCTACGATTTTATCTTTATATATGTTGCTCATATTTTAAGTTTACTTTTAATTACATTTCATCGGAACACATGGACACCAACAGTTGCGCTTCGCTAAAAACCGCGCCTACGTAATTTTAACTCCTTAAAAAAAAACCAGGAGGTTTTGGCCAATTTGTTACAAGTCTCTGTAGTGTCCTTTCATTTTTCAAATCTAAGGAGTTTCTTAAATTTCGATATGCAACAGAGAATAAAAAGAAAACACATAACGCCATTGTCTTTAAAAGGGGAGTGTATATTCTACATTCAGGTTGATGGGAATTATTATGTAAACTGTTTCCGACACATAGAGCAAGAGGTTTTGGCAGTTTTTCAGTAATAACACCAATTTGAGTATCTATGGATATGGGCTCAAGTTTAAGTTTTTTAATTTAATATTCCATTAAATGGTTCTTCCTCTTTAAAAATTTAATTTCCTCCCGCAATTTTAATTTTCTAGGTCAAGTGAAGAAGAAGACGAATGTCGCCTCCTATCCTCCTTGATGGTTAGGAATTATGTCTTGTGCCGACAAATTTAAAAAAAAGGAAAGTAATTTCCCACGCGTAAGTAAATCGCTATTTACAAACGCGTGCGAAAACTGTCTACTTATGTGGATAACGTTTACGATATATTGCCGGCAAAAACGGATGAGCAAATGAAAAGGAGGCGGCTGTTAAAACAAGTGCGAGACTGTAATGATCCCTTTTCAATGCAAGAATCGCTTTTTTTAAAAACATTTCGGATCCCAAGAAGTCTCTGTCAGGATCTCATTCAACAACTTGAGTTCCACGATAGCCACAAATCAGTACTGCCGTTTCCGATACGCTTCCTGTCGGCTTTGTATTTTTATGCACATTGGTCGTACCAAAGGTGTATCGGAAAAAACTACACAATTCCATAGAGCCAGTCATCTGTTTCGCTCAGCTTGGAGTTGGTAATTCCAAGCTAATAATTAAGGTAAAAGGAAATTAAATTTGATTTTCGAAGACAGTGTAGGAGCAAACTGGAGTTAAAGCTGGATAAGAACATTGTTAACCATCATATACAGTAAATATGTATATGTATAGTTTTGTATTAATAGGTTTCATAGGATGTATGGCATTAAAGGTACAATTGGGGCAATCGATTGCACCCACATTGAAATTGTATATCCTTCGGCAACAGATGTCAACAACCTACTAAGTCTGTATATGAATCGTAAAGGTTATTACAGCGTCAATGTTGAAGCGGTAAGTCTTGACATATACTAGTATACAAATATAATAGTCGTGAAACGGGAAAGAAAGAAAAAAATAGAAAGAAAGCAACAAACAAACAAACAAACAAACATTCATTTTTATTTATATATTTGGAGGCCAGGCCCATATTTTGCGTTTTACGGTGGCGGTCCACCACTTGTCAACATTTTGGCCATTTTTGTCTTGGGAGCCAGACTACGCACCTGTCACTTCCATTGCGTAATACTCTATAAAATTGTTTTATACTTGAATTACATATATACTGGACCGCATGATGTGATATACTTACATATTTTTTAGCTGTCCTAGTTGGTCTCCTCATGTCATTCAAACTAGCAGCAACATCATTTCACAAATTATCCAATAATTTTTGGCGCTATTTTTGCAAGCCTGCAGCTCCGGATGATCCCGGCAGTAGTTTATACAAAATTTCAGCTGTTCTCTTGTTGTGCGCTCGACCTCACGAAGAACTTGCTGCGTATAAAAAATATAATTCTAAAATAGATTAAACATCCTCGTTGAAATTATTAAAACATTAAAACATACTCCCTATGGCAATGGCCTTACTTAGATTCCTGACACTTTTTTCCCAGTGCCTTGCCAGGAATAAAATAGAATAGGAATTTTTTACATTTCAATGCATTCTTGATTCATAACGATGCTGAAAGCATGCTTTGATAATAATAATTTTCGTTTTAACCTTGATTGAAAAATGCATATTTAATATATGTATAGTATAAATATCTTGTATATAAAAAATTGTATTTCGTCTATTCTGTTTACAAGACTTCAATATTAAAATATTACTTATAAGAAGAGTAAACCATAAGGAAATGTAGATTAGTTTTCAAGCCCTTTGGGAGTATTTCCTTAAATGCCTCAAAACCTCGAAACATCGCTAGTTTTCAAACCTGGAATAATAACTGTTAAAAATTTTATGAAACAGAGTTTTCGCGTGCCTCGCAAATAATTGAGACAAGTAGGCAATACTAATTAAAACAGCTATGTATATTTGAAATCAGCTGACAGAACTGTTAAATCTCTGCACACCTTAATTTTTTTCGAAATCGTGAAAAAGTATATTCCCGAAGAGTGGCCTGTTACTTTTCGAGTTTTACAGTTTTAACGTTTAAAGGATTACCCCTTTTGTTTAAAAACCTGACATCAATTGCCAAAGTTATGGCAAAAACCGGTTTTTTGGGTGGTCCAATAAACAAAATTTTTGTATTTATGGATTCTCTCCACAAAAGCCCTCAAAAAGGTGATGATTATTTTATGGGGACTGACTCGGCATTGCTAGGTAGTGAAAAGCACTTAACCTAGAATTTTAGCATAAGATAAGACATTTAACATTTTTGAATGATTTCAAAAATAAAAAGAAAAGTAACCAGTGGGAGTAGTAGAAAACTTAAAATATAAAAGACTATTTTTGAAACAAAAAACCAACTGAAAGAACGGTTTTGTTTTCTCGAAATCAGAAACAAAACTAAATAAATTCAAAATTCAGTGATTAAAAAGAAAATAATAAAAATGTATGATCAATTCAATTCTGCTGTGGCATACCAATAATATAATTTATTCATGGAATAAAGAAAGAAAAAAACAAAGAAAAAGAACCAAAAGTAAAAATACCAAGTAAAAGCAACAGGATATTTGGGAACTGGGATAGAGCAACAATAAAAGCTGCAAATGCCTGTTAACGAACGAAATATCTGACATAAAAAATATGCAAATGAACGTTCGAATGATTCCACCCGCTTCCAACCAACCAGCTCAGCCCATCCATCGCTGCACAGTGCGTTGCGCGAAAGACTTATTTACAAGATAAATAAAGTCGCAACATAAGGTACTTCTTTCCTACAAACATAAACAAAAAGGTATAGCTGAGCTCAAACGGAGAAGAAATTTAAAAAAGTTGTACAAGCAAAATAGTAGGATCGTAGCAAAATCCAAACCCTGGCGGGATGTTTGAGTTTACATTGCGACACGTTTCATAATTGTCGAAAGCCTTTCTTTGGTTGTGTAACTAAAATTTTGCTGTACCTTTCGTTTGTGGTGTAATTGTTGATGATTCTGCAATTGGAAGAGACTGTATAAAAGAGATTAAGCTTAAGTCGTGAGTACCTCTTTGTTCGCCATCCTTCCATTCTAGGAATCAGATCAAAATTGTATGTCGTGAAGTAGATTCTAGTTCCTGCTCAGATATGAAAAAAAGATAAAATCAAATTAAAAATAATTTTAATTATCTAGGTCATTGTATCAAACCCACCGCCGTGATGCACTGAAATGTGGAGATGTATAATGATCAAATCTACCATCTCACTGTTTAGCTCCACAGCTTAGAACGGAATGCGGTACGATGATAAAATTGTGTGTGAAGGTGCATCGTAGTAACCACATCTTCCACGACCATTTTATTTAGTAGTAACCAGGTATGGTAAAGTGCTGCAAACACTTAAGTAACTTATTAAGTTAGTTTAAAAAAACTGAAGAAATTGTTCACCGATTATTTAATTTAAAAAAATTAGAGATTGTTTTGTTGCATTGGCACTTTTATATTAGATATTTTGCCCATCTTTTTATTATATAAAACAACTGTACACTGTGGATGTGCAGGGGTTCGTGGTAGGTGGTTGGTTACTGAGCAATTATGGTTGCAAAGTTAACGGCATGTGCAGTTTATCATTTCATTGTTACGAGGATTTCAGAAATCTGTGCTCGCGTATCCGTGTATCTTGTAGTTTTTATTCTCGCATGCCTCCCTGCGTTACTCCATTTCATCTGATCCCCAAACAACCGACCCGCCTGTTCATTGTTCGCTCACTTTATTTATGCGCAATTTATGTTTTTCACTACAATAAGTTTGTTGTACATTTTTGTCGTGTTGTTTGGTCATTTTTGAGTCTTTTTTTCGTCTTCTTGCATTTTTGTTTCTTCTTTTGTGAAACAATGAACTCGAACTTACCGAAAGCAATAAAGAAATGAAATCCATGGGAATACCAACATTCTTTCAACTTAACAGAGATTTAATAAAAAAAAAACAACTTTGAAAATAATTTTGAAGTCTCATCTGGCTTTAGAAATAATTTGGACCATATTATAACTTTATTGCAATTAAGTTTTATTTTTCTTTCGTTGAATTATTTATGTGTGCCGGAATGAAAAACTTTCGGCTTTAAATTAGCTATTCTTCACGGAGCGACTCGAATCATGTTCAACATTTTAAAAATTGTAAATTAAATTTTGCTCAGTAAAATTTGACAGGTTTTTACTTGTTTTCTTATATTGGCTTAGTACAAGTTTGCGTGCTTTGTTTGACATGTTTCAGGTGACATTAAGTAATGATGTGCAGCTCAACGTTTGTAGGTAATATATTGTATTCAAAATCTTTAAGAGGATTTGTTACGTACACTCCTATATAAAAATACAGTAGTGTCTGGATATAGGGAACGAATTAATGCAATGACTGTTCACTAAATCCGGGTTGTTCACTCTTTCAATGTGGACATTTGTTGTTCTTGCGTTTAGAAATATACTTTTGGACCGCTTTTTCACGTTGACTTCGCAGTGTTAATAGAATGTTTTTTATTGCTATCTGTTCAAAGTTGCTTTCAAAATTTTATTCACTAACCTCCAAATAGTGAAACAAATTTTGAAAAGCATTTTTAATGTTAACTAATTAGAATACTCCATGTTAAAATTTGGGTATTCATCGAGGTGTTTACTATATAGGGTGCTCACTTTATCCAGACACGTCTGTAATAAATAGTTGGAGTACCAGTTCGAAGTACCAATTCAGAATTAAACACTAAAGTAATATTTAATTTATTATATGTTTAAAATATTATGTTTTTCTAATTGATAAAATTTTGAAACGACAGACTTAAATGAAGATTTAGTTCTAAAGCAAAAGTTAAAGATTTTATATGTATCAATTATTAATTATGTATCATAATGTAGATCGAAGTCAACTTAGCTCAAAATTAAACTCGTGCGCACGCTGTCTTCTTTTCTCGCGATTTTGGTCCGTCATGTTTATGTTTATGTCGATTCTGCAGCAGCAGCAACGGACATTTCAGTGGCTATTGCAGCAGTTGCTGCGCTCGCAGTAGTTCCTGCTGTTTGAGCGGTTGCTGCTGTTGTAATGGATGCTGTAGAACTGCATGATGAAGATGAAGCAAACTAGTGGCACTAAAAATTTCTAAAATGTTTGCTCAACTAGGTTTCTGAACTATCACCTTGTACTACTTGACTTATGGCGTAGTTGGTATGACAATATATTATGCTAATAATCAGCATCGTATTCTCAGTTAATTTACCGACGTCCGTCCTTCTGTCTTAGTGTTTCAGTGATTATAGCCAAATATGTATAGCCTATTCTCCAAACGGTGGTAAGATGTGCAGGATGGGACAAAAATTACTCCCTCCCCTACCATACAAACATTTATTACTTTAATAGTGAAAAAAAACTTCGGACAAAAATGGGCGCAATCGGATAAGAAGAAACGCCAACCTATAACAGAGACACTTAAATGGCGACGGATATTTGAGCTTTGGTATAATCGAAGATAATTCTCTTAAGATTTTTTACCAAAACTAAAGTCCAAACTTTTGTAAGTACATACATATATATATCTGCATGGTTATGTATTAATCACACATAATTTTAATTGTATTTACAAATTCGTGCGTCTACTTCAAACAAGTAAAACATTTGATTGTGTTGATTAAAATAATGATTATTTTAAATGCAATTTTTTTTAAATATTTACTTTTGTGTGAAATACATACATACATATGTACATACAAAATTCATTTATTCTGCCTTTTTAGTTGCTTATTAATTCATGTTGACAACGCGAGAATTTCGTCTGTGCAAAAGTTTTACAAGAAAACCGCACGTTGTTGTTGTTCGTTCGTATGTTTGTTTGTTCTTTCGTTCGTTCATTTGTTGGTTCCTTCGCTTTTGAAACTACATGGTGGATCTGCATGAAACATGAAAGAAATATTTCAACAAAACTTCAAACTTTGGCGCTCTGCGGTGCGGTCTCCGCAACTGCGAATGTTGTATTTCGCCTAGTTGGTTGTGGGCATGACGTAAGCTGCCGGTGGGGGTGGATGTTGGTTGAAGAAAATGTTAACATAATCCAAGCATAAACTTTTTGATTTATCATTTTATTTTTTCGCATCGCAAATTTTCATTTTCAATTTTTTATTTCATTTTTTTTTTTTGCACGAATAATAACGCGGCAAATATGAAAAACGTAACAAATATAAATAAAGAAAATGGTAAACTGTATAAAATATGCAAGAAGTAGTTTTCGGATTAGTCAAACGAACAGATACCCTCTCAGAATTTAGGGAAAACATTTCAAAAAATGAAGCTTACATTTTCAAGAGTTGCATACAAATACGAGTATACAGCACAAACGTCAAGTACGAGAAGTTATTTCAGCTGAAATTAAGACAACTGCTAATGCGATATTCCAGCGGCGCACTCCGTAAGAGTATCAACGGAATACAAGATACCTCGAAGAGTAATGGACATTTAAAAAACAATTTTTCTTACTAAAGTTTTTTTTATATCATGAAGTAAGGTCAAATCTTTTCTCCATTTGAAGGGAGCATGTGGTATCGCTATGTACCAAGTCTGGTCTATATGAGGCAATTGCCGCCATTCTATCCTAACCTAAACTTACAAAAGTCTTAAAGAATGAAAAATCAAAAGTTCTTTATTTTATGATGCCCAAAAAAAAAACACGTATGTTCCAGTTATGCCATAAAATAACTGAGGAAATTAACTAGCATCAGTCAGAAGATTAGGAAAATTGACCGTTCAATTAGCATTACCATTTAAGTAATTAAATGCATTTAATTATCATTTCAATTACTTCCAATGTTATTTAAATGCTCGGTCCAATTACTCATTGCAATGATTCCAAATTTCAATTGCAATAGAATTGATAGCGAAGTAATGAATTTTTCATTTATGTAATTGAGAAAGCGATATGCCAAAATATCCCAAATTTAATAGCATCGATATGTAACACTTGGAAATTATTCGGTTTGATGAAGGAAGGACTCCAAGTAGCAAAACTTGAGACAATTTTGTCCCAGTCAATGGGTGTTCCAACAATGAAGGAAGAGGTATTTAAACAACATCAAAAGTACCCTATCAGTTTATGGTTCTAGAAATTGATATGGTACTTTTGATGTTGTTTAAATACCTCTTCCTTCATTGTTGTAAACACCCATTGACTGGTACAAAATTGTCTTAAGTTTTGCTACTTGGAGTCCTTCCTTCATCAAACCGAATTTTTTCCAAGTGTTACATATCGATTCTAAATAAATATTTTTGCATTTTAAATTATAAAATTAATACATTATAATTACAACTCCCGTTGAATACGCCCCTGCGGTAGGTGAAAACCCCTGGTTAAACTTTGAAATGAACAAGCGACTTCCACAAATTCGCTCAAAGCGACATGGAACATTTTGCCAAACAACCCTGGCTCTAGGACATGTTAAGAAAGCAACTCATCCGTTCATCTTATTCGGATTGCATTGCTTGTGTGTGTGTGCATGCGTACGTGTAAGCAGAAACGCGCTTATTCAAATCTTCCAAATCTCATAAATAATTTATTTATTTTTTTAATTTTAAACCGATTTGAACGAGTAGAAAATTTTCCAAAAACACATAACTCACATTTTTAGAAAATTTGGTTACTTCATGAATCACCCGTGGCATTTATGAGCGTGTGGAATTCGTGCTTGGAATCCTTTTAAACATTTTTTAAGCACTATCTTTCGCTCCAAAATAAATTTGCATGCTACATATGTAGTTAAATATAAATAGAATTGACATAAGATAATTTTGCCATTCAGTGTGCCATTTTTTAGTACTGGACACTACACATTATAAGTGGGCGTTGTTCTTATCAGATTACACCTCTTTTTGGTTAGTAGTTTTGTGTTCCTAAAAACGTGTTAAATACTAAATTTGAACTTGTTATTTACACTGTAACTATTTTAATTAAGTTTTTTTTCCTCATGGAGAGGGGTGGTTTGTATGGAAGGTGAGCTTGGTTCTTATCAGATCACGCCCATTTGTTGTGAGTAGTTTTTTGGTACTACTAAATTTCTAAATTTTCATTTGGAGTCAATTTATGACTACGCAATGGCATTATGACCTAGTGGAAACACCTCCGTCAATCCATTATGGCATAAAATGACTAGAAGACATTTTATGGCAAATAAGTAATTTTTTAAAGAAGGCGACAAATGGTGCACCAAAAAATCAAAGTCGTCAACTGACAGACAAATTTTAAACCACCAGGGATCTTCATGACCTTAATTTCTGCGGCGCGTTGTATAAAACCCATTAGTGGGTCGGAACCCTAAAGCTCCTGTTTTCTTCTTTGCTCCTGCAAAACCTCTGCCAAACACAAAGTAGCGGTAGCTAGTTGTATATTTTTCCTTTTATTCATTTTTAATACGTTAATTTAAATGATAACAATTTCCAACCAATATATGTACGGCATTAACTGAACTGAAACTTCACAAGAAAGTGGTTATGATAAATACGATATACTGGAAAAAGTCGGAACAGCCGCTTTCGATGTTGTACACCGTTGTCGTGAAAGCAGCATTGCCAGTATCTTTGCAGCGAAGTTCCTACCTGTATCGCATTCCGTCGAAAAATATGTTATTCGACGAGAAATTGGTATTATGAATCAACTGCACCATTAAAAATTGATCAATTTACAAGATGCATTTGAAGATGATGATGAGATGCTTCTCATTTTTGAATTCTAAGTAATTTTATTAAATACTTTTAAATAGTAAATGTATTTGTAGGCAAGTGTTACAAACCCATACAAATATCAATGATTCAGAATTTTAAAGTAATTTACAAAAATAACATTAGTTTTTTCACAGTTTGTCTGGCGACGAACTATTTGAACGCATCATTACAATTACATTATGGCCGAAGCTGAAGTTACCAACTACAGGGTGGCGCAAAATTAATCACCCTATTGGAAGATGCTCTCATTTTTGCAAATGGCCGCCAATGTCAAATCTGTTTTGACATTTGTGGACTAGACAGATACAGAATACAAGTGAATAAGCCATGGAGCGATACACTCCCCAAGAACGCGGAATAATTGTGTCTATTTTTTGCGTAACAATTCGTCTGTGGTGTTGGCAAAAATCATAATGAGCGATGAGGCTCATTTTCACCTCAGCGGGTACGTGAACAAGCAAAATTATAGCTTCTGGGGAACCGAAAATCCGCGAGTGATGCACGAGAAACCATTACACCCGCTCAAAGTGACTGCGTGGTGCGCTGTTCACGCTGGAGGAGTCATCGGGCCGAACGCCGCGGGTCAAACGACAACAGTGGACGGTGCGCGCTATAGGGCAATGTTGACCGAGTTTTTTCTGCCCGAACTGGACGAATTAGGACTGGTGGACATGTGGTTCCAACAGGACGGAGCAACAGCACACACTGCACGAGCCACAACCGACATTCTGAAGGCCGCGTTTCCGGGTCGCTTAATTTCGCGTTTAGGCGATTTGCACTGGCCCGCCAGATCGCCCGATTTAACGGTCCCGGACTTCTTTTTATGGGGTTTTTTGAAGTCTCGTGTTTACATCAACAAGCCTGAGACCTTGGAAGCCCTCAAGGAAAATATCCGACACGAATGCGAGAATTTATCGCCCGAAACTCTCGCCGAAGTGATGGAAAATGCCATAAAACGAGCCCGTATGGCAATCAATTGTGACGGCGACCATTTATCCGATATCATCTTCTCGACTTAACACAATTAATTTTAAAGGTCTAAATAAACATAATCAAAAAACAGAATCGAAGTTTTTTATTTAGAAAAAAAATAAGAGCCAAACAACATCGGATGACTTCTTTTGCGCCACCTTTTACATATATGCGTCAAATTTGCGAAGTATTCGCCACATGCACAAAATACATTTGGTCATAAAGCCCGAAGATATTATGTGCTACACACGCACCAGCAAAAACGTTAAGCTGATTGATTTCGGTTTAGCGACACGTCTGGATCCAAATGAGGTAGTTAAAATAACAACGGGAACAGTCGAATTTGGCGCACCGGAAATTGTCAATAGTGAGCCAGTTGGCTCCTATTCTGACATACTCCGATACTCCGAAAACTCTTTTTCTTTAAATAATAATAATGTGAGAAGCCTGCGTGCAGAATTGGCTATGTGGTCTACAGTTTTTAATATTTCGAGTAATGCTTTAAATGCGCTGCTAACAATATTACGGCGTAATTTTCCCGCGTTACCTTGCTATTCCAGAAGTTTAAAAGGAACTCCAAGTGAAGTCAATTGTGTTTCCATAAGTAATGGCCAATATGTACATTACAGGATAAAATATAGCTTGACCGACTTTCTTGAAAATAATTCATTTGAAGAACAATTAATTAATATAAATGTTAACATCGATGGTTTGCCTTTATTTAAAAGTACCAAAATACAGGCGTGGTCCATATTATTAAATATACACATAACTCCTTCCGTGTTAGTCGCAGGTGTTTTCGTTGGTGAAAGCAAACCTAATTATGTCAATGAGTATCTTGATAAATTTGTTACAGAACTTAAACCTTTAATATCACAAGGATTATCTTACAAGGACAGACATTTCGAAGGAAAAGTTAGATCTTTTATTTGGGATGCTCCAGCAAGCGCTTTTATAATTGGAATTAAAAGTCAAAGTGAATTTTTTAGTTGTTCGAAGTGTCACCAACGAGGCGAAAGATATCAAAACAGAATTATATACAAAAAACAAGATAATTTACCAAGAACTGACGAACAATTTAGAAACAGAATAGATACAAATCATCACAATATACAACTTCCAATAAAAGTCGAAGAACTTCCAATTACTATGGTAAATCAATTTTCTTTTGATTAAATGCATATTATGCTTAGGTGCTGTCAAAACTATGTTAACAGAATGGATAAAAGTTAGGGGTAAACCTTCTTCACTTTGGAAAAATAACATATTATTATTGGACACAAATTTTATTAAAAACTGATATATGCAATGAATTTGCCAGAAAACCAAGACGTCTTTTAGAAATAGATAGGTGGAAAGCGGTAGAGTTCCGCTAATTCCTTCTTTATACTGGACCTGTAGTGCGTTTCTGTAACAAACGTGACAAATTGTCGATTTTCGTGACGTCATACTGTTTTGTTCCGCAGTAGTCGATTTGTTCTAAACTGGTGTTTCTGTAACGTGCGCCAAGTTAGCTCCGGAGTCAGATTCCCATGGGGGAACAAAATGAAATTGGGACATCAGCTGATTTGGTAACCTGTGGGCTCATTTAAAAGGAATCTGACCAAAACTGCAACCATTGTATTGGTTTCCAAAAATCATGAATTTTGATACCAAACACTTTATGTTTTCTCCAACCCAAACTTTAGAAATTGCAAAAAACGAAAAAAAATTTAATAAATAAAAATTAAAAATTTGTATATGACTTCATTAATCCTTCAGGAGGTTCTATCTCCGAAAATTGGCGACTGATGAGATTTGTATGTTCCCAGTGATTGTGGAGAAATATTTTGGTCATCATCTCCTTTACTTAGTTTTACCCGAAGTCAAGTTGGATTCGATAAAAGTTGCTATTTTTAATTTGTTATTTTTTTCTCAACCAGCTTTTAACAGTTCCGGTGGCGGTATCTCAATAAATCCCCAACTGGTAAACTGTAGTTGTTTGCAGGAGTTGTAGAGGAATCTTCAGTGCACATGCTCTTGTCCTCAGTTTTAAGAAAGAAGGAGAAAAATTATACAAATTATTTATTTTTGTTTTTAAATTATTCTTTTCTATTTTCGGCCACTTCTGGAGGCGCTATCTCGAAAAGTAGGCAACTGATGAGAATGTGATGTTCCCAGAGGTTGTCAAGAACCCGTTTATGAACAAGATATTGAACTCATTTGAAAACGCGCACTAGTTTCAATAAAAAAATATAAGATTTGTTGAATTTTTCATTCTGGCTACTTCTGGAGGCGCTATCTCGGAAAGGAAACATGTGCCGAAGTTTTGGTATATCCACAGATTGTGCGAAAATCAATTTGGTAAACGATTTTGAACTCATTTAGAAACGCGCACGAGCTCAATTCCATTAAAGTGGATTTTTCTATATATACTATTCTGAATCATTGTGGCCACTTCTGGAGGCGCTATCTCGGAAAGGAAACATGTGCCGAAGTTTTGGTGTATCCACAGATTGTGAGAAAATCAATTTAGTATACGATTTTAAAATCATTTTGGAACGCGCACGACCTCAGTTTCGATAAAATCAATTTTTCTATATATTATATTCTGAATAATTTTTGTCAATTTAATAAATACTTTACGTGGTGCCACGCCCACAAAAAGTACATGATTCAAAAGACAAAGGTTCATGTTAAACTAATTGAATAAAACAATTGCAAAAATAAACTGCCTTATCTTCAAAAACAACATAAACGAATTTCATATATTTTCAAAGAGAAACTATTTTTTTAACCTAAAAGTACTTAAGCTTTAATTTCTTAATAAATACTTCGCGAGGTGGCTCGCCCACAAAATCTATATCATTCAAAAGACAAAGGTTCATGTTAAACTAATTTAATAAAACAATTGCAAAAATAAACTGACTAATCTTCAAAAAAAACCTAAACGTATTTCATATTCTACAAAGAGAAACAATTTTTTTTAACCTAATAGTACATGTGCAGCAGACAACGCGGACGGAAATTTTGACTTTGATGACTTAATCGATATAAAACATGTAACGACGTTCATCTTCAAGAGAGGAATGTGTGCAAATGCCCATTATGCACTATGCAGAGGGCGTTGAGGAAACCAGTACGCGAACATTCTGGACTCGTACGACCAAATGGTGCGTGGCTTTTGTTGCCGCAAAATCGCATTCGTAATCGGTCTCCAGCCAGCGTACGATCAGTGATTCCAGGGTCTCAGCAGCCTGCCACTCAAGATGCGAAAATTATATTGGAAATGCGACTCTTTGAGCTGTTTTCGTTTCGAGTTCCGTGTAGGCTTTGATACGGGCTGTTGCCCATTTAAACTGTAAATTGAAAATATTTTATTTGCTTTAAATTTTTTTTCAATTTGATTTTTTCTTATGCTCCTCGAAGTTGGTTAACGACGCCAACCTCTTCCCACAACGATTCACTTTTACAACAATTAAAAACGCGGGAAATAATTGTAATAACTTATTACAGCAAGTCAGTGTTGCCAGAATTATGAATTATTCGTTTTTAATACTAATGAAAATTGGACTTTGTATAAGGTAGTTTTTTTTTTATAAGTTTTTAATTACATAATTTATTAACAGGTATCAAGCTGATAATAAAATTTATTATGGTTTCTTATATATTTCATGAAAAAAGATAAACCCTGCTTTTTCATACATTGCGAAAAGAACGTAGTTACAAGTAACTATAATATTACAATGTCTCTGTTTTGTATATATATATATTTATTTTCATATTGAAAACCGTCAACAATTTTGTGTAGTTATTTCTTTTCTCATATTCAGTCGTTATATTTCACTATTTTCTGAAGTGTTCTAATATCTATTTTGCGATTATACAGAAATCCGTAGAACATGTCGTTAGTTAGTCATTGTATCGCTATTGTGTTGTTTTTTTAGTGGAATAATTTTTCACATGGCAAACAATGGCCTAACTAAATATTATTAAAAATCAATAAAGATCGACTGCCTTAATCGGTGTGCACACGTTAATGTATTGAAATAATGGAATAATTTCATTGTATAAAAGAAATATTGTATTAAAAATTATTTTCATAGTATTATTATGAACATAAGATATAATTTTAAAGCTTCTAATATGCACTTTAAATCTGTGCAATATATAATATCCAATGTTTTTTGATAAACACTTATGGAAATTCTGTTCAAATTATAATTTCTGATTTACGATCCCTGAAAGAAAATGTTCGATTTTTTTCCCTGCAAATATTGAATGTTGGCAACACTTCAATTATTACGAAAAAAACGGAAAAATGAGCGGTGAAAAATGGGTAAGTATTTTTTTGCAGATTATATTATTTTTAAAATTAATACAATTAATTTATTTTTTCAGATACAGAACATTTATATTATTAACGGGCAAGTGTCTATAGACACGGCGACTGGAATAGCCAGTGATAAGCCCGCCACCAAAAATCCCGAAGAATAAAAGGAAAAATTAAAAAAAAAGGGTGATTAATTCGCGGCCATATTTTAGGAAAAATTGGCGAGTTTGGGTGCGCCCACGAAGTAATTATAATATTTTTAAATAAATCATATTAAATAATACTAATTTAATAAAATTTTATGCAGCTGCAAACGATGTTGCACGCCCAACAACACCAGCTGCAACAACACCAGCAGCAACAACACCAGCAGCAACAACACCAGCAGCAACAACACCAGCAGCAACAACAACAACACTAGCAGCAAAAACAACACCAGCAGCAACAACACCAGCAGCAACAACCCCAGCAGCAACAATAACAGCAGCAAATACACCTGCACCTGATAAACATTGTAAGTATTTAAGCCTAAGCCTGGTTTACAATTAATTTGTTTACTAATTTATTTTTTTAATGTTCTTTTATTGTTTATTAGTAAAGTTAAAAAACAGAAAGTTGAATCAAAAAGGTATACATTTAGTATTTCTTTTTTTTTAACTTTCAAATTATAAATAAAAATTTTAATTTACAAATTTTTCAGAACACAAAAAGAAGGAAGGTTCGACTACACCAGAAATGAAATAAGGTATACCACTTTCTTTTTATTTAACATTTCAAATAAACTAATATTTTCTTTATATTTTCAGATAAAACATTTTAATTTTTTGTTATTTTTTATTATAGTTATAAGTTTAATATAAATAAAATGAATTTAAATACAAAAAAAAATAATTTACATTTGTCGTTATTTTTTTTATATATTAATAAATTTTCTTAAAGCTTATCAGCTTTGTAAAAATATGAAATTCGTTTAGGTTTTTTTTGAAGATAAGTCAGTTTATTTTTGCAATTGTTTTATTAAATTAGTTTAACATGATCCTTTGTCTTTTGAATGATATAGATTTTGTGGGCGTGGCACCACGCAAAGTATTTATTAAGAAATTAAAGCTTGAGTACTATTAGGTTAAAAAAATTGTTTCTCTTTGTAGAATATGAAATACGTTTAGGTTTTTTTTGAAGATAAGTCAGTTTATTTTTGCAATTGTTTTATTAAATTAGTTTAACATGAACCTTTGTCTTTTGAATCATGTACATTTTGTGGGCGTGGCACAACGCAAAGTATTTATTAAAAAATTAAAGCTAAAGTACTTTTAGGTTAAAAAAATAGTTTCTCTTTGAAAATATATGAAATTCGTTTATGTTGTTTTTGAAGATAAGGCAGTTTATTTTTGCAATTGCGCGTTTCAAAATGAGTTTAAAATCGTATACTAAATTGATTTTCACACAACCTGTAGATACACCAAAACTTCGGCACATGTTTCCTTTCCGAGATAGCGCCTCCAGAAGTGGCCAAAATGATTTGAAATAGTATATATAGAAAAAACCACTTTAATGGAATTGAGCTCGTGAGCGTTCCAAATTGATTTTAAAATCGTATACTAAATTGATTTTCACACAACCTGTAGATAAACCAAAACTTCGGCACATGTTTCCTTTCCGAGATAGCGCCTCCAGAAGTGGGCAGAATTAAAAAACGAAATAAATCTTTTTTTTTTTTACTTGAGCTAGTGCGCGTTTTCAAATGAGTTTAAAATAATGTTCCTAAAAGGATTCTTGACAAACTCTGCGTACATCACATTTTCATCAATTGCCTAATTTCCGAGATAGCGCCTCCAGAAGTGGCCGAAAATAGAATAGTATAATTAAAAAAAAATAAAACAAATAAATATTTTGTATTATTTTTCTCCGTCTTTCTGAAAACTGAGTAAAGGAGCACGTGCACGTAGGATTCCTCTACCACTCCTGCAAATCTATAGTTCTATCTATAGTTGACCAGTTGCCGATTTATTGAGATAACGCCACCGGAACTGTTAAACGTTTGTTGAGAAAAAAATACAAATTAAAAATAGCAACTTTTATCAAATCCAACCTGACTTCGGGTAAAACTAAGTAAAGGAGATGATGACCAAAATATTTCTCCACAATCACTGGGAACATACAAATCTCATCAGTCGCCTATTTTCGGAGATAGAACCTCCTGAAGGATTAATGAAGTTATTCACAACATTTTTAATTTTTATTTATTAAATTTTTTTCGTTTTTTGCAATTTCTAAAGTTTGGCTTGGAGAAAACATAAAGTGTTTGGTATCAAAATGCATGATTTTTGGATACCAATACAATGGTTGCAGTTTTGGACAGATTCCTCTTTAAATGAGCCCACAGGTTACCAAAACAGCTGATGTCCCAATTTCATTTTGTTCCCCCATGGGAATCTGACTCCGGAGCTAACTTGGCGCACGTGTTTCTGTAAACACAAATCGAGTAAAATATAGTCTGTGATGGAATAAAACATAAATCGACAGAGAATGAATGGAATCGAAACAAATTTTAACATTTGCATTTTTATTAAACAAATCCATTTTTTTATATTATAAACTTGATTAACATTTTCGAAAATGGATGATTTGTTTACTGCTTTTTAACAGATAATATCCAATCAATCTAACTCTGAACAAATAATATAAATACAAATAACTAACTATAAACAGCAGCCTACAACTTTGTAAAAAGAAAAATATTTGTACAATATTTTGATAAAACAAATAAATGTACCTTTTTAACTTTAGTAATTTGAGAGCTTTAATTTTGATTAATTCGATTATACTGTTTATAACTTGCTTCTCACCACCTGCTGAATTAGAATCGACTCAATTCAATTTGCTTACAGAAACAATTTCTTAAAAGCCTTCCTCTGAGAACGGAATTGGAACGTGAGAGTTTGACCGATCGAAATTGACAAAATTGTTATAGAAACAGTGCAAGTGAGAGTGACGTAGATGTGACGTAAAATCGACTAAAAAGTGAGAAAAGCGATCGAGAAGAGTTACAGAAACGCACTACTGTAGTATTAAAAGGAATTTTGACGCAGTCTCGATACGAACATTTTATTCAATTAAGCGTTGCAATACGCATTTTATTAAATGATGAATCCTATTATATGACCAAAAATCGATGTGCTAATGAGCTTATAAATGATTTTGTAAAAAAGATACCAGATCTTTACGATGAAATATTTTTGAAATATAATTTTCATTGTCTAACCCATTTAAAAAGAAAACCTGAAATCGTTTGGTGCATAAAAAAAGAAATAATGTTTTTAATTTATTTTTATATGGAACTCAGGATTTATATGTTACGTTAAGAATTATTTTATAATATTTTTAATATTAAGTTCATTTTTTGTGATTTTATTTTATGCGTGAGAAAAAATGCTTATTTTATAAATGAAATTTGTTTGCGATATTTTTTTAACTAAACAGTTTTTACAATTATAAATAAAAAGAAATTATTAAAAATAAATTTTTCCTGCTTTTTATACACTACGAAACGTGCAAGTACGTGCCGATTTAACGATGTCCGTCCGAGCGCTTGCAGTTGTATAGTTATACAGTAAAAGATGTAATGCATATATGCGCTACAAAAAGCACATTTTTTGTTCTTCGGCTTAGCCGGACATAATTTTTTTAATAGTTCTTTTTAGATTTTTCTTGCTAGTCTCTTGTTCAAACATATTTGTTTGAAATCATCTTTAATTATCTAAAGTAATTAGTAATACTAATAACTAAATGACAAATCAAACAATTTACTTTCCCGATTTTAATCATCTTCCGTTGCAAAATCAGCTTTAAAAAAATTAATCACAAAAATTACATTCGATTTTCGTAAAATATGCTTTTAAATCTATCTTAATAATACATTAAATACATTTTATTCACCATTTTAGGAAAATTTGTTTAATTGTAAATGTTATTAAGGACAACTTCGAATTTTAAAGGATTGCTGTTTTTTGTAACAATAAAAAAATATATTTCAGTTCAAGACTACATTGACCCAACATATTGAACAAAAGATTAGACCTACTTTTTCAAAATAATGGAATCTCTCCTTAGCTGTTTTTGACTTGCATTTTTCCAATATTTCTTAAATGTTGTAATATCTAAACTATTTTTTTCCGTTTGAAATTCTTGAAATAACTTTTGTATTTAAATTTTGACATCTTTAACTAAAAAGTCTTTAATGTCAGTTACAATAGTGTTTACTGCTTAACCAGGTCATCTGTTTTAAAATATGTACCTGTTAATTAAAATAAAAATATATATAACAAATATATAAAAATTTAAATAACTGCTAAAAACAGCGACAAGAAAATTGCTCAGTTATCACATTTTTCAATTGCTCTTCTTCAGTTATTTTTACTTTTTTACATCATCAATGTATTTTTAATTCAATCAGACATTTTAAAAATAGATTTTTTTCAGTCCAGTACAATTTATCTTTCTCTTACTTTTTACTTGTAAAGTAGGTCTCTCGAACAATTAATTACTACTAATTGTTTAGGTATCTCCAGATGTATTTAATTTTAGAAATGTTGGTTGAATTTCGACAACTATATTTTTTAAATTTGAAGATGAATAAATTAAAATGATCTCGTTACATTAAGGACGAGGTGGAGGGAAAATCTCAACAAAAAAAATTGCGATCAAAACAAAATGGTATGAATATGACTTATGAATGACTTCATATCTCTTGCTTTATTTGCATATCTTCTAGAAGTTTTGAATAATTAGTTGGTTTGGACAAAATTGATGCAAGATTTGGTAGTTTGTTATTAATTATGTTCGTAGAAGATGCCATTGTATAGGTGGTTGTGGATTCTACAGTTGTCTGGAGAGTGGACGCTGGCGTCATAAATGTTATTGGTGTATCCAAGTTGAGTGTCATCGTCATTGTGGATGTTGTTTGCGCCGCGTGCTCTACTTTGAAAACACGTGCGCCAAGTTAGCTCCGGAGTCAGATTCCCATGTGGGAACAAAATGAAATTGGGACATCAGCTGTTTTGGTAACCTGTGGGCTCATTTAAAGAGGAATCTGGCAACCATTGTATTGGTATCCAAAAATCATGAATTTTGATACCAAACACTTTATGTTTTCTCTAAGCCAAACTTTAGAAATTTAATTTTAATTTGTATTAAAAAAATTTTTTATATTATTATTATGAATTAGAGATATAATTTTAAAGCTTAAAATAAATAACTCTGATAATATCTTGCAGCCCTAATTTCTTTTCCTATTATTTGAAATAATAATTAAAATCCTTTGCTTCAAATATGCACTTAAAATCTCTGCAATAGATGTTTTTTTGCTGAACACTTATGGAAATTCTGTACAATTTATAATTTTTGATTAACGATCCCTGAAATAAAATGTAAGAATTTTTCCCTACAAAGATTGAATGTTGGCAACACTTCAATTATTACGAAAAAAAACGGAAAAATGAGCGGTGAAAAATTTGTAAGTATTTTTTTGCAGATTTTATTACATTAAAATTAATATAATTTATTTATTTTTTCGGACAAAATATATACATAATTAACGGGGAAGTGTCTTTCGACACGGCGACTGGCAGAGCCAGTGCAAAGCCCGCCATCAATAATCCCGAAAGCGTCGCAGAGCAACAAAATTCAAACAAACAAAATATAAAAAAGGGTGATTGCTGCACGGCCCTACATAAAAAAAAAATTGGAGAGTTTGGGTGCGCCCATAAAGTAAAATAAATATTTTTAAATTAATAACATATATTAAATCATATTACTTTTTTTAAATTTTATGCAGCTGCAAACGATTTTGCACGCCAAACAACGGCAGCAGCAACAATACCAGCATCAACAACACCAGCAGCAACAATATCAGTAGCAACAATACCAGCAGCAACGATATCAGCAGCAAATACTCTAGCAACAACAGCTGCAGCAGATACACTGACAACGGCTGCAGTAGAAGAGCCGGCTGGACAAATTAAACACTGTAATATTTTCTTTATATTTTATATTTTCCTCTCCAGGCGGACTAGCGCCGAGTCCAACGGGTCCTCGAGTTAATCGTTCTGGCTGAGGATCGTATTTCGGAAGTAAAATGGAGAAATTCATTTACAGTTGGCCAAGCCAAGAAACCGGCGGCCGTCTACGACGCCGAAGGGAAAGAGGTGGCGACGGTGGACAAAGTACGTGCGGCCACGTTAGCGGACGATGTTTGTGGTGGTGAGGTTGACGAGGGAGAGTATCGGGAAACTCGGTCCGCAGAAAACATATGCCCAAGGAAGCCGAAAAACCACGGGAGAGTGCGCCTGATGGCCAGCGAGGACGACACCGGTCCGTTATTCCGCCAAGCCGTGATGGTCGGTCTCGACAGCAGGCAACGGCCAACGTGCTCTGGTGTTCCACCAAGGCCGTAGATTTTGCGGGCCTTGACGACCAATCGGTCCGTGAAATTAGGACGATATTTCGGGTCAGTGCTGGGCAAGGACGGCGACGTGGTTTTATCGAATACGTGCAGGAGCAACGCATTAGTTTTCGAGTGACCACGTCAGGAAAAGTGTTTTGGCGTCTTTCTCCATACCGGGGAACGGATGAAATGTGAGGACACAAGTCGATCCACTCGTTTGTGCCCATATCTAGGTTAAGTTTAGGTTAAGAGAATATATAGTAATTATTTAAAAATAATAATTTATAAATAAATGAAGTAGAATTAAGATTAGTTGTAATATATTTATTTTCCGTGGTTATCGGGTACCCGTATTTTGTAACGAGTGTTACAACAAATTACCGAAAAAACCAACTAACGCGATGCACACGCACATACATACACTCATACGAAATCAAAAACCAAAACAAACGGGAAAATTGTGCAGTTTTGGAAGTAAGTGTTTCGCCAGCAAGGTTTGCTGGAAAATAAATTTAGTTTTTAAGTTTAATCTTTCTGGGATCTTCTTAGGAGCAACAACACCAAGAGTAAAACTAGTGGACACAACAGTAGCAGCATCTAGAAAAGAATCAGCTACACAAAAAAAAAATACAAGTGGTCAAACAGGCAACAACAACAACATAATGCCGAATGACAGACAGTTGCGACTGCAGGGTAAGTGAGTGTAATTAGTTAAACAGGTGATGGCTTGTCCACGACAAGCAACCAGATCAAATCAAAGAGTGTTCGCAACAGGGGGCGTGCATTCTGAGATTCTGAACTTTTAATTAAAACACTCCGAGAATTTAGTTTGGCCACGCCAACTATTTTAACATTGAGGTGCACAATTGCCCGAACAGTTTTAAGTTATTTTAGTTTTAATAAATTTAGTATACCTATACTCATTAAAAGGTTATAAAGTTAAATAAAAGGTTAATTATTTTGAATTCTCTCGTTAGGGCTCTAGTTCCTAATTTATAAATTTATGTAGCGCGAACCTTGGACACGGCGAGCATCACCCCAGCCGAAGGTTCGTTACAATATATATAAAAATCCACCTTAAAGGAATTGAGATCGTGCACGTTTCAAAATGAGTTCAAAATTGTATACTCAATTGATTTTCACACAACCTGTGGACACATCAAAACTTCGGCACATGTTTCCTTTCCGAGATAGCGCCTTCAGAAGTGACCAGAATGAAAAAATCAAAAAATCTTATTTTTTTTTTTATTGAAACTAGTGCGCGTTTTCAAATGTGTTCAAAATCTTGTTCATACACGGATTCTTGACAACCTCTGGGAACATCACATTCTCATCAGTTGCCTACTTTTCGAGATAGCGCCACCAGAAGTGGCCGACAATAGCATAGAATAATTTAAAAACAAAAATAAATAATTTGTATAATTTTTCTCCTTCTTTCTTAAAACTGAGGACAGGAGCATATGTACTGAAGATTCCTCTATAACTCCTGCAAACAACTACAGTCGATCAGTTGGGGATTTATTGAGATACCGATACAGTTCCTGTTAAAAGCTGGTTGAAAAAAAAATAACAAATTAAAAATAGCAACTTTCATCGGGTCCAACTTGACTTCGGGTAAAACTAAGTAGAGGAGATGATCAAAAGATTTCTCCAGTCACTGGGAACATACAAATCTCATCAGTCGCCTATTTTCCGAGATAGAGCCTCCTGAAGGATTAATGAAGTCATTCACAACATTTTCATTTTTTTTTATAAATTTTTTTTCGTTTTTAGCAATTTCTAAAGTTTGGCTTGGAGAAAACAAAATTCATGATTTTTGAATACCAATATAATGGTTGCAGTTTTGGCCATATTCCTCTTTAAATGAGCCCACAGGTTACCAATCAGCTGATGTCCCAATTTCATTTTGTTGCCCCATGGGAATCTGACTCCGGAGCTAACTTGGTGCACGTTTTAAAAACTTCAAATGTCGGATTTTGAATTTGTGGAGAATATGACAAACTGGCACATTCTCTTTGAGACGTTCCCATGAATTGTGTTTCATTATAAAAACTGAGGTCTTTTAAGATCGTAAAATTTTCTGAGTTATCCAGAATGTTGTCAATTATCTCTGAATGAATTGAGAAATCTCCAAGTTCCACGGGTGGCGATATATGTGTACGAGCTTTCGTTGCCATTAGATAATGTGTCTCTTTAGTATGACAAGATGGTGAGATGTTCATGTTGATCGATGAAATTACTGTTGTGGAATTGTTTTCAACTCTTTCTTTCTGAGATGGATCCACACTATTCCGTACAAAAGTTGAAATTTGCGATGTTGTCAAGCCCGTCGTTGGGTGTTCTAATCTTTTGGCTAAGGACTGATTGAAATACTAAAAAAAATTAGAAACAGTAAATTAAATTAGTTCAGATATTACATTAGACCTTTGTATGCATTTCAATTCAAATATAAAAAAAGTAAAACTTACCTTTAAAGTTGAAGAAATACGGCCTCGGTTTTGTTTGTTATTTACAAAACGCATACATCTGCTTTTCTTTAAATTAATGTTTTCAATAATAACGTTATATTCCTCAATATTTAGCTTTAACCGTGAAAAATCTCTATTTTCAATATAACCTTCAAATATTGCTTTTCTTGTTGCTTATCGAATCTCGTAAGATCTAATAACCAAATCTTACATTATTTTAACATAAAGATTTTACAAACAATTTTTCACAATTATACTTACTTTAGTTTGGACATGTTTGATTTGTAAATTAAAATTCTTATAATGCTGCGGTAAAAATTTGTAATCTGTTCCGTTTAACTTTTGTTAGAACACAGGTTTGTATTTGCAAAAATGCTACCAACTCGTTAAAACGGGAATAATAGCTGTATATAAATATTAATTTCCTTAAATAATATAAATATTTTTATTCGTTTGTTTTCATTCTTCCTCTTACTTTCGTAAAAAAAAAAGTTTGCAGCAGGTTGTGGGCTGATGCACAATCCTTCATGAAGACGCCTCTGGAAAAACAATATCCGCCGAAATTGCTAAAATTTGCCTAACTTAATTTAATTAATAATAGTGATAAAATATGGAACGTTTTTGTTTTGTTTTATTTTCAAGTACCGCAACGCACAAGCCATGCCGATGCGTTCCCATTGGGCTAAGTGGCGTCCATGCCATTGTGTTTAAGTCTAGAGTCTCAACTGTATTCAGCGTTTCCAAACCGTCGCGTCCACCTACAATGATCAACTTGTCATCCATAACCGAAACTCCAAATTAAAACCTACGGGCTGATATGTTTTTCCAAACAGTCTATTTGTCCAGGCGAACAGGGACCAGAATTTTAAAACTTATAATAATAATAATTTTTACTGACACGTGTCACATACGATGACATACGACCACTTTAACCGGTTTATCGGAAGATTATTAGTTCGTAAAGCTTTTCATATTTCGAGTTATGACAATAACTCACAACCGTACAGTAAAGTTTTTGTTTATACTCAGTTTATTTATTATGTATCTGCTTGATATTTGATTTATATCTGTGAATAAAAATGTACTAACATACATATATGAAATAAAAGTATAAAAATAAATTAAATTCACCACTTTAGAAAATTTATTTAGCTGGAATTTGTATTTAGTACTAGCGAATGCCCGGCATGCGTTGCAATGCCACTTAAAAAAATGGTAGCAGAACTTCCCGGTACTTCGGTTAGTAACGGAACTTCTCGGTACTCTTGTTAGTTAGCGGAACTTCTCGGTATTCACCGTTGTAGCGATTCTGAGTTATGGCTGTGAAATTATCGGCATACAAACTCAGAAACAAAATCCCAAATTTTTAGGAGCAATATTAGCATGTAATCGTATATTATCACGTAATTAATCAAATTGTGGGCGTAATAAGTGGGCGTGGACAATTTTGTATATCCTGTTATTCTTCCCGGTGCATCCCGTTACATGTTTTCTATTTAGCACATCAAGTTTCTGAGCAAATGTTGTTAGGCGTAAAAATGATCCACTTTTTTTTTGAAAGTGTGCGTTAAATTGATCCAACTACGCCCGTTTTTGGGGAAGTTATCGACAGTGCCAATACAAATTCAGATTTTTAGGAGAAATATTAGCCACGTTATAGCATATTTTCTATTTTTTCAAAGTGGGCGTTAAATTGATCCAACCTCTCCCATTTTTGGGGAAGTTATCGACAGTGCCAATACAAATTCAAATTTTTAGGAGAAATATTAGCCACGTTATCGCTTATTTTCTATTTTTTCAAAGTGGGCGTTAAATTGATCCAACCTCTCCCATTTTTGGGGAAGTTATCGACAGTGCCGATACAAACTCAGATACCAAATTTCAGATTTTTTTGAGCAAAATTAGTTTTACAATTTGTGGGCGTAATAGGTTGCCCTAAACCTAAGTTGGCGTGAGCACAGCAACTCCCTAAAATTTCATCAAAATCGGATGAATGGTTTAGGCGCCTATTGGGTACAAAGAAAGATAGAAGAATTCATTTTTATATATAGATTGAAAGCTATTTTAATATTAAAACAATCGGGACACTTTCTTTGACCACATCCACAAACTATTTCTGTATCTGTACTTCCAACAATATTTCGTTTTTAGCCGTGAACCGTGAAACGAAAAAAAAGCTTTTTCTATGTACTTTGAAGTTTCGATTCGACTGTTTTAGTCTACATTAATTTTTTTCGTATGTGTGATATGTCTTTCATCACAAAACGTAGGTTTTAGATGAATGAAAATTGGTTACTTTTAGTAAAATATTTGCTTAATGATTTCGAGCTTCATAATCATTAGAAAAAAGATTTTTTGTACTTTAAAGATTTTCTTGAGCGAGAATGTTTTTATTAAATATTCTTTATTTTCCAACTTTTTTTTTTCCTGTAGAGTTAAAAATGCAAAATGATGAAAACCCCAAGACCGCCTGTTTCTTTGTGCGAGTGCTTTAGCTTCAAGTGGCATTTTAACATGGCTTACTTAGCTGACTGCCAAGCCTTATACATAGTTTATATGTACTCCATTCCACTTGCCACATTGCTGAGGGGACACAAGTTGTGTATAATAGTGGCATAAACGACACATGTGAGCTTATGAATCAGCAGAAGAAAAATTATACATACCTCAAACTTGAAAATAGAAAAACAATTTTATGTGCACTTGAATTTTTGCGTGTTTTTTTTTTGTTCCTTCCTAAATGACGTGGCAACGTATGTTATCCTAAAATCAATACTAAAGCCATTATGCATATTTAAAAGGATTTATTTTTCTATCGTGTAAAATTTTGTATAAATTTATGAGACTTTTACAGATCAGATAGTTTAATATAAATATATAATTTTTTGAAGCACTGCTTCGAAATTGCTTGTTTTGCTGATATCTTATCTCAACGACCCTTAACGACACCAAGGATGTCGCCTCCTCAAGTTGCCAAGGAAAGTGTATCTTTTGTTTGCATCACTAACAACAAGAGGCGCCATTTTGTCATACTTTAATGGCAGATATTTGTATCATAAATTTACATACAGATGTGATACTTTTAAACACACGCTGAACGAATTTTAAAGAACCTTTGATTTGATCCATTCTGGATAAGAGCAACTTGAAAATTTCTTGAAGATAAGCACTTCAGTTATTGTATTTGGTTATGTGGTATTTTAAAATTATGGTCGATGGTTTCAAATTTGAAATTTCAAAGTCCGCGTTTATGTAAAATCCGCAAAGCTAAAGAAAACAAAATATAATTTTTACGCTTAAAAAAGTGAAACAATTGAGGAATAAGTGGATTGACAAAAGCGGAATACATTTTTTAAAGTCTGCCTTCGGTTTTTAAAGATCACTTCTTGTTAAGTGCCTTCATCAACGGTCCAGGAGTTCCATCTGCAAAAGTACAACTGCAGTCAGGGGCTGTGACTTCGTTGGTGGATGATGTGACCGCACATTTGCACTCCGGGAAACAAAAAGAGTAGAAAACATATTACGCCCACAAATTGTAAAACTAAGTTAAAATATTCGATTATTTCGCTAATATTGCTCTTAAAAATTTGAGATTTTGTTCCTGAGTTTGTATGCCGATAATTTCACCGCCGTAACTCAGAATCGCTACAGCGGTGAGTACCGGGAAGTTCCGTTACTAACGAAGTACCGGGAAGTTTTGCTAACATTATATTTTTTTAATTCGCTAGTTATTTTATATAGAAATAATAATTTTCGAAAAAGTTTGGTTAAATCAGATATGTTGAATTTACTAAAAGATTATAGTATGAATAAATGTATAGTCCTTGGAGATTTGAGTCATAATCTTAAGTAAAATAAAGGTATTATTGGAGAAGCATTAGGATCAAAAGGCTTTCAGATCTAGTCAAAACTTTATAGTCTCGTATCATATTTTCAATAAAGATCAGAGATTTGTTAGTATTTCATGTGATGAAATGTCACTAAAGATGCATTTAGAATACGATAGACGTTGCGATAAAATTGTTGGTTTACGGTAATGGCGATAAGAATCGCACCTTTAGAACTTGTAACAGTGTAATGACTACTTAAAAGTATTCCTTTCTGATATTACGTTCAATCATGTGTGGACGGAGATAAAATTTATCAACCAGACTACCATATTCTCAATATAGCAGAGGGAGTAGTTTCAAGATTGAGAGATAAAGAGATTGCGCATTGCGCACGTCCGTTACTTTGCTGTCAATATTTTTGTGACGTTTAAAACTTATTTTTCTCAATTTCTCTCACATAGAGTTGTTAACAAAAAATTATATAAAAAATAATAAATTAAATTTCTGTTCGAAAATATTGATATTGCCAGAAAACCGAAAAGTATGCATTTCAATATTATTGCTTTATAAATTCTACTAATATTAAACATAAAATTGTTCGTAAATGACCCACAAAATAAACAAACAAAAATCAATCAAGTTCACAACCCTGATTTTGCATCGACGTCATCGGTTTGTGATGTAATGCGCAGAGAGACAATTTTTCAACGCCAGTTTGCGCAATCTTTATATTTCTCATTCCTGAAGTAGTTTCAACCGTGCATCAAACAATGAAAATACTAGCATAGTCATCAACGACCATCATACACTTAAGTGTGGTGTGAGTTTTGAATGTCAAAAAAGGAAAACAAACACAATACAAATAATCAACCAAACACAAAAATCATACAAATTTATATTTATATGTAAACAATTAACAAAAACAAGAAAACAAATATTTAAATATTTAAAATTGCTAATAAGGACTTTTAACTTTTATGGTCAAATCAGTCCAATCTAAGATTGAAAAGTAAAAATTTAATTCATTGCACATTGATCGAAAAGGTTCGTTGAGAGAGGCTCCTTGAGCTCGTAACACTTGACCCAGCGATGCTTCAACCCGTCTGAAAAATACGTTTTTTCTAGGTCTGCAAAGAAGGCCTCCAGGTAAGTACTTATATGCCATATAAATTTGGTTTTTAAATTAATTAAATTTCAATATAAAAATTGTATTTTAGCAAAAAGTTCAAAAAATCATAATTTAAAACAAAAAGTTAACTGGATTATCAATGTAGCAGTAAATAAATTACTGTACCCTGAACCCAAATCTTGGACACGGACGGCCACAACCTCCACTAGTTAAGAAACCCTTAAGAAAATTGTGCTTTTTATAGCACATGTATGTAATATATCTTGAGAAGTTTCTCTTAGATTTATTCGAGAGCTTTTTTAACCTCATATGCATGGATACATTTAAAAGACCTTAAACCATTACTAAAATTTTGTTGACGCTGAACTCAAGGCACAAAATTAGTATATTAAAAAAAACTGATAAGGATATTATCTTCGGCTCAAAAATCAAAAATCCTACGCCATTTCAGTGACACCAAATAAATATGTATGCTTCTTTTAGCTCATAAGTGCTATTTGAAGTGGGTGTTGTTCTTATAAGATAACGCCCATTTTTTGTGTTCTGTTCTACTAAAGTGTTAATTTTTAACTTGATAGCCAACACTAAAACTATTTTAATGAATTTGTTTGTCCTATAAAACGTGAAAATTTGTATGGTAGGGATGGAATTCGATGCTGAACATTTATATATACATATTGCCATACCTACCAAGCCTCCTTAAGAGCGTTACAAATGGAAGAGCAAACTCAATATGTGCATGCTTCGGCGTGGCGAAGGGTATAGCAACGTTTATTGAATCATATAAATGCTACAAAACGCACATGCAATGTGTTTCATTAATATTTCAGTTATATTGCTGAATGATGTCGGAAATGTAACTGAACAAATTTCTGCAAAATAAATTTTTATTCATTATCTTTGTTTTGTCTTCTGCAGGAATAAAAATTTTCAATTTACAGAAATTAATCCCAAAAGCGCAAATTTCATTTCCACGTAATTTTTCAAATCCCTAATACCCTCCTTATTTCTAATCGAAATCTATCGATTAACTGCCGTGTTTTAGCATTTCATTGACACCAAATTGATTGAAAATTTTAAAAACAAAACTTTGTCAAATTAAATTTTGTAACAACTGGTACTGGTGCGTAATTTTTTTTTCAATAAATAAAATATAAAAATATAAACAAAAATAGTTATTCTAATTGCAAGAACACAGAAAAGAAGAGATTTTTAAGAAATGTTAACAAATTTAAAAACTATACATATTAAAAATGAAATTGTTGAATGCGTTACGTCGTTTCAAGTGGATAATGTCACTAAAGACTGTGTTGATGTGGAAATGTGTGAAGAATCCGTCAATAGCTTTAATGAAAGTGATTTAAATAAAGAAAAGTGCCGTGAAATAAAAGTATGGTCCATTCGAAATAAAATTTGCTAGATATCTTGAGCAAAATTGGCGTTAATGATTTGCCTTTGTCAGCAAAAACGCTTCTAGCGACGAGCAGGCAAAAAGTAGAAATTCATAAAATTGCAGGAGAAGAATTTGTATATAGAATATTAACTTGTTTAATATCCGAATCATTTAGCTATTTAGATGTTGCAAAAGAAATTTTGATTGTCGTGGGCATTGATGGTCTTAAATTATTTAATAGCTCCAACCGAGTTTTATGGGCCATACTTGGAGCAGTTATTGGTTTCCCAAAAAAGAGAACTTTCATCATTGCCTGTTTTTCTGGAATGGAAAAGCCACATAATATAGATGATTTTATGAAAGACCTCTGCAAGGAAATAATTAGTTTAAGAGAAAATGGTGTAAAGGCAATGTTAGGACGTATGTAAGTCAGCGCTCGTAGTTTCAGGTAGTTTTTCCCATCACCCTTCAGGAACTTTTGCATACTGCCTACCATAAACTGTCGTTCAAAAATAAACGAGATTTCACAGTAGACGACCACAAAACGTAAAATGGGAACTTGACAACTTAGTTGTTGTTTTTGAGTACACCTCGACTTTTGTTGTTGGGTTTACGAAAAATAGCAAAACAAACAAGATAGTGGTGAATAAATAAACTGCTTTTGAATTTTTATGAAAATTGCAAAACTAATCTTTGAACATTCATTACAACAAAAGTAAATAAATATGCTAACAAAACCCTATATTTTCTAAAAAAAATATGGATTTTTAGAATGGGATTAGTTATCAAGAATAAAAATAAAAGTAAAGGAAAAAATTAAAATATGCAAAAAATATCAAAGACTTTTTGAAATCGAAGAATTTCTAGCAACCAGAAGTGTCTTTTTTTGCACTATTTTTTAGGACGGTTTTATTTTTCGTCTGTTAATAAATTGAAGTCGTATGTGTATATGAAATTTATAAGGATATACAACAAAATAAATACTTGAGTGATTTTATGATGTGAATATACAATGTAATATATATTTTATACAATTTTGGTACATTTATAATATTATATAAAATTGTTCTTTTGCAATGGCCCAATTTCGACAAAACATGTGTCAAAAGTTTCGTTGATGATTCGAAAACGTTATACATACGTTACATGAATTTTGTCACGACCATATGTTATATATGTGCCCACGAAAAGCAAAAATTTTAAAAATATATTTGTAATTTATTTTAATTTATTTGTTTGTTTTTTAGTAAAAAAAAAATAGTTTTGACTTGGTATAGTTTTGGTGAGAGCTAAAACGATGAAATTCGCTGGGCGGTATGTGATAAATGCCACGCATATTTAAAATTTATTTTTTAATGGCCTCTTTTAGAAATAGGTTGGATTAATTTTATACACACCACCATGGTTTAGGAACTTGATGTGCTATATAAGAAACATGTATTGTCACAGCTGGGCACAAACTAGTCAAAAGTTAATTGATGAAGTTAAATTTTTAGCATATTTTCAACTTTTTCGTTTATTTTGAAAACCATTAATAAGTTAAATAACCTAATTTGAATATCTTCCGTTAAATCAGGTAAGTTAAATTTTAAATGAAAAATTAAAAAGTAAAATTAATAAAAAAATATTTAAAAATTAATTGATTTAAGCAAATCGAATGATATATTGACATAAGTTGCCAACTTAGATGAACAAGTTCGTAAAGTATTTACAATACAACAATTCTCTCCAATGCTGCAGTTGCTGTTTACGTACAAGGACATCAAGGAAGTCAAAATTTTGAGATGTTGCTTTTTGTGGAAGCAACCTGTATCTACTGCATACGATTAAATAAAACAAAACACAACTGCTTATTTCATTTATTTAATTATATTTATATATATGTATATTAACAAGTTTAATTTCTATAATTTGAAAGCATTAAAAAAAAGAATTGGGTGCACACATTTTGAAATATGTACATATATGCACAAATATATCTTCTTTTTTATGAGTTTTTTGGCTAAAATTTTATATAAATTTATTTGCTTAAGAAATTGTAGCTTATACGTTTTAACGACATTTACTATTAAACGAGTTAATGAAATGAACGAAGTTAAGATTTTGGTTAACTTTTTTTGGATTAGCGAAGTTAAATTCTTAAGTAACGATGCCCACTCATGTGTATTGGGTTGTAACAATAATAGGCTATACAAAATCTGACACGACCTCTAATTATGCCCACAATTGTTTAATTACGTAAAATTATTGCTTCTAAAAAAAAAAAAAAAAAAAAAAAATTTTGTTTACGAGTTTGTTTGATTACAGTCGATAATTTCACCAAAAGTGGACGTAGTTGGAACGCCGACCGTAGTAACTTAGAATTAATAATCAAAACAAGACCCAGGCAATTCCGTGTAATATAAGCTAAATAGAAACAACACTCAACATGTTTTTAATTAAATATTACATCAGTAATCAATATAAAACAAATTAAATTAATTAGCATGACTTTGTGATATTTTATGATCAATTTAAATTTAAAATAAATAAACAATTGCGTTTGATGTAACGTGAATAACTATTTTCATTAAAACTATCCTTTTAATAAAATTATTGATTTTTTTATTTGTATTTATAGGTACATATTATGTACAAAAAACATAATCTATTGCACTTTCCACACCACAGGTATGCAATATTCCAGTCGAAATGTTAGTTTTACTGTAAAACAACTTTTTTTGAACAGTTTTTTTTTACTAACAAATAGATTGGAAACGGCGCGTTACCGATTTTTTTAGGGTGTTCGGTATCCCACGGAGGCCTATTTTCAACCAGTACAAACTAATATTTACATATATACAAAATAAATAAATATATAAATAAATTAAAAATTAATAAATATTTACAAAACAAAAACAATCACAAAACATTCAAAGAAATTCATTTGAATATAACTATATAATATGTATAAAATAATAAATTATAAATAAACAAAAAAAATTTAATTTATACAATGAACAATTGTAAATTATTTATTTACAACGAAATAAGCAATAGAAAAATAAATTAGCTAAAGTCCATATTAAATTTAGTTTTCATCAGAAAATCAATGTTAAAAAAAAATTGTTTATAAATGTGCAACACATAAAATTTAAAAAAATTATCAGAAAAATTACGATTAAAAAACTTTAAAATGAAATAAATTCTTACACGTATAAAAAGAGCCAGAAGAACGTGATGACTACAGTTATTACAACAAAGAAATGGCTCTATTTCAATCAATTGGTCAAATAGATATTTTGCTAAACCGATCCTATGAGAAGCTATATCAAAAATATCACAAAATGTATCATCAAGTTTAGTTATATATTCTATAAAACCCAAAGGAGGCTGCACAAGATGGCAACCATCGTACTGTTTTTCTAAAGAAAATAAAAATCTATCACAAACTGGTTTATCATTATCAAAAAAAGGCAATGGAACAGAGCAATTGTGGAGCTTGTATAGTTTAAGATACAAGTATCCACAAACGTATGCATAAGCGTTTTCTTTTATGAAGATCCGCTCTTTCATACAATTATCTATCTGAATTTCCTTAAGTATCTTTAGTTCTGGCCTTGGAAGACTTTGAAAATCCTTCCACTGTTGGACTTCTACTAAGGCGCTGGAAGGATCAATATCGCAATGTGGCATAGATGCTAATTCAAAAGATGAAGGCAAAGGAACGCTGGGGACATCGTCTAATTGGGCTACAGGTTCGCAATTTCCTTTAACTACGACGTCGTAATAATGAAGTTCCCAACGTTTTTGAAACAAGCACGAAAACATGCGAGATGTAATTCTCACTGAATTACCACCTCCCTTCCTAATCTGACCATAAAAATGTTCAAGAGAATCTTGACAAAGTCTTCTTGTGCTAATCATTGGAAAACTACTATAAGATAAAAACTGCCATAACATCATCAAACTACTTATATTAAGCAGCCACCCATTTACAAATTTAAAACTATTAGTGATGTCCCTGCCATCAATCTAGATGGGTATCTGATCCCAAAAAACCATTTGCTCTTCTGCTGTTGAACATATCAAATAGTTTGTTCATGAACAAAATATAATCAGCAGTATTTGGAGAAGTTGGAGCTTTTGAAACATCTAATCTACCTGACATATATGAAGATAGTATACCGGATGCAACGGTATGGCTCAAAACTTGAGAAGCTAGCTTAACACTCATTTTTTGGAATGTAGAAGGATTCATATGCGCGTTGGTCAGTTTTGGTGCACATGTTAATGTTGAAGATGAATGTACTTCAGAAAAGTGATAGATATCATTCCAACTGATATGACCATTATTAAATGACATTACATTTTTTCTATTTAATAGGCAATTGCGACTGCTCTTAAGGAGATGAGGGGAATCATTGAAGAAAAACACTTTTTGGTCGTTAACTACAAAATAAGGTCTATCTTCTGTAACTCTTCTGTAACTGACGAAGTTAGATCCCTGATCGCAAACAAAATGGCAAGGATACAAATCAATTGTTTGCAGTTGCGAAATTATTTCAAAAACATATTTATGAATAATAGTCCCTTTGCAGGAAGAAATATGCAAGAGGCTGTGACCATGACTCACCACCAATGCCCTGAACCATAACAGTCATTACACTGTTACAAGTTCTAGAGGTGCGATTCTCATCGCCATAATCCTCTAAACCAAAAATTTTATCGCAACGTCTATCGTATTCTAAGTGCATCTTTAGTGACATTTCATCACATGAAATACTAACAAATCTCTGTTCTTTATTAAAAAAACGATATGACCATTATTAAATGACATTACATTTTTTCTATTTAATAGGCAATTGCGACTGCTCTTAAGGAGATGAGGGGAATCATTGAAGAAAAACACTTTTTGGTCGTTAACTACAAAATAAGGTCTATCTTCTGTAACTCTTCTGTAACTGACGAAGTTAGATCCCTGATCGCAAACAAAATGGCAAGGATACAAATCAATTGTTTGCAGTTGCGAAATTATTTCAAAAACATATTTATGAATAATAGTCCCTTTGCAGGAAGAAATATGCAAGAGGCTGTGACCATGACTCACCACCAATGCCCTGAACCATAACAGTCATTACACTGTTACAAGTTCTAGAGGTGCGATTCTCATCGCCATAATCCTCTAAACCAAAAATTTTATCGCAACGTCTATCGTATTCTAAGTGCATCTTTAGTGACATTTCATCACATGAAATACTAACAAATCTCTGTTCTTTATTAAAAAAACGAGTACGAAACTCTAAGGATTTTACGGTGCTAGAATTGCAACCGGGAGATTTTGGCCAACTAGAAATATATTCGTATAACGTTTTTTCCGCAGGCCAGTTCAAATGATGCTTAAGGTATCTATAAGATAGGGGCAATAGAAACAAAAAAAACACCCAATGCTCTTAATTTTAGCTCATCTTCATACCTGTGACCTTTAGGAGGACGAGTATGGTTTTATTGTAAAGAATACAATACAAGCAAAAATGGACTGCAAATATTATCAATGCTATTATTTAGTTTTTTACTTAAATCATCTGAGATTTTTTAAATTTACTGCATTGAGCTACAACCTTTTGACATTCGAAAATTTTAATTTTGAATCTAATTCACAATTTTTTTTAACATTCTCATTTTACGAATAGTAGTGGCGCTAAGACACTATCTGTTTGAGCTCCTCTTTCAACAATGCTAAAAGAACTGTCTGCCTCAGAAATATCTTCCAATGATGGAAGATATTTGTTAATAAAAATGAAGGCAACTCATTTTTATTAACAAATTCAGTTAAAAGAGATCTTTTTCGTTTTAGCGATGTTGAAGTTAAAGGAGGATATGGACTTCTTAGATATAGTAGATGAAGCAATTAAAGAAGAAGAACTAGAAGAATAAACAGAAACAGAGGTAGGAAGTGAAGCAAAACTAAAGATAGGATCAGAATTACTGAAAGTGGAAGTATAAACAGCACAAGGTATAGAAGTAGAGGAATAAAGAAAACTTGGAAAAGATGCAGAAGTGGAAATTGGGACAGAAGACGAGAAATGTGCAATATTAATGTAACCAAACATGTTTGGAGAGAAATGTTTCTCACAAGCAAATAAAAATTTCTTTTTCGTTGGCTGCACTCTCAAACGCTGCATCCAAATTTCTCTCCTAAAGAAAGAAAATAAATAATTTAAACTAATCACCGGTACAACTTAAAAATCTATGTAAAACAAGTAAGAGAATTATCTACTGTTAAGCCAAAGCTCATATGCCTTCAGAAAAATTTTTCTAAAACAAAAATAAATTTCATGTGGTTTTAGTGAATTTTTAACAAAATGGGCTTATTTTTCAAAATATACTCTTATAAATGCATTAAACAATCATCATTATGTTAAAATATAAGCAATTTCCTATCTTTTGATATATAAAACGTTATATCAGCTTTATTCCTAACTTAAAAAAAATTCACTTTTAAAATTGCATTCGAGCAAAAAAAGCACCTGCAAAGAAATTATAATTTAAAAAAAAAAATTGTTAAAAATCCAATTTTCAATGGATTTTCATAAAAAATATATTAAAGGGAATGTTGTGCACTTTAATGTGCAATTAAAGTTTTTAAATTTTTCTAAAAACAAAAAAATAAATGGTATATATATGTACATAAATTTTAGTTTTAAATGAAAGGAAGATATTTTGTCCGCTATTTCCTTTCATTTAAAACACTTTATTGAAAATAAAATTTGTTGTAAAATTTACCTCTGTCCATTTCTTTCACCTTCCCCAGTCATGGGGAAGATGAAACACCTTTCCCATCCTTGGCATTCCTTTACACAGGTTTTTCGGCACACCTTAGGCATTTTGGCGCGAAGTATTCCTGTGTTTTTTATTTTCTTCTCTATGTATTTTCCTGTGTTAAGGAACTCGGGAACTAAATTTCAGCTATTCAATAAGCCTGAAAGTAAACAAAAATTATATTTTGTTAATATTTTATAAATAATCAAATTAATTGCGAAAACTTTGACACTTTATGACTTCCTGTATTTTGTTATTTTACTTTTATTTTTATCAAAAGTGATGCCAACAATTTTTTTCACATTGGTATTTTTTCACGTTTGCTATTTAGTACTTTTTTTTATAAAACAAAATTATAATTATTTATGAAAATTTGAACACATTATAATCAAATTTTGATTATAATTTAATAACAAACAATTTAAACATATTACCTACTAATTTTATGCAGTAATTTTAAAAAATAATATAATTTATCAGTTATTGTCTCTGTGAAAAGTATAGTAAAGCAATAAACATGCTTTTAAATAGATTTAAAAACAATTTTCAATTGACCGGTAAAGCCCTGCAGGGAAACCGCGTTCTAGTAACAAAATGTTCTAGTTCTGCACCAGTCCTGTTCTAGTGAAAATTGAACTAGTCGTAAAAGTACTAGAGATATACTAGTAAAAGAGGAACCAAATTGTGCTAATATCAAATAAAATACTTTTTGAATGATTTTATCAAAAAAAAAATTTGACAAGCGAACTCAACTCCTAGTTCGCTTGTCAAAACTCGCGTCACAGCGTCTTATTATTATTTGTTTTTAGTTTTTAGTGACTTTAGTGTAATTAAGAAAAAATTTGTATGTATTTGAATTGAATTAAATAAATAATTTTGAAAAATTCAATATTTTTTCTAAAATACACTAAAATCACTATTAGGAAAAAAAAAACGAGCAAGTGGCTGTAACTAAATCGGTTCCCAGTTTGCTTGTCTATAAGTTAATTTCGGCGTAAATTTTTTGATAATTCTTGTATCGCCATATGATTTTTTACTGATGTGCAATTATCGATAAAATATAATTTATCAAGAAACAAAAAATGTTAACTTGTAAACAGTGAAAGTTTTGTGATTGTTGTGAAATATATTTAAAATATAAAAATTAATAGCAAAGAGGCTAAATAAAACAAGAAACGGAACTTTATATAGCAAATATAACGAGTGAACTTGTCAGCAAAATAAATGAGGAAGTGGTTCGTCAATTTTCGCCAGAGAAAAAGTGCTAGAAGAAAATAATGGACCGCCTTGTGCGGCTGCAACAAATTGATCTTCAAAAAGTATATTAAGAGAATCCCGCAAATCTTTTGAGGAAATACAAGTAAACACGCTCGCCTGTGGCCTATATGCGTGGTGCAATATGATATGCACACGCGTCTGGCCCAGTTGATGGTCATCGCCACCGCAGTTTCACTAAGCCAACATTTCCATGCTGCAGCAAATCGTCACCGTGGGATCGCTAAGGCAGCAGTTAGGAATATTATAATGTAATAAATTAAGGTTACATTTTAAGTTAGCTTAAGTTATTCTGCCACTTCAATTTAGGCGTTACTTGAATGCAGTTAACTTGTTTCATTTTCAGACATAAGGAAAATAAATAAATTAAATTTTTTCACTTTTTATTAAAAAAAATAGTGCTTTTAATTTTTATATATACATTTTTTTTTTGAATTATAGTCATTAGGTGTACAAATAAGTTTCCGCCGTTTTTTGTTAATAAAATAATATTTAAACGATGTGAGACTTCTTGCTGAGTGACTTCTAAACTAAGTGCAAGTTCCTTTTGTGTTTGAGACGAATCTTCACCCAATAATTTCTCCAAATCTGCATCCTCGTAAATTTTCGGCCTTCCACTGGAAATTTATCTTTTATGTCAAAATCACCTGTGTTTTAAAAATGCCAGGCAAAAGATTATCTATGGAAGTGGTTCAGCTGGTATACTACAATCACCAGTTGGGTAAAAGTGTACAGGAGTTGTCGGAAATGTTTTCTGTAACACGTAAGACCATCTATAACGTTTTAAATCGAGCTGAAAACGAGGGTAGATTGGAGCCGAAAAGTGGAGGTGGTCCTAAGCCAAAAATAAGTGAACGTGCAGAGCGCGTAATGATGAAGAAACTCAATAAAAACCCTCAGATTTCGACCAGAACGCTTGCGAAGGAACTTAAGGAAGAGTGTGATGTTGTTGTTTCTCACGAAACAGTGCGACAGGAGATAATACGAAACGAATACTCATCAAGAGCTGCACGAAAGAAACCCCTGCTTTCTGAGCAAAATATCAAAAAGCGTTTCTCCTTCGCTACAATGCACATTTATCAACCTCTGGAATATTGGGACGACGTCATTTTCTGCGATGAAACGAAAATGATGTTGTATTACAACGATGGACCAACTAGAGTGTGGCGCAAGGCGTTAACATCATTAGAAAAGCGAAATATCATTCCGACAGTTAAATTTGGAAAGTTGTCTGTGATGATTTGGGGATGTATTTCTAGCAGAGGAGTGGGAGACTTAGCTTTTATAGAGACAACTATGGACGCGTAACAATATCTCAATATTTTGAAGAGAAATTACAATCTAATGATTTTTGTACCAATTTTTAACTAGAGACTTTATGTCTAGTTACAAACTAGTTTTATTTGTGCCAATTTTGAACAAGTTACGTATAGTCCACTAACGTTCTAGTTCGAATCCAGTTAAATTTGATCTAGTTCATAACTAGCGAAAAGGGGATGCAGAGCGGGCTAATTGCCACCGCGTAGGACATCGCAATGTTAAATTCGCCAGTTGTTTCAATGGGAAAGAGATACAACGCGTACCAGTGGTGGTGAAAAAGGAACTAGTGTTTCGCTAGTTCAGAACTAGTATTATCCTCTTAAGTTTTCAATGCAATACTTTTCTGCTTAGTTTCGTGCAAAGCCACCCTTGGAATGACTTTTTGGTTATTGCCACCCTGACCAGCTGAACTCAACACAGGGGACCACTTTTTATTTCATGTGGTTGTTGTAGTTTTTGTGTCCCCTGTCTTGAATAAAAATTTTCCTACAACAACATTTCACGAAAATGGAGGCAACAATACGAAGAGTGTCCTCTCGTTGCTCTCTGCTGTCGTTAGAACTACTAGTGATTAACCCGGAAGTGTTCTTTCAGGAAATATATTTGTATATAGCTTAGCTGAGAATGTATTAGTTTTAAACAAAAATTTATGTAAATGAGTTGGAGTTTCTGGTAGTCACGTCTGGCAGGAAACATAATTACTTATAACTTAATTATGTTTTTGCTTCTTTATTATTACTTTTGACACGCGCAACCTCATACATACGGATATATTGAATTTGTTCTTCCACTTGTAACGCTCATAAGGGTGGTGGTTAAGACAATATATGTACTTATGTATATGAATAATCCGTGTTGAATTCTAAGTATCCCAGTAGGCAATTCCAGGGGTAACAAGCCCTTCCTGGCAGAGAGGAGGCCTTCCACTCCCACTTCCATACTACTTTTTTTTTGTATGAAATGTCCCGCTTTTGAAAAATGTCACTTATTTTAATTAGTGTACATTATTTCAACATTGTTTAATTCATTTGTTTGTTTCTTCTTAAAATATGTTTCCTTGTATTGTCTATTCTTAGCATTTTTAAAACCCTTTTTGATCTTCGTTCTGTATGTCTCGGATGATATTATACATTCTTCAGAAGCTTCTGCAATCGAACGAATAAAAAAAAAAATTGTTTAATCTAATCATATTTGAATTATTGTATGGATTTTAATGTACTTACTACAGAAAATATTGTTGATAACAGCAAATTCTTTAAAAGACAGTCCGTCAGATTTTAAGATCTTAAAAAGCGAATTCGCACTTGCTCGCGAAACCAGTTTTCTAATTTTGTTTGCTAGCTATCCTCCGCTGTCTCCATCTCTGGAACCATGATCATTAAGTGCTTCAATAGACGCTGGAAGACTTTTTGTAGCTTCCTCAAAAATCTCACAATCCCAATCGCTAAAACTGTTTAGCTACGACTCACTTTTGCACAAACACATTTGATTCAGAAGTATGTTTTTTTCTTTTTTAATTTTACGATTTAAATTTCTTTTGCTATTTTCTCTTTCACACATGTTACTTACTTTTTTTTTAATTAATTGAACACAAATTTGCAAAATTTTCTTTTATTATTAAGATAAAATCTGTTTTTATTTTGACGAGTCGGAGAATGCGCCGAGGAATAGGATTTTTGCGACGCCGCTGCCATTATACTCGGCGAGTAATTCTTTTATTATAAATTTTTTTCTCGAGTTTAAAAAAAAGTTGTAATTTGAATAAATATATATTTATTTTTCTATGAAATGTTCAAATATCATGTTTAAAAAGAAAAATACATTGTAAATAATAACATTTTTCACTTATAAATAAAACAATAAAATTGTGCATTAGAAATCATTTTTACATTTACGACGGCTCTACGCTGCCGACTTAAATTGTTTTGCATCAGAAGCCATTTTTATTTACACCTTCCATTACTCCTCCAGAATATCTTCTAGAAGGGTTTTTAGGTCTGTGCTTCTTTAAAGCAAGTCCGAAGGCCTTTTTCTAAGAAGCGCTAACGAAAATGCCGACTGGGATATTTCTTGATTTTCCTGTGTCTGAGTGTCTGTCTCGCCCAGCGATTATAAACAATATGGAATTTGATATGTGTGCTCTTATTCTCCAAGTATTAATATATTTGGTTTTACGCGCTTGCTGTTTTTCATACAGTGGAGCTTTGCAGTTTTCTTGATACATGATTTTTTATTTTGCAGCTCTAAATGAATATAACCCTTGAACCTAATAAATTAATTTAAAGACATTAATCTGTTGGGGATATCTTAAATCAAACATTTTATTTATTTTTGATTTTCGATTATTATTAATTGTGTATGCTTTAATAAATTTCTGTGGCTGTGCATATTTACACTGCAACTTTGAAAAGTATTTAAAAACTGAAACAAAGAAAAATCAAATATCCCGGGATCCCCGACCCAAACAATCCCGGGATTTTGAGAGTGAAGAAGAGTCCGGTATCCCGGAATTTCGTGATTGGATGCCTTATTTCATATTGTATTTATATGTATAAGTATAAAAAGTGTCACTAAATAAATATAAGTAAAACATGTGAAAGAAAGGGCAGACATTTACAGTTTTTTGTAATATAGTTGAAATGTTTCTGCCGTGCGCATACTTAAATTAATAAATTTAACATTTTTATGTTTTGGTTTATTTAGAAAACATTCATTTGCTGTCTTTAAAGTAGTTTTATATTTTTTTTACTTTCTCTTTTTGCAGATTACTATTTTATTATAAAAGGACATTAGTTCTTAAACCTCGAGCAATGAACTGTCACAATCACTTCTGATCAAATTTAACCTTTTTTGAACTGACGACATATTGCGCTGATTACAGGAAGTCAATTTGGGGTATAAGCGTAATACTCATTTTAATTAAAAAATTCTACCCGACGGTTTTCTCTGCGAAATGATCAATAAATATGCATGCGAAAATTTCTAATCGCAAAAATTTAAATTAATCCATAAAATACTACATCCAATTTGCCATTAAAATTAAGCGAATAAGAAATGGCGCTTGCTGTGTTGGAAGGGTCGGGGCTTACGTTGCCAGCATAAATAATTTAAATGTTATCGTTGACATTAACCATGACATTAACCACGTGGCTTAAATGCGTTCCCCTCCCCACCACTCGTTGGAGGCTTTAAGACTCGCTCATAAATTATAAATTAAATATTTACACCAGATTGTGCCTCCAGTCTGCGTTTATTAATATCCTGCTTAAACGACAGCGTCAGCCTGTACATCACAGAACTACGACAACGACGACAACGATGACTTTCCCAGCAGCAGCAGCGGATGTATGTATGTAGGTAAGTCTAAACGGGTGAAGCCTCGCTTGCTGTAATTAAATCACAAAATGATTTTAACATACAAATGATGTGCTAAACATTTGCACCCGAAATGATGGAAATTACATTTTTCAAATTCTAATTAGATTTCTAAAATGCAAAGATCTCGACATAACACAACAACAGTGGGGCTGGGAGTCCGATATGAGAAATTTTAAGATTAAACTTGAAAAAAAGGAAACGACTAAATTATTTTCTGTTTAAAATTTTGTTTTTTAAATGTTGGATAAATATGATAAACCATCGAATTGTTGTTGTTGTTGTTGAATGCGCTTGTTAATATGCATTGGCACTCATAAATCGATATTATCATATAAATCGCATGCTCATCATTGTGATAAATATCACCATACTCATCATTGTCACATCGCATGCTTATCATTGTGATAATTGTGACCATACTCATCATTGTCACTCTTAATTGCTACTTAAATGCCACGATAAAGTACTGTTACATAACTTGCCTTAGACTTAGAGTTATTGTATTAGAACTAAGAGATCCTTTTTTTGTAGAAGCTTCCTTTTTGATGCTATCAATGGATCTAATGTATAAATGTGTGTTGTGATCTTCCTAGAAGTTTTACGCACATTAATCGTTTGATTCTAAATCATTCTCTTACATAATATTGTATAACGCCTATTGGTAAAGAAGCCGTTGCAATAATACCTTCTCCTAGTTTTTTAATTTTGTACAAAGGATATTAACGCACTCATAGTCTAGCAGTATCCTGAGAACGAAATAGAGTAACAGCAGACATACTAACAGTGCCAAATTCGAGTTCCATTTTCAATTTAACGTTGTACGAGATGTCAATGACACGATTTGACCAACAGGTTTGTAGCTGAAGTACGGAACTGACCGCATTTTCTTAACTGCGGCTAGCTCTCTAAGGGTATTTTTTTCTGTAACCATTTCTTAAATTCGTGTTCCGAGTTGATATTTTGGATTAATATACTAGATCGTTACTACCTCTAACGGTTCTCTCGCTATCGTGTTAACAAGAAATGATGACAGACAGATTGATTTGTATATCTTGAGTAGTTCTCTTCAATCAAAACATTTGACCAAACACGGGTTTGTGATTACTTATAAAAATCCCTCAAAGCAGTTATATAAACCCGCTTAAGAACCTCAAGGCAGTTATTTAAACCCGCTTAAATTCACGATTGACTTTAGTGATGTCAATTTTGCATGTTTTGGGTATGAAAAAGTTTAGATTTTTGCGTTTCTACTAAGGTAAAAATGTAAAATTTCAAATGTGCACTTAAAAGGGGAAAACTTAATGTGAGGTAAGCGGACTAGGCGCTTAAGCGGGAAAGCTCTTAATAAATAAAATATGAAAAAAGAAAAAATACACAAAAAATTGGGTACCTCAGAGGTATGTGCTCTTAAGAGCAGAGTACGTAAGCGGGGAATACTGTATTTGCAAAAAACTAAGTGATAATATTTGGGTAATCTTTCATGTATGTTTTTAAAGAAATGTTCTTGTACTAAAATCTCCCACTGTGCAGAGTAACAATCCTTCGCAAGTAAAGTTAAACTTTTAGTAGAACCCAATCATATAAATAAGTCTGAAATTTAAATAATGTAAAGTAAAAAAGCAAATGAATAAAATTATTACTATTAATTAAAAATGAGAGAAGAAAATTTGGTAAAAAATTCTGAGTTTTGAATTTTGCGCTATAGCAAACTAATCTTTAGTTAATCTGGACGCGGATGTGTGCAAAAACTTTCCTTTTGTTCGGCGAGAGGCAAAATCCAAAGCATTTCAAAAACATTCGCTCGCGTTAACTTTCACACCGAAATTTATGATTTCACAAAGAAACCGCAAATCGTTGCTAAAATCAAAAGCGGTGTTAGAATAACCGGTGTGTGTGTGTGCCGCAGATCCAACCGGAAGCGGAAACCACAAAGTACAAAGCAGAAAAACGTTGCGGTTGCCCCACTTTTACATTCATATCCAGAGGAAATCCAAACCAAGCCGGGTCACATGCCTTCGTTAAGGTTGCTGCTCCTCTCCCCCTCCCCCACGCTTCACACGACTCTACCTTAATAAATTCCATTCAATTGAGCAAAGCATTTTTGGAGGCATTTAATTTGCATTTATTCACAAAATAAACGTAAAAGGATTTTACTTTGCTGATTTTTTTCACATAACAAACAAACATACACACACACACAACAACAACATAAAAACAATGTATAAAAATTGTTGTTATGGTTGTTATTGTTCTTTTCAATCATTTGTTTTTGCTTTGAAGCAGTTGAGATAAATTGTCTGCGCAGTTATTGTTTTCGATTAAAGCCTAAACCCTTTTATTATCTAGCAGAACACATTTAAAATTTGAATCAGATAAAACGATTTTTTTGCTTTTGTTTTATTTAACCTTAATTCTAGAAAAGTGTTTGACTTTTGCCTTTGTGTATTAGGCTGCTCCTGAATTTACTCTAGACCTAGGTGTTAACGTAAATCCATTGGTGGGCGTGATCGATTTCATATCGTTTTTCATTCCTTTCAGACCTATCCTTATATATATTCTAAAACAAGAGAAAAGTTTCTTAGTTAGTAGGGATAGGTTAATAAATGCATCAATATAAAGAGAATTATTTTAAACTTGAAAACTCGAAAAGCTCGAAAAGTTTAAAGGCTCTTTTCGGATACGCACCTTTTAGCGGCAGGTTTGTCAGCTGTTTTCAAACAGCTGTTTTAATTAGTGTTGCTTAATGAAATATTTAAATAAGTGCTGCCTATGTTCTTTTTCTAATTAGTATGGTCTAATACTATATTCGCTAAAACTATATATTGTATACATAAAAGAAGAATGAGTTTAAAATGAGTCCTTCAAAAATTAATTTTTAGGACTCAAATATAGAGTGTAAAAATTGTCTTAATAGGCTCTGAAACATTACCATAATCGCTCATACAAATTGCTTTTAACAAAGAGTGAAGAATACACGATTTTATTTTTACACTATCAATAAAGATTTTTTAAAGGCAAGAATTCAAAAATACAAAATAGAGATTTGTTGTTTCGTTTTCGGTTTTTTTGCAATTTGACCATTTGATATAATAGGAGTATATATCCTGTTTATTGTTAACACGTTTTTGGTTTAAAAAATAAAATATTTATGTATTTATGTAGAAGCATGTCAAAATAAGAAGCGATTATTTAAAAGTTTTTAATTTTCGAATTTCCCATTTTTCAGAGCCAGCCTAACAGGTACGAGTATGCGTGTTATTTAAGTTCACATGGACATTTACACTTTCCCCACTAAATAACAGTTGAAAAAAGAGACCCTTTTATTTTCGAGTTCATTAAGAGCATTCTTCGAACAGGATATCGAAATACACACACTTGTAGGTAAATTGGCAGTTAGTGGCTAACGAGTATGAGGTGGAAGTAGGTTGACGTTCTTTCGAAGGTGTCAACAAATTTGAAATCAAAATTGATATCAGTTGACATCGATCTAATCAAAATGCAAATCAAATGCTTCCTTAAGCGTTTCTCATAAGCACTAATCAAATTTTAGTTTACAAGAAGAAAAAATAAAAATAAACTAGTGAGAGAACTGTCTTCGGATATGCCGGAGTTCAAACATCCTTCGCAATTTTAATCTCTAAATTTAAAAAAATTCTTCTTGAAGAACGTGAGTGTTATTTATCTCTATTATAAGTGGGCGTTGTTCTTATCTGATTTTTTGTCAATTGGTTGGTGTTACTACTAAAGTGATAATAATTGAATGGAACTAGTTCTTTATTTTAAAAAGGGGTGGTTTGTATGGAAGTAGGGAGTATTTCTTGTTTTACCAAATTTCAGGTTGATATCTCTTAAACTGTAATCGCAGTATAGAATTCGACGTTGATCCGCTTAATTGCGCCGACAAAAATGCACGTTTTCCTTTTAACTAACTGAAAATGCCAACAAAAAAATAATCGGCTAATTGATTCATTGGTGCAATTAAATGAAAAAAATATATAATATTATTAATCTTTACTTAAAAGAAGCTTTAATGAATAGAAATTAGCCGATTTTTTTGAATAAAGATTTAAAAAACAATGCATATTATGCTGCTTAATTAACCGGAATTCTATAAAGCGGCTAATATCCTGTGCATCTTTTTCATTGCATTTTTTATACTCAGTTAAGTGAAACGCAATTAAGCGAAAACTACTCTGTCTGTCCCAACAGTTACAGGCGAAGTTTAAGAGATATCGAATTGAAACGTAAACTGGAACGTGAACTTTTATTGTTCAAGCGTAGAGTAAATTCTGAGATGAGCGAGATTGGACAAAATTACTCCTTTATGTCGAATTTTTTGCGAAAAAAATTAATAAAAAATTTTAGTGCAGATAACCAGGTGAAGTTAAGTATTCATCATTATAGTTGTAATCGATCACTCACACAACATGAGCGTGATCGAATAATAACAGCGTTCACTTATAATAGAGACATGCATATATACAACAAAAAACTAATTTTTTGTATTTAAAATGAAACTAGGTATTTGAGCTTCGGCATAGCCGAAGATTATTCTCTTACTATTCTTTTTCGGTGAGATTTTAAAAGTTAGACCTACATTTGCAAAAATATTTCAAGATATGCGACCAACCACAAATCATTAAATAAACTGCTAGAACATTTCCCCGTATTTTATTACTGCCGCCTGAGAGTATTGCTGTAGTAAATACAACAATGTTCCCTCCACGAAACACGCCGCCCCTTTCGACAACAATGAACTCTCGCAAACTTAATTGAATTCTCAAGCTGACATTTCACGATGCTTACCGATTTTAATGTAAACTAGTAAGAAAATAATCTTCGGCAATGCCGAAATTCAAATTCCCTGCACCATTTAAGAGACAAAAAAGTTGTTTATTTTATTATATATTCTTCAATAAAAGCTTACCTTACAGACCAAACTTTAAGTGGATATCTGGACTCAGAATTTAAAGCTTATCATATATACTACCTAATAGTGTCCAGCGTTGATCGGGTTTTGTTTTTTGTAAATATGTCAATTAATTGGTTAAAGTTAATGATTGGTTCATTCTCGCTTTCTTTCTCCGGAATTGTATATGTGGCAAATTGAGTACTTTCACTGCAAATTTTATAATGCGTGGCTGATCTGGTTATCATAATTTACGGTGGGAGTTAAATTAATCCAACCATGCCCATTTTTTTGAAGTTTGCAACAGTGACTATAGCAACTCAGATTTGAGGTATCTGGGAGCAATATTAACGAAATAATCGAATATTTTCTTAGTTTTAGAAATTTTGGACGTACCGGGTAGGCTTGACAATTGCCTTAAAACCATCCCGTGCGAGCACACAAAAGTTCGTCAAAGTGTCATCGCAATCGTATTAATGGTTTAGAAACGCAAAGGACTTAAAGAAAAAAATCAAGAAATAAACTTTAATTTTTCTATACGGTTATTTGAGTTTGTCGTACATACCACGCCTCTTTATAAGTATTTTAAATAAAACACAAAAACTAAATACCAACCACTTTTAAAAATCGAAATTTTAGAAAATGCAATATCCACTGTAAACACAAACACTCCCATTCACACAAATGAAAACACACACATACACATACACAGCCATACGCAATAATAAATTTTTAAGCATTTTCAGTTAGAAACAAAAGACGGTATTTGTTTTGTGATTTATTTAGTTAAGTGGATTTTTAGTTGGTACAAGTGCTGCCATTGTTTTATCGCATCTCGCACAGCACCGGGTTCTGGCGCTACGCTACGCTTTGCTGAATAAAACTGGTAACGCAAACCAACACAGCAGGGTTGCCAACTGACATCTTAATTATCGATTTTGCTGGGAATCAAATATCGTAAAATCCTAATATAGAACTCAGTGTTTAATAAATTATATCTTGTAATAGGAACATTTAGTATATAATTTTAAAGTAAAGTTAAAAAAATGTATCATGAAATACAATAAAAATTACATACCTCAAAATCAGTTACTTAATGAAGAAAGAATTCAAGAAATGTTAAATCAAATCTCAACATTTTACACTTAATGCGGGACCCTTTCAGAGTTATTAATCAGAAAAAATTATTTAAAAAAGGTTTCGATGTACATTTGATTTCTAAAAACAAATTTCGTAAATAACCTTTTTTTTTTTTGACAACAAAATTTTTGACTCCAGTATTCTAGAATAGTCCGAGCTATTTATAAGCTTTTTCACAGCAAGTTGTATTGTGTTTACGCCCAGAAGATTTATAAAATTCTTGCTGAGCATATTAAAATTAGCTGGTTAAATTACGGTCTAATAACAAGTAATATCACTAGTTAGTATAACTTGTTTAAGTGTTATTTATAATCACATAGCAAAGATGCGTATATTTCCTATCTATGAGTCCATCAGAAGTCGCCCTCTCAAAACAAAAATTTATAATTGTTATAAAATAGTACTAATTGAAAAATTTAAATTATTTCAAAGCAAACGAAAATATCTGACTTGAGACTTCCATGAGAAAACGAAGAAGCAAGAAAAAAAAGGGTCTCACTTTTGAAATTATCGTTCTAAAGCTTCTACCACATGCCGCCCTTATAATGTGGCGCCCGGGGCAATTGCCCCTTTTCCCCCCATAGATACGGGCCTGTCTCTTGGAAACATTTAATTATACATAAACTTTACAAAAGCGAAACTCGTAATTTAAAAATATTCAGAATAATAATCTCTTAGAAATATTGAATCAGACAATCCACAGAAAATTTTGTTAACAACAAAATTGAATTAACTTAAGAAAAAATTATTCAAAAAAAAATAATTTTTTTAAACAATCAAAAGTGTGAAAGGATGACATTGACAACCCTGAAAGAACGTAAGAACATGTCAACATTTATTATTGTTAAGTACGTGTTTATTTGCTGCATTTCACAATCCTCCAAAATCCTAAATCCCAAATCCAAGAGAACATAAATCTACAAGGGACATGTGAAACAGTTTAATTGTCCTGAATGTGAGTGTGTGCTTGTCTGTGAGTGTACCGGTATGATATATTTATGTATGTATGTATGTACATATTTGGGTTATAATATTCTATTATAACATAACATCAAATTTAAAGGCACTTTTAATACACGTTTTCAATTTTCGCTTTAAAATTTTTCTTATATGATGTGAATTAATCTAGTGCCCAAATATTTAGATAATTGCACAGATATGCGACCACAAGTTATTAATTCGATTTGTTAATGCAACGAATTTTGGTTCAAATCATGACTCGCTTATTTGGCATCGAAGCGCAGCAAACAATTATTTTAAATCCCAATATCTTGTTGGAAAAACGAACACATGGCTGTTAGGTAATTACCTATGATTTTAGCTAGTAAATTTTTAAAATCATAATAATAATAGCATTGTCCCCTTTTTTTTGGACAAAGAATTATGTACTTACTTTTGTTTGGGTTTTTTTTAAAAACGTTTTGAAAACGAAAGCAAAAACTTACGTGACTACAACAAAATTTCGATTCGGTGTTTCGTTTGTTTTATTTATTTCATAATAGAAATTTCCCTTTCACACACAATTCAAAACGAATCGGAGGCACACGAAAGTTTCATAATAAAATCAAATAATACAATTTAGATTCAAATAATTTTTGGAATGATTCCCTAGCAACTTCACAAATTATTCAAATCAAAGCATCTTAGGAATTAAATTTTGTAACAAATTTGATCACATTGGGCTCCTGCAATTTAAGGACTGCATATGTTTCCCGGCTTTGCTCAGTAAAATTTGGGTGGGGTTGTTTATGATACAATTTGATGCAACACATAAAAAAATAACATTAACGATCCAAAAATATTAAAAATTCGGAGATGAAAGGTTTGATACTTCTTCTCCAATGGAGTCACCCTGTATGCAAGATTGCCTGGAATTTGCCACTTTCAATATGTTGAAGTTTCCAAATTCTTCTTGCTGATTTTGTCGTTTTATTTTTTGCCAGATGTGTAAGTTTTTAGATTTAACGAAATTTTAAATTTGTTTTTGTAAATTTTAATGCCAATTTAATTTAATAAAAGCTGACTTCTTGCTTGAAATTTTTCACACGAATGAGAATGTTTCTTTTAAAATTCGAAAAAATTTTCATATCCTTTCAAAAAAAAATATTTTGAGAATAATTTTTCATTTCAATATTTATAGAAATACGATTACTGAGTTTCAACACCCCTTCTCAATCGTGCAAGCCTAGTTTTAAACATAATTTATTACATTTAGTAACATCAAGTGACTTAGTGAATACATCAGCTAACTGATCTGCAGTACCAATTGGTTTAAATTTAATTTGTCCATTTTGAATGTGGTCTCTGATAAAATGATGTTTAATATCTATACGTTTAGCTCGTTTTGATTCAAGTGAATTTACCACCCCAATGTATCCTCTATTTTCTTCAAAAATTTCAACAGGTTCATTGCCCATTTGTTTTAGATCCTGCAATAAGCCTTTTAGCCAAATAGATTCTTGAGTCGCTGCACTTAAAGCGACTTACTCTGACTCGCTTAAAGAAGTTGCAACAGTAACTTGCTTTTTGCTTGACCAAGAAACTGTGCATCCGTAGACTTGACTGACTTACGATCTGCAGTATCACTTGCCCAATCTGCATCGGCAAATCCTAATATTGTTTTGACTTTATTTTTCTTGAATTGCAAAGGCTTTTTCTTTAGTCCCCTTTAAATATCTTTTTAGCGCTTGCCAATGATCTTCAGATGGATCTTGCTGATAGCGTCCAATGTATCCTACCGAGAAGCATATGTCTGGTCTGACGCATAGCATTATATACTTAATACTACCCAGCATTTCTCTATACGGCTTATTGAATTTGGCATTTTCCTTTTTTGGTAATAACTGCAAACTTTTTTCCATAGGACTTTTTACAGGGTTACGGTCTGCCATTCCAAACTTCGTCTACTTTTTATCAATACTAGTTTTTTATGACAATTACATCCGTTCTCAGTTTCAATTTTGTTGCCAAGAAAATGTTTAAATTCTCCACAATCCGACATCTCAAACCTTTCGACCGTCGACATTTCTTTAAGAGATTCTATTGAACTTAGAGTTTTTCCAGCAATCAGTAAATCATCAACATACATAATGAGAATGAGGAAATCACTATCGCGAAACTTTGTGTACAAGCAGTAGTCATATTTTGATTGAGTAAAATCTAGTAAAGTTGCACTATATAGTCATAGACCGTAGAGATTTTAAAAGCTTGCAAGCCTTATTTTTTTCTGCAAACACTCCTTCTGGTACTGCTATATAAATTTCTTCCTCTAGCTCGCCACGTAAAAACGCTGTTTTGACATCAAGTTGATGAAAATAAAGTCCCTCGTGAGGTCCTTATTGTTGTAAACTTGGCCACTGGTGCATATGTCTCAGTATAATCATTACCTTCCTTTTGCAGAAACCCCTTTGCAACAAGTCGAGCCTTATATCTGGTTGATACTCCATTTTGGTCTTCTTTGATGCGAAAAATCCATTTTGATTTAAGCAGCTTTATGTTTTTTGGAGGACATACCATCTTCCAGACATTATTTTTATCCATTGACGTAAGTTCATCTTTGATTGCTTTCTTTTATTGAGTTGCGTCGCTTCGAGTTTATATTTTTGCATAAGTTTCTGAATATTCTATCGAAAAAATCAAGAAATTTATTTGGAAGTCTGCGGTCCCGTTCACTGTGCCCAAGAGTAAAAACCTCATCCCTTGAAACTTCATTTTTTTTCAACTTTATCTTGGTCAAGTATTGGATTCTCGTCTGGAACATCCTCAATTTCATGATCGTTATTATTTGTCACACGAATATCATCATAAATTTTTCATTTCAATATTTATAGAAATACGATTGCTGAGTTTCAACAGTTACTTTCTGTCTATCTTTCTTTGTACCTTATGCGTGTCTAAACCATTCATTCGATAGCGATGATATGTTGCTGTGCTCACGACAAGGGTGGGTTTAAACTTAAAAATAAATTGCCCACATAGTGTAAAACTGAGTAAAAATATTCGATTATATCGCAAAAAATGCTCCTTAAAATGATATTTGGTATATGGATCAATTTTACACCAACCACCATTGCTCACTATATGGATAGCATGAATAAAAATGCACCGGAAATAAGGACGCCCACACTTGTAAAATTATGTAATTACGTTGCTAATATTGCTTCTAAAAATTTAAATTTTGTATCTGAGTTTGTATGCACACTGCCGTTAATTCACAAGCAATGGGCGTGGTTGGTTTTATTTAACGCCATGTACAAATATTTATATAATTAAAAAATGTTGGTACCTGTTTTGAATTTTGGGCTTTTTTGGGTTATACAAGGTGGCGCAAAAGAAGTCATCCGATGTTGTTTGGCTCTTATTTTTTTTCTAAATAAAAAACTTCGATTCTGTTTTTTGATTATGTTTATTTAGACCTTTAGAATTAATTGTGTTAAGTCGAGAAGATGATATCTGATAAATGTGCGCCGTCACAATTGATTGCCATACGGGCTCGTTTTATGTACACGAAAAATAGGAAATATAAATTAAAAATATTTTGTTATCAAATTGGAATGCGTCATCTACTTGGCACCCTTATACAGGGTGGCGCAAAATTAATCACCCTATTGGAAGATGCTCTCATTTTTGCAAATGGCCGCCAATGTCAAATCTGTTTTGACATTTGTGGACTAGACAGATACAGAATACAAGTGAATAAGCCATGGAGCGATACACTCCCCAAGAACGCGGAATAATTGTGTCTATTTTTTTGCGTAACAATTCGTCTGTGGTGTTGGCAAAAATCATAATGAGCGATGAGGCTCATTTTCACCTCAGCGGGTACGTGAACAAGCAAAATTATCGCTTCTGGGGAACCGAAAATCCGCGAGTGATGCACGAGAAACCATTACACCCGCTCAAAGTGACTGCGTGGTGCGCTGTTCACGCTGGAGGAGTCATCGGGCCGAACGCCGCGGGTCAAACGACAACAGTGGACGGTGCGCGCTATAGGGCAATGTTGACCGAGTTTTTTCTGCCCGAACTGGACGAATTAGGACTGGTGGACATGTGGTTCCAACAGGACGGAGCAACAGCACACACTGCACGAGCCACAACCGACATTCTGAAGGCCGCGTTTCCGGGTCGCTTAATTTCGCGTTTTGCCGATTTGCACTGGCCCGCCAGATCGCCCGATTTAACGGTCCCTTTTTATGGGGTTTTTTGAAGTCTCGTGTTTACATCAACAAGCCTGAGACCTTGGAAGCCCTCAAGGAAAATATCCGACACGAATGCGAGAATTTATCGCCCGAAACTCTCGGCGAAGTGATGGAAAATTCCATAAAACGAGCCCGTATGGCAATCAATTGTGACGGCGCACATTTATCAGATATCATCTTCTCGACTTAACACAATTAATTCTAAAGGTCTAAATAAACATAATCAAAAAACAGAATCGAAGTTTTTTATTTAGAAAAAAAAATAAGAGCCAAACAACATCGGATGACTTCTTTTGCGCCACCTTTTACTATTACAGTGATGAATTCAAATTAACTTTTGTTGAAATCGAAAAAAAATGTTCAGGCATGCTCTGGAATTTGATTCGATTTCAAATTTAAAATGGAATTGAAAGGAAGTTGTTTTGTTTTTGGTGCTCTGAAATTCGTATATATTTTTTGAGTTTTCAAAGTTTTCGAAATTGCGTTTATTGGTTAAAACTGTATTTGAAAATCGAATGCAGAAAGATTTGATTGGAAGTTTCATCATACAAATGTTACAAGTAAAAGTTATTTTGACAATAGCCTCAGTCGTCATTGGACTGGGCGCATTCATGGCTTGTAACCAATTGCCTCTTACTGGATTGGTTTCCTGGACAATGCAAAATATGCTTCTGTGAGCTACTTTAGCAGAATAGACGTTCTTCCACAAATTTGATGGTATGTACAGTGTACCACTGAAGTCTTCGTACAGCAAATAGTTTTGGCTTTGTTATTTAAAAACAAGTAACTACACTAGCTATTTACCAAAAGTTTTAATGCAGATTTGTTCATATAACATTTCTTTTCAATACATCAATAAAAAGTTATTCATTTTATACAAACCTCCGGTAAACAAAGTTAATCGCAAAAAGCGTTTGGATTTCACTCGCGAATAACGGAATGCGTCAATTGACTTCTGGATGAATCCAAATACAACATTTTTGAGTTTGATGGCAAACTTAGAACGTGGAGAAAGCCTACAATCCAAAAAACACAATCAACACTGTGGCGGTGACGTAATGGTATGGGGCTGAATGGCAGACAGTGGTGTTGGAAACTTCGAAATAATTGAAGAAATCATGGATCATTGTGCCAATTTTGACATTCTCAAGAGAAATTTAAAAAAAAATTGCTGAAAAATTGGGTGTAGCTGAAAATAATTATTTTCAGCAAGATAATGATCCTGAGCAAATGGCCCTTTATTGATTTTTAAATCAAAATTTTATTAAAATTAATATGTACTTTTACTTGAAATATAAGCTTGTTTTTATTTTAAATAGTTACGGAGATAATCCAAATGTCCTGAAGCTATAGTAAAACCGCTAAATCAATTTTGCACTCTAAAACGTTTTTATAAATTTCCTTGAAGTGTTCCCTTCTTTCGGGACTTAAGTTCATCCAGCGCTTTTGTTAGTTGGATTTGAATTTTGTATTATTTTTTTCAGAATTCTCCGATTAGTAGAAACATTCAAAACGTTTAATTTAAAGTAAGCCCTAGTAAGAAAAATTTACATTAGAAATTGATTTCGGGCGTCGTGTTTAAGACAAGATATCTGGAATAAGTCATTGCAAAAACTATTTCGGATTTCCATAATTGAATTTATTTGGATCTTTAAAATTCAAAAGCAAATACTTATGAATCTGTTTCTTATTTTTCGTTTTCAATACTATATATATATTAAATTGTCCTTTGTTGATATCGTTTAAAAATCATAAAGTAATCGTCCAGCTCTGATTGAAATTAAGTAAGATCATAATATGATAAAACTAACAAAATCTATAAGTTTCTTTTAAGATTCCACGATCTGAAAAATTTAATTTTGTTTAATGATAAAGAGAAAAAGTTTGTAACCAGTACTTTCCAAGCTATATTATTTTATATATTTTGTTGACATTTGCAAAATTGTTAAACAAAATATAATATTTTTGACAGGCCCTTTGATTAAGAATAAGTGCTAAAACTATTCCACTTTTGTATGAAAAACTGACTAGTTAACCTCTCACTTCCGTTTAATTTTTTAATATTGTGCAAACGGGCACGATTCCAAAATCTATCATTAATAATGGTGGATAAGTAAAAAAATTATATACATTCAAAAATTTATATTCAATTACATTCTCTTCATTTTTATTTTTATAACCTAAAACTATCGTTTGTTTTTTATCATATATTTGAATTTAGACACTACGACATTTTACTGTCTATAATTAAAAAATGGTCGAACTGATTAGCGATGTGAACAAGAAAAAAACTGAATACTTTTCTATATCTCCTATGTGCCTCTTGCTTATCCAGAATACATTTTGATCCACTTGTCAATCTATATTTTGTGTTCCTTCTTTTGTTACCGAAAGATTACAAAAAACAACAGAGGTTTGCAGAGTCTGGGAGAGCTGGGACACCTGATCCGAAAATCCTAACATAAAAAATGTATAATACAATTTTTTTTCAAGAAATTTATATACAATTTTTTCTTAAAAAGTAATAAAAAAAATTTATCGAATGTGTAATATATGTTTGCATATGCTCCTCCGCCCTTTCCAAAGAATCAGTAAAAAATCACACGAAAAATAATATCGAGTAGATTCTATTTCGCTGCTAGGAAATCACATTGGAGGCAAGTGCATGTTCTAAAGCGTGTTTGCTAATTCCCACTCACTCCTCTTCTTTCTAAAGAAGCGCTTATTAAGGACAATTTTTTTACTTCTCGAAAAGCTGAAATTTTTGTTTATCTTGTGAAGCGTTTTTTTTTTGCAGCACTTATATTTTTCCAGTTGAGTGGAACATTTTTTGTGGCGATTAAAATTTGTTTTTCATAATTGCTCCTTTGGCGCGAAAACATTTTTATTTGATTTTAATTCTTTAGAATTACAACAAAATAATAGAAACCAAGACCAGCTGGAAGTAATTTGTTCACTCATTTAGTTTGTGTCCCTGTGTATGTAAATACATTAAAAAAAGTGAAGGTATTATTACTGTGTCCACTTGAATAACAAACCAATTGCACTCAATTTATTAGATATATTTTTAATTTAAAAGGACTTCTCTTCAGCTGATGCCATGTCAGTTCCATTCAATTAAATGCTGCTCAAACACATACTCGTAAGAAAAGTGACTACTAACTCCACTTAGTAACATAATCATAATATTACAGGATGTTTCATTAAGCGTATTTACAGATGCTTCATCAACGTGTGGTGGTAAGTAGTCGAGAATTAAAGTTGAATATGAATGGGCCAAAACAAAAACTAAAAGCTTAGAAAAATAAAATAATGCTGTGAAAAAGTGTACGAGCATCCTGCATATAAATGAGTTTCCGCAGCAGCGCACATACTGCAATTCCTTGTTTTTTTTTTTTGTTGTATATTTTTTGTTGAAACTTTATTCTGTTAAAAAAATGTGTTGGAAAATAAGGAAAACAAGAACAAAGCTAAGCGAGCTTTAATAAAAGGTCACAGCGTGGCATCATCAGCAGCGTATCCGCCAGTATTTGTTATGTGCAACTTAGTGGGCATATTGCTTTTAGGCAAATGTATACAACTTACTGTGATAATCGAGAGAAAAATGGTTAAATATATTCTTAAGTTGGAAAGAATCGAACTGGCTATGGCTGCCTGTCCGTCCTTGTGGCACTTTATATTAATACGCTGGTGTAAAAATGTGGTTCCATATTTTGTATAATGCCTGAGACAGTCAGATTAGACACGCCTTATGTAAAATAATAATGTAAGTGGTAATTATGTTTATACATATGTAAAAACTTTTTCGTTATACAACTGAACCAATGTGCTGCATTTGTAATAGTCTGTAAGATTGACAGAACATTTTAACTCCTTTTAACTTTAGGAATTATGCAGTACCGATGTGACCAAGTTTATATCGCAACGTTTTAGCTATTGCTGCACAGTATCTACATATTTTTAGGTAGGTTTAAAAAAAATTATTTATTATATTATGACATCATGAATCATATAATAAATATTTTTTTATAAAAAAAGTTTATTTTTACTTAATTTCACAAACTGTAAGCGAAATTAGTGAGTATTGCAGGCGCATTCCATTACATGTTTCCCATATAATGTTTCAAGTTTCTTAGATATGGTGGTAGGCGTAAAATTGATCGGACCTATTTTTAAAAGTGGGCGTTGAATTAAACCAAAGACGCCTATTATTGGTGAAGTTGTCGACAGTGACCATATCCACTCATATACAAAATCTCGGATTATTATTGCATCGCAAGTTTAGAAACGTATAGGGGACAAAGAAAGAAGGAATTACAAATACAAAGAAACAAAAACACAAACATTCATTTTTATATATACAAATTAAGTGGTGATTTCAACATGAATTCAATATCTTAGGCATGTGCTTAGGTTGCCAAAAAGTAAATATTGCTGTTGCCTTTTTTTAAGAGATTTATCCTTAATATTTTTCTTTTAAATCGACATTTTTAATTTGACGCTTATTTTTTACTGTTATCACTTTTTTTTAAATATTTATTAAGTGTCTATTCTAACATTTAATTTATAATTTTTTTAATTTTGCGTCTATATATATAAGTATATATTTAAATTGGTTAGCTTTTACAAGACTTTCACCATCAAAAGTACTGTAGGTACTGTATTGACTGCATATTGGAATAATCGCTTCATCGTCAAATGATCCTTCCAACCATGTAGCCTTTAAATGAACAGAAAAGGTTTTTATAGTGCGAATAGTCTCTACATTCGATCATGTGCGATCATAGTCTACGATTTTTATCAGTAAGCGAGAAATTTCCTGGCTCATGCCACGATTTTGGTATTTGGACCACATCTACAGTACGCTTGTGTATGATGAGACAAAGTGGTTGTTGGCTTTTAGGAGACCAGGATTACCCTCTTGAACCATGGCTCTCAACTCCGATAGCAGAGCCATCAAATGCAGAAGAAGAAAAGTATAGTAAAATTCATATCAAGGCCCGCAATGAAGTTTTAAAGTTTCGTTTTAGGTGCCTTTCCAAGCGAAGAATTTTACACTACAGTCACGAAAGAGCGGTCGAGATTATTTAGGGTTGCACAATTTTGCAAAATATCTCCATAAACAAATGTGAACTTAATGAAGAAGAAGTCGATGAAACTGAATTTTAAATACCATCAACATCTGAAATAATTACTCAAAACCAATATCACCGTGAAGCGGAAAGGATCCGCTCTCGATATGTTCAAACTCTTTAAATTTATTATCTTAAAAATAAACAATACAGTAGGATGCAAATGCAATTGTTGATTTGTCCTGCGTTTTATTTTTGAACATTGTATAAAATCATGTTTACATGCTTCTAATAGATGATTTTTCCGATTAGAAATTAATGAGGTCAAACGAGAGCTTACCATTTATTTGTTAAGTTTAAGGTACATTAATAAAACGCATAAAAATACAAAAATATTAAATAAAAAAATAGCGCAGTTGACCAAAAATTTTTTAATTGGTCATTTACATTTTTTAAAACATCTGATATGGCTAACAAGCCTTGTCCTACTTTACCGAGAGCATCAGCAATTTGAGCTTGTAGATCGAGCGCACGCTCGTTCTGTTGTTAGCGATTTTTTAAATGGCCCAAAAACAAGGCGACAATTTGTTCTGAATAAGCCTTCCTCTGCTTCGCTGGAGGGCTGGAATCATTGCGGTATTGTTGCTACGACTACCACTGCCACTTTGAAGACTATTGTTGCTGATGTCGATAAGAAGTGGGCTGATAGTTCTTTCTGATAATTCTTCTAGGCAACTGTTACAGCCAGAGATGCTGATCACGATCCTGTCTGTACTGGTAGTCGTACAAGCAGGCTCAATTATTATGGGAGGACTGGGAAATGTGCTGCACCTGTTGTTACTGTTACTACTTTTGCCAAGAAATCGACATTATACCTCAAATCCAAGTGTACTTACAATAAGCCCATCTACTACCGCTGTGACAAACATCTCAAGTACTTGGTTTTTAAAATCTGTCACTTCGCTTGGTTTGGTCTCTCCGCCTGTGCGCATTTGCTAAGTTTTTGACTTTCTGGAGCGGCAGCGCAGTTATTTCTTCCAATGATTACATGACAATAACAAAAGACATGAATTCGTTTGGTAAAAATTCGTCTTGTGAAAGGTGATGTCTACAGATTCTGTCTAGAAGAGAAAAAAAAACAAAAATTAACTCTACTTTGTACCAACCTCTTTCCAACTTGATGGCGGGCGCACCTCGTAAAGCGTTCAAACCCGCAACTTCCTCTCACATCAGCTTTAAAATTTTTTTGGAACCGGATTATGTTTTCCTGTTAACAACTGTTTAGGTACTTATACGAAAGATATAAAGAATTCTACCTGTTAAAATTAGGCTCTTACTCCTCAAATAATTAACAAAACTTACTTCTTCCGCTCCCCTGTGTCCATTTTTTGTTTATTTTTCTGTTTCACAAAAAGTTAAGAAATCAATTCAAATTAATTATTTTCCATAATTTATTGTCTTTTTTCATTGAGGTGAATTTTTGTATTACTATGTGTCATAGAAATAGAAAAGTGTTCCTCTTCACCACGATGTTGTTTCTCTCTTTGAAAGTTGAATTTCTGAGCAGTTGCCATGGTTGCTACAAAATTATTAAGTAAATAAACAAAACAAAGTAATTTGTTTTATCAAAAATATAAAATCAAACTTCAAAATAAGTCAGACAAATAAAGCTATAATCGATGTGAGTTCCTATTTTCCTAACCTTATATTATTTAACCATTATAGTTAGGTTATAATTTTTTTATTACCGAAATAGAAAAATAGCGGTGTTATAAGTATTTAACCTTCATATAAAATTTTTCTATTCCATTTTTAAAAACTTTCACTTTTTATTATATCTGGAACCTCAACAAAATGAATCAAACCAATGTTTCGATGTAAGATAAATGCATTTTAGTTCAAGCCAAACCAATGAAAAAATCTTCTGAAACAGGCCTTAAAACCTGCAAAGCGGTCTAATGTTTAAATATTTTTAAATGACTGATACAAGTTTTAATGAAATTTATTTCAATATTTTTATAATATAATCATAAAATTATTTGATTATAAGTCATTTTTTAAAATCGTTTAGTTAAAAATGTAAAGTACTGTACCTTCCAGTTTCCCTTTAGACTCTTTGCCAGCCTAATTAATTTTTGCACCTTTTTGTGTATGTATGGTTCATTATTTTTCAAACATTTCGACGCTTTTAATTACCGTTCGCTTTTGTGTGGATGTACACTACACTTAGAATATTTAAAAAATGTTTGCATGGAAAACTTTTCTTAATCCTCATCCGCATTTTCGTCGACATTAACGTCCTGGTGGCCTTATGCACTATCTGCTTTTACACCAACAGGAAGCAGGACTGAGTCTCCATACCGATGAACTAAATTGGTAACTTTATTAACTAATGTAGTTTTTTTTAATATCCCATTATTAAATGGTAATCCCTTTCCGGCCCAGATCAACCGTTGGAAATAAAAGTGAAATTTGTTTATCGAATTTGACTATTTACTCTGAAATTGAGTCTCTAATTTAATCAATTCGTAAGAGACTCGTTTTTACAAATCGTGAAACTAAGTACTTATAGTATAAGTATTAAAATTAATATATTAAAATTAAACAAGATATAATTTTGACTATACAAATCTTAAAAATTTTAATTCCAAGTCATAAATAAAAAAATACAATGAATTCACATACATACGAGTGTATTAATCTAATGTTTCAATACGACTTTCGTGCCTTCTGGAATTTCCAAACAACAAATGTATCCTTTAAATGGTGCGGGCTGTACTAAATAATTCTTACATACTCGTACAATAATGTGAGCAATAATCACCAGGAAGAAAATAAATTATTTTATTTTATTGTTTTCTGTGCAAATTAAAATCGCGAACAAAAAAACAGAAACGAAATTGCAACCGCGTTTGTTAATGCCTGAATCATTCGTCTGTCTGTCCGTTTGTCTGTCTGTCCTTGGTCAATGTGTTTACTAATTTGGCGGTTATTTGCTGTCGAGGCGGGGCGGTATATTTCCCGATCTTTTTCGGGCGCGCTTTCATTTTAATTGGAAAAAATCACAAACATACATCGAGAGCATACACAGACTCACACTAGCGCATACACTCCGTAAATAACCGGAAATTACCCATTCGCACACTAATCAAGATTTAAAGGATCCAAAGCACTTTTAGTGCTTGATGCAGCTAAAAATAAAAAAATACAACCAAAATAAAAAAGAAAAATACGAAAGATTAACTTGTGATGGCAATGGTTGTCCATTAACGGCGCCCGCCCCGCCACCAACATTGCCATTCGAATGTGGATACGAGTATTGCACAGCCAAAAACTTGCAAAGGATGAGAAAGCCCACACCAGCGGATATGTTTTGCGGAAAGCTATTGTATCCCAACAGGAAACGTGCTATCGTAGTCTTCAAGAGCAGTGATAATCTTCATGACGTTTGATCGTATTAATTTCAATGAAAAGGTGTAACACCCTAAAAAGCTCAGCTTTTTAATGAATTAATGTATTCTCTTTATACTAAAGTAGTCAATGTATTTTATTTTTCTAAATGAATAACAGTAATAACCAGGCCCATTATTGACGCATTTTTCTACTGGGATGATTTAGAGAATCGGTGCGATGCGATGCGGTGCGCTGCTTGCCATTGCCACTGTCTACTGAAGTGCTATAACTTGCGAGCAATGAGTGCAGACAACGGCATTATACGTCGCGGCCGAACTGTGTGCCAAAGATACTTAACAATGTATTTTCATTTTTGAAGAAGAACTTTAATGTGTCGGAATTGCTTAGTCGGTGCCGGTCAAGAGGCACTTGTTCCTCCACCACATTAGTCCGGATACAGTTTTAACTTCTATTTGTTGAATTTTAACATTGCACACGTTTTTGGTATTTCTGCAATTGTTTTAACAAGTTTTCGTTTTGTAAATACATTCTCAATGGAATATTGAATTGTCTTAGCACTCAACTAAAAGTCACAAATAACTGTTGTTATTAGACGGTTATTTCTTAAGTCTTATCATATCTATTAGTTGCAAATATGTATTTGAAAACAAATTTATTTTTAAATACATTTTTTAACATTAAGGTCTTATCAGAATTCAGAACTTTAATATCTTGATCTCAAGGAATTCGGTATTTTCTAACATAATCAAGTATTTCGTTTTTCGGTTTAAGTCCTCTGAACCACTTTAAAAGTGACATATGTATCTCAAATATTCTCTTTGCCTAGTTAACTAAACAAAAACGCCCTTTTGATGAGAAATTTTTTTTTATTATTGTTGTTGTGTAGATAATCAGTTTAAATGCAGTATTTACCAAAAACTGTAGCCACACAAAACTTCTTGTGAAAAATGAACGTGATCGGATAAGAAAAACGCCCACATATAACACTATGCCATATATGTGTGTTTTGAGTATTAATGATTCCACCGCGAAATGAAAAAGGATACTCATAGGAACAAAACCCAAGAAAGCTTTTGCAAAGTTGGCTCGTATTTTTTTTGTACTGCCTTTTAAAGTTGGCACGATGTTTCTAAAAATAACTTAAAACTAGTAAGAGAATTATCATCGGCTATTCCGAAGCTCAAATACTTTTCGCAATTTCAGTGACACAAAAAATGAGTTTCTTTTAGCACATACATAAGTGTTACATGACTCTTTTATATGTGTGCGTTTTGTGTTACTTCCAATGTATTAAATACCTAATTTGAAGTGGGTTTTTGCACTGCAACTATTTTAAATAATTTTTTATCCGCCAAAAAAGTTGGAATCATTTGTATTGGAGGTGGCCGCAGTTTTTATTTTAACATGCCCATTTTATGAGAAGTTTTGTGATACTACTGGAGTGCTTAATATTGTAAAAAGTAGAATTGGTCTCCGCTTGGGGAATAGTTCACATACCAAATTTTCAAAACTACGGCTGTAATCATTGGGACAGACAGAATGACGGACATAGGTAAATCGACTCAGAATCGGACGATGATCATATATTTACAAACTTGTCATACATACCACACCCCCTAATTGGCGTTACAAAAGGAAGGATAAACTCAATATACCCCTTCGGTAAGTGCACTTGACGAAGGGTATAAAAACATTAATGTATCTGAGACTTAAGATGTATTGAATGACCAATCGTTTCGCTACAAAATCAAGTAAAATTACTCGTACTAAAGATATTCACCTTAAACTTGTATATAGCATTTGAATAGTACCAGAATACTATTGACAAAAAATGGGCTTGATTGGATAAGAACAACGACCACTTTTAACCAAAACTTAATCACAAATATGATACTAAAGCACATTTTTTTAGATTGACATTAAACTTGAGATTTTTTCAATTTTTTTCGAGTTTTTGGAATACTTTATAACGGAACTTTTAATTTTTTTTTCTCGATTAAAGCTTCGATCATGACCGAAATTATGTTATAAAATGTTTGTTATATTAAAATTTATTTACGAAAATAAAGCAAGACATGCAGTGCAGATAATTAGTTAGCTTAAATTTAACATTCAAGTTTTTAGACAACACTACAGCCAAAAACTGGGCGTGATCGGACAAGACCAACGCCCATTTATAATATAGCAAAGTGTCACTCATATGCTACAGAAAGCACATTTTTTGGTATATAAAAATGTAAATGGTATTTTAGCTTCGGCATAGTTAAAGATAATTCTCTTACTAGTTTATATTTTGTGACGTCGGTTTTATTCGTAGGCTGAGGTATCGCTTGTCGCTCCAGGATTACCGAAGGACCGATAAAACCATCGGGTGAAAAAAAAAATAATATAGTACAAATGGTATATAACGCACGAGTTAATGCACTACCTTTCAGTAAATTTACCGACTCATCAAATGAGTTCGGCTCGGACGATGATATATATTTGTCTTCTATTTTATTTTATTCTTTTCTTAAATGCTAATTACAGCTTTATATAATTAATTTAATCAACGGCTCGTAAAGATGACTCAACGATGACTTCTTTGACTTCGTATGTGACGACGATGGATTCCGTGAATGCGATGTTCGACGAAAACTCGTACGACTTTGCTTTCGGCAACGAAGAATTCCGTGAATACGACGTTTAGCTCTGACTCGTACACTTTTGAGTTTTGCAACGACGTATTTTGTATATACGACGTTTGGCGATGACTCGTACAGTATTGAGTTCGGCAACGACGGGTTCGTGAATACGAAGCTTGGCTTTGTCTCGTACTGTGTTGAATTCGGGAATACGACGCTTAGCTTTGTCTCGTACTGTGTTGAATTCGGCAACAATGGGTTAGATACAATTACTTAAAAGTTTGTAAATACGTAAATAATGGTTCGTACGCAGACGTAATACCTAGGTTAAACGGTTGCACGCGCAAAGACGGCGAGGTATGATCGCACGCGCAAAGACGGCGAGGTATGGTCGCACGCGCAAAGACGGCGAGACCGGCCGAGCCTCTACTAACAATATACAAGAATATCGGTAGCAACCAGCCCCTTACTCAAGCCAACCAAGGCGCACTTATGTGCATATACAAGCCAAGCGAGAATTGTAACATGCGCTTTTGAAATGCACATTTGAATTCATATTGCATGAACAAAAATTGCTTGCTTTGTGCTTGATTTATGCTTGTTGTTGTTGGTTTTATTTGCTTATGCTTGTTGTTGTTTTATTATTGTCGGTTTAATAAAACTGTTGGTTTGTTGTCGGTTCAATAAAACTGTTGGTTTGTAACGTTACAGTTCCCCTCCCACTTTGGAGGAAATATACTCGGAAATTTCGGCGGAATGCAATTGCAAAATATTTCATGAACAATTCATGTTCATTCAGGTTCAGTAGTGGTGAACCGATGCTCACGTCGGTTTAGGTAATACAAATAGCTTATTATTATAGGGCGACTTATGCACAACCGATATTACTATCGATATTATTTACCATGCTATCAAAGATAACTTGGCTCGGCCCATAAATAAGTTGCTTATTATTTTTTTTTCTTCAATTTTATTAAAGATTTATTTTTCTAAAAACTTTTATAAATTATATACTTAAAAATAAATAATATATGTATGCTGTCCTACAGCTTATTTTTGCTGTTCTACAGCTTATCTCTTTAAAAAAAATAACAACTATTTTTGTTTTTTTAGGCACCATCTTTACTCGCCGTTGTAATTCACCCTGTGTGAGCATCACGAATTCTTCGTCAATTACTTTGACTTCGACGTGCAACCTTCCCTTTCGTCGAATGGTCCAATGACGTATGCTGTTGTTGGCAGGGCGTTTTATCGTGATTCCACGAAATGCACGATTTGCCCGTGATGTCCGATGTTGTGGCTGGGTTGTACCTGATGTGGTCCTCGATCCTGTTGCCGGTACTTACTCGATTGAAGCGCAAGCTTCAATTACTGGCGGTGTTTGCGCGGGTTGGATTTTGACCACCCGTGTTGGTCGTTGCGCCACTTCTTTTTCGCCTTTTATTTAAGCTGGTGGCCGCATCTTCGTATTCTGCTTAAAACGCTGCTTTGCTGTGGAAGTAGTGGGTTCATCCAATGATGGCGAGCAATCGCTGCCGAAGTAGTGGGTTCATCCGATGATGGCGAGCAATCGATCACCTTAGGTACGTGTGCGACTCGGGATTTATTTACCAACACAGCTTCGTCTGACGTTGTTGGTGGCGGAGGACGCACGGTGATTAAGTTTGGCATTCGTACCATCGGTGGAATGACTGGACGAGCGGTGGGAAATCGTAATAATGGTGGCAGCATTTGCATGTTGGTGATGCGTACACGTGCTTCCATGGGTGGTACGTATGTTGCTGGAGGAATTGCTGTTACGCTGTTTTTCGCCATAAGCATTCGGATTGTAACCCGAGGTAACTTTGGGCGAGTCGGCTTACGTTGCATTATATATAAATTTTTTTTCCTTACAATTTTTGTAATTTTTCAGTGCTTAAGTCATAATTTTTAGACAATCCATTTGAGAATTATAGTCTTCCAATTGTATATTGATGCAAATTGATTGATTTTAAGAAAAATGTGCATTGCTTTGTAAAGATGTTAATGTTGTTGATGATATGCTTTCAAATCCTGTAAGTGCGCTCGTTTTACTACATTATTTTTGTTGTTTTCTCGACTTAATTCCACGATCGTTGATTAAATGTATTTTTGAAATTGGTACGGTCCGCCGTATTTTGGTGCTAGTTTTTGTGCAAAACTATCCACAGGCGACGAAAGTGGGTGTTCTTTCTTTAAAACTAAATCTCCTACAGACGGTTTGCACGATCGGCGCCTCAAATTGTAATATTTTTTTTGTTTGTTGGTTGCCTGGTGAGTATTTCGTTTTACTTCTTTCCATAATTTTTCCATTTCTCGGCGTCGGGTCTTCTACAGGTGCGGCGTTTTGATTTCTTATTTGGCCGCCTGCCTTTAACGTTCGTCCAAAGAGTAATTCGGCAGCTGATGTTCGGGTTGATTCGTGATTTGCTGAATTGATGGCGAAGGCGATTTCGGGAATCTGCGCATCCCAATTGCGGTCTCCACATCGTTGCGCAATCATTGTTTTACTACTCGGTTGGTTCGCTCTGTCGGATTCTCTTGTGGTGTGTAAGGAGCCGTAAAACGATGTTTGATGCCATGGTCATGCAGACATTTCGCCACTTCGCGGCTCGTAAATTGTCTCCCATTGGCCGAAAGAAAAACATCTGGACAGCCAAACCGATAAATTATACGCTATCTCAGAGCATTTACTACACTTTCTGATCATACCACCTACTACTTGAGGTGATGCAGGCGTGCAATGCGTCGGTTCTTGGTAAAGGAGCTCGTGAAAGCGCGTCAGCGACTATATTTAAACTTCCTTTTCTGTATTCGATTTCAAAGTCGTATTGTTGTAACTCAAGTGCCCATCGAGCCAGCCTGCCCGAAGGATTTTGTAATGAGTAAAGCCAATTTAATGAGTGGGGAGCGGTGACGACGGTAAAGTGGTACCCTTCAAGATACAGACGCATTTTCTTTATGCCCCATAATATAGCAAGGCACTCTTGTTCGGTTGCCGAATATTTTTTTTCTAAATCAGTAAGTGTAAGGTGTAGCGGAATTTGCCAATAACCATTTTTTAAGTCAATTGACGAGATATATTTGGCTTCTCGAAGCTGATCTAAGATAGCGATAATTTGAGGAAGCGGATATGCATCTGGTTCGGTGGCTGCATTTAAATGTCTATAATCAATACACATTCTCCATGAGCCTGTTTTCTTACGAACCAAAACTATTGGTGAACTATACGGACTTTGAGACGGTTCTATTCGGTTGCCGGCTAACAGTCCATCGATTTCATCATTAATTATCTGTTGCATAGCTGGATTACGGGGGTAGTAACGCTAAGTGTAATGTATTATTTCAGTTTAAAGATTTGAATACTTATTGTTAGAACTTACGTTAAGATTCAATAAATAAAGGAAAATTTAAAAAAATTATTGTTAAACTTTTAAAGTTATTCAATTAGAACAGAAAGAAGGTACTGACAGAAGTGTATGTAAGAACTTAAAAAATGATAATTAATATGAAAAAAATATATAAATAACCATTTTAATATTTTGTTGGGCCACCATCAGCATCAATGACCACATGCAACCGTCTGGGCATTTAAATTTTTGCGCTCTTCCCACGTTCCGAGGTGTTTCGAATTCCTCTTTTGCTTTTGAAGACATCGCTTCTGATTCGGTCACTAGTTTATCATGACTGGCTTTTACCTCTGTGACTAGGTCAACCGACTTCTTGGTGTGGTGTCGAAGAGTTTCTGTCGTTGCTATATTGTATAGATTTGTATACTTCTTACTCTTGTGATGGCATCATGTCTAATACGATAGCTGATTCTTCATGGTGTTTTTTCTGTAATATTTTGGTTGAACTCCTCATCGTTGGGCATTTAGAGGTTTTTATCGACATTTTCTTGAGTTAACATTCATCCTTGGGTGGTGCGGGCAGAGCCAGATCACCTTCTTTTTCTGTTTTGTATAACGCTGTCTATTGTCACTATCGAAATAAAAGAACGTTGACGGTGAACGTGGTGATATACAGAGGAGAATCATGCTCAAATCCTCTTTAAAGGGTGACAATTCCGCTTTCTTGGTTTCCGAGCCGGTCGTGTTAGTTTCGCCTGGCGGAGAAACCTGTTGGTGTCCGGATCCCTGGAAGACTTCAGTTGTAACACTGTCATTATCAGCGTAAGAATTGCACGATCTCGAAAAATTTTATTTTCTAAACTGATGTTATGTAATTTAGAGACTACATCTTGTTCGTAGAATGTTGTCAGTTTTCTCAACAAAATTAGGAGTGTTGGCCGTTGTGCTTGGTGCACTGTACTGTATTGGAGGATGGATTTATAAAATTCCGCTTCTCAAAAAGGATGCTTTCTTATTCTCAGCAGCTTGACTTTTCTTCATTCTCTCGTCACTTTCCAGACTGAGATTGAGACACTCTGGTATTTCGCCTTGGTCGTTGGACGTTGTTATTTTTTCAACAGTTTCTATATTAAAAATGTGACTATTAATCGCTTGTTCATGACTGTTATTTGACATCATTTTTCTGGCTTGATTTTCGTTCAGCTTATCATCACTGTCCAGGTTAAGGTTCGAAAAATCCGGAATTTCGTCCAGATTGTCGGTGGCATTTTCTCAACGGGGTTTTGATTAAAAATATTACTACCCGACGCACCTTCTAGACCGTCGTTTGGTACCTCTGTGGGCACACCGGTTCTGCCTAAATCGTTGTCAGGGTTACGTATCTCCTGATTGATCTCCCATGTTTCTTAATTTATATCGACGTCGAAGACTTGAGCATATCTGACTTGGATAGGACTCTGCGACCTTTGTCGCTCTTGTGTAGAATAACTTTAAAAACGAAAAAATAAAACGTTTTCGGGTAGAAATTGATTTTTACAAAATTAAAATCAAGCTTATGCAATTGTAAATGTAGAAATATTTACAGTTTATGCATTATTACCTTTTTAATACAAATTCATCTTATAGTACCAGCGTGGCACAGTTTTTTTATACAATTGGTTAAGTGCATGTGCTCTTACCAGAAGGGGGCGTGGTAGGTATGACAAAGTATATATATAAATGATCTGCGTTTGATTCTGAGTCAATTTTACGATGTCCGCCCGCCTGTCCAGTAGTTTAAGAACTATCGAGCTAAAATCTGGCATTTGAGTTGCAGTGTATATAATCAGTTCCAATTTGGTATTTGACACTCTGATAGTAACATAAAACAACTAACCAAAAATGGGCGTGATTCGATAAGGACGACGCCCACTTATAATAGTAAATTATAAGTGCTAAAAGAAGCACATTTTTTATGTCACTGAAATGGCAGAGGGTATATGAGCTGAAGATAATTCCCTTACTAGTTTTTGAATACGTTCTAGCATTTTTTTTTAATTGTTACAAAAAATTGTTTATGTATAGATAATAAAAGCGTTAAACACGTCGAATGTTATCAAAGGCGTATTTCAACACAGCTCCAATTGCCACAGCAAGGAAGGCAAACATCCTTGCTAGACTCAAGGCTGAGATTTTAGATAATACATCGCCAACATTAACAACAACGGCAACAGCAGCAAAAACAAGAAAATAGCAAAACAGCAAAAAATCTGACCTCAACCGGTCACTTGTTGTTATTACATCGTACACCTCACGCAAACATGTAAAGAGAGGAAGTTTATATGTAAGGTGGAAGTAGTTTTTTTTATAGGATCTTCCTCATTTTAACTTAACTTTTACTTGAATAAAAGAAGATGACATAACAATTTTCCAATATCTTTTAAATCACAACTTTTATCTTTTAGGTTAATAGAAGGACAAACGAACGGGCCGAAGGATTAAAATCATATCTGCGTCGAATTATTGAAACTGGTTAAATTTTGGAAGCTATTTAGGTGGTTCATATCTTTTTTCTAATAGGTTAGGTTAAATCGGCTGGCCGAATATACACTTAGGATTCATTAAGGCCCATTGTGCTAACAAAGGTAACTGAACCTTACACAAAGGGACCCTCTATAAACTATGCTGAGGATTTAATGAACGATATATTCTATATATCTTGATTCTTGCAATGTCTGAAATGCTGCCAAGAGAAAGAAAAGTGTTTTGCACTGTGATATTATTAAAAAAAAAACCAGAAGGAAAATAATAAAAACAATTTTCCGAAGAAAAAATCCAAAAAAAAAATGCAAAAAAAATCTTTATTTTCTAATTATATCATAATTTAATAAAGCACTTTTACTAACAAAGCGTGAAAACGAAGATCTGACCTTTAAGAATTAATTTCTTGGATGCGCTCAATGCTAATTGCTGTGCAGATTAGGATATCCACGCTACATTAACCCGCCAAACAACCAGCCGAGCGGTATAACTCTGCTAAAACAAAAACACCAACTACACCAACAACAAAAAGTACACAAACAAAGTCGATATTATCATAGGAAAAGCCGAGAGGAAAACTATTGAAAAATTGCGGCGTATTCAACAAAGCTAAACTCGCCAAAACTTCGTCTTGTGCCTTTAAAGTCGCCGCTCTGCAAACAAATTTCAACAAAATGACTAACAGTCGTATCCTAGTTCTGTCAAAATGTAAGTAAGTACTTACATACATATATACATATTCGTAAGTAAGTAAACATGAAATACGCAAATGTACAAAAGAATTTGGACAAAGTTTTCGCGCGTTTTTCGACTTAACGAGAAGAACTGTTATAACCATAAATATGCAAAGATATTGACTTACTAAGCGTGAATATAAGCATTACCGTTTCTTTTTATTATCAACATCCACAAATATTTTATGTATTGACTTGTATAAAATCCTACGTTTGTATGTCTGTTGTTCCCAGTAGACTCGAAAGCCGAGAACAGTTTTTACTCAGATTTGGTACACATAAGCTCAAGGAATCGGTTCTTTGTATAGGCTTTGAAAGAGATTACAGCAACAATTAATAACTTTAATATAAATTGAATATTTTACTTATATTGCTTTTAAAAAATATTAAGTATTTTGTGTTAATTTATCTGAAACTTACCAAGAAATTTTCCAAAATTAGAAGTGGTTGGTTCAATTTTATGTCCATCATAGTGCAGGATCATGTACAACTTTTATTATAAAATTTGGTTGGTGGTGCACGATGACCATAAACACGATTATTTGTATGCCGTTTTGTCTCAATTAGTAGTGTCGAAGTTTATCGGCGAGTCCTAAATGGTGGTGGATGTGAATGTTCAGACTGTTAACATCTGCATTTATTCAATCAATGAGCGGAATTATTGAATAAACTCAAATATTTTTATGAAAATATACTATGTATCGCCGGGTACAATAAACATGTTCTTAATGAAAACGAAATGTATTTAAATTTTGTATATACTTTATAGACGTTATCAATTGCCGAAAATATAAGAAACTAGTAAACGCCGTTTCGGTGACACCAAATATGTGTTTTTGTTAGCACAACAGTGCTACGTGTCACTACTATAAGTGGGTGTTTTTCTTATCGGATCACGCCTCTTTTTGGTTCTTAGTTTTGTGTTCCTACCAAAGTGTTAAATACCGAATTTGAACTGGTTATTTAAACTGTAACTATTTTTAATAATTTTTTCGCATGGAATGGGGTGGTTTGTATGGGAGGTGGGCGTGGTTCTTATCCGATCACGCCAATTTTTTTGTGAGGAGTTTTGTGTTACTAGTGCTAATTATTGAATTTGAACTGATTATCTATTTTAAACTATTTTAAATAATTTTTTTTTCATATTCCGCTTGGTGAATAGGAGCTCACATACCAAATTTCATCTGGATATCTCTTAAACTGCGGCTGTTATCGCTGGGACATACAGACGGACGGACATCATTAAATCGACTCAGAATCTGACGCTGATCATTATACTTTGTCCTATCTACCACGCCCCCTTTTGGCGTTACAAACGGAAGAACAAACTCAATATACCATTCGGCACTTGCACGTGGCGAAGGGTATAAAAATGTATGTACGTAGTATATTAAGAAGGTAATGCAAACGCGTAAATAAAATAAAATAAAATTTAATAAAGGATTGCCAAAAATTAACCCTTGTATCATTTAATAGTTCGTTTTCAAAAAAAGATTAAATTTGTAAATGGTCTTCGAAAAATTTATTGTTTTGTTCACAAAATATAATTTTTTGACTGAATTTTTCGAATGTTCAATTGTCATTTAAGGAACATTTGTCTATAGGTTTTCTCGCTAATAAACTATGCTGCTCCAACTTTCTCGTCATTGTTCAAGTCATTGGGAGATTGTTGAGGTCTTCTTCATTTAAAATGTTTAAGCGAAATATATTTCACTTTAAAAACCATAAATAAATCATATAATTTTACGGGTGGGTTCTCTTTCGGTGCCTAACTTTAGAGTTAAAGTCGTTAACTCTAAACATTTAATGTTATTAAGGGTCAACTGCTCCCTTGTGGTTGCTACAATTTTAATCAATAGGGGTATTCCTTTAAACGCGGCAATGTCTCGAAAATCTCGAAACTTCAAAAACTAAATGAAGCAAATTAGTCGCGAAAACAGTCTCGAAAAGTTCTTAGTTATTGTTGTAATCGTTAATTTTTGTTTTATAACTAGTAAAAAATAAGCCATAATTAAAAAAAAATTGTTTTTGGAATAAATATTTTCCAGTTACATACTTGCTAAAATCAAAATAAAATGCAAATTGGCAAAAATTATTTAAAAATTACAGTAGACAACACTAATAAAAAAAAAAATACGTTGCAAACAGTTGACAGAACTGCCAAATTGCAGATTTTAACAATCGTTTTCGAGATCCTGAAAAGGTGCGTTCCCTAAAAGTGGAATGCGAGCTTTTCGAGTTTCCGTGTTTAAGGGAATACCCCTAATGTTTATTAATTGGAAAATATTAACACTCAATAGCACAGCTACTATAAATTGCATAAACACGAACTTATATACATATATGTAGATACTTTTGTTGTATATCCAGATTTCACATTTCATTGTTTTGGTTTACATACACAAGTAGTTCTAAGAGTTTTATGCAAATTGACATTTGCGTACAAATATTAACAATTATTAAAATTAGTAAAGTTTTGTAATAAAACTTATTTTGCTGGTTGCTTACGATTCTGTGGTCCTTTATTGGTTTAATAAGGGTTGGGTAATTTTTATTATTTAATACATTTTGTTTCCTTTTTGTGACCAATTATGGTGATTAAGGCTGGCCAAATAAGGGCTACCAAACATTCAGTATATTAAAGGTTCTACTTTTAAATAATTTTATCATTATCATTATTTTATTTTTTGAATTATTCCTTAAACATTTCTATCTAATTTTTCTAAACAATTCAATCTCATAACTTAACGTACATATTTAAAGGCATCTTTAAAATACAAACATTTCATTAATGATATTTCGTATTTCGGTTGTTGTGCAAATTATAGTCGAAAAGCATTTCGCCTTTTTGTATGAAATATATTAAAGCCATCACGTCGCATCGCATCGCATGGCATGTACGAGTACAGGACGCTCGCTATGCTTGCAGCGAGCGAATATAATTAATATCTGTCGACGTTGTTAGATAAATTCCGTTCGTTTCGTAATGCGCAAGGAGGATGTGAATTTTCGTGTGTCCTTGCAAATAATGACAGCACCATTATTTTAATTTCATGGTAATTATCAACCCTCAGCAGTGGTGGCCCAAATGGAAGTCGTGTTTATTATTTTAGTTTTTTTTCGGCTACAAATGCTTTCATTTTGGGAAAGATGCGCGCGACACACAATTAGTGATAATGGTCTCCGTATATACTCGTACACACACACATGTTTGAATGTACTAGTATATTTGCAAAAATTCACACCCAAACGAACCCAAAGAAAACGATAATACACTAAAAACTATTCAAAAACTTATTCGGTTTTTTTTAAATTTTTTTCTTACAATATTTATGTAAATTTAAAAAACTCATATGAGTCTTTTTTATATACTCGGAAGTAGCTCTAAGTACTGTGCGAAAATATCGGTCAACCATTTCAACTTTTGAAGAACAAATATTTCAGAATTTCAGCTCAGTGAACGTTCAATAACGTGGGCAATGAATGTACCAAGGTAAATCGAATTTAAATTTGGTTCATAGGTACATCATAGTACATCATATAAAAATGTCGGTATGTTTAGTTAATTAAAATTTTTTCTCAATTGTTATATTCTTTTTTCTTCAGATCGGTTGAAGTAAACTGAATGATTTCTAGATTATAAATCTAAAATTTATAAAAACACACTATATCTTAAAAGACATATACATACATCTGTATTTTCAAACTAAATAAAAAGCCAATTTTCTTAAATGCGAAAACTGGAAAACTCGAAAAACTCGAACAGTTGCAAGCAACTTTTGCACCAACTCGAAAATAATTGCGAATTTCAGACATTTTTTTTCATATTGCTTCTTATGCTGGAACAGTTATTTTTATTTAGTTACCAATTGTTACGCAACTAATTTGCCTCGAATATTTGCGAGGCACTTGAAATCTACGCTTCTAAAATGTTTGAAAGTTCTTTTTCCAGGTTTGCAAACTTGCGAAGTTTCCAGGTTTTCGAGGCATTTTCGCGTTTAAGGAATTAACCCCAAGGAAATTCTTACGACTTTTTATTTCTATGAAAAATGCGGTAATTATTTGAAGTTTGTTAGTAAAATTCGTTGCTTAAATTTAGATTGTCTTTTAATATATATCAAAATTGTATTTGACGGATTATAAATACAAAAGGTTTTTGGCCAACTAAAAAATGCTTAATATGGGATTTCCCTAGTATGAACAAAATTTTAAGTATTACTCTTAACTGTTTTTAATTTTTTTAAATTTATTTTAGAATTGTTATTGCCAAAGGAAAACAATTTTTTTCATGCAGCTTGAGCTCGATATATAATTTTAATTATTGAATCGTGTTTTATTTTTAAAATTTAACAATTTGTTTTGTAATGTACAATAAAATATTAAATATGATAAAAAAATACTAGTTAAAAATTTATTGAACAAGAACAGCCACTCAACATATACATATACCCAGATCCAACAAGTCGTATCTATCAATTGTCAAAAAGTTTTGACTTCTAATCAGAAGCAGAAGTCTGTCATATAAAATTGTAACGAATTACTAGAACAGTTGAATTTGACAAGCGAACTGAGATAACATTCATTATTATAATTACCGGAATTCTTTAACATGGCCGAAATTAATTAATTTCCAATCAGTTTGTGAGCCGTTGTTGTAGGCTATGCCTGAAAGTGATTGTTATACTCGTAGAACATCAAACTGACATTTTTAATATAAATCTAGAAAACTAGTAAGAGAATTAGCTTCGATTATGCTGAAGCTCAGATACCCTTTGCCATTTTAGGCTCCTAAAATGTACTTGTTATAGCACATACATATGTGCAATATGGCTATTTTAAGTATCCGTTTTTTCTATCCGGTCACGTCCATTTTTTGTGAGTAGTTTTATATTATGCTACATAAAGTGCTAAATATTGAATTTGATCTGGTTATTTTCACTGGAACTATTTTTTATTTCCTGCTTGAGAAGGAAGGGGTGGTTTGTATAGGAGGGATAATAACGGCAGTAATCGATGGGACAGACAGCACAGTAGTAGTAACACAAAACAGCTGAAAAAAAGAGCGTGATCGGATGGGAACAACTTCTACTTTATATAGAACCAAATTACACATTTGCTGTCTTAGTGGCAGCCTTCAAATTAAATGACTTAAATTTAATATGACCACAAATCCTTCACAAATTCATTAAATGGTTCAAATTAGTGTCTTAAATATATTTTTATTTTCTAACAATCTGACAAATTTCATCCAAATCGGATACCCAATGTCCATATTTCACTTTTTTGTGGAGTGGTCAATGGAGCCGTCAAATGGTTATCTCGATGAAAGTTAAAGTTGCTGTTAGGACCACATAAAAAAATCCTTTTCTTTAGAGCTTTTATTGAAATTTTGATCATGTACCCTATTTGATATATTTGATATGTACATACAGTATGTCAAGATTGAGTTTACACATAGAAAATAAATTAAATTTTTCCACTTTTTATTAAAAAAAATAGTGCTTTTAATTTTTATATATACATTTTTTTTTTAATTATAGTTTTTTATACTGTTTTTAAAAGTTCTGTAAAAAAGTGCAATTTCATCCCAAAATGATCGAAATGTACGTCAAAAACAATTATTACTATATTTTTTAAGTGTCAAGAATGTCTTTTCACAAATGAAAAGAAGTTTTGTTTAATTAATTAGTAAAACTTATTTTTATTGAAGAATTTATTACATTTTTAATATATAGTATGGCAACCTCTAGCTTTTAACACGCATTGTAGTCGTTTTTTCATAGAATGAACCAACTTTTTCAGGTCATAATTGATCGGTATATTTTTATTTTCGATGTGTAAACTTATTCTTGACATACTGTATATGTACCCAGATCGAACGTGTTAAACTGGATATATAATGATGTGTATGATTTTTTAAATTATAAATATATTAATACAATTTTTGTGCCTTAATCCTTTATTAATTCTCTTACAAATTTCGTTAGATTTGTTAGTCCGATAAATTTTTATTGAAAGTTTTTATTTGATTATAGGTGATATTAAAGATTTCATACTTTCGATCAACGCCATAAATGTCTCATCATTTTGTTGACTGCTGCTCGATAATACGTCATATTCATACTCACTTGCATCGGTATTATAAGGAAGAGCATTACCTTGAGCCATTTGCAATAGCTCGGATACCAGAGACCAATTGACATCGGATTCACAAAAAACCGATGCAGTCTGCCACGTACTTACCCTTGGCTTTCTAATACGAAATTGATAAAACAATATTGATAAAACAATACTAATAAGCTTGTACCAGTGGAAATTTAATTAAAATATACTTTAAATAGAATTGAACATATAAAAGACTAAACGAAATGAAAAAGAAGCCGCTGGCAGTTTTTACAAGAAAAAAAGGGATGAGGTCGTCAGCCCTGACGTACAAGATAGATTGCACACTACAATATAAGAATAATTCGACCATTGGGCATTACAAATCCAATCCATATTCTATCAACTTTTAGTGTAATTATTGTAAATAAGAATTTGTCCTCATCTTATCAGACGTACTTACCCTTGGCTTACGAAATGATGAAGATACTTCTTACAATAAAATGAAATTGTAATTTTATTAAATTTTCATATGCATATCACTAAATGAATAAAATTTACAAAAGGTACATAATTTCAAACTAAATATAAATAATTTCCTTTGGATAGTTTGACCGTCCGTCGCTTGCATATTTTACATTTAACAAATTTTCGATACATAGGTAGGTATTATATATATATATTTTTTTTACAATTTTCACTAATTAATTCTTAATATATTGAAACTTAACTATTTACATACTCGAATATATTACTTTAAAGGATTCTACAATTTCAATTTAATTTCATTAAATGTTTATGTTTGCTATTAAATTGTTGTTAGTATGTATTTTTAACTACGAACTGAATTGATTTGAATTACTGCAGCATGACTGCGCTGGTAACCTACTTTCTAGTAATATTAATTTTGGTTTTAGTGTGTGTTTTGTAGTTTAGTTTTTAGTTTGGTTTAATGCTTTTCATTTTTTAAGTACTTCTAAATAATTATTATGAGTTGCTTACATAAATATTTATTATTAAGGAAGGCACTTAGGGTTTGTTTTTGTAATGAGAACCACAATAAAAAGTCAATAAACGGAAATGCATCGCACTTAACAGTTCAAATAGGAATTAAGGACTTCATGAATATACGAGCATATAAATAAATACATACTCGTACATATATTTCAAACTATTTCAATTGCTTGATAAACAAAAATCCAGTTTTGTATGTATCATTTTTATGACAATAACAAATTTGTCGATAAATGTCGAAGGACAATTTGTCAAACCAGCGATAGAACGGAAATGGAAATCAAATAAAATAATTTCGCTAACCTAGATCAACGGGTAGATAACCGTCGTCATGTCTCCTACTTAACCTAACCTAACAACTCTGTCTGTCGACTGTATTGTATAATAACGTTATGTATGTATGTATGTATGTATGTATGTATGTATGTATGTATGTATGTATGTATGTATGTAGATATTTATTTTGCTACACATAAACGCGCATAGTGGAATTATTATGCCGGATATTAATTATGCTCATCTATTTGTTCTACGATATCCTTTCGGATATAAAGCACAAACGCACACACACACAGTCACACGCCCGCACACATTGCGAATGAGAGGCGTTTGCAAAAGCCTCGCACGCACACACATTTAAATTCGCATTGAAATACATGCAAAGATAATCGGAGAAAAATGTCCTTATGATGATGCCATGCATACGTTTCTATGCCCGCACTTCGTACTTCAATGCAGTGGCGCACCTCGACAAGTTTGCAGAGGGGGCTAGAATATTGAAAGACCTCAGTAAATTGAGTAAAAATAAAATCACAGCATTTGGAATAGTTGATGACAAAAAAGCAATTGGTTAAAATTAATACGATTCTACTTTATTTGCAATGGCTACGGTGATCATTCGTTCCATATTACAAGGGCGACTCGCAGGGAATTTTTATTAAATGGCGTTACATTTTCATATTATAGTTTAAATTAAAAATAATTAATAAACTAAAGTTGTCTTATTTTAATAGCGAATAAATTTAGTCACCGTAAGGTAGAAGCCATGTTCACCAGGTATTCGTGGCAATACAAGCAAAACAAATATTTTCAAAGAACTTTATTTGATTACGGAGCTATGGCGTTGTAAATTTTGTCCACCATGTTGAGATGGTTCTGATCTTGAGAGGAGTAAGAATTTTCGTAACAAACAAAAATTTGTTGATTATATGCAAATTTGTTTGTTGATATTTATATTTTAATATTTGTATATTAAAATAATAATAAGATTTATTGCTTCTGGATCGGGCTAGAAATTGTTTATTCAATTTAGCACTTGGTCTTAATTACCGTTAATCAGCCTGCTGCTATGTTTAAAGAACCGAATTGAAGATAAATTTTTTCGAAATATGGGTGTTCTACTATTCAATTTTTAGAATTATTCCGTTTTAGTCATGGTTGAATAATGAGGTTAAGAAAGTGGAAGTGAAAACGCAAACTCACCTTGATTTTTTTTATTTGATTAAAATTTGTATAGCAAGCATGGCAACTCCACACAAATATAATTTTCAAGGAGAAAAACAATTTCAATGTGAAGAGAGGGACATTTTTCTTCTTTCTTCACCTCACCTCAATAATCAGTAAATTTTTATATATTTTTCTTTATTTTTTTTTAAGAAAAATAACAAAACTAGGAAAAGGAAGAAAAGAGGAGCAAAGTGACCCCTAAAAAAGAACAGCGACCGAAGGGACCTCTTAATAAGTATATTTTTATGAAAACTGAGACCAGAGTTTTCGGTCTATATGGAACTTCGAGACGAATTCTTGAATATGCTTGAGTTACATGAAATTTCAGATCTGTAAAGCCAGTTCTTCATTCAGGACAAAAATATTTATATTAATTTATGCAGGCCAGATAACAGAGTGTTCGCCTGCGCAGACTTAAAATGTCATGATATTGGTTTAAATGAGATCAAATATATTCGCAGATGACTTGTTAATATATGTATGAGTATCTTAATACCCAAAAGTATCTTAAGGATATACGCCAATGCTTTTGCTTTGTATTTATAAAAACACACACACACAGACTCTTCTCAAACATACACATGCACACATACGCTTAAAGGGTACTTGGGGTGAATATGTGTATGTGTGTGTGTGTAATGTGTGTGTTTGAATATTTGTATCTCACTTCTCTGTAAGACTTACAACCTATTAGTTTTGTTAGTATTTGTTTTGTGACATTGTGTACGTGTGTATTTGTGTGTTGTGTGTGCTGTTTCGGTTTATGTGAATTTGCCGTTATTGCCAACAGTAGCAGCGCTAGCAGTGGCATGGGCGCTCAGCAATTTATTTACCGTTATTTGAATTTTCTATGGCAGCGTAAAATGGCGCCACCAAAATGAATTGTTATGGTGACTGTATTGTTGCCTAATTTGTTTATGTAGTTGTTGTTGTTGTTTTTGTTTTTGTTTCTGTTAGTTTGTTTGATTTTAGTTTTGTATTAACAACACAATTTCCAAAAGTTGCAGGGTTGCCACCAAATGGCGTAAAAAGAGCTGCAAATGAATTTATTGTATTTATTTAAAGTTTCCACAGAATTGCAAAATTGGCCAAATAAACTCGATATAATCCGCATTTAGTGAAAAAGCGCAGGTGTACCAAACAATAAATACTATGAATGTGCGAGTATGTATGTATGCTTGTATGTCGGAAGAGAAAGAAAACAATTTTCATTTTATTATTTCAGTTTCCGTCTCCCAAAAATTCCATATAACATTTGCTGAATGAAATATTTACAGACTATCAACCACTATTGCAAATACAAAATAATTAGGAACAGCAAAACAAAATATGGGAGAAGTACTGGTACAATTACTGGAATCAGTAACATACTACGGATTAGGTCATTCGCAAAAATGGATTTCACAGAGGGAGAACGTTGCATATTGCTTTGTAAATTTTGTAAAAATAATCGGCTCAAAACCAAACATGAGATATTTCGACAAACTTTTTTTCCGGAATGCATTTCAAATAGCTTTCATGTTTAAGACTATTGTGGCTATTAAGAGTAGAAAATCGCTTAAATGGAAATGCGGCTTACGTAAAAAATATGCTTTCCAGAGTAGCCAAGCTGGGAGTGAATTGAAGATATCGTGGGTCATTCAGGAAAGTCATATCATGCGATTACCATGAAATATAATGTCAACGACAGAACTATATAAATAAACTATATAATAAAGTATATAGCAGATATGTGAATCATTAAACGTACAAGAAAATCTTTGGTAACAGTCTGAGAAGCAGTCAGTGGTAATTAAACAATGGCTTAGTGATCTATCTACTATATAGTAGATGGTCTTAAATGGAATATAAAATATTATTTATATTAAGTTTAAAAATTGTTCTAATATTTTATGTTTAAAGAAAATCGGTCCAGCTGTTTAGGTGTGAAAATGGAACGAACGAAAATAACGAATTAAATATAGAAAGAAAGAAATACACTTTCATTTATAATATTAGTAAGGGTAACCAACATTAACATCAAGTCTGTGAAGTGTTTGTTATACCCTTCGTCACGCGCAAGCACGCACCAAGTGGTATATTGAGTTTGTTCTTCCATTTGTAATACCCATAAGGGGGCATGGTAGGTATTACAATATGATCAGCATCGAAATCTGAATTGATCTAATATTCGTCTGTCGATATTTATGTCTGTCCTAACGAATTTATTAATTATTAAAATAGTTTCAGTATAAATAATTCATTAGTAAAGTAAAATTTTCCAATCACTCTCAAAAATGGCCGTAATCAGAAATGAACAACACCCACTTCTAATAGAGACATATGTGCTACAAAAAGCACCTTTATTTGGTGCAAAGGGTATTTGAGTTTTGTCATAGCCAAATAAAATTCTCTTAATAGTATTTTGCTGGTAATGAGTTAGTTCACATTTCACTCCGCTTACGTTATGGTGTAGGAAATACACTTTTAGTACAAAATTTACAAATCAGGCAACATTGAAAAATCAAACCCAGAATTTTTATAATTTATCAAAACACTATTTTTTTTTTTTTTGCTTTAATTTACATGTGACCATACGAAATTGCACGTGTTATAATAAAAGAGTTACAGTCAAGTTTAGTGGAATTTGTATCGCTTTAAAAAGGAGCAAGTTCTTCCAAAAGTTCCACCAAAATTACCAGCCCCTTCCAATTACCAGCTAATGAATAAAGTCATATTTTTTGAAACTATGATTCAATATGTTGTAGTTTTTAAATAAAGTTACTTTTTAGTGACTTGGAAATGTTGAAAACATCTGGAAATTCAAAGCAGTTGAAAGGTTTTATTTGAACCTGGTTAGTTACAACGAAAGTTTAATTTCTGTCAAATTATGTTAGGCTGATTGACTTGGTCGCTGCGATTGTCTTTAGTCTTGCCCGATAACAGTGCTGCCAGGACAATTGGTTGCGAAGGGGACTTTAAGGAATACAAACAAGTGTTCTGTTCTGGCTGATCTCATGAGTAATTTAGATACTTACATAATAGTGGATTTTAAGTATTAATAAAGTTAATATATTACCTAATTTTGTTTATTGATACAATATGTATGGCAATTTTCAAAATATGAAAATTTTTAGCCTATGAATCTGTTTTCCGAGATACTGTGCGAAACAACAACAACCAATTAAAAATTTCTTTCACAAACATTTCAAACCGTATTCGCTGCAAATGTATTTCATAATAGGATGGTAAAGACTTTGCACAGCTGTAGATACTTCCTACAACTTTTGGAAAACAAAATTCATATTCTTATCAGTATTGTGTGATAGCATGTGCCACTTCAGCGAACAAACAAACAAAACACGACACGAACGCACGCACTCACTCACACATACACAGCTCTAACATAGTTCAGACAAATATTATGCCCTACTGCGGCTGAATATACTTAATTGTATTCACAAAATATTGTATTGTGACTTAAATATACTTTATTAGGTATTTATGTACATTACCAGAAGGAAGGAAGGAATAAAGAAATGAAGGAAGCGCCCGCATCCGCATCCGCTTACGTATCCGCGTCCGCGTTCGAGTTACACGTTTAAAAGCAATATGTTCGCTCTGAATTGCTAATAACTGCTGCTGTTGCGGCCGCGTCGGCGACTGTTGTTTTCTGTGGCAACACTTGTTGTAGTTGTTGTTGTTGTAGTTGTTGCTGCTGCTGTTGCTGTTGCTGTGAAATTCTATTGGGCTGATTGGCTTGGTCTCTGCGATTGTCTTTGGTTCTGGCCGATAACAATGCTTCCAGGACAATTGGCTGTGAATTTTGCTGCTGATGTTGTAGTTGTTGTTGTTGTTGCTGCTGCTGCTTCGGTGAAAAGGCAACGCGCGGAACAACTACGTCGCCAGTGCTGGCCTCAGTGCTGACTCGATTGGCGGCTGCGGCCGAGCTTGTTGTATAAATGTATGGGCCCATTTCGTTTCCTTGCGTATTCTGTCATCCGTAGTAGAATTGTGAGTTTACCGGCACTCCGGTGGAGAGGGTACGCGGCGCGGTGCCGTCGTACGAGGGTTGCTGCTGCAGCAGATTGTTTTTCGCCGTTCGACGCAGTGTCGATGTTGCCGACAGATGGCTGCCACTCGGCAACTGCTGCTGTTGCTGATGTTGTTGTTGTTGTTGTTGCTGAATAGATTGGCAGGGGGCGTATGTGGCTCCTCCACTCGATATCGATGTGGGTGGTGTCGGTGTATTCGTTGGCCGCTGGAGTATTCCGTCGGGATTTATAATGTAGCCGGTGCGGAATGTAGGCGCTGTTGTGTATTGCGCCAGCGAACTTAACGGAACCATGGTGCCTGCAAGTATAATAGAAATAGAAAGGAAAAACAAACATGTAGAATATACATATAAACCAGCATAACATGGCCCGCAAGCAGCAGCGGCGGCGGCGAAAACAACAAGACGAACAAGGACTACTTGGTTTAAAATTATTTGGAAAATTGAAAAACAAACACGGCTCCCTTGGGTATTTTATGGCGCACGAACATGATTTGATTTCCCAATGTGGCCGATTTTGCGCAATATTAAATTTTCGCAAATTGATGTGAGTTCAACTCGTGAAACGGAGTGTTATGCTCGTATACGGTTGAGTTTGCTGAATGTAATGCGAGCGTTTAAAGGTTTACTCTCCAATTTACAATTTAAACTTCAATTGGTTATTTAGGTTTATGGCCGAAATTCACTTATGCGACTTTTGAACTTATTGTATAGTAACTGAAGCTTAGTCTGGCGACATAAATGTCTCACAGAGACCAATCTCTCTATCTCTCACTAATTTATAAAGAATATTGTTTTCGATTCGAGATTTTCGTACGTCTCATTCTTTATACCAGTTTTGTTTTGTTTTGAAAAGTTTATTTAATAGAGAGATCTAAAAGAAGCCTGCCCAGACAAAGCCTGTCGAATGGCTAATGGTGGACAGTGACAACGCAGATGTTCTAGTGTTTTTTCTTCCTTCGGTTGACAGCAATTTTTGCATCAATTGTTTGTTTCCAATTATTGTTGGTTTATTTCTAAAATACTGATCCTTAAAATTTAATTGTAATATTTGGCTATGGTCGCTGCCAATGGTAAAAATTAAAATTTTTCTATTCGACCATCACCTCTCGTAAAGATTTACATCTTTCGAACATCATTTCTGAAATGTTTGCTTTAAGTTATGGATTCCGTCATATGTACTTGTGTATGTACACATGCTCGTACGATATGGTGCCGATAAGAATAAGGAAAGGGGCCAAAAAGTACTCCAAAAAAAAAGATGATCTGATTCGGAGAATCCCGTAAAATATATTGTATATTTTGCTCAGTTTTGAAAACTGATTCTATCTAGCGATGTCTGTCTGTTATTTCGTTGTAGTCAGGTAGCGATAGAACCATTTGAGATACTCAGCTTATATTTATTGTTATTTCTAATTAACTAATTTTCTAATTAGTTAATAATCTATACAAAGTATGGATAATATACAAAAATCAATTTTAACTTTTAATTGTTGAACAAAGTACCAAAAGGATTAGTCAATATTTTAGGGTAAAATTTGTATGAAAGCCTTTTTTATATCTCTAATAAAATCCTAAAAAAGTATTACGACTTTAAAAAAAAAAACTATTTAGAATACAACAGTTAGAAAATTCCTAGTTCAGGTCGAATATATAAAACCTGGAATCACCACAGACGGATGACTTCAAAATTTCTGCGGATATTAGGAAATTATTTTTATATACTTTTAGGTAAGTCAGCAATTTGTTTAATTTAAGCTGTAAGTAACTAATTTAAAAAAAAAATATTATAAGTATAAAGTTAGGACTACAAAAATGCGTTTTAATGCAGACAAGTCATGATTGCGAATTCTACGCATCGCATAAAATTGTTCACTTTATTGCGCACTCAATACAAAATAATTTCATATTCTGACAACGAGCCATTAAACCACAAAAAAAAAACCCAAAATAAAAAAATACAGCTTTCAAACCGCACTTACCTATGGCGCTGGTGCCACAGTTAACGCCGCTGGTGCTGACAACCGCTGCGCCTCCGCCACCGCTGGTGCCAATAAGAATGGCGGGTGTTAAAATGCCGCCTTGTCCAACAGCGCCGCTGGCGCAGCTTGTGGCTACGGCAAACGGAGTGTTTGATGAGATGCCAATTATGTCGGGTGATTGTCTGGGTCCGCACATCAGTGGATTTGCAATAAGACCAGGTGTTCCGCCGCCACCTCCTCCTCCTCCTCCTCCGTTAGTAATAGCACCACCCTGGAGCAGTAGCGTCGATGATGTATGCGAAATGTTCGATGGACCAAGGCTGCCGTAAAGGCTCGTCGTGGGCGCATATGTGATGTAGTTCTAAATGAAAATGAGCACACGGACAAAACAACCAAAATGAAATTCCCTTTTGATTGACTTTTTTATTACATAGAAAAAACTAAACACAAAATGGGGACGCCATGAAAAAGTATTAATATTAAAACGTTCCAGTCCCACAAACAATTTTTTAGGCCAAGATATTAGAGATTGAATTTAGATTTTAAGTTTGTTTTGCCAGAGCTTATGATAGTGGGGATATTAGTAACAATTAAATATTTTAATATAAATAAGGTTAGCTATTTAAAAAAATATTTATACATATTAAAAATATATAATATATAAAAATATATATTATATTAAACAAATAAAAATGTATTGTAGATTTCTAAAAAGGTCATTAAATAAAAGAAACATTATTATCCGATACTTATATCATTTATGATATGGGTATCAAATAAGAAAAATCATATCTAGTTATATTTTTTTATATTTTGGAATATTATAGGCCTAAAAGTTACAAGCCACTGTTTAGGAATGAACTCGGCACGACCTCGAAAAAATTGTGAAATAGTTGTGATAGTTCAGTCAGAATTTTGTTGTATAATAAACCGTTTTAGTACTTTTTGCAAATGTACACACGTATCAGTTGATATAAAAAAAAATTCTTTATTTTTATTGCTTCTTTACTGCAATAGTTGTTTATGTTGTTAGGTAACTTAACCTATTGTTAATTTTAAATTGGCGTTGCAAGTTCTCATTTTCTATTAAGTATTGCCTGTACTTTTGTTTTGATTTTAACAAGTATGGTAGTAGTAGAAGGTAGTTTTTTTACTTTACCCATTGACTTTATATAACTTTTACTATCATGGGACGCTCCAAAATATCAAATTTTGTTTAAAATTTACATATATACTTCAAATTGAATAAAATTAATTTACTTAGATTTTATTTGAAAATTAAGCAAATTCATAAAAATGTTCATGATGATGTGATCATGGAATACCTTACTTGAGATATTTGTCATAGTACCTTGTGCAAGTATCTACTTACCTCATTTTTAGATACACTCGGCACCGGTATTGGCGTTGTCAAGTCGATGTCAGCGTCTATCTCAGAAATGGTATCATTGAAACCGTTCGGTATGGTCGTTTCTGCGCCAGCACAACCCGATACTCCCATGCCGCCGGCTCCCTTAACCGACGACGTTGAATGCGTGTCCGTACCGGCGCCGTTTCGCTTCTGTAGAATTACCCGCACTGCGACAATGATGATGCACAGAATAACGCCCACTGAGCCGGCGATTAAGAGATAAAGATAGAGGCGCTCCTGGTCGTCTGCGTGCGTGTCAGTAGTAAAGATAAGAAAATTGGAAAGAATACGTGAGAGGAGCAGCGGAGGAGCAGTGAATATTAAGTAGGGAGTGCGCGCATTAAGCATCAGGTGCTTAAAACGTTTCGTTAAGTATGATAAAGTTAAATAGCGACTTTCAATTAAAAACTACGAGCGCACTCAAACGGCTTAAGAGCGCCGGCTTTAACAACCATCATGCTGTTCAAAAGTGTGTGTTGGTGTGTGTGTATATATAAATTGTGTAATACTTTTGTTAAAGTATTGAAAAAGCATAGATTAGCGGGATTATGTAAAATTTAATCAACTCGTATCTTAAAGATACTTTTTATCGTGAAGAACCAATTTTACTAAAAGCATAAATTTGCATGATTATCCGCATTTGATACGTCCGAACTTTGTATAAACATTGTTTGTAGTTATTTTAGCCTATTCCCAAATAATCAACTTCAAGTAAAGAATATAAAAGAAAAGTATTTCATGCATTTTATTTAAGTCAAATCCATTTTTCTCGTTTTTCTAAGAACCTAACCTTCGCTTCAAGGATACGAAATAACATAATAAATTTCAGGTCGATATCTTTAAATCTACGGATTCAAGCGCTTTTAAACTACGGACGGACATCGTTAAATCGATTCTAAGTTCGACACAGATCATTTATATATGACCTACCACGCCTCCTTATGGGTGTTACAAATTTAAGAACAAACCGAATATTGCCTATAGTCCGTGCTTACGCGTCTTGTTGGGTATAATAATGCTTGCTCAGTTGTTATTTACTTACCCTCAAGACTTAAGTCTGCGCTGTGCGTCATCACGGGATTAACACCGCCAATACCGCCCTCCGCCTCAAATGGTAGCGAATTATTTGCGCCGCCATTTTGACTAGTCGCTGTCGTTGCAGAATTTGTGGCATTACTGCGTGTTGCAGTGGCAGTTGTGTTGCTGTACAGCTTCGGAATAGCTTCCGATTCTTTGTAAATCAACTCGTCATCATATAATTCGTTAATGTCACCTTCGAAGTCTTCCGGTTCATCAGCTTCAATTTCCGATTCGTAACGATCCTTAAGGACTTGCTTCGGCACTACGAGAGTATTATAAAGCGGAAGAAGGTCATGAAGTCAATGGAAATGTTCAAACTAATTGCAAATAGTCTGGCTAGATTTTCTCGTGCACTCGATACGCACGAGCAAAATGGACCACATGGACCAGAGCACCACAAATGAGACTAACTGACCCGACACAAGCCAAGAGATTTATCACTTACCACATGTGTAAACAACCTTTAAATACATTCGTGAGTTCGGCTGACACGGTGACCCAAACGTATTGGCATCGGCTGCCAAATTGCAACGGCGACGTCCATGGCAAATTTGCATAACCGTTTCGGTGGCATAGGAAGCCAGGCAGGCTGCAGCGACGTTGGAATGCAAAAACAAGGAGACAAAAAAAGAATTGCATATGGAAAATGAAATTTGCGTGTGTATGTGTGTGTGGTGTGGAACGTGCTCTAGGTCATCGTCACAACGATACTCACTTTCTTCGCGTACGCCCTGAGGCTGTGGACACTGAATGCTCTCGTACTCGGTCCGTCCAAAGCTTGCACTGTAAACGGCAATACGTGAGTACGGATTACATTCCAGCTGGGCAACATCGTTGTGGCAGGCCACTTTACTGCGGAATTCATCTGAAATTGACAGTGCATCCGAAAGATAAACATTTTAGTCAGTTGGTTGGCTACTTCGTAGGTTGCTGGTTGGTGAGTTGCTATTTTAGTTGGGCGTATTTTTTGGATTGAATTATTTGGATACGATAGCGGACTGTGCTCTTGCTGTGGCAACGACAATTGTGCTCCGTTGCAAGCAATGTTGAAAATAACAGATTTTAAACATTAAATCTCACTTTATAGTTTTCTGCTCGACAGGAAATCCTCTAATTTATTCGATAGTAGCGATTTAAAAAAAAAAATTTGAAACTCGCGCTTAAGCAGAAATTTAAAATCGAATTTGGTGGCATGTATAATAGAATATTCTTATTAACGTGTAAATTAACATTAATTCGTTTTCAATTTAAAACCAGAAGATGCTCTATTAATGCAACTATAGAAAAAACATTCATACTAGGGATGCAACGATTCTTACTCGACGATTAAAATTAAGATTACCTGATGTCAATAATAACCTGTTACAATTAATCGATTATTTTCAACAGTTGTTTGATTTCATCGATTGGTCCTGCTCAAAAATATTCTCGACGTGTCATCAACAACCAAAACTTTCCATTTTCATTTTTGTGCCTTTCCGTGGCTGTAGAAATTGTATAAAATTTTACGTACAGGTCCACTGGTGAAATACATCTCTTCTCACATTGTCTATTTTCTAAAGCTAAGAAGGAATGGTCTAAAAGTACTGATTGGTGTAATCACGAGACACCATGTGATCAACATGGACATCATTAACGATCCAATTTGTCACGTTCGTCTTGAGAGCGACAACACCACAGACCATTACCTCTGCATGTCTCCTTTTGAAAAACAACGAGACTGTAGATACTGGGTGGTGATGTGTTAAGTATGAATTACAATCACTCTCTTCCTATCCCTAATCTTCTGAAGTTCATTGACGAAATAAAGAAATTTGGGGAATAGCGTATGAATCTATTTTATAATTTACACATCTAAATACTTTATTACTTTATTATAATTTCTTATTCCGACACAATTTTGGGTACAATGGCTCATGAGGTCTAATTCCAGCACAGAGATTATATTTTATTTATAAAGCTTTTTAAGTTAATTAAAATTGTAAAACAAATTATATTAAATAGAAAGAAATAAATTATTTATTACTTCAATGTACCTAAATAAATGCCTAAAGTGTTAGTGCAGGGCATGTTCAAAAGTCAGTATGACCAATCAAAAAAAAGTTGTATTTGTTTTAATAAGCACCTTTAAACTTTTCCAAGAGTCGCATAAGTTTTGTCGTATCCCCGTTTAAGACCGATGCATTTGAACTAAAGCCATTGATATGGATATGCAATACCGAAGGATATTTATGTTTCGCATTTCGCAGTTTGGAATTTCAACATTTTCCTTTACGATACCAGGTCAAAACGTAACTTTGAATTTGGGTCAAAAAAAAAACAAAAAACAAAAGAGTTGTGGCATTTCGTAAACAAAAATGTCGAAACCAGTTGTTAGCAAAACATTTTCGCAGTATTTATTTGTGCAGTTTTTGCGGTTGTTTGTTTGTTTATGTTTGTTTGTTTGACAAAGTTGTGAGATTTTCGATTATTATTCCAACGCAAAAATGGCAGCGAATGGCAAACTTTGGACAAATGTTTCTGTGCAATTTTGTATGTTTTTATTTTTTTGTGTTAAAAATAGTCGAAAAACAAAGCAGAAAGAGCCGAGAAGAAGGCATGAATTGTTGCGTGCATTCATCTAACAAGTGGCAAAAACAATAAACCAGGACAACCGACACTTTGCTGCTACTGCTGCTGCTGCTGTTTCGAATGCGATAAGAAAAACATTTAATTCAGGCGAAAAACACACGCTTGCATAATGTACGACGCGCGGGCGGTATCATTCGCCTTTCCCAAGCACCAGATACACACTGGTCCATTCCCCATGAATTTTGTTTCAAAAATATTGCAATACGGTTTGTATGCAAAAGCAGTATCGTTTTATAATATATATTAAAAATAAAAATGAATAATTATGAAAACCCCATGGTGCAATAATTATAAGGTGAGGAAAGTAGAAAAATTTCCCTATCCGTCTCGATATATTTTCTCTTTTGAAAATTTAATTTTAATGCAGTTTTAATGGTTGCTACAAAGATATTTAGTATATAAAATCAACAACGTAGTTTTATGTCAAAAATCAAAAAACGAACTTCAATATAAGTTAGAAATCAAGTTGATTTCGCTCAATTTGAGTTCTCTTTTCTAATATATTTAACAATGAATTACCGTAATTTTTAGAATCTCTCCGTTTTCATATTATAAAAAAAATAATAACGTCTATAAATGGATCTCAAGAAATTTTGTATACAAAAAAATATATTTTGCAATATGTATGTTTATATCTATCTAGAGTATTTCTCTACGTTTCAAACTGGTACACACAGAAAAAAAACATTTTAATAATTAACATGATATTAACAGTTTTTCATTATCAATGTTGGATCGTGTTCAGTTGTTTGATAAATACTTTGACATAGTCAATATTAAACAAGTGAAATTGCTGTGCAATAGGACCCAATGTTAATTTAACATTTGGTCATAACATTGATCCAAATAGTTTTGTTGATTTTTTTTCTTGGACAACTTTGCTACACATTACCTTAAAACGTGGAAATTTAACATTATATCATGTTAGTAACACTTTTTTCATGCTTCTGAATTTATGATTTCTGACTTTAACATATCAATTCATACAAAATTAAATTTCCTAACATCATAAGCGGAAAAGATGAAATTATGCACGACAAAGTCGATTATATGTTCGCAAAATTGCGAAATATGCCGCAAAATGTGCTCGAAAAATGACAAAATATGACCAAAATAGGTCTAAACGTCATGGAGAAGTTCTAAAGGAACTCAAAAAAAAAAAAATTATTCTCTTAGCTTTGTTCGGATTTGACGAGATAAACTCTTCGTCGATGTCAGTGTGCAGCACCCGGATAGGAATAAAATGGGTGACAAATTTCAACACTTTGCCACTTTGTGGCACGTTGCGTTTGTGTCGCGTGTTAAAGGCGTCGGTGCGGTGCGGCTACGCTAAGAACGTAAAAAGAATTTCTACCAAGGAATGCGAAGCCGAGCAGAATGAAGTGCTGTGGCGTGGCGGAGCGAAGTGAAGCGTAGTGCTGGTGTATTTTTTTGTTAATTTTTTAGTGGGTTCGAGTGCTGCATGTGGCAGGCATACGGTGGCACTGCTGAATGCACTCAAATGCATGAAAAAGTTTTTAGCGCAGCGTTTCTTTGCAGTCAAAGCGTTAATGGGAGCAAAAAGATTCGAGCAGCATGCCACACAGACATGACAAGAAAGAAAATAACGAAACGACAAAACATAAGAAGAAGTACAAGAAGAAGAATTTACAGCTTAAGAAAAATATATGCGCGCCTCGAATTGAATGGAACAAAAAGCACAAACGTATCCACACACTCACTCACACACACGTATCGCAGTGCATCCTTCGTGCCAAACAGGACGGTTTGGTTTCATTTTCCCATTTTCGCCTTGTTTGAGGCTCAAAGTATGTTGCACTGCTCCTTTGAATGCTTTTGAAATGCACCCTGAAGATGTGCTTAAGTAAGAAATCCACTTCTTTTCTGCTCTGACCCTTCTTCGTATTCTCTGTGCGTTGCTTTATGACAGACAGACAGACAAACAGACACAAAGAAAGAGCGAAAACGCTTGTTTTTGTTCTTTTTGGCACATCCCTTTTTAATTCAATTACGTACAAATGGCGAGCATAAAACGAATGCGGCAGCGAATTGGGGGCATTATCGCGCACTTAGGCGTATGCGGAACACGTAATACGAGTATACGAGGCGACAAAGGAATATTCATTCTGCTCAAATTTAAGATTTAATTTAAAAACTTAAGCAGAACCTTGTTGCCAAGAAGTTGATTTAAAACTGGCAATAAAAATGTAAATTAATACAATAAGTAAACAAGAATTTTTTAATTTTGGCCTTGTTTCATAAGGTCGAGTTATATTGAAAGTTCGGGTATATTGAAAATTTAATTTATATAATTTTATAGGAAAATAATTTTTATTGTTATGGTTTTCAAAGGTATAGATAAAAAATTTAGATCGAGAAAAAGTATCTAAAAATTTAATCATGATAACAAGAATATTTAGGTCCACTGATCAATGATTTACTCTTTTCAGAATAAGATCCATATGAATTATTTTAGTTTAACGTTAATTGCTATTTAGGAATATCATCCTTTTAATACAACCAAAATTTCGAATATGCCTCGACCGCTGATCAAACTTCTGCACTTAGTCAAATCTGGAGGAAGTGGAGGTCTGAGGACATAAATTAATTATTTGCTATTTAACATATAAAGTCATGAAAGACTTTTTTCGGGCCACTTTTACGAGTAATTTCTCTGCATTAGCGAACCTAAATGTCAGGGGTCAAGTTAAGCGTAACATATTTCCCCCTGTGAAAAGCAGAACTAGAAGCAGAGTAAAAAGGAAGAAAGAGAAACAATAAGCCATGTAATGCCGACGCTGGCGAATTGGAGTTTTTTTTAAAGGCACTGCCATCTCCCAGAATAACCTCATAACTCACGATGTAAAGTTTTTGTGTTTCACTTCCGTTTGGGCCATGGCCGCCACATGACCAACTGACCAACTCGCCAGTGAGGCAGTTATGAACCCCATCAGAAAACGTTTGTAATTTAGTGCTGGCAGATCAGGTCTTAAATAATGAATGACTGAATGCAGTAATGAACAGATCAGGAGTAAATGGTTTAGCAGGTAATTCAGAGCTGAACTTCACAATTGAATTGATATCAGGTTTTAAAATTAAATGTTTAATAAATCCTTCATTGTTGTTATTTTTTCTGATTAGAATAATTTTAAATTAACTTCAACAAATTTTTTAGGTTTTGTACTCTTAAATTTTTCAAAGCTTTAAACGCAAATTAACTTTTTCATACAAATGTCCGCTACTTTAGGCTTCAAACTTTAAGTTGCTTATGATAAGCTTAACATTGGTAGTTAAACAAATATAAAGGATTTAGTTTGATGTCTTCTGATCCAAAAAGCTGATTAAGCGTATTTGTATAAACTTTGATTCGGTGGTAATTTAGGCACCGAAATCGTTTGCCTTTTCTCTACTGGGCAACCACAGTCAAATGTATAAAAAAGCAGTGAGTTACTTTTTGTTTAGTGTTTTCGTGTTAAATCCAGTCGTGGGTAAAATGACCATTTGAACTCGTACGCTGGCAATTTTGGCAACGAAACCAACTCTTTTCGTTTTGTTTTACAATTTGCGAGTTTTCAACTGTGAACAACTACAACTACAAATTGTCGATTTTGTTTGTTTATGAGCGTCGGATACTTTTGCTGAGCACAATTTTAGTTCATGCATCTGGTAAACATTTAAGCGCTTATATATACATATTTTATCGGCTTTGAATTAACCGCCTTTTAAGGATATAAAATATTTATCCGTTTCTTGATTAGTTGTAATAAGAGGATTAAAAGACGATTGATAACTTTTCTCTAAATAGGTTTATTTTAATTTATTTTGTATGTAAATTTAAGTAATTAAAATTAAACTGATCCAAGTTCCAACTATTAAAGTAAGAATAGTTTTAGAATGGTTTAAATCAAAATCCGATAAGTAAATTGACCAGTTGAGTTGGTTAAGCGCTAATTAAGTTAAGGGGTTGTCTATACCTAAAAATCTAAAGAACCTTCTTTTAAGTTTTCTTTGTAAAACATAAAAAATCATAACTAACAAAAATTCTTTATACAAACGAAAACGTTACTTAATTGCTCAGAAGTTAGGGTTCTTAAATCAAAAACCGACTATATCAAAACTTTTAAATTAAGAGCCGATCCATAAATTCTATTTCTTGTTTTGAAATTTGTGAACTTATCAAAAAAGTTATTTTGGTATTGTTATCATTTTGTTTAGTTTTTTAATATTACTTAAATAATTAAAACGTTTTTTGAAGTAACATTCTAGTAAGTAACTAGATTTTTATATATTTGTTATTTACGATTTTTATGAATTTATTGGAATTATTGGATTTTTGATTTAATTTGCGTCAACTCTCTTCGATGTAATTTAAATTTACATGCCTCACTACCTAGTTATTGCCATTTAATATATTAAAAAAATATTATAGAATGTACTTAATGATCCGCCAAGTGAAATTTGATAGTGAGTTTAAAGAGGGAAGTTACGTTTAAAGATACTCATCAAAATTTAATCTAGTTTCTTTTTGTTTAAAAAATATTTAAAAAGTTGCTATTTACACTAACTATCCAAATTGCTTTGGCATTATTTTACAGCTAAATTTTAAAGACAGCCGATCTGTAAGTTTGTATTTTATACAAGTGTGTGCTCTTGTAGTTCTAATTATATCACAGCTTTGGAACACGGAGAAAAAATATTTATGGGTCACAAAGAAAAAATTATATATATTTGCGGTGTATTTTATTTGCGTTAATTAAATTTTTTATTTAGGGCAAATAAAACTGTGCCACAAATTATGGTTCATCACTTTGATTCTCAATGATTCCAACTACAAATCAAGGAAACCAAGTTTTGTCAGTTGTCCTATGAAATTTACATTGGAGACTTTTCTGTTCTTCATTGACCTAAAGAAAAATTTGAAGGCGATTATTTTTCTAGAATATATTAAGCTTACATTTTGACGTTTAATGACTGTTTTATGATCTTTTTAAGAAAACAGTTAAAAGTTTAGATACTATTAATTTAGGTCAAGTAAAGATTTTTTAATTCGCTTAAATACAAATTTACTCCTGAGCATTAAATTTACTTGTATTAATGGCTTCAATTTCAAGAGGCCATTAAAAAAATTCGAGCTAAATTTGCAAGACACTTTCTGGGGTTTGTTCCTCCGACGGTCTACTTTCATTTCGAGTTGAGATCATTTAAGCTCATTTTGCGAGCTGCACAGTGCAATGCATTATTGCTGTAAGTATTATGTACTTTCAACAAATTACTTAATTCTTTTCAACTAAATTATTGTTTACGTCAAACAATTAATTTATTAAAAAATTTCCTTATGACAAACAATAGTATACTCCAAATAAATTTATTTGATTGTATAGCATAAATATTGTTTGGGCGAAAAATTCAAATTATAATAACGCCAAACATATTATATTAATAAAAATATATGTTTATAAATATATGATATTTATTTGATTGGAATAATATTTTTTGAGTGTAATATTATTTCACAGCAAATATAGTTATGTTAATATTGTATTATATATTCAAACTAATTACAAACTTAAGTATATTGTCATAGTGCAATATATGTATGTATTATTTGTGCTAAACAAAGATTTAGTTGTGACACATTTAAATAAATACTAGTCCCAAATATACTTTCGTTTGATCTAAATAAAATATTTTTGGTACAAATAACAAATTATATTAAGCCCAATCAAAATCATATTTGCAGTAGTTTTATTTGAGACAAATAATTATTGTTTTCTCCTTGTATGATTTCAATTACGTTTGAGTTACAAGTAGGCACTCGTATATACAGTTGTGTTTAGAACATACTACTGTAATACAGTTACTCGTAAATTCACAAAAATTTTAATAAAAAGAAGTGTCATAATTCTTCGACGTACAAAAACTTCCGCTTGTGCTTGATACTTTGTCCCGTTGTCGTTTTTATTGATATTCTTCAGTGTCGCCTTGAAAATAATCCTTAGCTCTCAGGCTAATCTGCAGATTATGCCAACACGCTTTTTGTAACATTTGCACCATTATTTCTCAGAAAAGCGGTTTCTTCCTCTTTTTTGTTTCACCATTGTGACCTTTAGCATGCGCATTCGTTTTTTTTTTTCTTCTGTTTTCCTTTGTTTTTTACAAACGTTTTTCTTCTTTCGATTTCGTTATGTATTTGTCAAAAAAATGAAAAAAATTAAGTCAGTTGCTGTATTAATGTGGAAATGGTGATTTGTGGTATGAAGAACGACAGCAGAGGCACAGATGTGCACAACAAAAAGTGTCCTTGGAAGTATCTGCATCGGTTTTTAATCTTTCACAGCTTTTTTTTATGAAACATGCCACTTAATTAAATACAATTTGAGGCATGTTTAATGTTTTTCCATTACGTGACATTATAATATCGAAGTTTCAAGTTCCAAATAATAAACCCGTACAATCGATTTATTATTTCTTGCCATTTATTTCAACAATTAAAAATGGCATTACTAACGAAATGGTCGAGCATAAACAAAAGCAAAGTCATTGGTAGAGTAGCCACTCTCTTTTAAGTCGATTTCTGTCTTTTAAAAAATAGTAAAATAAAATGATTCTGAAAGATATTTAGGCAGATCAAACAATATGAATATAGTCGTATATGATATCTTCGTTAAGGCGCCTCATATTGTCGCAATTGGCAGAGTACACAGACAAAATTTAAGGGAAATCAACTTTTCGAGCTTTTCGTGTTTTTCGAGTTTTCGCGTTTAAGAGAATAGGTCTAATGTAGCTAACTAAGATTTTGTAATTTTCTTTCTATTCAAATAAAACAGAAATATATTTCTATGGTTGGTGCATTGGCATGAGGTGTGCAACATCCCAGGTTCGGAGCTCAGGTGAGAGTTTTTTATCGTCATAAGATTATTGTTCCTGGTGAAATCGTAAAAATAGCTCGGTTCTAGAGTGGTTGAGCCAATATTTATTTATTTATTTTTAATTTTTAAAATTTCAAGTTCAACTTTCTATAAAAATAAATGTGAGCCGCATAAATTTAGAAAATAATCCCAACCTGAAAAGAATTGCTATTTAGTCGGCGCCAACGCTGCGTAACACAAAACGCTTTTATGTTGGTATTACTTTTTGTAAATATTATTCCAGCGAAATCGGCTTCCAATCTGCCATGCGCCACAACAAGTACAAGGCGCAAAAGAATATGTTACCAAGAATTTGACTAAGTTTATTGAGCAATGCTTTGCTCCATTGAAAGATAAATATTTCCATTGCCTGAACTTCAATGCACATTTCTAGTGTGGGTGTGTGTGTGCATTTTTTCCGAGACAAATTTAAAATATTTCGCAATTCATGGAATTCGTTCTACACTTTTTTCTGCTCTAGTTTTGTTCGCGCTTTGCTTTTTAGCTGCAAGTTAATTTTGTGTAGAAATTTGTTAGTTTTTTTTTGTTCGGCGATTTCAGTATTTGCCGTAACAGACTTTTCCGGCAACTGCGTCGTGTCGCGTCGAGCGTGCCAAATGCAGCAGCAACAGCAGCAGAAACGACATTATGTAAGTGGGTCCCATATCCGCTTCCTGTGCTTTTTGAACTACTACAATGCAGCATCAAACATCTTCAATGCACGCCGCGACGCACAGTGGACATTTTGGACTAAAAACTTCACAACTAGTTTAGGATTTTCAATGGGTTTCTATCAGGTCAAGTCAGGAATTTTATAAATACGAAAAGGTTTCTCTTGCATCTTTAATGAGCATAAAATGCGTTTATTCGTGCATATAGATATCAGCTCTGTTAATAATGTTCTTAATATGGGCTAATTTTTTAAATTCAAATTATGGACTAATTCATTAAATCTAAATTAAAAGACAAAAAAAATAGTATCAAGCGTTTTATAAATTTTTATGGGTAACGTTTCTGTTCGGTTTTTCGTAGTCCACATACGCAGTTATACCAGCGAAAAGGTCAAAAATGTTCACCGTACGGTGCGGCGCGACACAGCACGGCCTGATCGCGATGCACGGCAGCACAATTTGAACAGAGTCGTCTCAGGAAGTCGCTTCACTCGTTCGCTCGCATTAGTAACGGCAGGATGGGCTTCTGGAACGCGTGCCGAGCGAACGAATGAACTATAATTTTCTGTTCGCAATTTTCGATTTTTTTCTCTTTTTTTGTGAGTGAACTTGTTTTGCGCGCCATTGTATGTAATTTTATTTTGAGCGGGTTGGATGAAGAGTTGCACTAGCTTGGTAGTATGGAGCTGGGAAACTTGGGGAAATGTTTTGTCAACTTACATGGACGGCATTTGTATGCGACTTCGACAATTTTCCTACGTTTCGGGCAGGGATCCGCGCTGATTGTATTGGAGCTAGCGGTGCTGCTGCTGCTGTGATAACTGCTCGTGCCACTAGCGTCGCCCACTCCGCTCGCACCCAGGCCATAGTAATGCGGTGTAGCGTTGAACTTGCAGTGCTTCTTCTTTTGGCATGCCTCAACGACTGTTTGCAGCAGCGAATACTGTGCGGCAAAAAATAAAATATAAAAATTGCAATAAAAATAAATACGAAGAAACATTTGAAACAGGCGGGCAGAAACAAAAAACGAGGAAATAGTTTTTAAAAATTAATGCCAATCGAAAATTGTTACTTTTGCAAATTGAAATAAAATATTTACAGTTCGACGAAATTTGCAGGCAGGCAGGCGAGCAAGAACGTATGCAACGTTCCGCATCCCAAATGACTGCCTTGGAAAGAACTCAAGTCGACAATTTAAATTAGTTTCATTTAAAGCGTTTCTTCTTCTGCACTTTATACGGAGAAGAAACTGCAGCATAAAACTCAGCAGCGTGTCTTTTCTCAAAGTGAAATTATAATTTATTTTGTGCTTTGCAATTTTAGCTTTCTAATTTATATAAAAATATTTTTTTTTTTCATTTTTTGCAGACTATCTTTGAGCAATCGTGCACAACACGCCCTACGAGGTGGCAATTACCAGTGCTGCAAGAGCAAACAAAAAATAAAATAAAGTGACCAATTCTAAATTAAAATAGGTAAATTACCAACAGAAATCCGAGACACTGAAGCTTTGGTTTATATTCGCAAATTGATCGGTTGTGCAGAGCAGAATTAAATGTTTTCCTTTAGGAATGCTTTTATTTGCAACTTGTTTTGGAGGAGCAAAGAGGGATATGACCACAGGTAAACTGATCAATTTTAATTAATCATGTTCCATTTATGTACGTTTTTAATGCCAAAATAAAATTATTTAAAAATCTGGTGCACTAAATATGGGCGTGTCAAAATTTTATTTCTTTTCTCCATTGATGTTAAAAATAATATTTATGAAGGCGCTACTGGAATTATGGTCAGTTTGAAATTGACTTCATTTTAATGATTTAAATAGTAAATCAAATTTGTAAGAGAATTATTTTCGGCTTTACCGAAACTTTAATACCCTACGCCATTTAAAATATTGTTTCTTGTAGCACATATACATATGTATGTCTCTATAGTATTATAAGTGTGCTTTGTTTGTGTGTAACTTCATGATACTACTTAAGTGTTAAATACCGTTTAAATAAGTGTTGTCTACACTAGAACTATTTTTTATTAATTTTTTTCCTAATCAAAATGGGGAGTTTAGGTGGTATCTTGATCATCTTACAGTCGGACGGAGTTAGAATTCAACGCTGATCATTTATGTATACAATTGTCATACCTACCACGCCTTCTTATAGGCTTTTCTCGATGAGAAAAAAACAAACTCAATATACACGAAGGGTTCGAAAAAAACTATTAAAGAATTTACTTCTCGATATATAAATCGTTTTTGACATTTTATTCTTCTTTATAAAATATGTATGTATTGTTTTTTTTATATTGTATTTAATTTATCCAACGCAATTTAATCATTAATTGTTAAGAAATTGCATTTTTATAAAAAAAAGCTATTTAATAAATAAAATGTGATTATGATCCACCGCAGTTTGCGATATTTTTTAAAACTTAAGTTTATTAAAAGAAATACTTTTAGATATAAAAGCTTCATTTAAACGTGGTGGACAAAATTTAATCAACTCGTCTCAAGCAAAACAAAAAATATTGTACAATATTTCAACCTAGTATTTTAAATGGTTCTCAAGGTGTCGTATACATAAGAATAAGTATTTTTTGTAATATCAGTTGGGGACGAATAGCTCCAAAATCTAATCAATTTTTCTGGCATAAATGCTTCTCAAGTTATCGTCATAACAGTAAATGATGGTGGCTAGATTGACTCAGTTTTTGAGTCTGATCAAGAATATACATATACTCGTATGTATGTATATATATTCAGCGATGCATCTAGATTAATGCCAGTCATTGGGCAAACTGGTGCGAAGAAGATTGCGATTAAATTTCACAGGTAAGAGCCAAAACACAAATCAGTCAAACGCTTTTAACCAGCTGAGCTATTGACCGACACATGACAAAGTGTAACTAATTCTAATTTGTTATGTATTTCAGCAATAAAAGCAAAATATGCAAATATGTCCTTTAAAGTTAAGAGTTCACAAAATTTACGCTATGGTATAACAATTTATACTTAAGTGATTTTAAAAATGTGCAGCACAATATCGACTTTCAGCATGAATCACATTGGTTTTGACTGTTTTTCTTTTTCTGTGTCATTATTTTAATGTTCAGGTGTGACCACAGAAATAATTTAAGAAAACTCTGATTGACCAACAAAAAGAACAAGTCGTCGAATTTTATCGTCATTGAGCGCATTCATATAAAAACTGAAAGAAATATTAAATTTTATTGAGAAACTTTGAGTTTGCGCCAGGTGCTTCGTGGCATAAAATTTATTATTTTAGCTTAAACTTTATTAGAAAATGTTTTGGTAGCTAGCTAAATCGAAGAAGGCTAATATTATTTAATACCATCAAAACAGTGCACCATGGCTCTAGTCATGGCTTTATTTTGTTTCCTTAATTTAAGGTGTGATAAGCGATTGAAACCAAATTTTAAATGCAATCGACTTGATTGATTGGTTACATTCGCTTTTATTTTGTATTAGAGAACTGAACTCTGCCTTTATTTCCTAAATAAACTCCCCTTTAACAGTGGAAAAATTAATACTGATTAAGTATTAAGCATTAGGGTCGTAACCGTATACCAAACAAAAAATTGTCGGAATAGAACCTCGCCCACTTATATTAGCAATATATATAGACAAATTGCTACAATAATTACATATGGAAAATCAATACAACTAAAAAAACATTATAGGATATATTAGCTTTGACATATCCAAATATGCAAGTTTATCTTTGCGATACTTGTTCCAATCTTAATCATCCTTTGTGTACCATGGATGTTGTATTTCGATGTTTATGTAGTAGCAATGTTTATCCATTTAGCTAACTTGGCGACGGTCCAGAATGCAAACGAAAGAAAACTTTTGCATTCAATGGCACAAATAAGTTCCAACAGGAAACAATTTTTGTTTGCAACAATTGCTAATGTCCAAAAATAGAATTTTCGGCCAGCTTTGTTGGAATACTTAATGCATATTTCTTCTCTGCAATCTTCATAATGATATTTTTTTTATTTTTTTGCAACTATTCAAAATTTCTTCATATAAATTTCAGTATATAAATGTGTATAAAATAATTTGTATCTAGGTCAGTAATATTTGTCTATCATTTATGTTTGTTGTACAATAAATGGCGAATACTTTTGCAAAATAATTAAAATTTTTTAACTTGTTTCTTGAGACAATATGCAAAAAATTAATTGAAATTAAGCGATTTTTTTAAATTAATTAACGTAATTTTATGATAAACATTTTAATTGATCATAACTTAAATTATTCTCTTTTAAGAATTATCTATATATATGAATAAACCATATCCAGATCTTAACTAAATCATTCTCGAACTAAAAAACTGTAGTAAAAATATTTTTGATAGTAATTCATATAAGAAATGGTTAAATAAAAAGGTTTGCAAAGTAGAAATAAGAACGCAAATTGAGCGAACTCACCTCGATTTCTGTCTAATTTTTCTGCACTATTTTGAACTGTATATTTTCGATATTTGACAACAAACTACGTTGTTGTTTTTATTTACTCTATATTTTATAGCAACCATGGCAACTACACAAAAATTTTATTGTCAGAGAGAGAAGAACAATATCGAGGTTGAGAGGGAAATATTTCTACTTTCCTCACCTTATACATATACATTGTATTACACCATATAATCGAAAAAAAAAATTCAAAATCAACACATACAATATATTTTGATTTCTTAAAATTTTTGCGGGCTTTCTAATTTAGTTCATTTATTATATTATATTTTACTTTGGGTACTGATTACTTATAGACGCGTTTGTTTCTTTACATTCGTGTGCCTAGCGGACACGGTTGAATTTTTTAGGAATCCCAGTGGTAATGAATCGAAGGGTTGCAATAAGAGTTTATAGAACCAATTTGCATAAACAAATTCTGGAAGAACCGCATTTGTTCTGAAGAAATGAAAAGTTTATTAAGTACTAATAATGTATTGAGAATTTTCAATCGAAAATATTTTGTCGAATATTTACAAAAACGCAATGTTGGTTTTTAATCGATCTCAATAACGCGCAAAGGAGAGCACCACTGTTTCGCATGGACATTTGTCCACCAGTGAATTTCACGACAAAAGTCAAAATTACAACAATAATTAAATCAATTTATCCATTCATATATTTATTATTAAGCCAAAAATCACCGTTATTTCACGGGCTACTCGATTACGAGATTTTATATCTAATATTTTCAAAGTGCGTCTATAGTTATGAACCAACCAAAAATTTAATTTTTAATTGTAGTATTAAAAATATATATATAGTTAAATTAGTCAAGACTCTTAAGTAAATAGGTTTAACAGCTATTTCAGCCTGTATCATTAGTTTTTTTTTTTAAATATTGTAAATCGGTCAAAAACGCCAAAAAATTGGTGCGTCTATAGTTATGCTCTCCAGTGTATATTAAATAAAAAACTGAATAAAAGATAAAAATAAAATAAACGATTTTGAATGTACACTATTTCAGAAGTGTATGAAAAATCACATTTATGATTTTGTGGATTACTTGACCATGTCTAGAACCTCCACTTTGTCAATTTAAAATAAATTGTATACTGCAGCAGGGAGTAATTAATCGTTATGATTTATGCTTACATTTTGTTAATAACCAAATCGTTCCTTAATTATGAAGCCAAATTTAATAAATTGAGACTCATTAAAAAAATCAAAGCATTTTTTTTGTGAATTTGTATCAACATTAAGTTTATTTCTTGTTTTTGTTGTTGCTATTGTACTTTTGTTTTGGTGATTTCTCCACTCTAAATGTTTTCCATTTGGAAAAGCTCATTTACGCGATAAACTAATTGTATACTAACAATAAGAGCGCATTTAGCATTTAGAATTTAGGGGTCAGTGGGTGGCAACCCTATTCGCGACAAAGACAAATAACCCAATGATACGCATTGTTCCAGCGCGAAATTAATGTTGCGTTGCGGGAAATTTGTTGTCATCGCAAAATACATGAAAAATGGTTTAACCACAATTTAATGCAGCCAGCGTAGCCGCGCGACGTTTTCAAGTTGATTTTTCGCTTCACAGCGTTGAGCGGGTCGGCCGCGCAGCTTCATCTGATGCCGCCGCCGTCGCCGCCTCCACTTAGGGTCCGACGTCAAGCAGACCATTTCGAGAAAAGTAAAATTGCTGCGACGGCGTTGACGCTTTTGAAATTTGAATTTTGTCCTCTTATGTTGCGGCCAAAGATGTCATCTCGCAACTGCCGCCGCAATTTATAGTCGACATCAACAAGAATAGTAAAGACGCCAACAACATCAGGCTACAGCGACCAGGGTTGACAACTAATGGAATTTTGAGTTTCCACATTTATGTATGTAGAGTTTACGTTTTTTCTCTAATTTGTACTCAAGTACGTGGAATTCTTAATTACGAGGAAGCGCAAAATCCATATTTATAATAGGATTCAAATGCTTATTTGCAAAGATAATACAGAAAATATAAGAATACATTTTTTATTTCTAATATATGTGGTTCCTAGAAAATTTTTTTGATGAATTCTAGATTCCTTTTCTTGATTTAAAATAAAAATCTCAATTAATAAATATCGAATATCTTACTCAAATGTCAACTTTCTTCTATAAGACTTTATAAATTTGTTTGTTTTCAAAGATATTTGATTATTTCTTTTGATTTTGAGATATTAAAAATTTCTTATTCTTGATATAATCAACAAAATTCAACAAAGAAAATAAAAGAATAATGAGTAATTTTGGCCATATATATAAAACTATTACTATTATGGCTAGGGAAAGGAATTTCATGCACTCTAAATAAAATGCTCTTAAATTATATAAGTATGCAAATAAAACTCAAAAATATGCACAGTGAAATAAAAATTAAAAATTTTTTTATATATTCAATCATGATCCCGATAATCGGTCGGTCTCGAGTAAAAATCAATAATTTTACTATTCTCGGTAAATATTAAAGAGATATTAAAAATATGCAGCTTTAAAAAAAAATATACATTTATTGTAAATTATGCAATAATGCCATTTTGAGGGATATTTAATGATTAGTATAGATAATTGAACCACTTAAATTTTAAGATGCCCAGAAAAATTATGCTTTTGCATGGGATACCTTTTCTTATTTATGACTATTAATATAATTAACAAAACAAAAGTTTTAACAAATGGTTCTCACAGCATATGCTGTGATCTCCCACTTCTTTCCACCAATCGAATAAATGTTTCTTAAGTTAGGATCCCTGACGCAATACAATACACTACAACAAAAGCGAGTAATGACGCGTCATGGCAGCCATTTTCAGCATCATGGTTGCCATCAGGACGCCACTGCAAAGTCAACCTAATGACATTCCTTAGGGATAAATTTCTTTTTTGTTATTGCTATTGTTGTTGTGTTTTGCCCACTCGTCGTCCTTGAGCTTACTTTGTGCGTTGTTGGAAGCTAGCTTACACACACATACAAAAAAAGTGGCAAATAGTCGATTTTTTCGGGTTCCAGCCTGTTATAAGAGCCCAAAAATTGTGTTGATGGCTTTCGGCTGCTGTTGCTGCTACTGCTAGCTGCCCGCCTGCGCTGGGGGATTTGCATTTCCATCCTAATTTGGCTTTTGTTTTAGGCTTTGACTTTGCAGTGTCTTAATGGAGGCGGCAGCGGCAGCGGAAATATTTAATGAAGCAGAAATTATTCATGCAAAATGAGCAAGTGGACTTTAAGCTGAAGCAGTCGAAAAAAAACAAAATTTAAGAAAAATTGTTCGTAATATAAAAAGAAAAAACAACAATTTATATAGGTGTGTTGGTACTATTTCTAGCAGAGCGTTTGAAAGAACGAAATTAAACGAAGTTTATTTATTGCTTGACAGAGCCTATTGCAAACGTTCCATGGCAGCAAGCAATATCATATGTAGGCAGCTTACTTATGAGGGGATTGGAAATTTAATAAGATAGCTTTGATTAAACGAAAGCATTATACTTGGATATTTTAGACTGACTCGAGCAAATGCCGAATCTAAATTTAAACGATCACTTTGGAATAGTAGCAAGGAAACTGGCAGGAATAATTTTCCCTTTTGGGCAATAATAACTTATAGATATATCCTTTTTTGAGAAGGCTTTTAATGTGAAAGGAATTCAAAAATATTTGCAAAACTCTTAGGTGCTTCAAAGCTCCTAGATCTCACGTATAAGTATCAAATAATTTAAGGACGTAAGTCTCTAGTTAAAATTATTTAAATAATATATAGACATACATATGTCTCTAGTCAAACAGTTAAAGATTAAATTAAAATAAATTTTGAATACGAAAAATAATAATAATAATAGCATGAGCACTACAACGACAACAACATGTCGTGGTTGTCTCTGTCATTTTTTATTAAAATTAATAATCCTTTGTGCATTTAAAAATCGAATTCCAACATAAATTATGTATTTAATAACATTAAGAGGCCGATTTTTTATTTAATAAATAGTGGCATTGACATTTTCCGCAATGACGTTGCCAGCTTACAAACGAAGCGACTCGACGTTCGTTTGTCGCTCTGTCGCTCTGTTGGCGTGTGATAACGAATTAAAAATGGAATTTTACCTGCAACGCATTCGGCCACATGCAATTCTCCGGCGTGTTATCTTCGCCGGCGACATTCAGTTGTGCATCGTTGCCGGCATTTGCAACATCCGTCGCTGCCGCACTCGCACCTGGACTGGTCACTTCGACAGCAGCCGCCACCGCTGCCGGACCCATGAAGGCGATGGGATTGGACAGACCGTAGCCGCCATTCACGTATCGATTGGCGGGCACCTTTTGCGTTGGCGAACCGAACGTGGAGCCACGCAGTAAATGTTTTGCCTTTGAGCGAATTTGAGTTGGTGAATCTGTGTCCGACGGACACAACTCGTCGATGCTGATGCCATCTGCAATACAAAAACAACAACAAAAAAAAACAAAAAAGACACAAGAGAAAATTGCATTATTGGAACGAACGAACAAACCGAATTGCCGGGTCAAGTGACAATTGTAATTTTTAATTGGTTAAAACGTGTGTGTGTGCATGTGTGTGTGTATGTATATAAATGTATGTGTACGAGAATAATTGATTTTTGGCAGATTTAAACTTTTAATTCATTTGATGTAATTATTTTCTGCATACAAAATTACTTTTATGGCCACGGGTCATTGGTCATTGGCCATTGGCCATTCATGTGTCAACGAAATTTAATTTGCGGTAAGGTGCCGCAGGACATGCGGACATACAGTCTTTTTTTAAATGTTAACTGATAGATTTAATTTAAGTATATAAGTTATACTTAACATAAAAGTTTCCTCTTACGGTATTCAAAACTCAAAATGATTAAATATCTCAATGAACCTTTGACCGTTCGTTGAAGAAAGGTTTAGTTTGCCGGTCGAAAACACAATTTAACCAAATAGTATAAATCAATTTTTACCGAAGTTATACATCAGAAATTTAACTTTATTAATTAGGGAGAATGACCACAAGAAAGATGTACGGTAATTTGGTTTTGTATTTCTTAATAGTGAGTAGGATGTAGTGAGTGGGTCTTTTAGTTATGCACTTCCACACCATTTCAACATCGGTATTTTTGAGTTATTAATGAAATAACTAAGGTGGTGTCACTATTTCAACCGAAGTCATCACCACACAAATTCTAACAACGTGGTGTGCAAGCTTCCTGGAAATCATATTCTAATAAATAAAAACATTTATATATTCTCACACTCTTCTTGAGGAATTTCAAATTGGTCCTTATGCACCTTTAGATCTATGAAGCATATGAAGTTCTTGCGCTGTAACAAAGTTAAATTGATGCAACCATGTCCACATTTTGTCGCAGGGCAGTTCCAGTCACTTAAACATCAACAACAAATTTGTTGTTGGCTCATTACATTCGGTGTTGGGCTTACAGCTTTCTTATACGACTTGCAAAAAACCAACATATTGAAATTGCGTTAAAAAGTTAAATATTTATTGGTTAAGTTACTGTATAGTAAAAAGTATTATTACAAATATTTATAATTTATGTAAGAGGGATAAGTATAAAAACCAAGCAACATATTCATTTTGATTAAATGTTTAGATTATTTCCGAAGCATTTAGAAATGCAAAGGAAAATTAACTGATACCTCAGTATATCTCTTGGATAAATTGCAGATAATGTATCAGCAACAAATCGTGCTGGGTACAAAATTCTACTTAAGTAATGGTTTATTATGCAGCATGGACTAACAACTATTTGTAGCAAAAGTCGTTTTGTTTAAAGTAAAAAGTTAAATGAAAACTTCTCAACAATTTTCGTCTCTAGCCTCATTTTCGTTAAGTGTCAGTAATGTAATTTTTGTTAATTTGAAATGCTTTGTTGAAAGAAAAGTAAATTACGACATGTTAAAACTCACCTTTGGCAATAAACTTATTGTACTGTGCGAATTCAATTGAAATACTGGTGCCGCGTGGACACGCAATTACCACATGATCCGTATCGCAGGCGGCCTTTTGATATGTGCGCAGTGTGGCCGACAAAAGGGCTGCATGAGAGGAGCGAATGAGTTACCAACAGCACGGAGCAGACAAACAGACAGACAGGTATACAGACGGACAGACAGATAGATAGACAGAAAAGGGATGCAAAGGAGGTGCATTTTTCATTTGTCATTTTTCATTTCATTCAGAGCAGACAAGCGTAAAGAAGTGCAGCACGGCGTGTTGGTTGTTTTTGTTTTTTTGTTTTTTTTTTGTACGCACAAGTAGAATATTTCATTTTGTTTTTGTTCGTTTGTGTTTGTTTTTTAATTTGGTTGCCCGCCATGGCAGGTGCACACATTCGCGGCGGCAGTGGCGCGGAGATGGATGTGATGCATGGATGCATGAGTGTGCATCGTCATTTCCAACATAATTATCATACGGATTGCATGGAGCAAATAGAAATCGCGAGGATTCATTTGAATCATCAGCACGAAGCGAAACGATATTTGCGTCATCATTGCGAGGTGTGCGACGTTGTTGTTGTTGTTGCCGTTATTGTCGTTGTTGTTGGGGTCGTTGTGTGTTTTTGTTGTTGTCAGGCGGTAATACCATTCAGGATAATCGCATCATGGGCGCACGATGGCACAAGTGAACGCCGCCATTCAATCATCGAGTTGTTTACAGGTCGCATAGTCGCACACAGCCGAAGGCAACATCCATATCCGGCATAGCGCACCCAGTAGTAGTGGCGGCACAAGTACAAGCAGTAGCAAGCGCGAGGTAACAGCGTATAATTTACAGATTAATGCCGTGCATTCATCAGTTGAGATCAACCGATGGCAAAGCGTCACATTAGGAGGACGACGACGATGTCATGTGCCGCCAGTGTAAAAGCCAGGAGCAATTTGCGTCACGCAAGCCAAAGAACGCCAATGTTAAAGTGCGCAAAGTGTATACAATCCAGGTTCATCATAATCATCAACGCATGAAAAGAAAGCATGAAATAGAAAGAAAGAGAGAAAAAAAGAGAAAATTCAATTAGAACGATGAATAAGTAGATTAGCCTTGGAGGCAGATGGCAGATGGCATATCAAAGCCATCAAAGCCACCAAAAACAGCGGCGCACAAATTACAGCCGCGCATACAAAGCGTCTGCCTACAGTTGACGCGTTACTGTGATGACTTTTTTGTTATTCAGTAGATAAGCTTAAATTCACATAATAATCTATAATTGGAAACGTGTTAATTTATTGGATCTACATTATCGTCCTCGTTCAGCGAAAACTCACCAAGTTCACATAATTTTATTTAGAGAAAATTAAGTTAAGATATGCAAATAGGCACAATTATTGGGCAACCGAAGCATCGTATACGTAAACAATAACAAAATTAACCTTTAGTTTAGACGAGAGAACTAACATCAATTTCATTGGAGTTTTCACGAATTTTCTTTGTCATAAAAAAAGTTCTGCCAAAGTCAAAAAATTTCTCATTAAAACTATGCTCAAAAATGAACATCAAAAAAGCTCTTCGATTTCACAGATAAAACATATTTAAAATGTGGTTTGACCTTAATGTAACTCTTGGTTAACTAACAGTTAACACAGTTAATAAATGACGATTCAGAATATTTAAACTACATTTGATTTAAAAGCTTATTTGCAAAAAGGTGACTTTCAATGGAGATGAACTCAGATAAATTTAAGATACCAAAAAAACAAAATTTAACATATAAATCAATTCTAGATTAGAATGGATTTAATATTGTTATATTATACCATACTACACGCAAACGCAAAGGGTATATTCAATATATTCTTCCATTTGTAACTACTGTAAGGAGAATGTGGTAAGTATGACAATATAAATATGGCCAAAATGAACAGAGGCCCTAACCAAAACTTTTTTCGCAACTATTTTTTTTTAAGTTTCAGGTAGTCCATCTACTCGAGTCTTACAGCGAATAATGATGTTTAGGGCCTTTGTGTATTTGAACAGCGGTATATATATTGTATATAAATGCAGTGTGGAATACCGAATCGATTTAACGATGCCCAACCTCCTGTGTATCTGTCGGTGCTATTACAGGCGTATTTCAAAAGAAAACAATATAGATATGTGAGCTCCAATTCTCCAAGCGGTTGTCAAGTTTTTATATAAGCAAGATCGGACCATTACTAAACCCTCCTCAAATACAAACTCTCCCTTTTTGCGAGAAGAGAAAACAAATTAGTTACAGAATGGTGTAATAATTATAAGGTGAGGAAAGTAAAAAAATGTTCCTCTCCACCTTGATATTATTCCTCTCTTTGAAAATAAAAAGTTGCCATGGTTGCTAAAAAATTATTAAGTTAATAAAAACAACAACATAGTTTGTGGTCAAAAATCAAAAAAAAAAATTAAAAAAATCACAAAAAAATCAATTTCTGCTTTCATAACCGTGTCATTCAGCCATGAGTTAGAGTATAGACAAGCATTGAAAATTTAGTATTCACCATTCAACAAAAGTGCAACAAATGCTAATTTGTTGGTGTTTTTAAAATATCGTAGGGTATTTAAGCTTCGGAATAGCCAAAGATAATCCTCTTACTATTTTTTTTTTAATATTTTTTGCTCTAAATTGAACAAAATTAGGAAACCAAACGGAAAACACCATCGTTGCGCAACATCAGAAAAGAACCCATCATAAATTACCGTATTAACTCGATTGACTGAAATTCACTGGGACGGAGGACAAACGAATGAATGGATGACATTTAGTTTGGATAGAAAAATGTCCGAGTTACCAGGAAACTGTGGAAAACTCTAAACCGATTTGAATGAGCAAATTGTACAAAACGGCAAATGGTTCGTTATGATAATCCTCCACTGACTTAAAAACTCTGAGCGTTTGCAGTGCAAATGCGTGTGAGTGTGCTTGTGGATGTATGGGATAGGTATAGGTAGTCGGCATTGGAGTACCACCTTAAATAAGAAGAAGACAATTTCTAACCGAATTCAAAAATGTTATATTGAATTTGTCTTTTGTGCCATTGTCGCGATGATGATGATGAGATGAAAGGTTGTGCCAAAACCGGTGGCGGGGAGGCCAACATCCTTTTTATTGGCATTCTGTACAGCAGACATTTGGGAAAACGCTAGCAAGCTGCGAACGGAAAAGGGAGCTGTGCTGTCTTGATTCGCTGAATGCATGGATGGCCGATTACATTTCAATCGAATGCGGTGAATAAGAAAATATGCTGATTTGGCAATGTACGAGTATGCATGCATGTATGTATGTATGTTCTACACATTTATTCGAAATGTTCTATTTAAGTTTTGTGTATGCAAAATATACTTTCGAGCAAATTACTTTGTTTGTTTTACAAAAGGCAAAATTAAACGATTTATTTGATATAAATCAAAAGACATTTAAGACATTTACTCAGCACATCTGAAAATGTTAAATACTATACCAGAATTAAAAATACATTTTTCGATTTAATGTTTGTTTGAGAGCAGTTCGAGCTAGAGCTCTTACAAATATTATTAGCATCGGTTAACCCATGGTTGAATAATAAGGTTAGGAGAGTAGAAATGAGAACGAAATTGAGCGAACTCACCTCGATTTGTGCCTTTGTATGAAGTACATTTTTTTGATATTGGAAAACATTTACTTAATAATTTTGTAGCAATCATTTAATTTAATTTTTAAAAAGAGAAACAATATCGAGGAGGAGAGGGACATTTTTCTACTCTCCTTACCTTACATTTATTATTAGATGTAAAGCCAATAAAACGACTTAAATACACTTTAATATCAATTTAAAGATGTTCTATTAAGACCCCGCCCATAAAGACGTCGCAATAAATTTAATTAACGTGTCAAATAAATTCTTACAAGAAGCTTTGTAAGGGATGCTTTAAAAACGTTACGTACGCTCGTATGAGATACCTGCTCTGTAAAGCATTTGCTAAAAAGATACATTTTCTTCCTCCAGTCGAAGTTATTTAAAATACACCGCAGTACATCCTACTTTCTTGTTTATTTTTTCTTTTCGGTATTTTTTTTTTATCGACCAGCGTTTTGCCAGTTTTCGGTATATTTTTTCATTTTTCGTTTGAGGGGATTGAATTTTATTCGTTTTGTTCTTCTGTTTAGACAGTAGCGTGCAAAAAAAAATCCTCTTGATTTTGTTCATTTCTTGTTAAATAATCAACATATAAATGTACATTTAGACTTCTCTGATGATCAGACAAGTTATTTATAAACACTAAGCAACATATGTACATTAAGTTTACAAGAATTAGTGTTTGGCTATATTTTTTATGCTAAAAATAAAAAAAATCTGTTTTAAATTTATTTTGCAGAAGGCAACGCACCTAAACGTTATATTAAGTTCCTTTAACTGAACTTTAGTACCTACTTAAAAATGTCAAATCATCGTTGTATCTGTTAAATTAAGTTGATACTAAAGTTAAGTACGAACGTTTGTTTTCCAGCTAATTTAGCACCACTTTCTAGTTTTTTTTATTTCGAAAATTGTGAAAGTTTTAAATCTTTTGTATTTACTATTAAAGCCAAGTTTGTTTTTTTTTTTGTGGGTTACTGTTTCTCAGATTTTTTTTACTCAATTTTTTGCTTCGTTTTTTTACCACTTACATTTTTGTTCATTCAAATCGAAAGCAACGGCAGGAGGGCAGACAGGCAGCACGGTGTACAGCTACTATGAACTGCAGCTACTATGAACTGCTTTGAAAATACCTGCCTTATTTTGGGCGTTGTGGGTATGTTTTTGTTGTTATTGTAGGTGGCATGTGCCGTCGCTCGAATTCGTTGAGTTGCAGTCAAACGATTTGGTTTCGAGCAGCACAGGGGAACTTGCCACTTTTTTATTTATACTTTTTTGCTTGCTTCTGTTTGTTTTTCGGTTTCAATTTCATTGCGAAGGCGTTAATAGCACCGCTGCCAGTTTCAATTTTTTCCACTTTTTTCTTCTCTTTTTAAACTTTTGTCGTGGATATCACATTTCTGATAAAGCACATATTGCGAAATGGAATTCATAACATCCATCCATCGTATTGATTTTACATCAACGCTTTTTCTGTTTCTACAATATTCTGACTGCTGAGTCAGAACCTCACTTGGGACTAATAATGTCAGCAAATCAATTTCAATTTCTTAACAGTTTTCTTTTTTTTCTGCAACGATTTGATCAAATTGACTCCAAAATCTTTACATTAAAAAGTAAGAATGTAAATTCTCTTGAGAATTAAAAAATATTTGTTTTAGATATGTGGGATCTTACAGTAAACTAGGACGTCCAGAAGTACACACTTTGTGTAGACCATTAAAGTTTCCAGTACCCGCTGACAATCACAACTTAAGGAAAGTATTGGACTTCGGTTATCTCTTCCAGCATCAATTTGACGAGCGAAATATGACTCGCGATCAAGTGTAAAATCACTATTGCCAACAGTTGTTACTTTTGAGTCAGTAGTCAGTTGAGAATAACAGAGTTCTTATTTGATGTCGAAGCATGGACTATGGTAAAAATCGATGAGCTCGTTACCACTTGCGTAACGTTAAGTACCGAATAAGGTAAAAGAAGAGCTGTACGAGCTTTATGTCGATGTTAACATAGTCAATCGTATCACACTACACCGTCCGCGATGCCTTAATCATTTCGGTCGGATAAAATATTAAACCAGATACAACAAAAAAAGAGTTCCGCACGGTTTCCGGCGGTGGATTAGTGACTCAAGTATGGCTAAAGTATATATGTTTATATATATATATATATATATATATATATATATATATATATATATATATATATATATATATATATATATATATATATATATATATATATATATATATATATATATATATATATATATATATATATATATTGGTAGCATCCCATGGGATATATTTCTGTAATCACAATAAACGCCGTATTTTGCAAGTGCATAACAACGAGTAAAAACTAGTTTAAAATAAGAAAAACACGGTACACAAAAAAAGTCCTAATAAAAAATATAACATAATCCAAATAATTTTTCAAATTTATTTCTTTTTTAATTACACTTAAAAAATAAAATATGTGTTGAACAGTTAAACTTATTTCGTTTGATACCCATATGTGCTCCATAGGACGTGTCTAAGAACATGTCTTAAACATCAATAACCATTTAAAGCTTGAAGAACTTTGATAAGACCACAAGATTATAAAACTAGTAATTTTACTCAGTTCTAAATTCAATTTTATCTATGCCAAAAAAACTCTTAGTATGATTCACTGCATCACACACAAAAATAATTACATTCTTTTATCAAACAATTTCCTTTCCTTTGAAACGATATTACATATGTTCAATTTCGTTACCACAAACATTTTTTTTTACACTTTGCGCCATTCCGAATCGCAAGGAAACTAAAATTTTCATGCAATTCTGCCCTTACGTTTTTTTTCCTTTCTCTCTCGGTTGACAAATGACGTCAGAAGATATTTGTGCAAAACTCTGGCAAAAGGATACGGTCTGTAATCGGCAGAATGCGCTAAATTGCAGTTTGCATTAGGATTTAAATGTCGCCATATTGTACGCTTGAAGGCTTAAAAAGAAGTTCTCTTCGGTTTGGACTGATAAAAAGAAGAAAAGCTGTGATTTATGCAGGCGAAGCAATGCACTTGGTCTGGTATTAAATATTTAAGGATAAAAGGAAATAAGGAAAGAGGATAGAGGAAACAACAACACAAAAGTTTTCTAAAATATTACCCTGCTTCAGGGCTCTAAAAGCAGAAGCTAAAAAGTTTAAGTTTCAACAATTTTTTTTTATTTAACACAAGTTATACATACTAGTGATATTATTTGTCATTAGAGTGTAATTTAACCAAAAAACCTTGTATAAAAGGGCAAGACGTATGAAAATACAAAACATGGATATATATTAGTAAATAAGAAATATACTATATCAGTTATAGGACGTGAAAATGTCAGCAATAGTTCTATGGATACATCAATTACTGCTTAAATAAGACATTCTTTTCGAAGTCGATGGTATGCTGACTTATGCGCTTACACTCGGATAAATTTTGCAGCAAAAAAAAATATTTTACTTTATTGCCAAAGTATCGCCTTGTTGAGAAGCGGAAAAAGTAGCAATAATATATTAATTGCGGAACACATGACATACAAAAGTAAGCAATACTTATTTTCCTGATTAATTGGAGGAATAATTTTTAGATTTTTATTGTAAAAATAAACTTTCACTTAACAAACTAAAAAAAAATCAGATACAATTTATTAATTTATCGAACTTTTATGCTAAATTATACAAAAACTTGAATAATTTCTTAAACTTAGTTGAGTGAACTAAGAGTTTATGGCTATATAAAATTTTAAATCTATAATATTAAAAATATGTAGTTATGTAAGTAAGATTGAAATTTTTGCAGCTTTCAAAATAAAATATTGACAAACTGACAAATTTCATTATAAACTTCAGCTTCTTCCTTTACTCATTTTAATAAAAAAACATATTCCATTTATCTTTGTACGCAGATTTTGCGCAGTCCATTTGTAAAGTTTTTTTTTCGGTTTTAATTAAACGCTCAAACAAAAAAATTCACACAGAAGCGCCAAGGAAACACTTCTCGCCACATTTGACAGCATATTTCCTCCGTTGAAATATGAAAAAAGAAAGAAGAAAACCAACTAAAATAATAATTGAAAACGCCCCGCACATGCCCAAAAGCAAACAACACAACACAACAAAAAATATAATTTCAGCACTTACACACATACACAGACAAATAAACATACATACACTTACGCAATTTTATCTCATCAGAAATTTGTCGTAATGAGGTCAGAATATGTACAAAAAAAATTCAAATTTTTGTTTTTTGGGCAACCATTATCATTAAAGGCACGGCAAAAAGAAATTGGGCACACCCTAGCGAAAGCCAGGCGTGGTCGTGGCTCTTATGGCGTCCAACTGATTTATATGGCATGTAATAAATTAAACTCAAACGATGCTACTTTGCCGCCACTGATGACCCCCCTTCTCAACCCTCTCCGAGTGCAATTGTAATTATGAGCGTAATAATTCTTATTAAAAATGCGCACTCCAAATTATTTTGCCTTCGGCTGAAGTGATTTCCTTATTTTTTACCGCACAAACTCAGTTGGACTAACATGGCGCGCGCCCTACGAAAAGACGAACAATCGCTTTGCGAACGACGCCCAATGACAATAAATTGCCTAAAGTGAATACGGGTTTCCGCCGTCATTACAAAGTGATTCTTCTCTAATGAAAGCTGTGTGGCCCATGTTCAACGTGCTTGCCCCCATCCAAGGTGAAACCTAAACACAATGGACCATTTCTAAACATTCTCTGTAAAATTATTTTTCAAAAATAAGACTAAGTACTACAGGTGATAAGTGTAGTAATAATTGCAACATGATTTGTGGGCGTGGTTATTTATATTTTTTATTTCGCCACTTGGTCAGCTGTCTGCAGTGAATTCATAATCTCAAATTTCAACATACAATATTTTAGTTGTAAATAAATAAGTTTATGACTTTTTCATTTGTCTATTTTACGTTGTAACGAAATAAATTGTACTTATATAGGTATACAAATATCCGAACCATTAAGGTACATACTTATATGCATGTATCAGATTTAAGCAAAATCTGATCATAAAAAGAGAATAAACCAAATGTTTACAAACATTTTTATTAATATCATTTAATGTTGTATCTGATCGGTAAACGATGTAAAACATGTAAACTTACATACGTGTAAAATTTGTATAGGCTTGAATTCACATCATTTCCGAGGCGCTAATTAGCATGAAATATGAGTGTGTTATATTGGTTGCCTTTGGCGGAAATCAAAACATACTCGGAACATTTTACTCGCTATTTGAGCTGCATTTGTTTGATAGTTATACCCTAATAAGTAGGGAAATGAAGTTGCGGGAACAGAGACGATTGAAAATGCTTTTAAAAGGTTCGAAATTGTTAGGATTCCCTGAACGCCTGGAAGCCTTTTGAGACGTGTGTTCAGTTTTGCGTGCTATTAGTTTTTTTTTGAAAAATAAATAACAAACAAAGAAGTAGCAAAAGTATTGTTAAGTAAATATATAATCGCAATCTTAAGCAATAAATAAAGAAAAAAATTACCTGAGAGAGAAAAGTTCCTCAAATAGTTTAGTTGGCATTACTTATTAGCTAGAATAGGAATTCTATGAAATCATGAATTTTTCTATAAAATGGCTTTCTTTCGTTAGGAATATTTTGTTTTATTGATGTAGAATGAAATTTAAATTTCACATAAGAATTGAAAATAAAAAAAATAAAATTTATTGTACTGATTAAATGCAGGAGGAATAAATACAAAACTAGAACCGTCTTAAGATTTGACAATGTACATATATATAAGTGCACAGCATTAGTATATACATATTATTAATATATGCATGTATATACCAGGGTTAATAGCTGTTATAGCTAATCAAAAACCAGAAATTGGAAAAAAAGATACATTTTTGTAGGGAAGTCAAAACCGACAACCAACTTAACAATTACACGTAGTAACTTTGACCAGAATATTAGATAGTATGAACCATTGTGCAGAAACCCAGTTAGCTAACCAGTCCTAGCCTCATTTTCATCTAAATGTTCAATTTAACTGCCGCATAACTTGCCAGCGGCAAACTTCGTGCCACAATACATTTATAAATTTTCCATGATGACTTTCGTTTTCACACACATAAAAGGGTAAAATGATTCCGAGATTGCAAGAAGAAAATTTTTGCCAACAGGAAGTTGGTTAACGGTACCACTCCCGATTCGATCCGCCCCATTCCACCCACTTTCGCCAGCTGCCGCAACACTGGAGCCACTGCGCCGTAGAAATAAAAACGTATAAAAGTTTTTATTGAAGTAATTCCACTTGAAATCGAAGCTTTTTGCCGGATGATGAGTGTATAAAAAATAAAAATAACAAAAATAAAACACAATGAAATTATGCTTGCGAGACGCTGTAAAACGAACAACGGAATGCTGATGTGCCTCGCCTCGCCTCAACGCCAGCTTCCCCAACTTCTCCAGCAAAGAACTCCGCTTGTGAGCTGTTGTTGCTGCTGTTGTTGGGAAGTACTATAAAATACAATGTGAAAAAAACCGAATGAAAGTGAAAGGAAATAACCTTTTTGACCTTGTTTTTGTTTGAGTTGCCAAAAAACTGTTTATAAAACGGATATTTGATTTAAATTTGAGAACGATTTGCTCTCATAAAATGAAAACGAAATCCTTTGCCATCGGCATTTGTCGAGGAAAAAAATAAAATAAATTAATACTTATATATATATATAAGAGTGCAGACATATCCACCACGTTGGGGGATTATTGTGTAATTAGCGAACGTTTTAAGCCTTCTCCATGCGGATGTAAATTATAAAAAACAAAAACAAAAGAACAACAAAAAACGTTTAATCCTTGAGATATAATTTTATTTCTTTTTTAATTGGTAGCAAACACTTTTTAATATAAAGTCTCATTTTTAGATGTCTGACTTTTCCTTTGATAAAAAAAGTAAGCCTCCTAAACTTTTTGTTGAACCACTTCCCTAATTTATAACTTTGACTTTTATGCGAGTTTCCGATTCTTATTTCTTTCAAATTATGTTAAGAAGGTGAAACAAATAAAAATTTTAATACCTTACAAAAGTATATTTCCAATTGAACTTCGGAGTTCGGATTTCACAAATGGTGGCACACAAAAAAAAGAGTTCTCGGATATGAATGTACATTTTTTTTAACAAACTAAAGAAATGTGTTTTCCGTAAAATAAGGTGGAGTATATCAACTGCGGCAATGCCGAAGATATTACTCTTGCAATCTCTTATATCCTGTCATTCCTTTCAAATTTAACCCTTAACAAACGAACAGACAGCATCACAAAAAGTTTGTGTTTAATTTATTGAAACACCAGAAACTATTCGAAAGTGAATCCAGAGTTAAGTTGAGTAAGTTAAATTTTAATTTGATTTGTTGGAAATCATTTTATGGGGTTTGAGGTAAGAGTACAAATCATTTTCACAACATTTTGATAAGCCACACAAAAATACTTAAGAAATTTGAAAGCACTTTCAAATCTGATAATCATTTACTTAATCTATTATTATTATTATTATTAAGTATCTTATTGTAGTTAAACACTTTAATTGACAACAATTATAATCACACATTCATAATTCGTTTGCAATGAATTTGAAGGCGTTTCCGGGGGCAATAGTTGCGCTCGAACTATCAGTCGACATTTGAGACGACTTGTCATTTGCACACAAATCAAAAGAAATGCGCCCCAAACGACAACTAATCAGCATTAAAAACAGATTGACATTGATTTGGGCCCCATGTCCTTTTCTGACTTTCTGACTTCCTTATCCTCGTATAGTACTTTCAATGGAGTACAGCGCACAGCACGAAAGCAGGCCGGACGGTCGGAAGACACGCACCAACGCGCGCTCCGTTACACGCAACAAACCCCAAGAAATACTAATCACAATGTTGAGCAAACCAATAAAGCCGACCTGGGGGACTCGGAACAGGGAAGGGAAGGGAAGCATTTCTTTAAGCACATCAATCAAAGCCCTCGACAAAAACCACAAGTTCTCAGTTATGCAGTGTGCGAGCGTAGAAAGTGTTCGGAATTATTTTCTCGGTTGTTGCGGTAAGAATAGTTCAAGCAAATTGAGTCAATTGTTGCTTCTGCAAACAGTCAATTGTGGCTTGGTTTCTCGGTTTTATTGAATGTTGGATTTGCTTTTGATTTGCAAAAATGCCACTCCACTTTGAATGAAAAGAAAATACTGTAGAAAATCATGTTGTTGTTTTGTTAAATGTTAAAAAGTTGTTATTAAAATCCAGCGATTCGCGGCTGGAGCTGCTGCTACCAAAATCAAGTTGATTGATAAATCTATAATAATACCAAATAATTTTGTAATAATTTATATTTTTCTGAGATGGCACCTGTTGCTTTTTATGTTAAATGAAACATTTTCTAGCTTTGTTCATAAATTTGTCTTTAATTGTACAGCTTAAGTTGCAATTTTTGTTAAACCAAATCCATTTATCACAGGCGAAATTTCAAAATGTCATTAAATTGACAAATGATATTTCTGTCTGTTTTGCTTTACAAGTTGAAGGTGCAGCTTTTTTTATACCTATGATAACTATGAGTTTTCATATAAAAATAAATTAATAAATCAATTTAAAAAATTATAACAAAAGATAATATACAATTTGCTTAAATATGTAAAAACCAATTTTGTTAAATTTTTGGAAGCTCTAATGTTACATTACGATTTTGTAGTTGTGGTAATCAAGCCACCTTGTAGTTTTTTTTTTCATGTTACCATATGCAACAATTATACCAAGTTTAAATTTTCCGGTGCACCTACAACAGGATGTTCAATGCCCTCAAAAGTTGTATCATTCATGGAGGTGCGTTGACACACATGACACACGAGTAGATACAAAATAATATGAAATCGTTATACGAAACGATACGAAGTGGCTATAGACACTGCAACCGGCTGTCAGGCAGGCAGACAACGTGTCGTGTCAAAAGTGCTCGTTTTTGGCGACGTTAAGCCTCTTTGAATGGCGGGTAAAGGCCATTCATATGGGCCTTTTCAGGAAAATGAGTGTCCGAAAATTGTATTAAGAGTTTCCAAAATTTTTCATGGAATGCAGCTACTTCTGTTTTAGACTTTATATGGAGAATATTTTTTTAAAACTAAAAAATAATAGAAAAGCAAATTGAGCATTCGGATTTAGCAGATCTCACTTATCCTTGTGTCTGGTAAAAATGAAGGGTACGCGAGACGTAATGTACAATTTTGTTATACCATGTTTTTGTGAGTTTTTTTTTCTAGTAAAAGGAATTAATAAATTATCATTTATATATCACGCAACATTAACATTATTAAAATATTTTTTATATATTTGGATGAACGAAATGTTCACATAAAAGCGTAGTACATATAAAAAGGTATTCATTTTTAGCATAACTAATTTTTTTTTTTTAAATGATTGTTAAATAATAACAAACAAATTTTAATTAAGTTATATTAAAAGTTTAGGTTACGATGTTCTAAACTAATTTAGTAATCTAGATTTTTCAAAAGTCTTAATTCAAGTGACCGGAAAAAATTGTCCATCATTTATCGACTTTTTTAAACTTCACAGCATTTGAAGAAGTAATACAATAGTAAAACGATTGAAGTAAAATATTATTGAGTTCAAAAATGACAAATGAAACAGAACATAGTGAATAGTAGTTTGTAGATTTCTTGACCTATATCTATCATCTTTAGATTAAGCGATTTATTTCCGAGTAAACCTAAAATATCCAGCTTTACTTGGTTATATAAAAAGATCATTGTAATGTTATTTATTTAAATTAAATGATATTTGTTTTACAAATGTACTGCAATGATACTCGATTACAGAAAATTTCATCCGACAATGTCCACTTCGAATGTAAATTTATCCAAAATTTAGAAATATCCCCAGCACTTTGTTGTGTGCATTAATAAACCATGACTGCTCTCAACCGACTGTCAACTGTCACATGCAAACAGTTCACAGTGGAAGACATTCAACCGCACCAAAGTGAATGGGAGGAATATTCGAAAATTCACATACCCCACACACCCCTCATGCCACGTAATATCGACAAACTTGCTGCTACAGTAGCCGAATCAATGATGTAGAATAAATTGATTTGTTTTGATTTATTCACCATCCCAAGAAAGTCGGTTGTGTGTACTTTTGTACAGCAATTTCTACTTTTTCGTCTTTCTCATTCGGCTTTTTCTATTTTGTTGCTTTTTCTTGTTTCTTTTTTGGTGTTCTTTTCCTTTTATCAAGACGAAATGTGCTCCTTTGCTTTGTTTATTTTCCTTTGAATATCCTGTGCGATTTCAATACGGATAATATTATCCTGATTTCTTTGGGGAATTTTTGTGTTGTAGCCATTCATATTTTATGACTTTATTTTTTGAAATGACGATAACGAATAATAAATAAGTGTAATTCTGCAATAATTTATGTACGTCACGATAGCTCTAGGAGAGACGGCGCGAACGGTTCAATGGAACCATTCACCATAGTACACGCAAAAAGTGGGAGTTTTCCGCTGACTCCTCGGAGCAAAGCAAGTGAGCTGAGTGAGCTTAATAAGTGCGAGCTACGATGTAGTTCAATTGGGGTCGCTTCTGTTCAGCAGTCCAAAACGGATGTTGTTGGTAACTGTTTATGGCCAACATAAAAATCAAATAATTTTATGATGCCTAAGAATACGAATCTCAAAGAGAAAATAAAAAAATAAAACAATTTTTAACATTAATTATGCAAATTAATTCCGCGAAGAATTTATTATCGACGCGCGATACGCTCCACTAACTGCCATCAGCAAATTGAATTTATGTTGTAATTTTGGTCTATTTCAAGATATTAGCCAGAATGCTTCAAAATCTTAGAAGTTTAGAAAGTAAATGGTCTCCAAAAATTGTTTTGTTTTGTTTTTGTTTAATATTTTTTTGTTGTTCTTTGTTCGTGAATTGTTGGAAAAGTTTGAACAATTGTTAATTTGGCAAAAGTTTTGCTAGCTCCCGCCTTTTCTTATGTACATATCGCAAATCAATTCCAACAACTTGATTCTGTCCAAGTTGTACGAATGCTATTCTCTGTACATCACTTGTCAATGATTTATGACATATGTCCTTAAAAGTTTGCGGTGTTGATAAGTTGTTTCAATGGCACAACTTTTCCTGTCAGAGACAATGATTTGAACACGAGTTCATTTAAGCCCAAAATCGAATCAGCACAATTGTTCAGTTCAGTTCGATTGAACAAAATTCGTTTTTTGTAAAACAATAAAGAACATCAAACGAACATACGAACATATGCTTTGTTTGAATGTCACACCAACATATAAATGCGGTGACATTTTTTAATAAAAAAATTAAATTGTTTAACCTTTTCGGGCATATATTACAAAATATTATGAACGTTCATATTTCCCAAAACTATATTCTAAAATCAAAATTTTTACATATTAAGTTCACATTTTATTAAACATAGGAAAAATATTTCAGTATGTAAATATGTATGTATGTTATTCAGCGTTAACACAAACGACGATTTAAGTCTTGAAATCAACTTTGGACTCAGTAGACAATTAAGAAGAAGAGTCCACTCTCTGATTTAATTTTAGATCTGATTAGGGTGGTTGATGTTTGTTTTATAATATATGTTAAAATTAAGTCCTCATAACTTCGTACACAAACGATCTAATATATATATATATATTAATTAAATAAGATTGGGTTATGATTTATAAAATTAGGCTGGTTTGTAATATAAAAATGTTTAATATTTTGTTTGGTAAAATATTAAAAACAATATATGGTACAGTTTGTTTATATCAATCACCACCCTTATTTGATTGTGATATTTAACATTGTTTAAATAATTTCTTACTCGCTAGAATTAATTTTGTTTATCATAAAAAATAACGACAGGGTATGTAAAAGTTTTTATCTGACAACAGAGTTTTTAATCATGTAAAAAATTTTAATGAAATTAATTGTACAAAATAAAAAATACACTTTTACGTTTACATAAGGTTTTCAATTTGATCCATAATGAAATATATACGTACATATATTGTACAGTCATTGTTAAATTTAAGTTAAAAGATTTAATATTGCAAAATTCATACATTTCTTTTATCAGTGTAAGTTCTTTTGTGCCACACAAATACAAGTTTACTCTTTATGACACTTTATGAGACTGGTGATATTTTTGTGAAACTTTTTTTGTGTACTTTGCAAACAAACCAGAAACCAGAAAGAAAAAGAATTTCCAAAAAAAAAGAATACAAAATATTTTTGCTTATTCAAACATTAATAAAAATTTCATGGTTCTTGTTTGACTTGACAATAAATATTGAGGGTTGCAAAGATAACCAAAAGCAATATTAGTGAAGAATTTAATACCATTTCGTATCATTTATTTTTATGCAAAATACAAAATTTATCGAATTCGTAAAGAAACTCATTACAATTAAGTATGTATATAATAAAAGAAGCAAAAGAAATTTAATTTTAATTATTTATCAAAGTAAATTTATGTATTATACAAATTTTAGTTTAAAAGATAAATAACATGTGATTAATCTTCATCGAAATGCCAAGGTAAACTTTTAAGATTCAAAATTTAAGGATTTTAATGTGGAAATTACTGATACATGTTTCAATATTTTCTGATTATCTTAAATTTTTACAATGAACCTACATGAGAACAAACACAGACAAACTACAAACTTCAAGGAACTTAGATAAAATTTACTGGAACTATATAAGTGAAAGCTTTTACTTTGATTTCTAATATCTTGTTCAACTTATTTAAATAAATGTATATATAATGCAAATATAATCAATATTGAACAAGGATAAACTTTTACAATCAAGCTAAACTTTTACATATGACCCAATCTTTAATTAGGGCATTTCTCCTGCAGAACTTATAGATAAGTATTTCCATTAACTTGATGACAATTCTATCTATGAGATGTAAACCTTGTTTAACAAATCTATTTGATTTAGGGACCACACAAGAATTTTGCATATTTAATGACCAAAGTTTGAAGTTTTAGCCAATGGTGTTAAATGTTTTCTAGCTAAATTTCAAGTCTATCTGGCATACAAGATGAAGTTTTAATGTTTAAAAGTTTAATCTGCCGCAACGTTAAAGGTCAGCTAAAATTTTAAGCTTGTTACCAACAAGAAACCGCAATCGCCACGTCAAAAAGATTTTTTGCTGAAGGTGGAAACGACATCTTCACGACACACACACACATACGCAGTAAACGAAACTATTCACATACGTAATAACCAACATTTATGTTAGAAAATTCATCAAATACTTTTAAGAGTGTATGCTTAAAACTTAAGTTCTTTCAATAGTTTTGTAAAAGTTAGTAAGTAGTTTTATATTAAGCTATTTTAAGGCGGTAGGGATGTAAATGTTAAGTAACAAGCTCGCAAATTTGCGCGGCATATAAATAACAACGTACAAAAACGAGACACAAGGAATTTCCCTCCTACGTATATTTTTTTGTTTTGTTTTTTAAGCCTTAAATTCTGCGCATTTCTGCGGTTGTACAAAAAAAAGTCGGGAGCATGTTTTACTTGGGCCACATATTTATATGCGGCGCTTTTATCGCGTTTGTGCATAGGACTATTGTGTACTCCCAATCGACGGAAACATAAAATATGTACCGCCTACGTTGAAGACTAAAAAAAATTAACTTCGTTGGAAGTGTAATTTAAACGTCACAAAAGCCCATTCAATATTTTAAAATAAATCTGCAATATTCACTTTATAAATTAAAAGAGATGAAAGTTCGAGTGAGTTTTTCTTTTTTTGTAATAATGCATGCAACATGCGAGGACATTAGGGTATATTCAGTTTGGTTTTTCATTTGAATTGGATACAAGGAGCCGTGGGTGATATAAACAGTAGATGATACTGTTTTGTGGTCGATGTGTTTGACATACGCAGAGTTCGTAAATTAAGATAAAGTGAGTTTTATATAAAATTATATATAATTTATTTTACTTTCGAGCGTCTTCATAAATATTTCTTGGCAGAATAAATGTTATTGAATTAAAAATGGTTTTTAAAGGTTCTTGCAATTTTCAGAAAATTAGTAAATTACTAGAAAAAAAAAATATTTTTCTTGAATATTAAATTATGAAATTATCCAAGCCGATTGAAAAACATAAAAATGTTAAGCTTTTGAATCAAAACGCGGAATTTAAATTTTTACTCTTTTGTATATAAAATCCAAAACCTCTAGGAAGGCGTAATAGTCACATGTTCGGTTTGTGTTTTAACTTAGTTCTCATTTTTGCGGTAGATTTTCAAGTAGTACACCAAATGAAAGGTCATTAATGAGGCTTCCACCTAAAACTAAAAAAAAATAACCATAGTTGTGCATTATACCAAGATATTAACATTTTAAAAACAAATTTGTGCAAAAGTTCTTATGTATATCTCAAGGCGTTTGAAAGTTAATGCGTTTATAGTATGAACCGCTGCAAGGTATAAAAACTTTGATCAAGCTTAGTATAATTCGCTGGAAAAATCTTTTATACGCTTATATGTAATTATTTGCGCTATTTTCGTGGCGGTTATTTTTTAGGCTTACCCAACGGATCCACGCGCAGAATAATTTCACCATTGGCCACATTCAGCAGATAAAGTATCCAAAAAATCAAAAATTTCGCTTGTGAATAATCCATTATGCTTGCGGTTGTGTGTTGCTGCTGCTGCTTCTGCTGCTGTTTCTGCCGGTGGCGAACGTTGCCGCCGTGCGGATGTTGGTGATATTGCATCCGTTGCACCAAACTCATTCGCATTTTTTTTCCTGTTTCTTTTTTATCTTTTTAAATTTTTGAATTTGTTTTATATTGGCGCACAATTTCGGCATCAATAATAAACTGCATTGCCAACGGCAACGGCGAAAATCATTGCAACAAAAATGGCAGCGGTGGCAGCCATTTAAGCCGTACTGCCAAATGTTATGTAAACAATTTTGCGTACATGTATGCGAGTGTGTGAGTGAGTGAGTGCGATTGCGTCAGTATTTGTAGATGCAGATGCGCGCGTATGTCACACACACATTCGCCCAATCTGTGACGCCAGCGCGTTGCTTTACGTTGCGTAGCGCGGAGCGGAACGGTGCGTCGCGGCGTTGTCAATTGACACTTTTTCTCGCTGTACTTCACTGAACAACGCGACGGCAGTGCGCCAGCTCACTGCGCTCACTGGCCAGTGCTGCCACTGACCTCAAATGCAAATATTGATATTTAAAATATTTTACACTATTTTTCACTATTAATACACATTCCCATTTATTTCTTTTCTATTTTTTATTTATTATTTTTTTTTGTGTGTATGTATGTGTGTGTGTTTTTTAATGGCACAATTTTTTATTTTTTATTTACTTTTTGCTGTAACTGCGGAAATAAACAGAGAAATGGCAATTTTTAACGGGATCAAAATACCGAATGCACATGGTCCACTGGAAGAACATTGTTTCATATTTTACTTTTCTTTTTTGTCCGAGTTATGGGCGAGAGTGGGGGTGGGAGTAAGTTTATATGCATTGCGCCATGAACCGAGTGAGAATTATTAACACCAGTTTTGCACACACACGTACAAATATACGCGGCGCATAAAAATCAACGAAGCAGCACAACGAGATCGAACGAACGAACGAGCGAGCGAGAGAGAATTTTGCTGCTTCCGTAATTTAAGCAATTTGCAGCACGTGATGCAAATTCCACACGGTTTTGATTCGTTTTGTTGGATTTGTTTCGCATCGATATTCCTTTGTGCATACTCGTATAGGCTCGTATATGTTGAAAAAATTCGTTATTCGAGTTGGATTTTATCCACGCACAAGCGTACTTGCAAACGCTTGTGCAATGCACATTTAAATCTTTTTTGGTTTAAGCTTTTTCAATGGGTTTTTATTTGTGTCGCATGTTTATTTAAATAAACATTTGTACGGTTTTGTGTTATATTTGTATTTGACTACTTTTATGTGTGGCCACCCTACCAACTAATGGGAGGGCCTTTAAGTCATGTAATAAATTTATTTTCATGTTAGGATATTGAAAAAAAAATTATAATAAACGTATGTAAATTGCTTTTAATAATAAATGAAGCATGGATTCACATTTTAAATAAAAGCAATTTAATAAAGCAATTGAAATCTTTTAAAAAAAAAACCATAAATATTTGCAAAGCACTAACGAGCAAAGTAAGAGATATTCATTTTCATAATACAAAAACTAACTAAAGTAGTGATGCAACGATTACGATTAATCGTAATAGATATAAATTATCTATTTTAAGATGAATAGTATGATAAATAATTTTAATAGCCTCTAAACGAAATAATTTTTTGCCGATTATTCTATTAAATTTAAATATTATACAAATAATGTATGAAATATTTGTTGTATGTAATTTTTATTAAAAACTAGTAAAGCGTGTTGTACGATACATTTAGATCGTCGATTAATCGATATCCGCGATTAATAAACTTCAAGTAATAGTCGTTGCATCCCTTAACCGAAAGTTTTTACTGCTAAAAGAGTTTTAAATAAAGTTCGAGATATTTTCAACTTTTTCAACAACGAAAAGGCTCAAAGAAAATATTTCGTGAAAGTAACTCAAGTGTTCTGTTATATTTCGAATTATAAGTCGTTTGTAAATTTTCACTTGAATAAAAATACTTTTTTTGACAAGAAACAAAAAATATTTTTGAGAAAAAATAATATTTAAAACAATTTGTATTCTAGCCAAAAAAAAAATTAAGTACAAATCCAAATATCAGAGAATAACTTTTACTCTTGAATTTTAGTTCAAAACAAGCTAACCGATACGGTCGCTGGTCCATGCCAAATATACTCAAGGTAATGTGACACTACACTCGACTATTTTGTATACAATGAATAATTAATATAAAAAAGTGTCAGTCTAATGATACTTTACAAATGTGCAAATTAATTTACTGTGGATATCTGCAAAACCGCTGAAACTGACACAAAACTAATTCCGAAGTGACTCTGTCCCCATCCGCAAACGAACTATGCCAGCCAATGGCTTCGTTTTGCGATCATTCCTTTCCACGCAGACACTGTGTGTGTTTGTGTTCACACACGCACACTCAAAAACCGTTATCACACAACTTAAATTAAAGTGAGCGGGGGGCGACACGCTTGTCGTCGTTGTCAAAATGCACGCTAAAACAGTAACGCCATTTTGAAAATGGGTAAGCAAGTGTGCGAGTGTGGGTGTGTGTGTGTGTATACTGTTAATAAGTGGAAATTGTCAAAATGTTAGCGCAGCGCTATGCTTGCAGCGTTGCTGCCAACCGTAATGAATGACGCGGCACGCGTTAATATGTTGCTAAACGACAAGCGCGCAGGGCAGCAGGAGAAACTGCCTCAAATCGCTGTGAATTCCAAGCGTTGACGTTGATACCACGTTTTCAGCGTTGCTAACAGAATGGCGATTGTCTGCGAGAGTGTGCAATAAGAAAAGACGTGAAAATAGCTCGCTCCGAATTCTTCTTTTTTGCTTCAGTCAACATATTTAGGGTAAAAAAAAGTTTAAAAATTTATTTTAATATTAAATTTTGTTTAAAAAAATATTTATGCAATGGATAAGAATGCAGCTTATCATTTGGAATTTTAATTTGCTTTCTTAGAGTATGCGACATATGAGATACTTTTGAAAACCGTGATAAACCTTTTAATTTGATATAAGATTTTTTATTAAACCAACGAAGTGGAAAGATTTTTTGATTTGTGTATGTAATTATACAAATAAAATTGTTTCGTATACAAGTATATTTAAGAAAAAAAACGAATGTGGGAAATCGTTGTAGTAAAAGATTTCGTCTATTTATATTTTAAAGAAAAAAAGAGAGAATTTTTTGAATTTTGGTATATATATAAAAATATACAAAAAATCGGTTAATACACCCAAAATTGGTTAATTCAATATATATGCAAATAACATTTATTGTGGAAGTGAAATATTTCCATGTGCGAGTATAATTGGACATTTACTAGATTGATCAAGCAAACATAAATCTAAAACAGGATCATGAAAGTGTTTAATATATGTGATCGTTTACCATTAATATCTCATATTTACCAGATTGATGTAATCAAAATTAATGCAAATTAAATTAATAAAGTACTTTGTTGAGTACATACAAACAAATTTAAAATTTTCGAAACGACCTCAACGTAACAAAAGGATTAATTTACAACACCGTATACCGTGCAAAAGTTGCAAACATTTCAAGGGAACAGCTTCTTGAAATAGTTTTGAAAGACTAATAAAAGGCGAAGTTTGACGGTTGGTAGCTCAAAGAATGCGTAACCACAGGCGATCCTTATTGTTTCGCGTGGTGGCTCGCTTATCTCAACTCTCGAGCAGCTGCTGATGTTTCTGTTGGTGCCTTGATAGAGAATAACCGCAACGGAACGAACGGCGGCAAAGCTGTGCTGCACAACCAAGACATAACATCAATCATGCAGCGAGTTAACTATTAATTCCACTCAGCAGCAAACGCAGACTCGTCGCGGGCTCGTCTCGCTTTCAGTGTGGTTGCAGCATTGTGCGAAATGGAACGAAATGCGGCGCATCAACGTTAGGCATCCGTCCGTATCCGCATCCTTCGTCGCGACGGCTCTCAAACGTGGACAACTCACTGACTTTAAAGTGTATAAATGGAACGCGAACGCGTTCATTTTTAATTAAAATGTCTTCTGGCTCTGTGCGCGACGACGAAAAAACGAAAAAATATAAAAATAATTTTGCTAATGTTAATTTTGTGTAATTACTTTTAATATTTGTGGCAGCTGTTAACAGAGTCAAGGTTGTAATATGCTGTGAATGTGGAGTTTTTTTTTTTGCAAATGCTCGAATTAAGCGTTGAATTTAACACGCGTCCAAATCTGCGTTTATTGTTGTTAATAAAAGGCTATAGAAGCACTGCGACCTGAAAGATCTATTGTGCAGCCTCGTTGCTCTAATTGTTGTGGGCTTCATTTTTACTATGTGACTTGGAACAAGTATCCCACAGCCTTGGTAGTTAAATGTGCGTCTTGTCACCGCTGGACAAGTGCAAAGGACATGTTCAGCCGATTCATGTTGACTCTCCCGAGAGGAGCATGCTTGAATCATTTTCACCGCGATTAACTCTGCTTGCAAATTTTGACTGCTTAATTTGATTATTTTAATTTTTTTATAAATAGAGAAACTTTTTAGGTCTGTTTATTCTCAATCAGGTTGAGTTCGAAATCGGATGTTATGCCAATAAAAAAGTAATTCGAATGGTTTAAGGGTCTTGCTTACAATTTATGTTTACTCAATTGAAAACTTAAGCATTGTGGGCGGTTTCGTGGCATTATGGTTAGAGAATTGGTCTACTACACGGAACGTCTCAGGTTCGATTTGTGGTAATGGAAATACACTGAAACAGTTGTTTTTCATTTTGCAATCATTTGGCAAAACTTCTGAGAATAATAAATTGTCATGAAAAAGCTAATAAATTAAATAGCGCGGTCTACACTCTGCTAGTGTTGTGTATTTATTCATTTTTTTAATTGATTTATTCATTTGTTGTGGCGGACCTCTAAACCAAATTAAAATAAACTGGTTTTTTTTACTGATACTTAAAATTTGAAATCAGGCAAATCTCGAAATTTAACGTTAGCAACCTTACAAAATGAAGAGAATAATATTGAAACATAATTATTGAGATGAACTTTCATTCTTGCTTATTTGAATAAGGAACAACCGAATTCAGATTTTCTCTCTCTCTCGGTGAATGTCTTCTTTTTTATTGAACAATTTAAAAAATTTTACGAAAAAGATACTTTTTAAAACTTTTTATTGAACGTTGATTAAAAGACGTTTTAGTATATCAAAAATTTTAAATTTAAATAATCTAAGCATTTAGGCAACTTTAGAGTGAAACGAGAGATTGTGAATAGATAAATGCAAAGAAAAATAAGAGTTAATCTCTAATTTTTAAAGTAAACACTCCGTATGTCGCCAAATCTACTTAAAATAGTCAAAAAGGATCTCAATCTGGTATCGCTAATTACCTAATAGGTCTATGCGTGACTTTGGTCAGCCAATACAACATAACCTAAGTACACGCTCACTTTCCAAACCAGAAGCACATTTCTTTAACTCTTTGGAGTGTCTGGTTCATTAATGTGTCAAACAGAAAAAAGGAAAAAAACTATTCCCAATGTGATTAAGTTTATCTAGATGACAAATATTTTAAGGTAGGTGCATCAGTTCACGATTTTTATTAAATACAGATTCAAGTCTTAATTTAAATTTATCAAACCAATTGATTTCGTTTTGTATTGATATTTTATGAAACAGTTCACTTATTTATCAAAATTATAATTAAGGCATATTTTGTATAACATTTGCAATAAATTTTGTTTGATACTCAAAACACAGAAATCGGAGTTTTATTTAATACTATCACGAATATTTGTTGCACTGGAAGCGAGTCTTGCAACAAGCTTTTAAAATATTATATTTTGATTGACGACTTGACTTCGCTTATTGTTTGCACTTTTAAAATTCAAATTTCATTTGTCCAACTTTAAGGAGCATCACACAAATTGCATATTCCAAAAATCGGCACTTTTCTTTTCAATTACGCACTCGGATAAGCGCAATTTTCCAGATCGTTTCACTGCAAAAACGCCGAACAAAACTTTAAGCAGTGCAGGTTAACGAAACACGTTCACAGAAACTGAAGCGAGATTGTAGCGCGATGTTTCATACTTTTTAATATGCCGAGATAGTTTTTAAAATGAATCTCAAGTGTTTACTCCAGCTTGGGTGGAGAGTTCTGCGTGTAATCCAAAGTGAGCAGAGGTACTCTCTTCCACCGCCGCCGCCAACTGGCACTGGCACCGACACTGGGTGTAGGTATGTATATATGTATTTACGTATGCATTTACGATGACGTCGATATGGTTTTTACTTTTTTAATTCGTAAATTAATTATTGAATTCTTTTTTTACGAAATTCTTAAATTTTTTCACTGTTCCCCATAAATCACAAAAAAAAAATGCACATGGAACACATGTAAAATCCAGGCGTTAAATGGAAATGTAATAGAGCCTCAAAAGAATCGTTTGCCGTCCAGAAATGTGAATTTTCTTTTGGGTTAGAGTTGCGCACCGCACACACGACCGACGAGCTTTCGTTCTGTTTCCGAACTGAAAGTTGCTGCGACTGCCAGACGAACTAATTCAGGATTTTCATCTGAATTCGAGGGAATTTTGTGTTTCGCCTCAATGCGGGTTGTTTTCTCTTTCAGCTTCAGTTCTTATCACTAACAGCAGGTGGCGGTTCTCTTTCTTGTTCTTGTGTCAATTACAGATTTCTCTTAAAGTGGTTGTTAGCAGCAGGACATTGTGTAACGTTTGTAAAGCACAAAGCAAGAGAGACGACTTATACAATATTAACAGCGAGCGTTAACATTTTTAGTTTTAATGGTCATATCTCTTATACGCAGAGAAGTTATTTCTTCATTTAAGTTGAACAAGCGAGAGTGCTCATGTGATTTAAATAAATTATTTATTATTAAAATAAATATAAATTCAATTTCAACCTTAAATTGTATATTTCTTCTTTTGCGTATTTTCAATATTTGTGATTCGAAATTTAAGCTTATTTGACTTAATCTCTTAAATTTGTATTTCTAGTGCATTTAAACAATTAAAATCCGATTTTATATATACATTAAAAATAGTATAAATAATTTAAAAGTTAAACAATTAAAAATCTCATGTTTTATTTGGTTTACAATTTAACAGAAAATTTTATTAACAGGGTATAAGAGAGTAACATCACAGCAATAACATATTCGTATACGAGTAGCTACGAGTATATAAGAGCAAATTAACATGGCACCACTTGCAACTGACATCTCTCAGAGTTTGTTTCTTGTTTTTGGTTTTGTATATGTGTTTGTCGAGGAGTTTAAATTGAATAGGTCAGTAAGCTGTTTGCACAGAGCGTGCAACATATTGAACATGATGGCAACGTTTACAGTTAATTGGGTTTGGGTTTACATTTTCACTCATTGCAATTGTTTAAGTAGGAAAAATGCTCTTATTAAATGAATGGGTACACAAGTGCAAAAGTAGAAAGGGAAGTAGGTCTAACAGAACCGAATTGAACCGAACCAAGAAAATAAATAAACTGTACAAATCAGCGAAAAATTGTTATTAGAAGTATTAGTAATAAAACGGATGAAACTTAATTAAAAATTTTCACTTTTCAGCTATAGTTCAGCTTTTAAGTTGTCAATAAATTACACTTGTTCTGCCGGTGATAACTACAATTACATGGGTGTTGTTCATGCTTAGAAAAATCATTAACGAGAGAGTTAATTTTTTTTCTGAAGAAACTTTTTCAAGTTAATTTATTATTAGTACCAACTTAAATACATAAATTTTATTTTCCTTTAAAGGTGTTTCATTATATTACCCAATAAATATTTTTTTAATATAATTTTTAAATGTTTTTGCATAGAAAGTGAGTTTTCTCAAATATGCAACCAAAATGTGAAATGCATATACCCCGACCTAAAATTTGGTCTGGCACACCGTGAGTACCATGCAACCAAAATTGCCAACGCAGCGTTGCACTTTGTCAAATATTGCGGGTGGGTGCCAAAAAACTGAATAAGAACTTTATTTGCAAAATAAGAAAATTTCAGCAGAGCGCATAATAATGATGCGAATATAACAGACACCGACAGTGATGCCACTGAAGCAGCCAGGCGGAGATTGTAGTTAGGCGGTGTTTTTTTGCCTGTCTGTCTGTCTGCTGTCTGTCGGTCGGTGGCCACAATGATTGCCATGGCGGCACTTGGCATAGCAGTGCAGCGTGTCAATGCAGCAACAAATGAAGCCAGTCAGCAATAACAACAACAAAAACATCAGTGCTCATGTCTGCCAGAAAAATGACATTTCTATGATTAGGGCTACCAACTGTTCGAAGCGGATTATGATAGAAATTAGAGATATTATTTTATAACCTTGTGATACTTTTTAAATTTAAATTTCATATTAAAATTATTATTAGCAGATTTTAATCAAAATCCGATAAAATAGATTTTAATACAAATTTGAAAGGTCCTTGATATATATACAAAACTCACTTATGTTTAAACTCTATTTAAAATACTTAAAAATTCACAACTTAAAAAACGTACCGACATGTATCTATTAGATAATAATTTAATATTCAAACAACATTTTTGTTCTGTTATCGCCAGATTTTATACCCCACGAACCGAACAAGCAAACACGCAGTGTAGGTTATAATTAGTTTGTTTGGTAGGTATGAAACGAGGTCCGTCCTTCCATTTGCCTTTCTGTCATAGTGATGACAGATTTAATTTAAGATATATCTACCTAAACTTTAGTATTCTCCAAAAGAAGATTGAACTTTAAGATCAGCAAATACGAACAAAAAATTCACCCACCTCCCAACAGACTCACAATTTTTACAGTTTAGATTCATTTACAGATTTGTTCATAAAAAAGTTTATTGAGTTAGGTTCTATTTTCGAAGTTATCAGTTGGTAGTCCTATCTTCAAGTATGAAAAGTAGTCCCAACAGTCAAGTACGAGGGAGGAGTGTGCCGTTATTTTCAGCAGCACAAACAGCAGCAGCAGTCGCTGACACAGTTGCAGATGCTGCTGATGCCATCATCAGCGTGTCTGACACGACAGCAACACAACGGCACGACAACAGCTCTAGCAGAACAGCAACAACAATAGGAACATAAGCAAGAACGAGTAGTATAGCACAGCAGCTGCCTGACTGAGCATGACAATGGCAGTTTATATAAATCACATTTGCGACTGCGGAATAAAATGCAGTGTTGCCATCACCCACCACCAGCACCACCAACACCACCACCACCATAAAATATGATGAGACTGCTTCAAACCACGACACGCAATGCAGAGTGGCTGCGTCGCAAGCTGCCAGCATTTTATCAACATCAAGCAACATTATTGACATCGGCAGACATCAGCGGCAGCAGCAGCAGCACAAGCAGCGGCATCAGTTAAACGGCAACGTCAAAATGTGATTTTTTAAATATATTATCGCAGTGTGACAACGCCGGCCAAACAAACCCAACGCTGTCCACAAACATAGCCGCCACTTCAGTCTGAATTTAATTAAAAAATTGCATTTCCAATCAAAATTCCATTGAATCGCTGCGCTGTTGCTTTTGCTGTTGTTGTTGTTGCTGCTGCGACTGCGGCAGCTCGTGCTACAGTTTAATAATGGTCAACGAGAGGAGCAAACTTCTTGACAGACAGCCAATAACGACATCCTATCGACGGACACATGCTCATCCGACCGTTGTTTGTTCGTCCATCCTTTAGTCCGTTCGCCCGTTTGTCTGTCTGTCTCTCTGTCTCGCTTGTATATTTAAAAGCTGCAAGACTGCTCATTGCATACGCCATGCATGAAATTATGCAGTACGTATGCAGCATGCAGCACATCATGCAAACATGACGTTGTTGCATGACTTCGAAATTGGTCTCATTTGGCCACTGTTGCGACGCACTGTGCACCGAATTTCAGTTTTTGTGGGTAATTTTCTAATTTTATTATAGGTTGAAAACTTTTAAATAGTTTAATTTAATTTGCGTCGGTATGAAACAAGAAAAGTTAGAATTTAAGTACCGGATTGTTATGCGACTTAAGGTAAAAGTAAATTATGCAATGTTGTAGCTTCTCCAGTTGTTGTGCTATTGAATATTTCACCTATGTAAATCTCTAATACAATAAAAGGTTGCGTATAAAGGTTTTATAAACTTATTCTATGCCAGAACAAACACCAAACGCCGGTTGAAAATTCACCAGTAATTTAACCAATAGCGCTACTAAGGTTAGGTTAGATTAGATTGGCTGATCTAAAATAGATTACACACAGGCCAGTAGTGGTCCTTAGTGTTACCAAAATTCAAAAGTGATTTGGGATACACAATTTAGCGAGTTGAAACAAGTCAGCTGCCTTTTAGTTGGAAATATCCTTCAAAGAGGGGAAGTAACTTAACGCATTCAAATTTAGTATAGATCTACCGAGAGCTGGGCAATGACATAGTTGGTACTGCAAAGTCCCCCAAGAGATGTCTTCATTAACAATGTTCCGTCAGTACCCCAACTAATTCGTTAGTTAGTTTGTAATGGCGTCTCTTAATAAGAGACCCACTTAAGCTTTGAGCCCTTTGTGATGCCATGCGGTATACGAGTTATACTGATAACTGAACCATCCTGTACTGTTTATTAACTGAAGAATATTACCTATATTCGATTTGGAAATATCTACTGGGCCTACGAAGAAGTGCTTCCCCAGATGTATATATTGTTTATTAGCCAAAGCAAGGCATGTACAAAGAAGATGTATTATAGTTTCTTTCTCCTCCTCATCTCTACAGCTTCTACAGAAGTTATTTGAGAAGATACCTAGTCTTCTTGCATGAGTATCTATGATATAGTGTCCTATTATGAACGCCTATTATGGTGCTAATTTGAGATCTACTTTGAGAGATTGAATCGATTGAGCGATTTTGATTCAATTTTGGCCATATCATACGCGAGATGTTGCGTTTCCCTGATAGAGATTTCCCTGATGAGAAGTTAACATTTTGATAGAGGAATACCATATTCATTGTTGATGGGTAGAATTTCTTCAGCTTTACAGTTCCCTGGAATGTTTGATTTGTACCCCAACTAATAACCTGCAATCCTTTCTTGAGAGTGATAAAAAGTAGTAGTTATAAGAAATATCTGCTGGATAATTGTCATATGAACCGTTTGATCTAAAGTATAACTTTTCTTTCACTAGTCATAAATAAAACAAAGTATAATAAATCGATTTATTCATATTAAGCTGATGATTATTTTTCACAGAGATCTGTCAAAAACCAACTTTTACCCATTTAATTCCATAATTCTTTCAAATCCGCAGCATCCGTATCGCTTCTGTCTATAGAAATTTAATGAATTTGCTAAAATTAATTGCGATACAAAATACCGTAAACCACTGTTAAAATCGATTTTAACACATTCGATGCAAAATATAAATTAAATTTTAAATTTAAAGCTAGAACCGGTAATTTCAGCTTCGCAAAGTATCTTCTAGTTTTAATTAATTACTATTATAAATTTTTAAACACATGGATGCATGTGACCTGGCTAATTTTGCAGTGTTGTGTGTTCAGTTACTGTTACTGTGCAACATTTGAATTCGGATATCAGAGGCGGATCGAGGTTAAATTTAACCGAAAAATTCAAAAAATTTTAATTTTTCTTTTATTTGTGTACGAGTATTTACATGTGTGCCACCCGCTCTGGTGCAACTCGATTTCCAAGAGAAAGGTTTGGTATGCAGACAGGAAGGTATCCGCACAAATATCAGCAACATTAACCAAATCACATGACAGACGTGGAATCGGGTTGTTAAAGGGCGCTCGGTACGAACGTGTGACTATCAGTTGAATGCATCCACTAGTCCGTCCGTCATTTAGCATGATTCTGTCCGTCAGTTTGTCCGTCTGTCAGTGTGTCTGTCATTCTGTGTGTCCATCTATTCAGCTGATATCGTCTATCGCTGCGTGTTCTACACCCGCAAAGTCATCACATGTGTCGCACATGTCTCTGGCTGTCCGTCCGAGAGTTTGTGAGCTTGTGTGTGCATCGTGAATGAATGCGCACCGACAGTCAAAGTGCCTGACTGACGTAATCGTACACGAATACAATTCCACACACAAATGCATACTCTGAATAGCTATACTATATGTGCATACATACATACATACATACATACATACATACATACATACATACATACATACATACATACAAATGTATCTACAAGTATACATTCGGGCCCACAAACATTTTGTGTACAAACACGAATTCGCTAACAAATGAAAGGACACACACACGTAATGGACGATTGCACAGTCACAGAAGTGCATGTTACGCTCGAATACCTTCAGCTCCTCCTCCAAACGCAGTTGACCAAACGAACGTCAAAGAAAAGCAAAGCAAAGCAAAGAATTGTAACAGAAGAATAAAACTCAAGAGAAATTTTGTGATTTAAACACTTAGCGAAATAATTTGTTGAAATAAAAATAAAAAAACAACAACGTGTGCTACTTAGTTCCAACAAAAACAATAAAAACAATGGTAATGATAAATAAGTTTGCAAATAAATATCACTTTCAAGTCACACAGACTATATGATAATCTTGCATTATGTATTAAATTAATTTAAATATTGGAAACTATTGTGTTGAAAATATATCACTGAGAGAACAAATGGAGCGGCAACTTGAAAATTATTAATATGTTTGAGCCTATGTACTGCGATTGATTGCATATCACTATTCAATTCAAACGAGTCATATGCATATCACATTCAAATAGCTGGTAAAAACGTGAACTATTTTAGTCTGCCACTTATAAGTGATCGTTCTCATCGCTAAGAATTTTCAAAACTTATTTAATAAATTATAAAAGAAAAGAGGTTTCGTGAAGTCGAACCTCATCTTTACAATTCACTTAAGCTTGTTAAAATCTTTAACTATTTAATATAATAGTTCCAAGACTACTCCTAAAAAAATAATTGTTAAATTAATGAGTAAAAAGCTAATTAAGGTAAGGTAGGTTTTTAGTTAACTCAATTGCTAAACGTCTGATTCAACCAAATTGAAACATTTCTATTTTATGATGGATTCCAAAAAGGATTAATCATATAATTATAGACATTATAATATTGGACAGATTCTTAAACTACTAGATCTCTTCAGCTTCTACAAACAACAATAATTTCAGAGTGACCAAGCCTTGCTGCTTGATTATCTATAAAGAAATTACATGTTCTTAGGTTGTTTTTGTAACACCATAAAACTAGTTCAATTGGCATTGGAAATAGGGCTTAATCGCTCTAGAAATTATTTAAACATTGAAAATCAATATTAGCTTTAATGGTGCCAAGTGGTCTTAGAACAGATTTGTCTGCAGCAAACATATTCGATTCCGAACCTAACCTTGCTAACTCAGAAGGGCATTCGTTTCTGGCTAAATTACTTAAACTGAAAAGTAGTGAATAGTTGGCACCTTCAACTGAAAATGTGGAAATTTTTTAGCAATAATCAAAATGAAGCAAGGACAAAACAACCTTCTCGATTCTAATCGAAAATCTATATAATGTACGTCAATTTTAAGAGTTATTCACATCCAAAATATAAATAGTAGTCATCCAAATTCAAGTTCTACTTATTCTTCTTCCTACTCGCAGATTGTATAAGACTATACCAGGCAAGTCTAATATTAATTTTATTTTCGGCGGACCTGCAACCTGTGCAGTCGAATGTAATTGCTTTATATACAAATTTTATGAATGCATTTCTGAAACAGTTTTAGTGTGGATTTCGCATGCAATGCCTAACTAAAAGTTGTGCAAATTCGTGGAAATTTGATTATTCAGTTTCGCAAACGAAGTACACATTCGAACGAGCGGTTTTGCGCGCACCGCAACTTTTCACTGAAAATATGATTTGGCTAAACTAAAAATTGTGCCACTACGAGTAGATTTAATTTTTATTTTATGTTTTAGTTGACCACTCTGGTCACTGCCCAGCCCCAGCGCTGTATTTTTTAGTACTCACTTAAATTTGGTTCTCTTTTGGTTTTAGTTTTTCTTCTTCATGTTTGTACACCTGTCCGATGCCTGTCAGCCATTGCGTCCGTCTGTCTGTCCGTCTGTCCGTCTCTTTGACTGACTGCGGTTCTGCTTGCCACTTTGCTGCAACTGTGTTTTTTGTTTGTCATATTTTGCTGATTACCGCACGTAGTTCGGGTTCTGTTGCGGCCATGTTGGATGCAGGTTATCATCGCAGGTGACCCCTTTCCTCCTTCTCTCTTCTCTCTCTCTCTCTCTGCTGTTGTAACTCAACTAAGTAAACAGAAATTCGAAATAGCAGGATGGGATCCAAGGCAGCCGAACAGAGTCGTAGTTTGAGGGTGATTTGTGTTCATTCAAAAGCCGAAATTCAACCGAAATGTTTCCAATAAAACTGATGATGAAAATCGATCATCTACCGACTTCAGAAGAATTCCGATACCAATATTCGAGACTACAAGTTTCAAATCAAAATTAGATTACATCCTCTTGTAACCCCCACTGAGAAAACCTGGATACAGCCGACGCTGTATGTGGATGTGGATGCAAGCGATTGCCAGCGACTAATGTTGGAAATTGCATGTGACAAACTAAATTTTTGTGTTGTAACAGGAGCAGAACGCCAAGCGCCAAGGACAAACAGACACACCTTGTTTTCGCTGTGGGTGTGAGTGTGCGAGTGTGTTTGTTTGTTTGTTTTTGGTTTTATTTTTTTGTTTTGTTACATGCTTGCTCGTTCGTTTGTGCATGTGTGTGCGTTTATGTTTATGTGTGAAGGGGACCTCTTTTCGGTTAGAATGGATGCCAGGTTGCTGCAGTTTCGCAGTCTTAACATAGTTTGTGTCTTAATTTGAACAAAATTCGTAATTTGAATTGCTGGCGTCCTCGAGTGGAAGCGAACGAACGTGTTTTATTGTGTTGAAAGGATACTTAACTTCGGGTTGAGTGGAGTGGAGTGGAACGTGTATGAAATGCTCAGAATAAAATAATCGCGAGAACTTATTTAAGCTAAATATTAATACGTCAGTTATGATACTTAGTTACATTTGTTATACAAAATATTAGTAAACCATTATTGGTTGTAATAAAAAACGTTTTAAATAGTTAAAATTTCCCAACCCTCATTCAACCAATTTAGGACCAACAAATTTTATGCACTAGCAAAATAAGTTTTATTACAAAACTTTTCTAATTTTAATATTTGTAAGCAACTGTCAATTAGCATAAATCTCTTAGAACTAAAGTTCGGAATATACAATATGTACATACTACAAAAGTGCGTAAGTAAAAGGAGGAAATTTATGGAAACTATGCTAAATAGTTCCCTAATAAAAAGCATCAGTCATTAAATCTGAAGCGACCACACAAGGGAGCAGTTAACCCCCAAATAAACATTTAATACGAGTATGACGCATTAGAGTTGGTTTAGTTTCGATCCGAAAAGAATCTTACCCGTTATATTAACAATTTAATTTTTTGTTTCTTAATAAGGTTTTGGATTGAAGTTTGCAATGGAAAAACGAAGCCTCTGAAGACATGTCGCCACATGGGATTTCCGGCGGCTGGAGAGGTATTTCAAATAAGCCTGTAACCGATATTGATATATTGCCTTCTAAGTATGTTACTAAGCTAGTAACACTTTAACTAATTTTATCATAACATTTGGTTTGCAATTTAAATTTTATGTTGAAACATTCCAGATTAAAAGATTATAACAACAAAAGTACAAACAAAGAAAATATAAAAACTATAAGTTCTTATTGTCATAAATTTAAAATTGGTAAATTTAACCCTTTTTTTACTGTTTTTTTTACTTGAAAAGCCTGTCAAATGATGTCGATATAAGCCCTTGAACAGTCTTGTTAAGATAATATCAGAATTATTCTTCCATTTGATTTTCAATTTACAAAATAGTTGAACACAATCTGGAGTTGTGTGTCATTTTTTATACAGTTGCGGTCTGTTTATTATTTCGATAAACGAGTTGTTATGTGTAATTTGAATAACAAACAAAAGAACATTAACACAAACGTAAAATTAACACGTTTTTTAAATTATGTTGAAATGTTTTGCATTCCATTATTGTTAATAGACAATTTACAAAAAAAAGGAACAGAATATTTTCATTGTTTTTGTTTAATTATTTATTGATTTATCTATCTATTTGTTTATTTATATATTTATTTACTAGCACATAATAAACGGCGTTGCCCGAGCTTTGTTTTGAATAAAAGTACGTGTAATGTAATTAGTACGCGGAACTTCCCGGTACTCCCGGTTTTAGCGTTGCTGATTTAAGGCGGTGGACATTAAATTGATCCAACCACGTCTATTTCTGGTGAAGTTTTCGACAATGAACAAACAAACTCAAATATCAGATTTTAAGGAGCAATATTAGAGTAATAATCGAATGGTTTTACTTAGTTTCACTAATTGTGGCGATACATTAATAAATATCTTCATATCAGATTTTATTTCAGATATTATCAGATCTAATTATAACTTACTTCAGATCAGATCATACATTTATAAATCCAGATTTAATTAAATCTGAAACCAGATACAAACGTTTCTAGAATCTGGCCATACCGAATTTTTAACATGAGTGATTAAAAACAAAAAATAAAACAAAAAAAAGATGCCAATTGGATTTTAAATGGCAATCAAAAGGAAATTAATACAATTACAACACTTTAATAATAATAAAAAACATTACTTAATTATTAAGCAAAACAACATTTATTACAAGAATATTATTGCTGTTGTTGTTGTTGTTGTGTCGTTAAAGCACAGTTGTTTACAAATTGATTTTATTAAGCGTATATAGTCATACATTATGCATAAATACACATTGTATGCACACGTACACCCACACACACACGGATACGATTTCTCGCGGCAACACAAACACAAACATGATGTAATGTCATAAATTTGCATACAATTTGCATTGCACACAGCCCCGCACACATGCAGACACACCCACAGATCAGGCTGCCCTTGTAAAAATAAAGGAATAGAAAGAAATTTACTAACCAATATTTATAACGGTAATTGCCGACCTACAAAATTGTTTGTAATTTAAAAGGTTTAATTTTTATTTTGAGAATTTAATTTGTTTACTATTTTTTGCATTGCGAAGGATGTATGTGCAACACCTGCTGAACAGACTGTGAGGACATGGCAAAATCTTTCTGAAGTTTTTCGTATACTGCAGTTCTTTGGTTGTGGTGGACTACAATTCAACTATACCCTTTCTACATGGTTTATGATGTAGTTGTTGGGGGCTTGCTGAGTTGAAAGGCATACAACTTCTCTTAGTGATATCACTAGATACCATGTTAAAATTTCCAAAAAGTTCTAAAATTGCGTAGAATACAATAAAACCATTCCTCAGCTGTCAAATTTCGCATATAACAATTGTCGTGCGAAAGTGCGTTTCCGAAAAGTGGTTCGCAACTTTTCTAGTTTTTTCAGTTTTTACGTTTAAGGGAATACCCCTAATATCAAATACAAATTTCATCATGATTTTGAAATCATAGACAAATATTTTATAATCACATTTATTTTGTACTATTACATGACTTTTGTACAATATTTTGGTATATATCATGATTTTTGAAATAAATTAAATTACGAGTATAATTAAGTATTTGTATTCGTAAATGAATTTAAAATTTTGTAAGTTCCTTTGTCAAAATCAATATTTAACATAAATAATGAGTAAAACTATAAAACCAGTCTAGTCTACCAAACACTTACAACATTCGATACTAATACAAACGTATTTCAACAAAAACAGTCTCGATTATTATTTTGACTCTTGGGCAGAATTAAATCGCATCTAGTACTGAATGTGGATACTGATAAAAACAAAAAAATTATATATGTACGGACATGTCAGCTTTTGATTAATAAATGGTCTCTGTATGTGTTGCACAAGCAACATGGAGAGTATTGTTGAACAATTTGACAACTCAAATACTGAGTGATTATACATATCATATGAAAGTTTATTGATATAAACCTGTTATTAAATTTAACAATTAATTAAACTTTATTACGTTATGCGGTTTATAATGTCTGTAGGTCTTTTACATTACAATATTACATTCTATTAGCATGACACCAGAACATTAATCCTTATACTAAAGGATTTGACCGTTAATGTAACTGTGTGGTTTTTGTCCAATTTTGTACATTGTGGAATCTCACTTTCGCCAGAAGGTTTCAAGCTTACATACCAACATTTCAACTCGATTAAGTTTTATAATTTTAATTTCACAGCGAATGTAAATACTCAATTTTAAATCAGACTAACTTTAAAATAATTTGCGTGTGTAAGATCTTACACAACCATTCAAAAAGTGTTGCATAAGTTAGTACGATAAGTAACCTTAAGAATTTTACCTAATGTTGTTGAGGAGGAAATCTGTATCTGAAGTTGTCGTTATCACATTCTGTTACATGTACGAATAAGAGCAATAAGCTATCCTTGGGGACCAATAGTTCAATTTCATATTCTTGTTGTTGGCTGTCCATTTTACTATGTCCTCCTTTCTGTGAATTAAATCGTTGTGAGCTTCTCTACACATAATTAAAATCCAACAATAAAAAACAACTTTGCCTACTTACGGTTTCCTCAATTATGATAAATTTCGTAATTTTCGAAACGCAATGAAACTGAATTAAGGCATAAAGGCATAGTTACATACATACATACACACTCGAATGAGCGCTTATATGTGATTCGATAAAGTAACGTATGCGACTACTTTAATGCTCTTTAAAATGATCCTTTGTCATCGCATATTGTGTTTCGGCAGAAAGGAAAAACCTTTTTTATAATTAAAAATAATAATAAAAAAGCTCGAGCTGAACTGAGCTGAACTGAACCGAACTGAACGACACTTTTGTCCGGTACTACCTTTGTACTTATACATACACATTTTGGTTGGGCAAAACGTGCTACACGTACAACACGCAGCACGCGGTCGACTTTAATGTGGAGAATATCAGCTCCGTTTGTCCGTTTATTAAATTTTAACTGCTGCACAGTACTTTCTGGACAAATCAAAATTACTTTAAAGCGACTGGCATAAGCTCGGATCTAAGAGGTATGGAACTGTCATGTATATTTTGCCATGTTTTATATTTCTTGTTTTGATTACAAACATTTGTTACAGCAGTGGGCGTGAAATTTATCCAACCACATAAATTTTGTGTGAGGTTGTTGACAGTGCCCAACAAACTAATATAACCATTGTATCTCAATCTAATAAATGGGTTAGATGCACATAGGTTAAAAAGAAAGATTCATTTTTATTTACAATATATAAATTTGTAAGAGCGATTAAAATCGGAGTAAAGGGTATAAAGTCGTTTCTGGATATAGGGAACTAATTATTTCAATGACTGTTCACTACATCCGGGTTGCTCACTCTTTCAAGGTTGACGTTTGTTGTTCTTGCGTTCAGAAATTGACTTTTGGACCACTTTTTCACGTAGACTTTGCAGTGCTAGTATATCAGCATCATCAGTAGAGTCTTTTTTTTTTGTGTTTTTTATTGCCATCTGCTTGAAGCTGTTTTCAAAATTTTATTTACCAACCTCCAAATAGTGAAACAAATTTTGAAAAGCATTTCGATGGTTCACTACTTGGAGTATTCCAAGTAAAAATTTGGGTGTTCACTATACCCAGACTCGACTGTATAACTTTTATCAAAAGTTTTCTTAGAAAATGATATACTTAAATATTATACACATTTTTTTTAAAATACAAGATATCACTGTAAAATTCGTAGATATCAAATTTATAAGATACAAAACAAAATAGGACAATCCAATCAATTTGAAAGGTTAAAAAATATAAATTTTATATTTACATATGTATTTAGTTTTAAAATACACTTTTTCTACTTTTTTATGTAAAATTGATATTAAAAAATTTATTTTTGAAAGTATTTTGTTTTTAATTTTGTTTTAACATTTTAATGTTTACATATCGGAAAAACATCAACATGAACGTTATTTTGAGTTATGTATGTCATTTTTGTTTAGTGTCACAAGCTCGTGAGAATGTACTCTTACAAATTTGGGAACTTTTCCCTGCTATAATTCGTACTGTTTGTTAGTGTTTAATTAACTCAGAACTCGCGGATAGTTCGCTTTGTGCGTGAGATTGCCAGCATGTATGAATGTATTTACATATATGTGTATAAATGTGTGTGCTTATGTATTTGTGTTGTCATAATGAAATTATTTCATAACGCATACTTATACACACAAATCAAACAAGGCTCACACAAACACACACACACACGCTCACAAGCTCACAATCACAGCAAAGACATGCATACAGACTGCAGACTGGATCGCCGCAGCGTTAATACGAAATACGCGGCAGAAATTTGCCCACACGCAAACGCACACGCAGCAGCGCATTGCGCGAACACTCGCGTTTGTTCTCCGGGGAAATTTGTATCAACAATTTACGTATGTATGTACGTAGTACCCGCGATTGTTGTAAACTGAAGTGGGCTTTATTTAATTCTTTTATTTCTATATTTTTTTTTATTCTTTTATTTTGTCGTTTTTATTGTTTTTTTTTCTTTATTGTTATTTGTTATTCACAATAATTCTCATGAAATTAATTGCGTTTCCATTATGTTGTATGTCCGATCCTTGTTTCCTTGTTAACGCAACAACAACAACAATAACAAAAAACAACAACAAACACAAAAGAACGACTCGTAATGGAAAAATTAATTACGATATTTCGTAGATTTTTTTTTTTACAAAGATGCGTAGCGCTTTTTTATGTGCAATTAAAAACCACGGAAAATAACAATAAAAAAAACAAATTTTCCATTTTCCAAAAGCAAATTATTGGGCTTTAGCGCTGGCGAAAATATGTTCATGTGATAGTTAAAGTATTTTAGGCCCAAGATTTGTTTTCGATTTATTTACAACTTAAGAATTGTATTTGTTTATATGTTAAAAGAACTAAGCTTAAAGCTGCACGTTAGCTGATTGTTAACAATAGTTTGTGATTTCACGGGAAAACCACCATTTTCAGTCACTGCGGCTTGTATTTTGTTACAATAAAAATATGCTTTAAGCATTTTAAGCTTTGCCACTCTTGTGAGATGGTTTATGTAATTATTAAGCACTTTTACATTTGTTTTCCAAAAAGTAGAGATATGAATTTATATACTGAGAACGTTTTTTACAACTTATACACTCGGATCAATTAATTAAAATTGTTAAACTATTTAAAAGGTTCGATCACCAAAATTTAAATGTGAACTCTTCCCCGGATGAGAATTACTTTTTGGTTACAAACGCATCGAGTGTGGTGGGTAAACAAAGGCTCTTAACCCACTAAACTATTTACTGTCATTTTAAAGATACTTACAGTAGGTTGTAGATCTGATCGATACAATACGGAACGATAATTGGAATTGTTCATATATCTCCAAAATCGGATTATTTAAATAATAATTTAAAAAATAAAACTAAACTGCGGCCTTTCTATATATACTCGTATAATCATATATCAATATTCTGTTTTGTATCAGTTTTGCAAAGAACAAAAATAAAGAATTCCAAATATTGTATATAAAACATATTAGGGGTTTGCCTCGAAAACCTCGAATCTTTGCAAGTTTGTGAACCTCGAAAAAGATCTATCAAAAATTGTAGGAAATAAAGTTTTCGCGTGCCTTGTAAATATTCGAGTTACATTTGCAATAAGTACTTAAATGGAGTAAAATATAACGAAACCCTGACTAAACTGTCAAATTAATAAATTTAACAATTTTTCGTAGTCTTGCAAAGGTGCTTTCCCGGAAAAAGTCTTGTAACTTTTCGAGTTATCCAGTTTTCGCCTTCGAGGGAATATCCCTATTATATTGAAGCAGTTTAAAAAAAGAACTATAAAAATATATCCATAAAACTGTATCTGTCTAAAGCAATATTCTTTAAGAAAGTTAAGTTGAATTACAATATTAACGACTATCATATGATTTATTCTATATAAGTAGGAAATATTCATATTTTCATTCTATTCCTTTTGAGATATTCTGCGACAGACTCAACTAAACTTTTTAACTTATGAAAATTTTAGGAAGTTTAAGTTACCAGAAGTTAAGCTTTACTCATGTACATTATAATACATATATAAAAAAGCACTATCCAAATAATTGATAAATAAATAATTGCAAAGAAAGCTTTTGCCGTTTATGTTTGTGGAACTTACTTTATGGTAAAGTTCACATTTTGGCAACCATAATCCTTGCTTTGCAGTCAAGACATTCTATAAAAAATTTGTAGGTATATTAAGACAACTATAATCGTTGTGCAAAATATGTGCAAAAAGCTGTATTTTAAAGCTTGTTAAATCGTTATTGTAACTTTTCTTATGTCTTAAAAATTTGCCTTAACTTTATAGAACAATCTGAACACTGTACATTGTATCATATTAATAACAGTCACGGGTATGTCCCAAAATGTTATTTCAAATCAAAAAGTTTAAAAATGTTAAGCAGTTTTTACTTAACAGATACTGTTAACAGTTTGAAAGCCACTGTGAGGACTTTCCACCGTTATTTCTTATGTAATACATACTCGTACATCTTAACAGGTATTATTACCAGTTTGAAAGCCGTTGCGAGGACATTTTCACTGTTATTTTGTATGTAATATATACTCGTACATCATCATACTTTATACATCGAGTAACTGTTAACGATAAATGTAAATTTGCATAAAAAATTAAAATTTTTCGATTTGCATTTTTTCATAATTAATGAATCGCGCTTTTCTATTAAAATATTTCAAAGGGAGTAAAAAGAGCAGTTCCATACTTTTGAAACAGTTATTAACCCGAAAATTTTAGATCGGATTCAATTACTTGTAATTAAACACACTTTGAGAGGAGTCGGTTAGCACAAAAAACTAATTATTATTAAAATAATGAGTTTAGTAATGAAACAATTGGAAAAAAATTCAACATTTTTGGTTTGATCGCTCAGATTTTAGAACAATCTTATTTAATCAATTGATTTATTTATATATCTTTTATTTCTTCCTTAAAGAAATTAATTTAAAATTGATAGAATTGTGGATTATTAATGTTGAATTTTTATTCACGATTTCGTGTTAGACTTTGTCACATTTAAAAACAGATTTGACAGCGAAAGGTTGTAGTATAGCATATTTTTTATATCATGATAGTTTGTTAAAAAATATTATTTATTATGATAGTTATTATCTCCCGTGGACTAAAGTTGATAAAATTTTATTTTTTTTGGATTTGGTTCATCCACGCCCATTTTCAAGTCTGTACTTTATAAAGTACAACCGGCGGAAGTGGGTACAAAATCGTTCAATACAAAAAATGTTAAGTGATAATCTTCTATTTGTTTCTATTTATTATACAAGGTGGCGCAAAATAAGTCATCCGGCCTTCAGAATGTCGGTTGTGGCTCGTGCAGTGTGTGCTGTTGCTCCGTCCTGTTGGAACCACATGTCCACCAGTCCTAATTCGTCCAGTTCGGGCAGAAAAAAACGCGGTCAACATTGCCCTATTTCGCGCACCGTCCACTGTTGTCGTTTGACCCGCGGCGTTCGGCCCGATGACTCCTCCAGCGTGAACAGCACACCACGCGGTCACTTTGAGCGGGTGTAATGGTTTCTCGTGCATCACTCGCGGATTTTCGGTTCCCCAGAAGCGATAATTTTGCTTGTTCACGTACCCGCTGAGGTGAAAATGAGCCTCATCGCTCATTATGATTTTTGCCAACACCACAGACGAATTGTTACGCAAAAAAATAGACACAATTATTCCGCGTTCTTGGGGAGTGTATCGCTCCATGGCTTATTCACTTGTATTCTGTATCTGTCTAGTCCACAAATGTCAAAACAGATTTGACATTGGCGGCCATTTGCAAAAATGAGAGCATCTTCCAATAGGGTGATTTCTGTTGCGCCACCCTGTATATTTATTTTATTTATGAATATGAATTAACTGTGATTTATATTCATCGGAGTCAGGGTTAGAAAACATATATAATTTCCAAGCGTTGGTAATCGATACATCAATGAGATATGTGAAATTCACCCACCACCATTTTTCACCGGATAAGTTTTCATATCTTGATCAAAATTATCAATAACGAACTACCTTGCTATCACTTTGTCTTGACCAACGCTTTACACTTCTCAATGGCATAAAAGTATCGTAGTTATTTAGCACTGAACACACACTGTCATCCACTCTTTTTACTGCTAGTATATCTACAAATCATTTTCTACTTCTTTGTCATCTTCCAAGATCGCTATTACTGCTTTTTGAAGAACCCTGAACTTCCTTCTGCCTTCAAAAATGGTTTTTGGGCATTTACTCTTTTTTATTTTGTATACCTTTCCGCCGGTTGTACTTTATAAAGTACAAAAGTAAAAAAGCATATACATTTTTATTTAGCAATATTATATTATTACAATCTATCTTCACATGTTCACTCACTTCTTCTCAAACTTATCACGCACAAATTGAAAATTAAATTCAATCAAAAACCCTTTTTAAAATTTTTTTTTATGGAGACCTCTTAAAAATTGGCTATTAATTTTCACAATTTTCTTTCTTTTATTTTAAAAAAATTATCTGTGTTAATTATTTGTTAGTGTAAAAGTAGAAAACTAAGAATAATTCCAGTTGAAAAAAATAAAAAGAATACATTCAGCTTCGTTTGTCATAGAATGACCGTAAATATATTTATCATCGTGTTTGTTTGGAAGCTAAGGTATACCATTCTGATCATTTTAAAGAATTTTTATTTTTTTTTGCTAACAAACAAAAAATTACATTATTTGTGGATTAAATACTTAATCAAATAATAAATTGGCAAACGATTACAAAACCAATTTCGATTATTAGGATTGGAAAATGTCGCCACCTGACATACGCGCCTACCGCAATGATAAATTCTTAATCGATGCCACGTAAACTTCAACGGGTGGAATGCCGCAAACGCGATAGTATGACAAAGCCAAAGGTGGCGGCTGCGATGTGGCGAGGACATGACAACGCGTGACTGCGCGGCGCCGTGAATAATAATTGCTGCGGCATGTCAAGCGGACCTTTTAGCACGTTAACGATGCGATGCAACTTTGCTGCAACAAGCACAGCAGCTGTTGCAATTTTGAAAAAAATAAAATAATAATAAATCGCTTTGTGTGGCCAGATTGTAGCTCATAATCAGGCTTACAATGGATTTAGTGAATAGAATAAGGGTCCCGGTTGTAAAGGAGATTATTAAATCTTAACTTAAAATTCCAATATTTTAAAAAGTTATGTATACACAATTAAATAGAAAAAATGCCAATTACAACGCAATTTTTGTAATGAAGAAACTCATACGCACAGGTTCAGGCTTTCGACAATGTAGTCGGGACGTAAATCTGCCGACTGATCTCTCATTATCGTTAGCTAAATAAATCCCATTTTAATGCTCATCAGTGGCAGCCATCAGGAATTTTCAGGGTTGTCAAAGTCAAAATTTTATAAAAGATTTTGTAGAATAGCTAAAATACCTAGAAATCTAAAGTTTTGGTTCGCTCCCAGTAGCAATGAATTATTCAAAAATGATGTTAATATTGCAAACTTCGAAATAACTCGGATTTGAGAGCCTCGTTTCTTTCGTTTTCCGAAGTTGTTCAATAACAGATCTGAAGAAGTTTTATGATCAACCAAAGGAATATATGGAATAAGGCTGGAACGCTATCAAAAAACATTTATTTTTAGCACTCTTAGGAACAGAAGTATACAAAAAATAATAATTTTAATTTTGTTCTAGATCGCTAGATAGCGGCACCGATTCGTGCTGTTAATTATCAAAGTTCTCGTCACAATTCTTTAAAATTGGAAACCCTAGTATAAACCATAATGATGGGTGAATAATGCAGACAGAGCATAGCTGAACTGGATGGAGAAAAAAATGAAAAGCAGAAGTCTTGTTGTTTGTGAGTAACCAACCTCTTTGAAAATTTTTAAATTTTTAACTTGAGCGCATCAGCATCGGCATCAGCAGAAGTGGCAGGCAGCAGTGGCATCCACAATTAGAAACGGCGCGGAAGAAGTAATTTTCTGCTTGGTTGCGGTAATAACTTATATGGATTACGCCATAAAAAAGCTACGCTAGATTTAAGCTAGATTCGCGCATGTTACTAACTCGCTTACAAATGCCGCAATAAATTCCTGGTAGCACCCTCTTCTTCTTCTCTTCATCCTCTCCTTTTGCCACTCATTTTTACTTTCGCCTTACTGAAACGAATCAAATGCGGATTTTCCCCATTTTCTAAGCATTATTGCGGCTTCATCAATTTTTTCTTGTTTTTCATTTTGTTTGTCTTTTGTATGGATATCAAAACCAAAAAAAAACGTCCGCAAAGTGTGGAAAATCAAAGAAAAAAATTAAAAAAAAGAAAAGCCGCAAATTGGGAAAAACAAATTGTGGCGGCGGCAATAAAAGACGCACATTTTGAATTCAAATCAAGAAGAAAACAAAACAAAAAAAAGAGAAATAAAGAAAATATTACAATAGTCCATTAAGAGTTCTTTTGCACGCACATATTTTTCTATTTGGCCATTCTCGTAATTTGTAGGTGAAAGGAGGGCGTGTTGCGGTTGAACGTACTTATTTGCACTTGGCTTTTGTTTATTTGGCGAAAGCTACCAAGTCGAAGTTGGTAAAAGCTTTGCAAGCATTACAATACATTTAAGATAAGAACATAAACTCCTTTAATACACAAACAAAAATACTCAACATATTGGTAGATAAATGACAACAACAAACAAATAACATTAAAATAACTACATCAATTTTAAATAATGTTATGCTAATGAATACAAGCTTGTAAATCAAAAACCTATAAGTCATTTTGATCTGTTATCGAGACAAACACAAGACAAACTTATTTTTAGCAACAAACTTCGCAGATGAAAATTATTTTATCGGTTGCCAGGTCAGTAGTGAATTCAGAAGTAGCAAATTAGGCCTAAACAATTCAGCACTAAATTCATTGTTTATTTCTGCAGAACTGATTCGTTCAGGTCTGAGAACTCGGAACAATTAGTTTTCTTTAATTCTTGATAAAATTCTTCGGTTTTTTCTAGTGAATATATTATACAGTCGAGTACGTTTATAACGAACACCGGTTATAACGAATTTTCATTTATAGCGAATACTTTTCCTGGTGCCAAAGTTTTGAGAAATATTTTTCATACAAATCTTTACTCTTATAGCGAACTTCTGATATAGCGAACTTTTTTTATAACGAACTATTTATTCGGTTCCAACTTTCAGTTTTCATTTATATTAATTTGGTTATATCGAACTTGCTACAATCATCTTTAATACGCAACGATGGCAATCCTCACAAATGTTTATTTTTACGCTAACGCTGGCAACCTGTCATGAATGTCATTTTTAAGTTTTATTGATCTTCCACATTTACTATAATCAAGTACCTTTATTAAATAAATTTAATTTTTTAATATTTAATGTAACTGAATATATGTTTCTTCTGCTGAGCCTATGTTTTGTCTTACCTCGGATATAACGAACTTCTTCTATAACGAACTAATTTGATTGGTCCCTAATAGTTCGCTATAACCGTACTTGACTGCATTTCAAATCATTGTCCTAGAATGGTAAAATTCAGAAATTCAATTTTTGTATAGTGGCAAGTTTTTAATTCAGGTTTGCTAATATAATAATATAAAATAATTAGGCCTTAAATCTTATACTTCACTCCACCTAACTTAAGTATTTTTATGCAGTAATTTTCTCAATAGAATTTACTATTAAAAAGTTTGCAGTATGTTTTTTAAGTGTTTTGAAGTACATTACGGGGCACATATAACCACAGCTTGTATCTAGACTTGATGTGAACCATCATTCAGCTGCGATTGTAATTTTAAATCCAATTATTCCTGCTATAACAAATTAAATTTTATTTTTTTAATTCACGAGACATTGAAATTTGATTTAACTTTTGAGATAGACATTTATGACGCAATTCCAATCTATACAAAAAAGTTACTAATAAAGTTAACTAGACACTTATGAGGAAGGTCAAAAGTTAAAATGCTATTTACTGTAAGCTACTAAAAGTGAGTTGCGACTTTCTTTCATTCAAAGTCAGATATTCGAGTACTCACACTGACTGTACAAACATAATTTAAAAACAAGTAAGAAATTATAGTCGGTACTACCGACTCTTAAAAATGTACCGCATTGTTATATACATATCACAATTAAATTAGGTTGGTTCATGATATCAAAATAATGTATTATACATTTTTTTAAACGATTCTTTTAATCATGAACCACAATAAATAGATTACTATATTCATTTAAGATCGATTGTGTACCAAAATAACCAATTGAAGTTATGAGGGCTTAAATTTATTATAAAATAAATTATAAAAAAAAAATATGGACCACCCTAATCGTTTCCAAAAATTTAATTAGTTGTTCCCTATTATAACAAAAATGTTTAAACAAAATTTCACCAATATCTTCAATATTACTCAAGATATCGTGTTAACAAGAAATCAGTATTTTTTGTAATAGTGGGGGTGGGCGTAGTCATGGGCGGATTGGCTTTAAAATCTAATCAGTTCGTTTAGAGCATAAGAGCAACCAGTGAACAAAATTTTTAACGGCTCTCTCGCTATCGTGTTAACAATAAATGATGACAGATCGAATCAGTTTTTGATTCAGATCAAGAATATACAATATATATAAATGTCAATATCTATCTTGAGGATTTCTCTACGTCAAAGTCACAATATAAAACATTGTGTGATTCATAATAATATTTTTTTGAGCTTCAAACAGAGACCAAATCTTGGACCCAAAATATTCGAATTTGTATTTGAGTTTATAGCAGGTGTCAACAGTTCGCTGTATGACGGGAAATATGTTCGTAGTGATGAATGATTGGTCCACAAAAAGACGAATGTGACGCTGTCAGTAACTGATGAAGCTGAAAATGAAGAAGAAACTACTCGTATCCGTATCGGTGCCAAACATTACGTGTTGACAGCCGACAAGCTTTGCTAGTTTTTTATATGTGTATGTTGTGTGTATATGTATGTGTGCATCCGTCGATATCCGTTTATGCTACGCTGAGCAGTGCACCGTACTGGAATGAAACTGACCCAATAAACAAATACTTTCATTAACACCTTTTCGAGGTGTTGGGCTCGTGCACAGTTTGTTACACGAGTACAAGCACACGTAAAACTAAAAATAGTTTAGCCTCATGTGGCATGTAACTTTTTTTGTATGAAACTAAAGTAACATTTTAAAATAAGTATTAAGTAATATTTGAGATAGAACTAATTTGGTGAAATAATGTTGAAATGCGCGTTTTAACAACTGAACCAGTCGTGCTGCACTTACAAACTAATAAAATTACAAACACAAACTAAAGTTTGTTAAAGTTTAGCTTATTTATCTTAGACACTGACTTAGTCAATTAACTCAACCAATGTCTGTTTAGCTATCCCTCTGTCATTTGTTTCGTGTAAACTTGAGAACAGCTAAACTGATTTTATTCCAATTTGGTGCACATTGCCTTTTGAGATCGGATCTTGCATCTAAAATATAGAATAAATCTAGAATAATGGACTATGTTCACTAAAAAAACTGGACGGACTCAATGGACTTGATGAATTATAAAGACGGAATCGAATAGTCGAAGAAGCATGCTTTTTACTTATATATTACAAAAAGGATTAATGACATAGAAAAAGTAGGAGTACCACTCTCCACGTTCAAACTGAAGCAAAGAAAAAAAGAAACACGTGATGGTTTGACATATAACCCAGCAAGACAAGTTTGTCCTAGCTTTGATCAACCAGAAGAGATCCATAGAATTAATATCACTAGTAAAGCCCGTTACGTTATAGCGGTAATAATCATAACTTGTTACTACTTCTCATTGGTCAACATGGCGGAATGAAATAATGTTCATGGAGCAAGGCCCCAAAAGAGAAAATTAAATCATACCAAGAATTCAACCGTGAAATAATGTCTCACAGCGATGAAATAAAGTCCAAAATAAACTGTTTTTTTTATAAAAATTGTAATAAATCAATTGCAACAGAAGCTGCAATAAGAATAATGCTCATCCGATTTTTGGAACAATACTTCCTGAGCAGTCTAGAATATTTGTATCAGACGTCTACAAAAATTCTTACAAGTTACATTTGAGCCACTAACTTGTTCTCACACATGGGAAGCGAGTAGGAGGGAAACGTGTGAAATAAATAAAAACGTAACATAAAGTTTGCAGTATGTTTTTTAAGTGTTTTGAAGTACATTACGGGGCACATATAACCACAGCTTGTATCTAGACTTGATGTGAACCATCATTCAGCTGCGATTGTAATTTTAAATCCAATTATTCCTGCTATAACAAATTAAATTTTATTTTTTTAATTCACGAGACATTGAAATTTGATTTAACTTTTGAGATAGACATTTATGACGCAATTCCAATCTATACAAAAAAGTTACTAATAAAGTTAACTAGACACTTATGAGGAAGGTCAAAAGTTAAAATGCTATTTACTGTAAGCTACTAAAAGTGAGTTGCGACTTTCTTTCATTCAAAGTCAGATATTCGAGTACTCACACTGACTGTACAAACATAATTTAAAAACAAGTAAGAAATTATAGTCGGTACTACCGACTCTTAAAAATGTACCGCATTGTTATATACATATCACAATTAAATTAGGTTGGTTCATGATATCAAAATAATGTATTATACATTTTTTTAAACGATTCTTTTAATCATGAACCACAATAAATAGATTACTATATTCATTTAAGATCGATTGTGTACCAAAATAACCAATTGAAGTTATGAATGAAATAATGTTCATGGAGCAAGGCCCCAAAAGAGAAAATTAAATCATACCAAGAATTCAACCGTGAAATAATGTCTCACAGCGATGAAATAAAGTCCAAAATAAACTGTTTTTTTTATAAAAATTGTAATAAATCAATTGCAACAGAAGCTGCAATAAGAATAATGCTCATCCGATTTTTGGAACAATACTTCCTGAGCAGTCTAGAATATTTGTATCAGACGTCTACAAAAATTCTTACAAGTTACATTTGAGCCACTAACTTGTTCTCACACATGGGAAGCGAGTAGGAGGGAAACGTGTGAAATAAATAAAAACGTAACATAAAATATATAACAAACAATCAGTTTATAGGATCTTTAACCCTTTAATTGTTTCTAACTAATCTCGCTATGTTTGAATATTTTTAATTATTTTTAAAGTATAATTTTATGCGATTTTTAATAATTTATAAGCGTCAAAGATTATGCGTAATTATTGTTTAATATGAATTTGCCATTTCAATTGAATTATCATAATTGCAGGTACAAATTGTGTGCCTGATTTTACCTCCGACGACGGAAATTACAAAACAATAAAACTAATCGTTACAGCTAATTTAATAATTTAATTAATTTTATTAGTTTTGCAGTTCCATGCTAGAACGCCGACAAAACAACAACAACAACAACAAAAAGGAAATCGTAAACATTTAATTTTATAAAATAAGCGAAACAGGCAATTTAATCCAGTCGCGCTGTGGGCGGCTGCCTGCGCCCAACAAAAGCGCCTAAAAACCAATTAAACTCATAATAATATTTCCATTTTATTTATGGAATTTACGACAATTTTATTTGCGTTTTTTATGTTTATACGGTTCTGGCATTAGTAAATTTTTTTATATATGTATTCAGAAAACCGAAGCGCAACATGCGGTTTCATGCTTGTGACCCACAAGTTAAAAAAAAACAACAACAAAAATTAAATAAAAAAGTCATGACATTCGTTCGTTCAGTGGGTACAGCTAAAAATATCTAACCGGGGTCTCCTTCCTCCACCGCTAAGCATTACACGAATTACTTCACTAATGCAAAGCAGAGCAGCTCGACATGGAGTGGCGGAGTGGCACGCACCTTCGTCGCCGCCTACCAAACGACCCGACATGTTCTTGGAATCATTTTTGGCTTTTTTATTTTTATTTTCATTTTACTTTATTTTTGTTGAGGTTTCTTCGAAATGTCAAAAACACTTAATTCCTCCGAGAGTCTTAAGCGTAATTTGAAAGCCATACAGCTCAGCGTTTGTCCCGTCTCCATCTCCATCTTTGTCTCTCCCCATCAGCATTTTCAAGAACGTCCTTAAGCGCACGTCGAATACACTTAAATTCGAATTCAAATCTCATTCCATTCCATTTAGTGGACTTACTGACTGGCATCCCAAATAGCTGTCTGTCGTCGCACCCGTCGTCTCATAGCACATTCCATGCGGCATCCAGTCACACACGCCCGTCTTTACGATCACTCGGTGGCTCGCTCAAATGTGCATCAGGTGCGAAGTGCAGCTGTAATGCTGGCTGGGAAAATACTCAAATCCACCCACATACATAGACCAGGTGCGGATCCAGAATAAGATGAACATTTTCAACTTAGAACGTTTTTACAATTATTGGTAAATTCGGCAGCAAAGTAAACATTTTAAAAGTGAACAATTGATGAATCAAGAATTAAGGGATATCGATGATATATAGGTACATTAATAGTACTCGAAGATAAAATACTTTACAAAATATAATAATAAAATACCTTCATAGAAATTCTACTTAAATCTCAGATAAATTAATTCGTATCAACTTTAAGACGTTTTAACGTCGCCTGGGTACCCTGTCTGGTATGCCACAAGCCCTCCCAAACGGATTATGTAAAGTCACACCCATGAAAATAACAAAATAAAATAATTCGATTCGTAGAATATTCGCATCTATACTATGATTTTATTGAACATTTTAAAAGGTGCCGTGTGCCCTGGTACGCATACAAGGGTTAATTTATTATTTCTTAAGCACGGACTCAATGTGCCAAAAGATACAATTATCATGACTAAAATTACACATTTGAATAAACTACTTTTAAGGTTTACACGGGTTTTAGGTTTAATCAAGCAGAAAAAACTGCATTCTCAGAACTTTTCTATATGGAAATTTGTTTTTTTTTAATTTCTTCAATCTAAATAAAGTTTTAAGGACTATCTTGTTTAACATATCAGTGTATATATAAAAGTATTTAAGAACAAACTGCATTCAATTTTGTTTTCAATGAGCTCAAAATCCATTGAGGTTTGGCCCCTCAGTCGAAACCGCCACTGCCGCACACGGCACCTTAAATAGTGTCACAGTTTTATGGGTGTGACATTGACATCGAGTCGCAAGTGCAGAATTTTACCAGAATGTTTAGATTGACTATGGAAATGTGTTTGGGCACGCGTGAGTGTTCAGTTACAAATAGTTGGTTTTGCTTTACACTTAAAATATACATACATACATGCGTACCTACACAATACCAACAAAATAAATTTAATGAAGTGAGTGACAAACTTAAATAATCCAATTAAATGCCAGTATAAAAAAGATTCAATAAATACCTCTTTAGATACATACAAAGAAACTAAAAAAATAAACAAAAAACACTATTTTCATTAAACCAGATATTAAATATATATTTTTAAAAAAAATTGTAAACTGTTCGATAGTTGATATAATTTTTGTAAGGATGCAATCCAAAAATTGTTCTACTGAATGCATTTGCAAATTAATTCTGTGAATCATTTATGACAAATCTTTGGAATTTAAAAAAAAAATTCAACTTGACAGCAAACCGAAATGAAGTCACATTCGTATCCTCCGGCGTACTGGCTTCAAGAAATTAAACAGGACAGAAAGGATACTTAATATTCGAACAGAAATTTCCTGCTCTGCAGTTAATATTTTCGTTGTAGTTGGAGTAGGAGAAAGTCTGGCAAAAAAGACGTCTAGTTGAATTAATCTTCGAATGAGATTTTAAGTCTGGGCGGTTCCGTTTTATTATCGACTAACCAGTTTTGTTATGCACCACTCAATTGTGCATATTGAGTTTGGGCAAATGTCTGTGACATATACACGAATAAATATTCTTGGTCATAATCATAAAATGAGTCAATCTAGCCATGGCCGCTTGTATGTCATCATATCTTGCTTATATGATATCTTGAGAACCATTAGAGATATTAGGTTGAAACTGTGTTCACAATTTGTTGTGATGCTTGAGAACAATTGTATTTATTCAGAAATGTGGGCATTTTTAATGTTCGGTTGGACCGACTACAATTTCCTGTAAGAAGGGCTTCGATAGTGTCCCGATAGTGTCCCTATAAGATATATTATATCTTGAAATATAATTTTTGAAGCGTCTAAACTTTTTCAAGAGTTTCGTTTTTAGAATGCTCTCATGCATTCGAGATCCCAAAATTGTATTGACAATGAAAACTGAAAACTATGAAATGAACAAACCAAGACCCATACATAAACTGCCGAATGCCAAATGTTATTTGGAGAAAGAACAAAAGTGGCGGGCGTCCTTGGTCATCCTTTTGGCATACTTTTCTGATGAAAGTTGTCGCAGCAGTGAATTCAACCATGGCAACGAACCGGAACGGACATTTTCTCAATAGTGCCCTACCCCTGGAGCTGCTATCGTTTCTGTATGACTATTTGTGTGACTGGATCTGTTTGTGGCTTCAACTGTTGCTGCAGGACTTGGCTGAATGTCGTCCGTTGTTTGTGTTTCTGAGGGAACTTCCCTTTACTGTAGTTAATAAAAGAACTCGACGCGCATATTTAAGGACTTCAAGTTGCCATAAGAATTTAATTTTTATTTAAATACCTTAAATAACCATAAGTTTTTGGAAAATTGAGCAACAAAATATATATAAAATATATTTTTAAAGTTTCGACATGACCAAAGGTATTTTTATTCTTAATTATAGTACACATTTAGGTTAAAGAATACTTTTAATTGAAATACTTCGGAGACATTATCAGGTTCTTTTCAAATTTTAATGTTAGCGGAAAAAACAATTGTTATCTGGTCAGTTCGCAATTGATTGGTTTGGTCAAATAATATTGTCATAATAACGAAAATCCAAGAAATGCTAACTTTAAATAATTAGATTTTTCCAAGCACTTCCAGTGGCAGCATTTATAAGAAGCTTAACAAACAATAAGAACAACATCTACGATAACAAATTCAGCAAGAACAATATTTCCTCTGGCAATATCAGGGCTAACAGCTATTCATTAAATATTAATAATAATTGAAATAAAACATTCTATTTGATTTTGTTTATAATGAGTTATTTACAAATTATTTACTAAATTTTGTGAAAGATTATGGAAAAATAAATTTTTCAGTACGTATGACTTTATTAAAAAGCAATAAATTAATTTCACGTATTACAACAATCAATGTCAATCGCATTGTATAATAGCAAATTTTTGCTGACAAATTTAAGTAATTAATTTGGTAATTGGTTTTTACCTAGAAAAACTTAGGGTGAATCGACTGTCGACACACTGGTACTTGTATTGTCTCCACCTCTTCTACATGTATTTAAATCTATTTTTTTGTAGTCGTCAGTAAAAAAAATTATTAAAAAAGAAAATTAAAATAAACAACCGAATCCGAATGCACAGAGTGTTCCGAATCAAAAATAAATCGTTGCCTTAAAAAGCAAAAATGCCAGAAGAGTTGGTATCCCTGTGCATGCAACTATGCGAACAACCAAACAAACAACCAACCAACCGAACAGCAACATTCTCGTATACTGCAAATCGAATCGAATAGAATCGAGTAAATTCTCAAGTGAGTGATGTGACACTAAATTGTGCACAATCAACAGATACGGAAGGCACTTATGGTGCTTGCAAAGGAGTAGGTAGCTTCTCTGTGTGGTATTGTTTGTTTGTGTGTATCATATGTACAATGTTCATACATATGGAAATGTTGCCACTTGATTTGTGTATAACTTCTATTCAGATTATAATATTTGGGGAGTTTTGAAACAAAAACCGATTAATCTCTTATATGACAAGAATTTTAAATTTTCGATAAAATTAAAAATTCTTATCAATTGAAATATTTTTGAAACAATGGTATACTAAAGTATACTGAAAGGTTAAACCTTTATCAATATCTTTAATTTTGTTGCAAAATTTTGTATTTGTTGGTACTACTTATCGCAATTATTTTTTCGAACCAAGTATAAATTTTGAATTAATCTAGTTTTGACTTAAAGCTCCTTACTTTATGCTGTTTAGGCTGATTTCTGCAGCACAAACACACACACACACACCCAAACACACGTATTCAAATGAATTAATTTAATTTCTTTATGTGAATGAGTGAGTGAGTGATTGCAGGCTTGTGGCCTTTTGACATGGCCACAATAGTTTTTTATGTTGGTTGACGCCTTATGCTAAGATTTCGTGTGTTTCGTTTTTTCTTTTTTCTGCTCCTGCCTTAAACTTCAGCAAACGATTTTATTGTTAATTTAATTGCCATTCATCTTGTTAACCTGTCACGTAATTAAATTTTACAATTAATTTGGCGAAATTTAATTATTTGACCTTTCTCCTGTGCTGTGTCTAACCTCCCTCCCTCTCTCCCTTTTAATGAGTAAATATAAACAAGAAGCAAAATAAGTGAAAATAATTACGCTTGCAAAAGAATGTCCGAAGTGATAAATACGCGACTGTTTTAGGAATCTGGTGGGATCTGTAGGCGCGGAGCAAAACGAAAATCCAGTTCAAGGCGCTGAAGACTATAATCCATCGTCGTCGTTGTCTTTGTCGTCGTCACATTCATCCACACAGCTTCTCTTCATTCACTTCAATAGATCTCACAGACAGTACTTGCGAGTTCACCTAATTTCGAAATAAAGAAATTGATTGTTTCAAGCGTTCGGATATGTTGATAATTTCCTGATTCTATCAACTCGCTTTTGTTTAATGATGTTAATTTTACACACATTCTCTTTATTTTATACACTAGCTTATAATTCCCGGCGTTACCGGGTTTTGTTTTTAATAAAAATGTGTATAAATTTATTAATTAATGAAACTTTCCGTTTCTCGTCGTTGTGGCGTTTCTGCGTAATGGCGGTGGACTTTAAATTTATCCAACTGACCCCAGTTGTAGTAAAGTTATCGACAGTAACCCTATGAACTCATTTACCAAATTACAAATTATAATAGGTGGGCGTGGAAGATTCTTTTCACAGCAACTCCCCAAAATTTCAACGAAAATAGTTTTGTGATAACGATTAAAATACAAATCAAAACGATATCTTTTAATCAATAGAATATCATGGTTTAAAAATATGCTAAATAGCGTGTCTAATATGTGGATTAGCATCAAAAACTTATCGATCTTTTACCGATAATTTCACCTACTTGAGATTTAAATTATAATTTTTTAAACTTTTAAAATAAAAAGTTTGGAAATATTGACAATTGCACCATAAACTTATAATCCAAAGGAGCATTTGCTTCTCTTGTTAACATATTGACTTGATTCAGAGATCTACTGTTTTTTTTTTTTTTTGGTTTAGTTCAGTTTATATCCGAAAGATGGCAATTAGTATCATCTTAAGGTCACAAGTACATCCGATAACTTAACTTTTTAGATTTTTTACTTCAAGATGATTGCTTTCAAATAATAAATAGCATTTATTAATTACTTTTATTTTAATACAACTTTTCTGCATCTGCTGCAAAGATCACCGATTCCAGAATGACCAAGCCTTGCTTCTTGTTTGCCTACGTGGTTCTGTCTAGTGGTTAAACATGGTTTCCAATAGAAATAATAAAGAGTAGACATTAAATAAAATCTTCTAATAAATTAAACTTTAAAAATAATCTTGTTACTTTCATAAAATAGCGTATTTCAAAAATGTTAAAATCAATACGATAGGAATTTGGAATTTTTATACAAGATTATTCGAGAATAACAGCATTAAGCCAAGTTCCATTGACAATTTGTTGATGTCCATTAAATAATGTAGATACTGTGCAGCGTGCTGCAAATGTCTTGACTGCGACTGCGCTACTAAAAGAGACCAAGCGCGTTGTTAATCCGGTGCAATTATGCGCGTACATCTGTAGTCGTATTGCGACCGAGAAGCCATTTAACTGTCGGACCGGACAGAGGTCAGAGCAAAGATGACGCGCGTGAAATGAGATTTGTGTGCGTCTGTCTGTGTTTATTCATTGCTGACCACGAACAACAGACACCACCATTAACGGAGTGACTGCGTCTCTGGTACCGCTCCGCCATAAACTTAAGAGAAAACATTTAAAAAATTTAAATTGCAATTTTTTGTTTGTACTCAACATAAATAAGTACGGAAAAGAGAGATACCTACTGTTGATGTTATAAAGTGCAATTAACTTCAACTCTGAATGACCGACAAATTTCTTATTCTGTCTGTCTGTGTGTGTGTGTGAAAAATTCTAATTAACCATTAAATATTGTTTATGGCAGAGTATTCGTCTTTTGGTTATGCCTTTAATTAACCAGGGCTAATGGATGCCTGCCAACCGAAACATTTAGTTTGTGCAATTAGCAAAGAATTTCACAGTTTATGCTTGCTCGGTAATTGTTACTGTGTAAAGTAAAAAAAAAAAACGAAATTACATATTAACTAAGTAAAATGAACATTAATATATGTTTTACAGGTATCCTTATAATGTCCTTCCAAACTATTAAAAATGTTAAACTTTTGGGTATGTATCAGTCATATTATTTTTAAAAACACGACTTTCCGGTAATTAATAATGGGCAGAGATAAACTGATTACAGTACTCACCCAGTATTTTTTATTAAAGACATATTTATATCACCACATTGTAAAATTTGTGTTCCTTTTATTTTGTGATTTGGCCTCATTGAAGCAATAAACGAAATCTAAAAATGGACAGAATCGCAATTTTTAACTCCCCAAGGACAAAAGCACGCGGCGCTCTCTTTCGTAGTTCATTAAGCAGATTGGAACGTGGATTCGGATTCTGTGTGCAAGACGAAGAAGATTTTTAATTATCGCAATTACTTTTTATTACCGAATCCTTTCAGCGACATAAGCATAATAGTACTTAATTGTATACCTCTTAAAAAGGTATCGCAGGTAGAAGGAAGGAGGAGTTTTAAAACCGCATATAGCAAATCTGGCTGATTAATGTACTAAGAGCAATTGTGAGAGAAACCAAATGAACTGCAACTAATTCTTTTCAGATTTCGTATTACATTAAAAAGTCTTTGTGTTTCGTTTTGTGATACCACTATCAATAACTAATTTAAAATAACCTAATCCCGATTGGAAGGATACCAGAATAACTATGAAAATTATTTATTTTTTAACGTTATGTTTACCATATCCCCCACACGCAGATTAAGCATGTCAATCTACGTCGTGCTAACCCTCTTCCCATGCATCAAAAGCACACACAAATTCCATTGCCTAGAGTGACCACTCTTCCATTAAATATGTTGAGTATACCATTTTTCGACATTCTAGCTTTACTTTAGATTTTTTTTAAATTCAAAAACTTAATCTAGCTAGTTTTTAATAAATTCGTGTAGTTAAATGTTTTATAGAAGAGATGCAATAATTGCGATTACGATTTATCGATTTTTAAACCTTTCTGTGATAATAGTAAATAATCTCAATCGCCGATTAACGTAATAATCATTTGGCAATTTTCTTAATAACATTAAATTACTTTGAACATCAAACCTCTGTCAGAAAAAATGGTATTATGAATGAATCTCTTGTCTAAACCACTCTCAAATCTTTTAGGTATTATTCATACTAATTAAATTTAAAAGCTTGTTTAAATAATTTGTTGAAGTTTGTATCGAAAAGCATCATAGGTTCCATCAGAAAGATGTCTGTCAACATTTGGATTGGTACAAACTCCTCTAAGAATTATCTTGCAACCCCGTAACTTACAGATGATGTGTTCATAAACGAAATTGTTAACTAAAGTTTTCAATACTAAAATTAAAAATAGTCAACTTATTGAACTTTTTATTGTAATATTTTTTTTTTTTTTTAGTTAATTAAAAACTAAGCACACGTGTTCCAGGATACTTTGGATCCCTAGTCCATATCAAAAATCATATTCTGTATTAACAAGATTTGACTTATTCAAATAAAATTCGAAGATCTTTTAGAACATGAATATTTAAAAAAAAAACCAACTCTTTGATTAAATTTTGATAACCCAAAGAAATTAAGTTAAAACTCACACAAAATACATATATCTAAAAATAACATGTAGTGAAAATCTGGTCACCTTATCATTACTACAGTACCCTCGCCTCCAAAGCACTTTGAAAGCAATTTAGCTAAGTGCATTTATGGACTTATCACTTACTGGCTCGTTATGTGCGATTTGTCATCACAGTTTACGCAGGATTCCCCCTAACTTCAGCTTAAGGACACGATTGAAAACTCACCTGAAAGGAAAAAAGAGAAGAAAAGGCAAAGTGAGATGATTAGTTAACTTATGAATAACAAATAGGAATATGGGTAAAGTGGGCGGTCGGATTGTCAAGGGAAACAGGACACAATTCTTAAATGAAAAATGGATAATAACAAAAGCAGGCACAGTAAGGAAAAAAAAACAAGACCGCGTAACGACTCCTTCAAGGATTTTAAATCAATTTGAGTAGCTGTAAGCATTTTTGAAAAATTATCCACGACGTTGGAAGCTACAGAAGCTCAAGTAAATCTCAAAAAAACAACACGGATTGAATCCCTTCTCGCAAGCAATCTGATCGCTGTCAGTTTTTTATTTTAACGGATTTTCATTCTGTTACTTCGCAATTTCACATGGGGTGATATCTTTCTCGCCAACGCTAGTGTACATCGGATGTTCTTTTTTTCGCTTTTGCTTTTTACTTACATCGGCTCAACACAAAGTGACTCCACAGTACTTGAACGTTTTAGTAAAATACAACTTAATTTAATCGTGTGGTCAGATTGTAGACTACTTCGAAATATATATCTTAATTTAAAAATTCTTTCAAAATTTACTCCTGTACCTCCCAAACCTTTTGCTAAATCATTCTATAACCTAACTTGTCCAATTATTTTCATTGTTTTTTTATCTTCAAAATATCAACAACAACAAATGTAGTTACTGGATGCATTAAATCGTAAAGCAACTTTCTATGTCAGAAAAATTCAAAACTCAACGGAAATTGAGTCTTCAATCAGCGCCAAAATAAAAATCAAAAATCATAATAAAATACTTTCTGTGATCCAATGACTATCACTATCACTTTTAAAAGTACATCCATTCTTCTCTCACAACCCCAAGTGCCTACAGGCAGTCTTGGGAAAAAGAGCAAAAAAAAACAATTGAAGACGATATGAGAATCTTTAAAGATATTAAGCTTTGCAAACTTGTTGATGAATTTATTAGATTTTGGAGTCAATTCATACAAATTTCCCCTCTTAAGAGCTTTATTTATTTAATTAATTATTTTAACTAACAAACAAATTTTGACTTATGTTTCAACGGACACTTAAGCGGTTTTAAATAACTGCCTTGAGCTATAAAAGCGAGTTTAAATTACTGGCTTGATGTACTTAAGAGTGATTTGTATAAGTGCCTAACCCGTACATTTTAGGCAGAGCGGGGAATATTGTATTTAGATGTCGGCATGGGATGAATATAAAAAATTTGTGTAGTTTTAAATCAACAACCGATAAACCAAATTTTGGAAAAAAAATATTTTTTGATGTGTTAGTTCAGTTGAGGATGACATTTTTAAAAACATTGTTCAAAGTTTTACAAAAAATTGTTTCAAAAAAGTTATTTCTAAAGCTTAGAAAGTCCTTGCATGAATAAGAATCCGATCTTAATTTTTATGCAAACTATATTTAACTGCAAAAAAAAAATTTAATATAAATATTCAAACGGTTAACACAAAAATTGTTTGCAAAAACCGACAAATTCAAAATTTGAAAATGAAAAACCGATAAATCCAAATTTACTTTTAAGTTCTGTTTTCGATAGTTTATTGTACTTTATATTCTTTGTAGCAGTTCATATTTTTTTTCAAATCAAGGACATTATCAGTTTTTATATTTTTCGAAGTAACTTTTTTATAAATTTATCGGTTTTTGATTTAAAACGCCTCAATTCTCTTACTACAAAATTTTTATGCACCATTTAACGACCTTACGTTTTGTGTTTGGGTAAATGTTTGTAACAAAGAGTAATACTCAGAATATACGAGTACATATATAAATTGACATATGTATAAGTATATATCCATCTGTCTGCTTGACTGTCATTATTTCTTAATACGATATCGAGAGAATACCTAATATCTCGGGGTTAACATTTTTTAAAACGTTTTTTTTTTACTCTTCCAAAGATGTTCGTTCAAATGTGCTTAAGATTATTATTTATTTTTCGCAATTTCAAATTTTTTCCCAGTAATCAGAAACCTTATTCAAAGATTTTAAATTCGTTTATGAATTGGATATATTAGAATAGTTATTCCATCACTTATATTGTATCACAATTTTGTATTGTCATAGCTTATTTTGACATGCGAAAGTACTGTTCCCCCCACAATTCGGCATTAAATATATTCCCAATGTACAAGACAAGTACAATGTGCGCTGTGCGCTCTGGGCTGGATCGCTGTGTAAATAGGCGTATCCTTTTTTCAGTTTATTTTCTTGTTTTTTATTTTCATATATATAATTTTTGAACAATTCTTCTTTGTTGCCAAAACGAAATGTAAGAAGAAGAAAACACAATCGACACATCATTTGTCAGAAGTACATGCCCCATGACAGGCGCCACAACTCCGAAACTTGAAATATGACATTTGTACGCACGAAGCGATTTATTATAAAATGAAGACACACACTTCTTACGGAATTCACTTTATTTAATTTTTTTTAATACCTGAGTATCTAAAGCTGTATTAGTTCTTAATATTTTTTTAACTTGTCTTGTTAAAAGAAAGCGCCAATTTGAGCAAAAGCTGATGTCAATTAAAGCAACATTTTTGGTATTAGCTCAGTTTGTTTACTTTGTCTAAAAAAATTAGTAAACATTCATCTATTAGAGAGTTAAAAAAATATATATATTTATCCACGAACAGAAATGTATATATATAAAATTAAATGTATTTTTATTTCTTTGTAAACTAAGCGCGTCTAAACCATTCATCCGATTCAGATGAAATTTTGAAGAGTTACTGCACTCACGCCAAGAATGGTTTTGGTGAAAAAAATTGGCCACGCCCACCTATTACGCCCATAGTTGCTCGACAAAAAAATGCCGATAACTTCACCAAAAATAGGTGTGGTTGGATCATTTTAACGCTCACCGCCGTAGCTCTAATTCGTAACAATGAGAAATACCGGAAAATTCCACAAAATAATTATCTATTTTTAATAAAATCAAAATCCGGGCACCGTAGGGTACTATAAGCTAGTTTTCAATAGATTAGATTAAGATAAGAAAATAATAAATTTGTAGAATATTGTAAATTATTGAAATTAAATATAAGAAAGAAAATTATCATTATTTTACCAGTTCTTCCATAGGTTTTGTGTTGATATACATATACTTTGTTTGTTCGTGGAACATTGCAAAAAAAGCGTAATCCAGAATTTGTTAAAAAGCGAAATAACTCATTTAAAAAATTTCAAATATATCGGGGAACAAGATTCCCCAAGCAAACGTAATGTACATGTCAGCTATAAATAGTCGTTTGTTTGTAGGTAATGGGATTACAGCGAATTTCGACAGTTCTTGCACGCTGTCACGTTTCTTCTCTGGGTGGTCATGAATAATGCCCATCAGAAGCTTAGAGGCACACGCATTGTCACAAGCGCTGTTGCCAATTCACTCGGATGATGTAGTGTGCGCGATATGGGAATGTTTTGCTCTGCTTTGCAAATACTCGTTTGTGCTTTTGTCATTTTGTCAACATGTTGTTTGCAACATGACGGTGAGTGCTGAGTGGCGCACAGTACAGCTTAGCCTTCTAAAATTGCGATATAAATTGGAAAATAGTGTGGACCAGTATAAGCTCGAAAAACGAATATCAATATATATTCTGTCGCCCATTGAGAGGGGAAAAAAGTTTCGTTTTTCGGTTTTTTAATGGAAAATTTTAAGAAACGATATAGAAAAAATCGTACAATGTCAGAAAAAAAGAACTCAAACAAAGAGAGCGAGACAAATAAAACACCTTCTGTTAGAAAAGAAAACACCAACGTTTTTTTTCGAATACTTCAGAAATCCTTAGTTTTTTAGACTTCTTAAAATTCGCTCCCTGTTCTAAAATTAGATTTTTGTTAAATTTTTCATGTTATTTGTTTGAGTCTTTTAATAAAATCTATAAAATATTTTATTAAAAGACATAAAACGAAGTACAGTGCGGCGACATTCAACATCTGCTTACGGTGATTCGTCGGTCATAATGATGATGTTTTATCATTGTTGCCTGCCGCCAAATAAAAACGAACCGACAAAACATTGTCGAGGGAATATCAATGTATTTGTGTTTTCTTTTGGGTTGCGCGGGTGGCAGGGCTATGCTCGTATACATCTGAGCATTGTGGCAGCCACAAGTAGGTAAATACATTTGAATGTACACAACATGCCGACTGATATTCAAAACTGCTCTCCACAAACATAAATCGCAGTTGTCAACTGTCAAAGCAAACACTTGCAGCGGTGAGTCGTCTTTGTGTGTGTGCGTGGGGACATGGTGGAGGGGAGTGGGGAAACTCGGCTCTTGACTGGAAATTAATTTTTACTGTGAAAATGTTTGCAATATGCAACTGTCACATCAAGATGAAAAATAATTTCGCTTTATGCATGATTCATGCATCGTGCAACAGAGTTGCCACCTTAAACGGGAAATGGGCAATGCTACGTTTCAGGCAGTTGCAGTGAATTATGATTTCAAAGAAAATTGCTTTATGCCTCGAACAGTTACTGCGCTAGCAAGTTGAGAACTTAAGCATTGTCCTTGTAGTAATGACAAGCGGTGCGTATAAGGGTGGAATGGGAGACCGCTAAAATTGGAACCCTTTCAGCTATTGAAATAAGCGTTCTATAAGGAGTCTACTATTTTTTAAACACATCAAATATTCTCATTTTGTGATTGTGTTAGTTGGTGAATTTATAGACGCTTATGAACGACTATCAATAGAAATTAATGAGAAAGTATTATACATATATATGAATGTATAAATAATAATTAAATATCGTGGCAACTTTCTGTAATTCGTTGATAAGGAGTTATTATTTAAGCATACCGCAATGTCTATTCTGTTGAAAAGTTAAAAATGGAAGACAATTATACCTATTCTTTACATTTATTCGAAAGTAAAAACCTTTTCTAAGTCATCTGGTAATCGACGTCTCCTACGAAGAATATGATACAGTATTCCCCGCTTAAGTGCTCGAGTTTGTGGGTACTTAAGCCGGTTGACACTTATTACAATTCCTCTTAAGTACCTCAAGGCAGTTATTTAAACCCGCTTAAGGACCTCAATGCAGTTATATCAACCCGCTTAAGTGCCCGTAGGTACATAAGTAAACTATTTTTTTTAAATTAAACTAATTAAGTACAATAAGCGATTACGATTGACTTAAATGATGTCAAAAGCGCATGTTTTGGGTATGATAAAGTTTTTATTTTTGCGTTTTTACTGAGGTTGCCATATTAAAATTGTTCCATTTCAAATGTGCACTTAAGAGGGAAAAAAGGGAAATTCGTTATTAAAGTTTAAGAATAGTGTAGTGGTAGGTAAGAGGGTGATTCACTTAAACGGGAAAACTTTACAGATGATAAATTTATATGTTATATATGGAAAAAGAAAAAATCCTTAATTATTGGTTACTAAGCAGGATGTGCACTTGAGATGGGACGTATATAAGCGGGGAATACCGAATTTCAAAACTCCAACGAAGAGTATGATAATAACATTTTTTAAACGAATGTTTTGATGTTTCAGTTTATGCCTCGAACGAGCGGAGATGCAAAGAGCTCAGCGTTCTTTCCATTTCAGCCAGTTCAAAGCCAACGCAACCACAAACAGGTTTGAATCAGCTAAAAGGAATGATTTAGATTTAGAATATTCAATTTTATTTGTAGACTTCATTTTGTGAAGTTTAAGTGTTACGCTTAACAATTTTCATAACTCTCAAGTTAGTTTTGAAACTTTTATGGTTTATTTATTATAATTTTTTGTTTAAACAAACTTTACTTCCACTTCGTCTTAACTTTTATCTCAGTAAATTAAGCTTGCGGTTTGCACAAATAATGATCTGGTATTCTTTTTATATATTTTACTCTGAAGTGATATTGTTCTACTTTAAAAAATATTTACCTCTTAATAGAAACAAAAAACTTTATCTAATTTAATTGTAAATGATAAAAAAAATAATATTATTAAAAAATTAATTACTACTAAACATCAAGTGTTTCTAATCAGTAAGCCAAACAGTTGTTTATGTAGTTCATAAGCCAGTTAGTTTACCAGTTAATTAAAAAGCCAGTTAGTTAACCACTATTATTTTAAAATAAGTCTTGGACATTGCTTGATATTGAGAAGTGACTAATCCTGTAATGCCTAAACTCAGGTTTTAATTGCCAGTGAGCACATCAAGAAAATTTTTATTTTGAATTAATCTTTCTCAAATGTATCTTAGTATAATCTTAGCAGAGTCCCAATTGTATGTACTGAAAGGAGTATGTTTTGGAAGAAGTCCTGCTAATCATAAGTGTTTCGCAAACGAAAGACTAAGACAAGATATGTATATCTAAGTATTGGTATTGTTTTTGTAATATTGGCCGTATTCTTGTGATTGCAATCTTTGTCGTGGTCTTGGTCAAGAGTGAGGATTTATTTTGTTCATGGACCAAGTTTAAATAAAAATAAAATCTAAAACAAGTTTAAGTTCAGCTTTGTCGAAGTCGGAATACTCTACACCATTTTAGAAATCCCGTATTACAGTTTTATACAAAAATTGCTTATTGTAGCATATGTTTGATTAGGTTCTATTATAAGTGGGCGTTGCTATTATACGATCAAGTCCATTTTTAGTCATAGCATTCTGCTACTTCTCAAATGCTAAATACAAATACTTTAATTCAAGTAATATTCGTATTATTTAATTTTGTATTAAAGGCAGTACGGGATAAAAAGATGAGCTCAGATATCAAATTTCAATTTCGAAACATCAGCAATAATCTTGCAAGACTTTTGAATAAATCAAGAATGAAAATCCAGACTTGCAATGCACGCAAGATTTTGGAAAAATCAAGACTCTTGCAAGTCTCGCAAGATTCTTGAAAAAAAAAACAAGATTCATGCAAAAAGTCTCGAAATAATCTAGATTCTTGCAAGACTCGCAAATATTGATAATTCTTGAATTCATTGCCTTGATCTCGCTCTTGGTCCTGAATTTTGAGTCTCTTGGTCTTGGCCTTGTCTTGAAAAAAATGCAAAACCGAGAACAAGAAGCAAGCAAATTTGAGAAACACTAATAAAAACCGACGGAGCACTCCTTACTGAATTAATCTATTGAATGTTTTTCTATATTTTGCGGAAATTGTTATTTACAATGATATATAGTAGAATTTTATATTGATCATGAACTTCATGACTTGACTTGATTTAAACTGATTTTCCAGACCTACTTATAGTAACATCAAAATTAAGTTAAGCACAAAGCTATAGCTTAGCATACATAGGTATTGTTTTTAAATATTAACAAATAAAAATCTTGAAAAAGTAATTTCAGAAAGCAGCACTCGACAGAAATGGATAAAATGGCTTTTTTGCGGATTAAACACAAGCTAGCGCTAACCGCAGTGAAAGTATCAGTTTGCATTATAGTGCTGCTCTTATTAATATTTAAACGAATGACATCAGCAAGAAAAGCATAAAACCATGTAATCATAATCACACGCACGGATAAAAGGAAACTTTGTTGCACTTTACTCATTCCGCGCTTATTGTTGAAACGTTAAAATTCATCGTGGCCGGAACATAATCGTACACACTATAGCTCAAAGCTTAAGTGCGACTTCTACATCGGCTAAACTAGTGAAAATCTAAATAATTGCAGTCTTGCTTATTGAATTTGCAGTGTCCTTAGACCTTATGTCAAAATTTATATAATATATAACTATGTATATATAATATAATAAATACGTATCTACTTTTTTCATAAAAATTAAAAAATAAAGCATATCTATTAACGAACATTATGTTCATAAATCATAATGGTACACTGTATGTAGTCGGTTATGAGATAACTTTTTTGTGCTTTTTGTTTAAAAATATATATATTTTGGTCCCTGTTTAAAGCAACAATTTTTAATTGAGTTGTAATACATTTCTTAGGGTTCGATCCTTTGCCTTCTGAATGCTATTTGCACTTGCTTTAAAAATCAATTAAAATTTCAAAATTTGTTTCTATACGCAGCTTTAGGAAGTTATATCGCTATGCACCCGCATCGAAATTGGCAGAAGTGCTCCCTAAATTGATCATAATAGAATATTAAATGACACTACATATTCCATCATTTGCTGCGCCCACGTCCGCCTCAATTACGCGTGAGTACATTAATAATGATGAGACCGCCCCCTGTTCTATCACCACTTCATTCAAACACCCACGTCGGGTTGGGTGTTGGATGAAGCGCCACAAGTGCTGCGTCACGCCCTTCGTATGACCTGCCTAAGCATGGGCCCATCACATTTTATTGCTACGCACATTGAAGCTCGTAACTTTTTAACGCGCCGCGTTTATTTGCGGTTTTTATTTCACATTTTTGTGCGGTGTGAGCAGCGCTTAAGTGCGTCTGCTTAAGTTGGTTTATACATATTCATGGCGCTCATAATTTGGCACTGCAACTTGACTTTCATTTTATTTTTCTTTGCTTATCTCTCGGCGCAACAACAGCAACAAATTAATAAATAATAGTTGAATAGATAGATAGATGGGGCAACTATGCTAGTATATCGGTAGACATCTAGAACTGCACCTGAATTTTTTCATCTTTAAACTGAACCTCTGCTAAGGCATTATTTTATTATACTGACTTCAAATTTAACTGGGTCTGTTTTAAGTATTGAGTACGGTTGTCCTTGCTAACTACTTTGCTACTGTAAGCTTAATAGATATTAGTATCATCGACTGCAATTAAGTTACTTTACTTGAACTAGCCACAATTGAATAAATAGAATTCTTCGTTACTTTCTAGCATGCTAATATACTCGTAAACATTATCTTTGTAAGCGATATTCATACTTACTATGTATGTGAATACAAACACTTTGAAATTACTTAATATATTTTTTTAACATTTTTCCCAACACCGGAGTTGAAAACTTCACACGCTATTAGCGCTAATACTTTTCGGATGCCAACAACAAAATTAGTACATTTTGCACTGCGGCACCAAACCAATTTTCTTGTTAGCAGCCTTAACAAATTTCCCAACTTGCGATATGATTAGCTTTGGCGGAAGTATTTTGATCGCCTACTTACAACGAAATTTCCCTATTTCAGAGGATACTCGTGCATGGCATGAAAATGGAAGGCATCTAATAAAGTAGGTTTAATAGATTTTTTTATGAGCCATTTGGGCGACGCAGCAAGGTCTGAACCAAATTTTCAATTATTTTTCAGGAATGTTCGCGTGCGCTAGGATGGGATGCGAGGTTTGAGAAATCTGCTTACATGTACTTTAAATTTCACAGCTTCCATTAAAATCAGGTCTTTAAAAAAAATAAACGAAGACTCTTATGCTGAAAATATTGATAAACGATTATTTCTAATGCGATAAGATCGCGATTGCAAATTAAAATGCTTCACGTCAAAATATTGTCAGTGAGAAATGAAGTCGCTCGCAATTTATTGTCGTAGTTAAAAAATAATTTAGCTTCTGATGGTTGATACCGATAAGGAATTTGTTATTTATTATTTCTATTTTGCTCAATCAAAAGTTACATTATGTACATAAGTATGTACTTTATAAATAATCCCAATGAAAAAATCGAAAATGTTCGCTTTATTTTAGAGTAAAATGTTACTTTCATTTGTATTGAAGCCACTCGTACTAACCCAGCCGGCATTTATGCTCGCGGAAGACTCTTCAACGATCGGAATAAGCGATTAATTTGATCTTCCGCGAGCTCGTTTTCTGATCGCGGAAGATCAGGCCTACGGGAGAAACTGTGTCAACAAAGCGATTCGCGCAGAAGAATCTTCGACGACGCATCAAAAAGAGTCGCAAAGAGTAATTTGGAAGACTCTTTTAACAGTCGTCCAACCGACGCTAGGACGATTATTTTGTTTTATACAAAGTACAAAATACAAACTACTACATTCGAATGTTTGCTTTTATTTTTAATTTTTGTAAATAAACATATACATATTTAAAAAATTGTTCAAAAATTCATTGACAATTCGAGTATAGTAAATATTTAAAAAAAATATATATAATTAACAACTTGAGCTGAAATGTTTTCTTGATTATTATTTTGAGCACGCAGGAAATTGGAAGTAATGTCGCAGACCACTTCGCTAAAGACAAGTTTCTAGCAAAAAAAAAATGCTATAAAATTTGTTAAAATATATGTTTATAAAAATTTACCAATTGAATGCCGATCATTCATTCCGTCCAAGATTTTTATCGTCTTTAACAAAAGTTGCGGCAAGAAATTTCATGTTATTTCTTGAACAGAATATTTCGACTGAAAAATCTTCGCAAGCTACAAAAACCAGTTCTTAAAATACGAAAAACAATCGCCAGTGCGATTCAAAAGCGATCAAGTCGCTCAGCAATCGTCAACGCGATTCAAATGAGAGTAAAATAAAAGAAACGGTAAATTTTGATTTTATTTCGGAGAGAAAATAACAAAAAATCGTACTTTAATCGCCCAGACGTTTAAAAGAAGAGTCGCCAAACAATCGCGCTCTTCCAACAAACTTCCAAATGCTGGCTGGGAAATCTTTCATATTCTTAATGATATAAATTATACATATTTAGGTTTAGAAATGTTGTTGCTGTTAGAAATCTACAATTTCCATATTATTTGAAAATTTTTTATTACAATTGTATAATTTACCTTCGGAACTAAGGAACCTAGACGGCCCTAGGAGGCAACTAATGACTTTGGTGAAAGTTGAATTTACTACCGATTTTCAAACTAAACCAAAAATGGAAATATGCGACTAACAAAAACAATTTAAATGGCGATCTCTTAGATAAATTTGAGTTTAAAATTTAGAATTCGGATTTTTAATGGTCATTATAAATTTTACTTAAGACCACAATTTTAACGTATTTGCAAACCTTAAAATGTCTTTGACTTTAACGATCGATTTAATTGCTTTTAGAAAGTTTGAACGTTTTCGTATACAATACATTACATGAAACATGAGCTCAGGTATGCTAAATTTTTTCGATTTATCGATTCGATTATATTTTGAAACCAATGTCGATGATTTTACATATGATATAACAATGATGTCGATATTTTTTAATATCATACTTACATATATCGGAATTTAATTTTTAATATCATTTTCTTTGAACACGTTTTCCGATTCCTTTGAGCAATACAAAAAATTGCATCATTAATGAAAGTTTATTGACGTTAACTTTTTACAAGCTACAAAAATTATGTTAGAAAGTTCGGTATTTTGATTTTTAAAACAAACAGTGTCATTTCAATGTGAATTTTTTTTCGAAAGAAAGCTATGTTTTGTTTTATTAATGTACCTTTAACATTAACCCTTTGTTAAACAAATTACGAAATTTTCAACCCATTCCGATGTATGTATATGTTATTATTTTAATACACTACATTCATATTTTGTTATTTCTTTCTCTATTGAACAAAATGAATGTTTCCTTTTAACAAAACTAAACACTATTTACAATTAGTCCATGTTTGTGTTTCATCTTTTTGTAGTTTTAAGTTTAAATTTAAGCATTGTGACTGATACATTTTTCCATTTTCTTATAATATATATTTATTCTCTTTGACAAAATATACCCCTAACCGGTCTAGCTCTATTATGACGGCAGACTGTGGAAACTGATTCTTTTACTGCGTCCATATGGTTTTTCTAAATGAGAGTTGATATCTTTCCCACGTACTGAAGGAAACTTTTCTCTTCTCTTCACTTTTTTCATACTATCCACTGAATTTAATTTCTTCTCTTTTTAGCTTCCATGGACTCGACTATATTATTCGAGTCACACCAGAGCCTAATCTCATGATGCACTATGCATCGGGATAGGTACTTCTCAGCTAATTATCTTAAGTAATTAGTAAAAGCTAACTTCTGTAGTCTTTCTTGACTGATTTCTGTCGATTTTCTCACTATATATAATCGAAAATTGGTTACGGGAGCTAACTTTCGAGTTGGTGAGCTGAAACTCTATAAAAAAATAAAAAAATTACGATTTTTTTTTTTTAATGTTGCATTCCTAACTGTGTTCCGACTGTTCGAAATCTCTTGAAAATCACTGTAATCGAGCGGATAGACAGATGGATATCGTTATATCGGCGCAATTAAGACGAAAAACTCGATACACCCTACGGTCAGTGTGCGAATTAAATAAAATAGACAAATCTTTTATTTTGATTTGTCTTTCCTTTTAAATTGACACCCTATCGTCATTCCTCTCCTACGAGAATGCATTAATGCATTAATTTATCATGTATTTAGCTTTTAGATTTTATTTATCACTCAATATATAAGTTTGTTTTAATAAAATTTAATTAAGTTGTAGAAGTTGCTCCCACTTGGAGCACTCAATCATGCTTGTGGTTAAACAAAAAAAAATCTTAACCATTTTTCGTTTACAAAATAAAACTCTTGTTCATTCCGCTCACATGCAGAGCGACAAGTCATTGCAATCAATTGAGACTTAAAGGTGCAAAACCCGGCAAGTGGCTCGTGACAGGCGTTCTGCTCTGCTCTGCCCCGACATGCCATGCCCACCTCCTGCCAGCCTGCCACATGTCGCCTGTCATCGGGTTTAATGTGATTGATGCTATCTGCGATGTTTTACGACGTGACGTGCACATGTCGCATGAGTTTTTTTGTTTTTTATTTGTTTTGTCCTCCATTTTTTACAAGAGCACGAATTCACGTACAACTACCTGCGTAGGCGTATAAATTGCTACAGCCGAAACGTCTATCGACAGGATTCATTCATATTTCTCGTTGAAGTGATTTCCAATATTTTTGATTGGATGTGTTACGCAGACAGCGTTCCACTTAGTTTCTACCTTTCAAATCGAATTGCTATTTTTTGTTTATACTCTTGATCGTTTGTCAAAATTGTAAAAATGTACAGGAACATTTTTAGTTTTTTGTTTTGTTCTGCCTGCAAATAGTGAAAGTAATCCATTGCCATGATGCAACTGTTTGGATGAATGCTGCTCATTTTGTTAAAGAGAAAATTGTAATTTTTGTTAAAGGGGATTTCCTTTTGAGCTGCTGTTTGTGCCACATTCACAACAGAACGCAACGTTGCACAGTGTTGTATTTGAGTCAATACGTCTCTAATCATTTTCAAAGAAACTATCATGGACTGAATTTTCTTATTATTTTCAGAATAACAAAATATTTAGCAGACCGAACAGCGTTTTTAACGGAATACACCACTATACCGCCATCAGCGGTCTTTGGTGAAGATCTGTGATTTCATACTCATCTATAAACTTCCAACATTTTCAGAATGATGTATGAACATTAATATTTATTTATTTTAGCAAGCTCACTATTAATGGTTGTAATTGAAACTTCATTTTGATAATGTTGGTTACATTTTCAGGCGTTTGAGTATTGGATATTAATATTTTGGAGTCCATTCAGAGTTATAACTCTATTTTTGCAAATAATTATTTTCTACTTAACGGATCTCAGCTTTTCGAAAGATTCATGAATGAAACCTTAAATAAAGGATAATCTCCAGATTTTGTAATAGATATTGTATTAAACGCAGTAACTACGACGTCATCTCTTTAATTGAAAAACAACGCTAACTAACCATATTTAGTATAAAAAAAGATTTGTACAGTATTTCCTAAAATTTTTCAAAATATCAGTTTCTTCATAACTTTATTATGTTGTTGTAGATAAAAGTTCCTGATCTATAGTGGTACTTCTTGACTCCGTAAAAACGATTTTTGTATTATTGTCCATGGATAATAATACAAAGAAATGCTACTACAGATCAGGAGTTATTATATTTTAGTAAAGATTTTATAAAAAAATGTCTAGCGAGATGGGTTCTAATTGGCATTCCATATAAAAAAGGACACAGCTGGTCAGAAAATAATATTTAAGGATTCATTATGCATGTTGGGTCGGAGTCATAAATGTAAAGTTTTAGACCCGTATGAGTTTAAAAAGAGCCATAAAAGTGACTTTAAAGAGCCATATTAATTGTTGGTTATGAGTCATAAAAGGGTCTTTCATGATTTGCATTTATAGCTCATAAAGAAAGTCCACATAGGAAAAGGAAGAATAGTCTGTTAGACTCATGTGGTTTGTTGGGTTGTTGCTGGCCACATTTCGAAAGCAGTACATACTGTGCAATGCGCTCTCCCATGTAAGCGTGCGAAATCAAAAGTGCTGCTGTTGTTAATCCTTTGACATGCTTCGGGAATTTCAGATTTTTTATTCACCTGAATTTGCTCCTCGAACTTGTTAACAATCGGTTTAAAAATTCGTAAAGTATTTTGTGTTTGTATTTGTGTTTGTATTTTGTGTTTTAACTTTTGTTTCGTTGTATTGTATTTGTTGTGCTTGGTTTGTGCAGAGTTTCGCTGTTTTGTGAGTGTTAATTCAAGCGAAATTTATAATTCATCCGAAATTAATTTTTAACCATCCAATCTCAGGTGAAATGTTATCGAACAAAGGGATTTAAATATTTTACATTGTTCGTGTTGTTTTGTTTTGTTCTCAACTGCAACCAAAAAAATTAATTCTTTCGATATTTTGTTAAGCGTCAAAGAACAACTTTGAACTTTTGAATGGATAAGTTCGCGGTATGCCAGCCCAGCGCTGAAGAGTGGAAAATCGAATTAAACAATTCGTTTACTTTCTACACAATTTATGCACAATGGCTTAGATTAATTAAAGTTTTAACGGCCACAAGATTACAACAAAGTCCAGCATTCATGTATATTTTATTTTTGCACTCTCCTTAATCAAGCAGAAATTGTTGTGCATTAATGTATTAATCCGTTGAAAATTCGTAAGAAAACTTTTTCAGAACTATTTAACACGATTTGGTGTTCTTGAGCGAATATTAAATGAAAGTGGACCCACCAATTTAACGAACTTCAAATAATAATCAATCATCTAGTGAAAATGCATCTTCAGTTCTTTAAATGTAATTAAAATAAATAAATATTACTTAAATTATAGTAAAAAATAAATACAATTTTTAATCAGTTGACTTACTGACAACGACAACCATTCTAGCATATCCTGTTGAAAAAATATTGTCAGTTGCCACTTGGCAAGAATCTACCGAATATATATCCTGTAATTTAACCAGTATCGCTAATGAATATGTCCCATCACATGTTTTAAGGCTTAAGGAAGAATATAAAATATTTTTTTCTATCTATGTGTGCATCTCTTTCTTAAGCATAAGGATAGATTCCACTGAACGTATGTTTAGTTGTCTAGCTTACATAAATTAAACATACGAGTGATATAACATGTTATTAGACCGTAATTTAACTCGCGAATTTTCAAATTTTAAAAAAGATCAAGTCGTACTTAGATTTCTTACGTGGGTATGAGTAAAATGAAAAAAAGTGGGAAGACCTTCCCATTAGAATGGTGACTAAGACAGTTCGTAAGCAAGTGCTTTACATGAGAAAACATCACTCATCATTTCTCAAGAATGTAGAGAATAAATTGTAACTTTCTTTTGTCTGAATAAATATTTGAGAAGCGAGTTAAGAATGGCTTCTGGGAATGAGAATGTAATGTCTTGAAAAAATTGCCATATAACAAATAATAAAGGTAATAAATAATTAATTTTGTAAGACCCTCATTATTCCAAATAAGCGCTTCTATCATTGCATTTTACTCCCTTCATTTACTGCTGGGCTGATGTAACGGTTAGGCATTTCTTGCATATGTATATAAACTATTCATCTAAACCCAACAACAAATTAAATATTATTAAATAAATGATTTGCAAAATACTGCCAGAAGTTGCAATTCATGCAAAGGGAAAGCAACACTGCAACAATTTCTTACATACACATTTAAAATGACGTAACCGTGTGCAATCTGAAAAAATTACTCATGGACGTGGAACATACGTATAGTATACCGTAGTGCATGAAGAACCAAGTAACTGCGATTAGCATCCAACGTAATCCTACAGATTTGCAATGCAAATCTGAAGACTTTGTCACATAAGATACAAAAAACACAAACACAAAAATAAAGATAAGAACAGGTATCCAGCGAAACGACACCGTTTGTCTACTCCCGAGGCGTGGGCGTAATTTAAACCTATGCTAATGCTAACGAGAGCATGAACACCTCAAGTCAATTTAAATTACTCTGTCGAAGTTGACGCAGACACATTTCGAGGATTCAAGGCTCAAGCACGAGTTGTGCAACCGAATGAAATTGGAGCGGCACTCACCCAACATCATCGCCGAACGAATAAGGCCGCAAGGAGATTTCATTTCAACTGGTTGGTAGGCTTTCTTGTCTTTCTTCGGAATCGTTTTGTATTCGACTGACAGTGATTACAATTTAGCGAAAAATAAAGGACAGAAAAATGGCTTAATTTGGTGGAGTACACGTCAAATCTTTTCGATTTCCAAAATTTTTTCAGTTAATTTTTATTTTAATATTTATATCAAATCTGAAAATAATTTCTAAGTCCGATCAGATTAAAATGTTAATCAATACTTCAAAAACGAAACACAAACAAATTAAGTCAAATATATCGGGCAGGACCTTAAAAAAGAATTTAAGCGCGTTTTTTTATTCCGAGTCGATTTAACAATGTCCGTCTGTCTGTCGCGTATCAGTCACGGTTTAAATGAAACAGAGTATGTGACCTCCTATTCTTCTACCCCTCCCATACACTTTAGTTGTAACACAAAACAAATGAAAAAATGGGCATAATCGGATAAGAACAACCACTTATAATAGAGAGCACTTATGTGCTAAATGAAGCAAATTTTTTGTTGCAACTGAAATGGCGAAAGGTATATGAGTTTGAAAAAAATGTTCATGTATAAATATTCTATTAATTCACTAATTGAGCTTCTAAAAATTGAGTATATCAGTTTGTATGGTCACTGTCAATTTCGATTTCACCAAAAATGGGCGTGGTTGGATCAATTTATTAGCCATAGCGGGGAGTTCCGGGAATATCCTCTAACTAAGTATCCAAGCTAACACTTATATCTATTCAAATCAAAATCCGGGCACTATAAGCTAGTTCTAACTATAATTTGTGTTAGAACTATTGCAACACTTTTTTAATTCGAACAATAAGCGTACTACCAATACTGCTGCAATTTCACGTGCGATATTCGTACCAAATGATGAAATGGCAAACCTTACTGAAGAGAAATGTCAAGAGAGTGGGAAAAAATATGGCGTCGTTTGCTGTCCCTATCGGTCTACTTTTGTAGCGTCCCTTTTGAAAAGCCCTTCAGTTTGAAACTCACAATTTTCTCTTTTTCTTCATTTTCTTTCACATTGACCAAGCATTAATGTCAAAAGTTTGTTTATATTTAGTTGGCAAATATTTATTTATGTTTTGAAAAGCGACCTGAAAAATTTTCCGAAAGTCTTTTTTAAAGAAATTGTTTAATTCTCTAATGTATCCGAGAATGAAATCAAGTTCATACGATGAAACGAGAACTGTGGACTGGAATTAAAAAAAAACAGCCTAGATTTCCGAGAACCATTTCACAGCCGTTTTTGACGTTTATGTGGGGTCAATTTACTCGTTCTCTCTACTTATTGTACCTTGCCTTCTTCAACCGTGAGGCTTTACTATTTTGGAAAATTAAGAAAATTTGTTCTTTTTTATAGTTATGTGAGGCGGTTTAACCAGCAGAGCAATTAAAAGTGATATTTGCTATGAGTGTATATGAATAAAAAAATGTGCACTTAAAGTTGTTGTAAATATTTGTTGTTATAAATTTATGTTTGTGTACATAAGTAATAAAATTTAATATTTATTAATCACGCGCCAACTGATTGGAATATTTGTAAAAAAAAATAAAGAAAAACAGAAACAGAAACAGAAACAGAAATAAAAGAAAATTGAGAAAAACTTGGATTTTCCGTGGACGCTTGGAATGGTAAAAAACGAAGCGAACGTAAAAGTTTCAAAGAACTTTTGTTGTTTGGCTCGCCAATTGGAAGGTGAGGCGTGATGTTATGTTTTCATTTTGGGTTAACTAGATAAAAGGGTAAAGTCAACGGTTGTCTCTGGCAGCTTCTGCTTTCTGCTCCCGATGACGTTGGCTACCTTTTGGCTTGTATTGTTCCTGTGGGTAAGGTGGATAAGTTCCGCACAACTGAACCGAACCGTCGCGCCGTGCACAAAGAATCCATTGTTTGTTTTTGATACTGTTGTTATAATAGTTTTTGTTGTTGTTTGTGGAAAATTTTTAATTAAATTTCAATGGCGAAGCATCGCACTGCTACTGTAGATGTGTGTGTGTGTGTGTGTGTGCGTTGTGTCTGTGTGTGAATATGTGCAAAAGTTTGTGTGTTTTTGGCAAATTTGAAAGGGTTATTTGTCTTATGGTAAACTTACACACACACACACGAACAAACACACATACACACTTCCACTTACACAATAACCACACACACGACGACGATGACTCTTGTCGTTTCGCATGGCTTTGCAAATGTAACCTCATTTCCGCAAAATTTTAATATATTTGTTTTTGTACGAGTATTCGCACTCTCATTCGTAGTCGCAGTCGCCGTCTGTAGTAAATTCGCCGCATGATGATGCTCCACTCAACCAGGGCTGAAAGTTGTTTCCTTTAAATGATCTAATTGGAGTTATGTCGTTATTTCCTATTGCCACACGTTTTCCACATATTCTCGAGGTCTACTTAACCGATTCCAAAATATTTATTATTTTGCTAACATTACTCCTTAAAAATTTTAATTTTGGTATATAAGGTCACTCTTAAAATAAACAAAAAAGTGTATACTTTGTGGATGTAGCCGTTTTCGGATTTACAGTATTTAAGACATTGGCCCGAAAAAACCAATGATATTTTTCAACTCATTTAAGTTTCTAAAAACAAAATTTTGATCATATTAAAAGTTCTTAATTTTTTCCTCTATACTATTCCTACACTTTAATTTGTTAATTTGTTAATATGATCATTTAGAAACTTGTTTAACTCTTTTTATCAATTTTAAGTTATTTTCAACGTATAATATTTTCGTATAGTTTTAATCAAATATTATTTATTTATTCATTATATACAATAAATAATCTGAAAGATATTTCCATAAATTATAGGGATCGTTATCTAAAAAAATGTCTCTAAGAAATATTGAGAAGCCCTAGATTTGGCTTCACTTCTGATTGAAACGACGAGGCAGGCTACTTTTGTACTTCACCGGAAGAGATGGGGTGAGGGAGAGGGGGTTTGTAATGAATGATATTACATTAGACTGCGGCGACTAACCGCTTTCTGAAATTCGGTCTTGGCAATAACTTTGTTTTGTTTGGCTGTGTTTTGAACTGACTTTCTCTTGTTCTCCTTTTGCTTTTATGTAGTTTTCATAGTAAAGCAAGTGTTTAAATATTCACACACAAACACACACATGCACTCACACACATACACATACACATTCGGCAAATGACGAATGAAATTTAAATGGATTTCCAACATATAAACAAATAATAAGTTGGTTTTACTTTTGACAATTACGTACATTTATCATTTTGTATTAACAGCAATTTGCATAAGAAACCGCAGAATAATTGTGGATAAATGAGTTCAACCTAAAGTGATGGTTATTTAATGCTGACAGATTTTGTATAATTAAAAGGTTTGAAACAAATTTCCATAATTAATATCGATTAGTTATAGTTTAAAATATTAAATCAATCTGTTTCAATAAAATTTATCCAATGTTTACTCTTTAAAAAGGGATTTAGATCTTATTAAAAGTTGTGTGTAATTGCCATAGGTTCAATTCCCACTCGATGTAAAGCAAAAATAAAAAAATTTATGTTTGACAGTGCATTTGCAATCACTTGATATAAAAGAAAAACATTTCAATTTAAAATTGATTTATTTATATACCGCTTGGATTCGGCTTTAAACTTTAGATGCCGCGATAGATATATACGCAATTATGATTAAGATTCGAAAAACTAAAACTTAGTAACTGTCTTCTACCTTAACTAACGTAACCTGAAAATAGTTTGTAATAATGATAAGAAAATTTGTTCTAAAGAAATTCCTTTATTTATTCTTTTGCTTAACATCAAAATTATAAAACTTATGAATTACTAACCTTAACCGCTGCTTTGTGTTACCATTGTGTACCCACAGTGGCGCATTAGGCTCTGTCATACATCATATGCACATACACATCATTGCTGCTTTAATTAAATTCGCTAAACTTTTCAACTACTTATACTTTTGTTTGTTATTGCCAGCACAGGTTACACAGGCTCACAACCGAAAATTATAAATAATACCGTTAACAGGATAACGGCGCGCCACTTAGCAGAATGGCGACTTCCCGTCGCAGTCCCGCAAAATGAGTGAAATTAATTACGAAAGGTTTACAAGATTAAAGACATGAAACATTCTTCGAACGATTAAGGTGATGAAGAAAAGTAATTAAAATTCCACAAATTTTAAACAGACGAAATACAACAACAGAAAAGAAAAATATCACTGAACGAAAATTTCGTTAAAAAAAAAATATAAAAAAAATTGCAGACATTTGAAGCGGCAACCGAAGGGATACCAAAACAATTTCGACACCAGATAATTTTGAATATCTTTTTTAAAATTTTACAATCGTGACTCTGTGTCGGCAAGCATAATGAACTGAAACTAATATTGGTTCCAGGGTACTGTACGGAAACCAACTGGCCGACCAAATGGCCAATGAAGGTTCTACAATTTCAACATTGGGTCCAGAATCAATATTTCTCATAAATCCAGCGCAGATTATGCATTGAATCAGCTACTCTATGAATTCCATTCGTAGAAGGAAGTAGTGCGACATAAACTCATGCAAAAAATACCAAAATTTTTGTGAAACACCCGAACGGGAAATTGGCTTACTTTATTTTGAAGTTAAGAAGGATAGACCTAAGACTACTGGTTGTAATCATAGGGCATAAAACATGTGATGACAAATCATTAACAAAGTAAGACTGCGACTATTGGGTAGTTATATACAATATTGTCTTCTGAAGTTCATTCATAAAACAAAAAAGTTGTCTGTATGCCTGCTCTCTTACTTTGACTATAACCTGGCAATAGTGCAATGGTCAAATTGGACTGAGTGCAGTGGTCTTTATACCAACCAAAACTCGAAATTGAGTTTTGCTTAACGTGCGCTCACCCTTCTTTGCATTGTGCTTGTGTTGAGATAGATAGTGAGTTCAAATCCTGTCACAGCTCCAATACATAAATAACATTATAACTCCAATAACATTTAAATTCTCGAAGAGATTTGTCAAATATTTCAAGAGTATTTTTACCCAAGTGAGGATTTGGTCGTATATAATAAATCGTTTCTTTTGCTGAATTGCCAGTCTGCTCATAAAATATGATATATCTCTCTGCTTTCCCTATCTTTATTCATAATACGGAAAAAAAATATCTTCAAAATTATTTAAAATCTTAAAGAAAAATCATAATCCATCAAAGTTGTTTCTATTTAGTGAGCTAACTAATGTCTCCACATACCTTTCTAATCATTCCGAAGATTGTGCGCTAGTGTCAAATGCGCAATAACGATGCGGGGGGGGATGGGGGCTTATTTAAACAACACACAAAAAGTTTTCACATTTGTCAGTGATGCGCGGCGCGTAAAAGAAAAAAGAAACGCATCACCATCAAGTCTCGAAAATTCGCGTTCAAAAAAATTGAAGAAAAATGTAAATATGAGCTCATCAAGGATGTTAATGAATACTCGCTTTGGCGCTGAGCGCCATTGAAAAGCCAGCAAGAATGTCAAATAAAAACGACGAGGAAGAAAAGAATAAATAAAAGATAAGAGGAGACAACAAACAGAACCGAACACTGGAAAATGATAATGTTGAGGAAGTTATAAATATCGGCGGCGATAGCGCACCATAAACCTACTTACCCAATTTTTCTCCACAAAAGACATGCGGCAAGGACTGGGCCAGAATCAAAATCAACGTGTACTGAAGCAGCAGTCGACGGGCCGGATGAAGAAATTCCATTTCGCTAAGTTGTGGTGGCTCAATGCCACAGCAATGCGAAGTCAACGGCGACAAAGGATTCCACGTCCTGCGTTGTTTATTATTTTTTATTTTTTTGTTGTTATGTATTTCTTATTTTATTTTGTTTTTTATTTACGATTTGCTTTGTTATTTTCGTTCAGCGCACTCGGTGTACCTCTAATTTGTGAGATCTAAAGCGTTGGAGGAAGCTGGCGATTTTTATTACACTTGTTATGTTACTTTTCCTTTTTTCTTTTTTCTTTGTGATTTTGACTTTTTTTTTGCAGTTTTTCGATTCTATTTTTCTGCTTCTCACTGTCACTTGAATGTTGCTCCTAGCACTTGTCGCTCCACGTCGTCACACACAGTACTTAAATGTCGTTTTCAAAGCGAGAAAAGTATTAATATGAAAATGTCAAAATGAAATTCTTATATCTTATATTGTATTATTTTCTTTCTTATAATTCTTCGTTATACGATTCTGTTTTGATTGTTTTCTTTATTTCTTCTTATATTTTTATATATTTTTTAGCTATTCTTAAAACCTAAAATAATTTTACGATTAGTCCTATTTAAAATCTCTCTTCTTATTACGCCCTCTCGTGAAGACTTTAAAAATCTTTTGGTACTTTTCGTACTGGGTACTTAAATTCTTCTTCGCGTAGTGATGTAATTTTAGGTGTTTGGGTATGCGGATAAGAGTGAGAAAAAGAGTTTAACCGCTGGCATAACACATGGCCAAGGTTCAGTTCTCCAAATTGCCTCTTCTCTCAATAATATGCCATAAGATCCGTCAACATTGTCTTCATACATATAATCTATATTGTATTATTTTATCTTCTAGTTCCTGATCTTATTCATAAGAAAGTAAGTAAACAATTGAATTTATATTTTCGATATCTTAACGAAGTCTATATTCAAAAAAAAATAATAACATTTCTTAATAATAATTGTTCTTTTTAGTTAAAGGGTTACCAAAATTTGATGGACATAACGCTGGAATTTATAAAATTGTCCTTATGCACCAAAGTACTGTGTGCGTCTGCTTCGAAGTGAGAAAAATGTGATAGTGCCTTGGGGCACGGGTCCTGCCTTCTCAGCCTGAGTTGAATCGCAACATAAACATGCCAAAGACGTCGACGCGTCCCTTTTGTCGTTTCGTTGAATTTTTTCGATTCGATGCGCTGGTGCCTCGTTGCTTTTTGACAATTAATTCCCGCTGTCAGAGCTCGTGACTTGCCTTTGGAGTGCTCTCTAATGTAGCATTAAGTGTAAATATTTTGTAACAATCACTTCAACTTCAGCTCCAGCTTAAAAAGAGCCGCTGAATTTCTGACCTTTGCACCATACCAAATAAAACGATTTTTACGAAATTTTTAGATGTTTGTTTTTGTTTTCGCAGATTTTTTTTTCACTTCACAGTTTTACGAGCATTCGCCGCTTAAGTCCACAACGTTTAACGTTTCGTTAAACAAAAATCAAATTAATTTCTTACATTGAGCATTCCATTTCCAGTTTGTGACTTTTCCACATAGTTTCAAGTTGTTGGTTTGCTTGTTTGTTTATGGTTTCAAAAATTTCCTTTCACTCGCAATTCGCGCTTAACGATTTCTTTTTTTTTAACCACCAAATTTTTCCCTTTTTTGACTGCTTTAGTAGTTCACTTTAGTTTATTTATAGTTTTGCACTGAAAATAGCACAAAATTTAAATATTAAAGAAAAATTCCAAAAAATTCCATACATGGGGTGGTGGGGTTATGTGCGGTATTTGAATAGAAATTGTGAAAATAGTGATTTGCAGAGAAATGTACCGAAAATAAAACCAAGAATTTAACCAATAAATCAACTGAACTAACAGGTGAATTGCCCATTACTATATAACATATTTTCTTTATATGTGTGAGTTTGCATCGCTCGGTGAAATATTTAACTAAACGTAAATTTATCACATTTACACAAGTTATACATACTAGTGATATTACTTGTTACGAGACCGTAATTTAACCAGTCAGTTTTCTATTTATATGGAAAGCAAATTAAAGTAAACTACCTAACGAAGTTATGTAAGAAATAAATACTCGTACGTCTCTTACAGAAAAAAACGCTTAATCAACTAGCATATTAAGGTTTGTCTGTCCTATTGAAACAAATTTATTTTTTAACTAAAAAGTATGAATTTATTTTGAATAGTTAATTTGGCTTGATGCCATGCAATTGGCCAAACCTAAATATGCTTTAAGGTGGTCCTTGTTCTATAAAAATAACAAGTGTTAATCTTCTAATTCCAATTACTTCAAAAAACAACCCAAGTCAAGCTTCGTTCTACATCAGTTGTATTACTTATATAGTGTCCTATAATAATGTATATATGCACATGTTCTCAACATTTTAAATCCAAAATTTTAAAGACATAAAACTAGATTTCGCATATTTCTCTTCAATTTTAAATGTCTCTTTTGATATCCTGTTAACCATGAAAAACTTAACCATTTTTTATAATTCGTGCAAAATTTTAACCTAATATAGCGAAACTTATGCTCTCATACTAACTAGAAAAACATATTTGCTAACTATTCTTTCTACAGTGGCCGAATTGTCCCCAAAATCTTATCTGTTTAATCTATGCTTGGAATAAATTACAGCTTAATATCTTTAACGATTCCGACGCTATTGTGTTACCAAAAAATGATGACCGACACACACATACATAACTATTAAAGCTCAGTTTTCAATCCTAATAAAAAGTTGTATATCTTCATTACTGTCTGCACCTCCATACCACGAATATTTCTCCATATTCCAAGCATCTGTTCAGACGCAATACGTCGGCTGAGTGACATCTCTCCCTACTCTGCCCTAGTCATAGATATGGGTGTTGCTAATATGTACATGTGTAGGTTTCTGTATTGGCAAGCGATATTTTGTTTTTGGCAAAAATTGTCTAATTCGAACAAGCCAAATGTAATTTTATTCAAGTTGCAAAGTCAAACCCATTAAGCGCCCAAATAGAAGAAAAACTTTACGCAATCAACTGAAAATGTCTGCATGTGAAATATGAAAATTATTTGTACTTGTAGATGACTGTGTGTATGTGTGCGCTTGTGTGTGTGTGTGTTTGTGCTAAGTGTATGTTGAGGATACGTGCGTGGCCATGTGTCTGTCTGTCTGTTTGTCATTTACTCTGTCTGTTTGTCTATTTGTCTATTTGCTCTTGGTAAATATGTAAAAAGTTATAAAAATTTATATGCAAATTAATTTATCTTCATGTTTACGGACATGGGTTCAAAGAGGCGGAAACAAGGGAGAACCCCAAATATTTGCACAACACTAGTGATAAGAAAAGATGCCAAGCGAAGTTCGAAACGAGAAAACCAAATACAAATTTTTAATAAAGAAAAAAATAAAGAAAAAAGAAAACTTGCGAGTGGTAATGGAGCTTATTTGTTTGCAAATGCAAAACTGGTAAAAGGAAATGGTGTGTGCCAGCAAGATTCGATAAAGGAGTCGGTAGAAATTTATGTGATTGGATGCTCATATCGTGGTTAAAAAAAACCAAACAAACAAACAAACCAAAATAAAAAAGCTAATAAATTCGAATCGATGGCTTTAAACTGCAGTCTACCCTTTAAATGTATGGATGGTTCTTTGAAATTGATTACAAAATCACATAAATCGATGCGGTTTTATTTTTAAACGTGGTTCGTGAGTTCACCCTGTGGATATAAATACTAGCAAAGTAATTTTGTTTCTAGCAAATCGCATTAATAACATATTAAATGTTAATGTTGTTGACAAATGCACAGTTGCTACCGAATTTGTTTGCACATACTGGCTGATATTTAAATTTGTTTTGATATAATTATTTAATTTAATTTCTTGAAAACTTCAATCAAGCTTTCGGCATTAAATTTTTTTTCCAATACAGCAACAATGTTCCATGGCTTACAAGTACCTTCCATTTAAAAAGTAAATTGTTCAATAAAATATGGTCATAAAAAGTAGACAGGATTTTCGACATAAAAAAACATATCACATGAAGGTTTTTTTTTAAGAAAATTCAAGTTTTGTTAAGAAAATTTCCACCATATCTAAACTCTATCCGCTAATCTGTGACACAAGCAATTAATAAAATGAATAAAAGATAAAAAAAATGAAGATTACATTAAAAAATTTATCTATAAAAATCAAATGAATATATTCACGATTAAAGAAATCTGCACAAATCTAACTACAAGTTAAGATAAAGATAAATTCCTTAATGTTTAATAAATTTTTTAAGGAAATTTATGTATTAAAAACAAGACAGTGTTATGTTATTTTAACATGACTCAGTGTTTATTTAACAAGACGCAGTGTTAATTTAACATGCATTTTAATGGTAAATTATGCCGCTTATACATTCATCTTGTAATTACGAAAGAATAAAAATTTGAATCGGTTACGATTTAATGCCATAAGCATTCTTAAATGTACGATGAAACAGTTTTGAAGTTTGAGTAAAATTTACGGAAATGGGCAGGAATCGCCTGATTTTCAATGATCAGAAAATCATTTATTAGTTAGTTCAGAGACAGAATTCGACGGCCTGTTATTACTATCCTTTTCATCTCAATTTAAGGACGAATCTAAGAGACAGAGCGATTTGGATTTTAAAGCTTTTGCTCCCGGTAATTCATTTCTAAAGTTGCAAAACTTTCCTAGAGATAACGATTTAGTAGATAAAATAAAATCAATTTTACTTTGCTCCGGCTGAAAAATTGAACCTGGACTACAAGCGTACCGAGCATGCTCAGTGGTCAAACGAACTTAACCAACTGGGCTTTTGACCACATTATAGGTTCAAATAAGTGGCACGTTTAATTTGAAGTCAAATCATTAGACTTTTTTTTTAATTTTATTAAAAAATGTATTATATACAAAACTCTTAATTATTTATTATATTTTTAAATATATATTTCACAATTTCCAATCAAATATCACCATATTCAAATTTACCCATTCACCGATAACATCGGGATAATTAAAGTATCTCAATATACGCAGTTTTTCCGAAATATCTTACTTACACAGGTGTAAGAATACTAATCCACACAGTATTGCACTAATACTAATGAGTTATAACTATTTAATTCATTTGTTGATTTGATTATTTATTAATAATTTATTTATTTCAGATATATTAATTAGCTACTAACGAGTATGTCGGATATTTATGATAGGTGTGACATTTTGTATTTAATAGACCAAAATGGACTTGACGAGTATCTATCATTAGACGAATAGTTAAATTTTGTAATTTTTGCATATATTGTATAATTCTTCAATAGTTGTTATTTTATAATATCTTCTTTTTTGCAAATGTGTCCGTATTTTAATTTTAGAAGATGAACGATCAATTATGCCAACGTGTTTATAATTTAGCGCTGGAGGGAGGGGGAATCGTTTCGTCACTTAACAAAATATATGTCAATTATTTGTTTTTGTAATGACGTTACTTTTGAATGCTTCTTTTTGTATATTGTCACACATTTACACTGATAAGTCTTATGAGGTTTATTTTATTTTTTTTGCATTCAGTTCGTGTATTTTAGAAATACGCAAAAAACAAACAAACACACGCGCACAGACTAAATTACACACATCGAGTAGGAATCAAGAGGCGCGTCAATTAAATGTTGGTAGCATTGCAAAGTGTCGCAGGAGCGGCAGCAGCACATGCGGTGCAAAAGCCGATTCATATAAAAATGTATGCTTTTATTTGCACAATATTTTTCGAAAGAAATTCTTTTCACTGTTCTTTAGGCACAAAAGCTTCTTATGCATACATATGTGTGTGGGTGTAGCGTAGCGTTGCGGTAGGAGGCGGCGTTAGTCACCCAATATGTTGTTTGTTTATTATTTTTTTGGTTTGGCTTAGGATGTTATTATTTTGCTTCTGTTTTGTTTTTTCTATTTTTTTGGTATCTGTGTTTTTTTCTTCAGCAGGGGGTTTCTATGAACACGCACGCGACTTAAGAAACGGAAATATGGAGACAAAAAAAAAATCACTTGAGCACAATTTAAGCTGACATAAAACTTGGCTTTTTCTATTTTTTAGTACCGAATTATTCGTTGTGACATCAACAACAAAATTTCCCTTTTGAAAGTGTATCCAGAAATGAAAACGACAAAATAATTTACAATCGAATGAATTTAACGCCGAAATTAGGTAAATTGAGGAGCCCTGAAAGAGCGACAAAAACACAAGAAGTCATCTGAGAAAAACTAAGGAAACAAAAGACATTAAATTGATAAAAAAAAAATTGCTTTTTAAAGATTTAGATGCATGAATTAAAAAAAAAACATTATTTTTATTATAACTATTAGATTTTTTTCAGTAAATTCTTTCAATAATTAATAGTTAAATTATTTATTTCTGCTTTAGTTTAAGTCTTTTTTCGCGCAATTTTCTAGAATTATATGAAACTATCTTTTATTTATGCTCATTGTTTTCTGACAATGATAATCTTATTATTAATTACTAAAATTATAATATATATTTTTCTAAATAAATTTTCCAACATTTATACTGAAATTACATTATAAAACATCAGATATATAAAAGACAATTATATGTTAACATATAAATCAGTGACATAACTGAGAGGACTTTAATCAATAATCGATTAAACCATAAAAAACGTTCTAAGGTAAAACACAAACCACCGGATTACATACTCGAATATAATTTCGAAACTGTTTTTATTTGCTTTCAAAACAAAATTCAGACATATTAAAAAAAACAGTACGAAAATATGTCTTTATTAGCTCACAAAATGCTAATGGAGATTTGGTTATATATCGGTTTCTGTTTAGAAAGTTGTATCTTTATCTTTATTTGAAAAACAGTTTTTTTCTTTATCGACTTTTCATTTAATTTCTGAATGATTCAAGAGGTTTAAATAGGAATTAAGAAACTGTTAAGCTTTCGAAGAGACGTTTGTCAATGCTAATTTTTAACGTTTTCCAAATGAATTGAAATCTTTCCATTAACAAAAAAAAAATATATATAAATAAATATATATAATATAGATCCATAAAAAATCATCAAAAAAATTAAATTATATATCCATTTTTGCACTGTATCTACCAGATACGATTTTGGTACTTGATATTTTTTCAAAATCTGAAATTTATAATTTTTTCTAATTCTGATTTAATGTCGTTTTCATTTCACAATTTTTTTCTGCATATCCTTTTGAGTTGTTTATTTGAATTGGAGTAAAGTTGTTGTTTCTTTGTTTATTTTTTGTGTTTATAAAAGTTAAAAAATTAACTTCGAATTATATTCGATTTCATTTTATTTCTTGTATTATTCTTTTTAATAAAATTTTCGTCTTATTTATTGATAAATAAATATTTACATTTTAAACACTTTTTGAAAATTTAAGTTTTAAATTGTCTTCAATCGACATTTCAACCGAATTGATAGATCTGCACTAATTTCATTTTAATAGACACACTTGAATATTCTTTGTTTCGCTGCTTCCTCTTCTTAATTAATTAACACACCGGATGCAGGATGTTACTCATACGTTACGTTAGGATAATATTTGCCGATTGTTTTGATAAATCCGTCGACCATTAATTCTTCCCACGCTCACAAAGTTACCGTTAAGTGGCTCTAATTTGTTTCAAAGAAGACATCGACACAGCGAACGAACGGACGCACGCACGCACGCACTAACGCGAAATTACGTCAACGACGACAAGAAAAAGGACGAAAAGGACGCGACGTTAATATCCAAAACGGCAGGAAAGGAACACGGTCATCACTAAAAAAGCAGTGCCGACTAACCAACGACAGACTAACGACTAATAAGGACACGCACATGGGTGGGCAAATATGCGCGAGGCTGCTGTCTGCCTGCCTCAACTGAGAAGCTGCATACGAGAGCGCAGCTTCCAGCGAAAGCTTTCATCTCTGGTGGCCAAAAAACACAAAGACTCTCATTTTCTCTTTATTTCTCTCATTGCACGCACATTGCTCAATTTAAGCATTTCTGCTCATATAGCGGAACTGTTCATGAGGATTTCATATGCTCGCTGGGTGTGGAAAGAGTTCAACTCTAGATTCGTTGCTCAATTGTGAGCTTTTACCTAAAATATCGCCAATCTTTCAACGAAAATGCCTTAAGCCGCATAAATCTTAAAAGTAAGATATGAAGAAGCGTTTTACTTCAGTTATCCGCTTGGTTTGCTATTGAACAAGCGCGTGCAACGCATTCGAAATGAGAAAAGTTGCTGGTCAAGAGACCATTTCAACGGTAGGTTCGTCATTTGAACCATAACTTTAGAATATATATTCTTGCGCACAGCTTTGTCCCCTTCCTGACTTACTGTCCGTCCAAAAGGTTACTCATACGCCTGCAAGTCCGCTTTAGATATTTGATTTATTAATTTTTAAGTAGCAAAGAATTTTGTAATTTTATAATTTAAGTTAGTTTCCACAATTATTCTGGTTAAAATATTCAAAGCATTAGGGTAAAAGACAGTATAGAACCATTTACGGCTAAGTTATAAATTGAATAAAACGACAGTTTTCTGTTGTAGTTATTTTTAATTTTCATTCAGTTTAAATAAAACCATGCAATTTTACTTTTAAATCATGGAATTTCGGGATTTCAATTTGAAATTCCTGAATTCCTGGATTTTGTCGGAACTATTTCGAAATTTTCAAGTTATATTAGAAATCTAAAAAAACGAAGCTCTGTCAAAACATTTAAATCTCACATTAAAAGCGATGCTAAAATCCGGAACTATTATTCACACACGAACTTCTGGACGCAATCAGTTCGGTTGAAGCCAACAAATATTGCATCATTGCATCACTTCCAGCTATCAACATTGTCAGGATATGCAATTCAATTGAATTTGATTATACATGCATGTGAACATGTGGACTCAATTGTTTTTGTTTCGTTGCAAGCAAAAAGGAGTTTATATCACACTTTTAAATAATATAGTTTCACCACGGTAATAATATAAGGTAAGGAAGGTAGAAAAATGTACTTTTCTACCTCGATATTGTTTCTTTCTTTGAAATTTTAGTTTTTGGCAGTTGTCCAGAAATTGTTTATTAGTGGCAAAGATGTGGAGATATTTATTTATCTTTCAGAGTCGAATTGCGAAAAGCATCAAAAATCTGCGAAAAGCATTTCTTGAGCAGTGATTTCAAGAACTTGTCTGCATCAAAACGCAGTCGATTACATTCTGGAGCAGTACTGACAATTTTAACAAATTAATGCAAGTTCCACGTCCGCCTTATGCGTATAAATTGGCATCAGCTGCTCCAAAATCATTGTTGACACTCAAACAAATGCATTTCCTCAAGATAAAAACTTCAGATCCTTTGGTGGACCGAACATTACAATGTGGATTGATTAATCCTTCAGTAAATTTTTTAATCCAAATTATGCTCTTAGAACAAGTATTCATTAAATTTAATGGTAAAGGCATGGAAAACATTAAAAAAAAGTTTACATTTGTGATAAGGTCACTATCCGCGAAAAATGTTTTATTGACTTTGTTAAGTTCTTCTTTGATTTCAGTGAAAAGTGTCGGAAAGAAAAATTTTGCCTCTGGTCAGTTGTCATTAACCGCACCAACCAAAATGGGTTTTAAGAGTCTTCCATTCGGTGCATTTGATACCCATAAAGCAAACAAAAAATCGTTTGTAGCAGTCAGAAAAAGGTGACCACAAACCTCGAGAAATATCTTATTGTCCTTGTTAAGTCCTTCATTGATGCCAAAGCACATATTTAGAAAATAAAGTTTTCGAAAGTTGTATTTTGACTATGATTTAATAAAAAAACATTTTACGTTGATAATGTTAAATATTAATTTTTGAGGATAGTTGTTATTGTTAATGTTAAGTCCATAAGTTGACCCCAACAATAAGATGAAATCTTGATGCATGTTTTTAAACATGTAAGAAATATTAGTCGGTAATTCCGACTATTACAAATGCACCACATTGTTAAATATCACAATCAAATTAGGGTGGTACATGATAATATTTAAAAAATAATAATATTGGACCATCCAAATTTTATAAAAAATGAACCACCCTAATATGTTTACTCTACTTATTTAAGATCATTTCAGTACCAAAATATTCTGTTAAAGTTTTAAGGGCTTTGTTTAAACATATAATAAAAAAATAACAAACATGGACCACCCTAATCGTTTCCAAAATTAAACCTGTTGTTTCCAAGGACAACAGAAATTGTTGTACAAAGTTTCAACATAATATCTCATATGGTTCTCAAGATATCGTGTTCAAAGTAAACCACTATTTTTGCAATAGTGGGCGTTGTCATGGGTGGACTGGCTCCAAAATCTAATCAGTTCCTCGAGGGCATAAATGCAACTAGTTTACACAATTTCAGCCAATATCTCTAACGGTTCTCTCGCTATCGTACTAACAAGAAATGATGACAGACAGACGGACACACAGACATGACTAAATGTATATTGAGCATTTCTCTACGTTACAAACATTATACCAAAACCAATATACACCATTGAGTGGTGCATAAAAATAATGAAGATACCATTAAATATTTTTGTTGATTTTTAACAATAACCAGTTTAAAGTTGTTTAAGAAAAAACACTCTGAGCAGAAATACAATATATGAAAATGACCACATATGTATATGACAGTTGCGTTATGTATGTACAAGTATGTATTTATACGAGTATATATACGAGTATGTATGCGCTGTAATTTCGAAAGCGAAGTAGTTTTCAGCGAAATTACATCAATTTATAAAGTTTAGCGAATTATATAAATTCGGATCATGACAAAAACGCCGAAACAAACGAAATCTCATTTAGCTAATTACGTTATTAAGACTAATTGATAACTTTAAACATTTCCGACAGATAAATCGATTTTCTGGCAACACTGTCTCCTGCTAACATAGCCCCTCAATGTTATTCAACACTATGAATTCGAATGGTCGGAGGGTTGAATGACGGAGGAGGACTTACACAAATTTCCACGACGAAATGTTGATTGACTCTTAAAGTGATTTAAGTCATTAGGAGCAGAAAGTTCTATGGCATTCGCTTACAGGCGGAAAATATTAAAAAGGCAAACTTTGTTCAAAAACTTCGTCTTTCGGAGGTAAACGTGTACGGCGTCACAAGCAAACAAATAAACAGACAAACGAACGAACGAACGAACGTGCGAACGAGCGGGAGAGCGAGCGAGCGAACAGACAAACATGTCTAAATGGACACCTTTAAAATTACGTGAAGACCACTTAATGCCGGGGCAAATTTCGATAAGTCTAAAGCTCAGTTGATGCGGCTCATTGTGCTTTGCGATTGCGATGCTGTTTTCAAAAGGACAACAACACCAACCACACCAACAACAACAAGAATAAGAACAAAAACAGTTTGGTTTTCCTTTTGTTTGCGGATATTGTTGGACGGACATTGAGTCAAAAGGTGTTTCGGGTTTGACAAGAGGTGGGTCAACTGCACGACAAAGTTTTGTTGGTTTTGTGCCTATTGTATTAGCCATTTATGTGTTATTTTAGACCTTGTTGTTTGTGTTTGCGTATTTATCGTATTTTAATTGACGACTTAAAGTTTTCGTTTTCTCGAGAGGGATGAATAAATATTTTATTAAAATCGGTCTTCAGTTGCTAGTCGGAACTTTCTTTGTATTTGGTTTTAAAGTAAAATAATCTTGAGTGGTTTTAAAGTTAAATGAAATGCCCGAAACCATCTAATTGACATTTTTATATATTGACAGCAAAAGTACAAATAAAAAGTCGTATTAAAAAAAAAACAGCATTTGCTTTTAAGAAATTAAGTAAATTTAATAAAGTTCTTCGAAGAAATCACAGAAATTTTATCGTAGAAAATGTTGTTATTCTCTTTCTGAGAAATTCAAAATATCCTTGAGTAACTTATCGCAAGATAATATTGACATTTCAATTAACATTAAGTCAGGTCAAGAATTTCCCAAATGATTTATAGAAGGCATCGCTTTGTATGGTGAGCGAGCGCGTGCTGCCAAATCCATTTAGGCTCATTGGCTGCGACGCGCTGTGCCCCGAAAGTACTTTAAGATATTATCGAAAAGTTTGCAAGCGCACGCCTACTGAACCCGCAAACGATTTCCCGATACAAACGATTGCAAACACATACTATGTACATATATACATCCATTCATACATACATGCATGCATGTATACAAACACAATACAAACGAATCCTTTTGCCATTTAAGTTTGCCCAGAGCACGTTTGCGACCATTGAAAATATTCGAACATAATAAAAATACAATGCGAAACAAAAAAATTGCGAATAAAGTGAAAACATAAATACAATTATCTGCTTTTAATGGAGTTTCGCCCCCACAAAGTAAGAATTTTCTCACACATTGGCGCCCCTTCGGCAATAACTGTCATTCATCGATAACATTGACAGGTGGCACAATAGTTCGGGTGCTGCATGAGTACCCGTCCTGCCTCTTGTGATGAGGGTCGATTATTTTGGCTTTCGAAAAGTTGCTCCAAAACAAATACATACATGAATGCGCAAAGAAGTCGCAATAAATTTTATTCTTTTGCAAAGGTTCTTTTAATCTGTCATTTCTCTTAGTTTGCATACATACAAACATATATATATATATACTTATGTACATACATACATATCAAATAATTACAGCCGAAGTTTAAGAGATATCGAGCCGAGGTAAGTGAGGTCCTATTTTATAAATGGAAGTTAAGTTATAAGAAAAGCAAGATCGGACTTAAACTACTCCCCCTCTAAAAACAAACTCCACCATTTTATAAGAAAACCAAAATTACTGGAAGTAGTTGCATTGTAGATAACTAGTTCAAAATCAGAATTTCACGCTTACTACCAATAAATGGGCATGATCGGATTAGAATAACGCCCACTTATAATAGAGACATATAACATACATTTTTCAAAGGCCGGATGGGCTGTTCCTATCGTTTGACGGTACAAGTATGTAAACAAATTTTGCCATTTATGAGCCAACTTCAAATCAAAAAAAACTAATGAGCTAACTAAGTTAGAATGACACTCGAAATTTTAGATACCACAAATGTGCTTTTTGAAGCATACATATATGTGACACATATCTATTCTATAGGTGGGCGTTGCTCTTATCCGATCACGTCCATTTTTGGCAGTAGTTATGTATAACTATTGAAATATTATATACTAAATTTTAACTGATTATCTTCACTGCAACTATTTTTATTCCATTTTGTTCCGAACGAAAAATGGGAGCTGGAAGCACTTTTTTCCGGCGCAACTCATTTATACGAGTATATTATCATATCTACCACGACTCCTTATAGAAGAACTAATTGAATAAACCATTCGATGCATACTTGCAAGTGGCGAATGGTATAAATATTAATAAAAAAATCAGTTTAACTACCATTCTTGAGATCAACCACCAAAAATGTGCTTATTGTAGCATACAGGTGATTAAAAATATATATAAAGTTTAAGTTAAAGTCCATTTTTGTCAGTATCTTGTAACTAAATAAATCTGTAGTAGACTGAGCTCGCTCGACATATTATTGAATCATGCTACAGTTAAATTGTATTTTCAATATAATTAAAAAAAAATGCTGTAATTGAAGGTACATTGATTTTGTGCCGAAAGAACTTATTTATATAAAAAAAAAATAATACTTCAGTGGCGTCACCGGGCTGGCAGACACGTTGCAATTAATTGAACAATTTTGATTTTTATTTGTTAAAGAGCAACATTTTTTATTTATTTAACATCTATCTAGATACCAAAAGTAATTTTGAACGGGTACTGTCGAGCGCTCGATAACATTTGAAAGATACAAGGTGGCGCAAAAGAAGTCATCCGGCCTTCAGAATGTCGGTTGTGGCTCGTGCAGTGTGTGCTGTTGCTCCGTCCTGTTGGAACCACATGTCCACCAGTCCTAATTCGTCCAGTTCGGGCAGAAAAAACTCGGTCAACATTGCCCTATAGCGCGCACCGTCCACTGTTGTCGTTTGACCCGCGGCGTTCGGCCCGATGACTCCTCCAGCGTGAACAGCGCACCACGCAGTCACTTTGAGCGGGTGTAATGGTTTCTCGTGCATCACTCGCGGATTTTCGGTTTCCCAGAAGCGATAATTTTGCTTGTTCACGTACCCGCTGAGGTGAAAATGAGCCTCATCGCTCATTATGATTTTTGCCAACACCACAGACGAATTGTTACGCAAAAAAATAGACACAATTATTCCGCGTTCTTGGGGAGTGTATCGCTCCATGGCTTATTCACTTGTATTCTGTATCTGTCTAGTCCACAAATGTCAAAACAGATTTGACATTGGCGGCCATTTGCAAAAATGAGAGCATCTTCCAATAGGGTGATTTCTGTTGCGCCACCCTGTACTTGCAGATAAATAAAATACGACTATTTTTTTTTTCGTTCAACAGTCGAATTACTCTATTCCGCTCCAAGTTCAGGGTAACATAGATATGTATACATATGGCTAATATCGTTAATGGTCCGTATAGTACTCGACAAACTTATTGATAATATAAGCAAAAGTATTTTTTTAGTGTAGCCGGGTATAATAATAAATTATGAACCACACAATAAGAATTCCAAGTACATTTGAAAATATCTGGACTTTAAGACCTCATTATAAATTTATATTATAAAGAAATGATTTTCTATTAATTTACGTACTTATTGCCATATCCGCTATTCAGATTTTGCTTAGCAAATACATCAAACAAAATTCACTAACTATATATGTATGTACATATGTACGATTCGTCCTATTTGCCGCCCACGTCATTACAGCGTGAACATAAAAGCAACGAACAAAGATTGGGATACGCGAGCATATTTGTCCTTCAATCATGTTATTCAGTGTTTTCTACAATTTCCTCCAAGGAGCACGATTTTTCCAATTCTATCCTTTCATTTTATTTCTTTTTTTTTTTTGTAGTTTGTTTTGCTTTTCACATTTCGCTTTAACAAAAATGTGAGAAACAAAAACGAAACCGAAAGTTAGAAATGAAATTTCACTTGATTGCATTTCAGTTTGCGACATTTCATTCATGACTTTGTTTTGTTTGTCCGCATCGCATCAGTTGTAATGAAATATAAGTGGGACCCATGAGATTGACCCCAAATTTGTGACAATTTTAGCACTTCGGTGACCCACAATCACTAACACACACACCACATACGCATAAAAATACAAATATATATAACTTGCTAAGTGTAGCCGCCTTTGCTTCGTACAAGAAAACTCAACTAAATTCGACTTAATATTCCTTGTAACATTATGTGAATATATGCATATGTATGTATATAGTAAATTATGTGTTTCGTTTGATATTCCAGCTTCTACACTACTAGTATAAGTACCGTAACAGTAGCCATTTTTCAGAACGTGGAAGATACTTGTTGCAGTGTTCCTGCTGCTATGTACATATGAATATAGTTAAAAACTGCTGAGGAAGTTGTCTTAATATAGCCTTAATCGGAATAACTACTGTGATGAATGATAGTTGGGTGGTACCAAGTCTAATAGTTTTCATTGTTGCATTTAAATCTATCTATAAGATACTCGCATTGTTTTCAAATACACGGATCTACTGATAACCAAGTCATGCGCATAAATTCCAGCTGGGCGTTTAATCTGTTATAAAGGGAGACAAAATCATCTAACTTATTTTGGTTGTGTCAACAAACAGACAGACTTTCAATTTTATAACAATGCGAATATTTTCTGAAAACTTTACAAATCTTTCATATCCCTAAAACAGTGATTTTTTTCCCAAAGAATATAATTGTATGTGTATGGAGGATATGCGTGTGTTTTTTGTGTTTGTATTTATGTTTGTATTTTTTGTTCTTCTTTGTGAAAATTGTTATTGTATTTTGTTTAATTCTGGTTTTTGTAAATAGCTCCCTGGTTGCCATTTAGGTCGGCTCGAAATGCTTTTTGTGATAATCAAATTTGTAAAGATCCCACAGCGATAGACGATATCTCATTTTTTTGTGTGTAAAAGTTTAACTTTTTAAATAATTGTTTTTTTTTCCTAACTTATTGATTTTATATGTACATTTTTAGTACAGTTAAAGATTTCGTAAACATGGTTATGACAGTGACGGTTTTTCAACGAGTATTTTAACTTAATTTTTATTTTAGCGCGATGGTTTTGATAGTTTTTTTATAACGGGCGTCATCAAAATAATTTTGCAATTGTATTTGAATACTTGTACACATAAAAAACTGTCCACTCCAGTGGCGATTAAAAAAATACATACGCGCTTCTAAATAAAATTCAATAAATGGTTGGCAAAGTTGAACACTGCGATCATTTAATAGTTCGTTTTCAAAAAATATTAAATATTTGTTCATGGCCATCGAATTATTGTTTTATTCACAAAATGTAATTTTTTGAGAATGTTTTTATTGCCGCCATTCAATTTTCAATTCGATGTCAGTTGTAAATAAAAAATAATAAACATGGTGCAAAGTTTTTAAAATGCTTAAACGATTCGAAATACTGCTATTTCCTCTTAATTAAATTTCTGGTTCTAACTAAAGATGATTATGGTATAATATGAAATGATTCCGAAGAAACTAATAAAATAGATAAAAATCCGATCGAATTTTTATATGCAAAAATGTATCATGTCGACATATATTTGGTCGACATCGAATCTTCAGTCTATTAAAAGATATTTGATATGTGAGCTCTCTGTATAGTAAAAAATCGGAAAAACCTTTAGAATTCCTCTTATTTACATATATCTCATTTAATTAAATTATATTTTTTCAATTGAGCCAATTTTGACAATTCAACGTTTATTAAAATTTACAAAATTTTAACAAATAGAAATGAATACAGTATTCCCCGCTTACGTACTTCCCCTCCTTAGTGCACATCTCGCTTTAGTACCCAATTGTTGGAGATTTTTTCTTTTTCTGTAGTTTACATATGCGTGTACATTTCCCTTCTTAAGAGCTTTCACCTGCTTAAGTGCCTCACCTGCTTACCTACCCAGATACGATGAGCATTTAAGGGTTAAATTAAATGTACAATTTCGCGACTTGGTATTTCTAAAAAACCCTTCAATCAAATTTAAGTTTCAAACTCTCTAATAACACTTAGATTTGATTTTAAATTTTTTATATTTATAATTTTTATAAATCATGAATTTTAGAACCATTCAAAAAAAAAATTTACATTATGAATAAGTTTGAATAACTTTAAAATTCACATTTACACAATAGGCGACGAGACGAGCTCTTCCAGTCCAATCATCTGATATGAACATGATGAAAAATCGTATAAATACCTACACAAGTTTATTTCAAGTCAATTGGCTCGAAAGCAGCGACTGCGACTTGGCGCAAGGAGCAAGGGTGCAAGTGAAGGCGAATTGGCAGATGTTGTGTGCCTGGCATCAGCTTGTTTGTCATTTATTTCAGTCAGTATGTCTGCAAAGGTCCGTCTAAATATTCCCTTGGGATTTATCCGGCATTTACACATCTTTCGCCATATTCTCATCCTAGCTGCGTAAATGTGTGTGTGTGTGTGCGGGTGGTAGGTTGAAAAAGTTTTTCTCACATGCAAATTATAAAGATGGGCTACAAATTGTTAGTGCTCTTAATATTCGATCTCTTTGAATAATCGTTACAAACAATTTTACGTTTAGTACAAAAAATGTATAATCGGTTTTTTTTAAATTTTTATGCACCATTCAATGGGCTAATCCCAACAGGAATATGAGTTTTGGTATGTCTTATAATCTCCGATAAATTGTACTAAAAATATAATACTTTTTTTATTTGGCAAACAGGAATTATTTTTTTTATTACCGGTTAACCGGTACACAAAATGCAACCCTACTGCAAACGGAAAAATCTTTTTAGCCTTTAGTTTTTTGCATTTCATTTTAATAAAAGTAAATATTATGTGAATGAACATATATGTATGTATCCCAGCCAGCATTTGGAAGTTTGTTGGAAGAGCGCGATTGTTCGGCGACCCTTCTTTTAAACGCCTGGGCGATTAAAGTACAATTATTTGTTTTTTTCTCTCCGAAATAAGAGCAAAATTTACCGTTTCTTTTATTTTACTCCCATTTGAATAGCGTTGACAATTGCTGAGCGACTTGATCGCTTTTGAATCGCACTGGCGATTGTTTTTCGTATTTTAAGAACTGGTTTGCGAAGATTTTTCAGTCGAAATATTCCGTTCAAGAAATAGCATGAAATTTCTTGCCACAACTTCTGTTAAAGACGATAAAAATCTTGGACGGTATGAATATATCGGCATTCAATTGGTAAATTTTTATAAACATCATATTTTTTTAACAAATTTTATAGCATTTTTTTTTTTTGCTAGAAACTTGTCTTTAGCGAAGTGGGCTGCGACATTACTTCCAATTTCCTGCGTGCTCAAAATAATAATCAAGAAAACAATTCAGCTAAAGTTGTTAATTATATATATTTTTTTAAATATTTACTATACCCGAATTGTCAATGAATTTTTAAACAATTTTTTAAATATGTATATGTTTATTTACAAAAATTAAAAATAAAAACAAACATACTTTGTATTTTGTACTTTGTATAAAACAAAATAATCGTCCTAGCGTCGGTTGGACGACTCTTAAAAGAGTCTTCCAAATTACTCTTTGGCGACTCTTCTTGGTGTGTCGCCTAAGACTAATTTTGATGCCTCGTCGAAGATTCTTCTGCGCGAATCGCTTTGTTGACACAGTTTCTCCCGTAGGCCTGATCTTCCGCGATCAGAAAACGAGCTCGCAGAAGATCAAATTAATCGCTTATTCCGATCGTTGAAGAGTCTTCCGCGAGCATAAATGCCGGCTGGGATGTAAGTAGTATATGAGAATGTGTGTATGTGCGTGCATGTTTAGGTTATATTACATACGCAAATGTTTATTTTCGATAACGCGGAGACAAATTGATTTCATTTTCTATTTTTATAGTTGGTTTGTTAAAGTGGGAAATAAAAATTATGAAAAGTAATTGGAAAGAAAAGGTCAAAGATTTGTTGGAACACATTTCGTTTTGATATGTCGAAAAAGCTTAGAAAAAATGCTCCAACAATAAGACTACCTTTTGCATATTATATTTTATAGCGCTTCTTCTATTTATTTAAAATAAAATATACACCCAGAGAAAGAACGTCATATTAAACAAAACATCTTTGATTCAAATATTGCCGAAATTTTGAAAATCGAAGTGGAGCAACTTAAAAATTGCAGTTAAATAAAAATCATATTAAATTTAAGTATTTTCATTTTGAAGTTAATATATTATCATGTTCGATTTAAAGTAAAACTTACTAAACATTGCCTGCAAAAATATGAGGAAGCAATTCCAGAATGATATTTTTATGACTTCTTAAGCCAGTTCTTCTGTGCGGTTCATAAGAGTTCTTTAAAATATGATTCAGAAGAGTATTTCAGAATTCATCATGCTTGTTGGATAGGACTCATTTAGCCATGTCTGTCTGTCATCATTTTTTTTAGCACGATAGCGAAAGAAAAGTTAGAGATATTGAGCTGAAAATGTTTACACTGATTGATCTTATGCATGATTAGATTTTGGATCTGATCCGCCGATGACGACGCCCACTATTATAAGACATACTGATTTCTTGTTAACCCGATATCTTGAGCGCCATTGGAGATATTGAGTTAAAACTGATATACTTGTAATTAATTTTTGGAAACGATTAGGGTGGTGCATGTTTATTTTTTTTTATTAAATAAAGCTCTTAAAACATAAATAAAGCTCTCTTTTTACCTTACATCCTAATTTGATTGTGATATGTATATAATAACGTGGTGCCTTCTTACTTATTTTAATTGCTCATTTAGCATTAGAAAAGTACAATGAAACGGTCAGAAAACTGATCCCCTTAATAAACAACTGTGAAGCTGTTATCAAGTCTGTGGTGGATGTACTCGTAAGAGTCGATATTTTCTTTTTGGGTTTTTTTTTTTTGGTCATTATTCGCTTTATCTTTTTTTGTTAATGCAATTTCGTTTGTTTAAATTATGTGATTTTTTGTATTCACACAATATTTAAATGTCACCTATGGTCGTCACCATTCCAAAGATTTGACTTCCATGCTCTTAAGATGTCTTTGCACGTAGAAAACAATCGATCCTCTGCTGCACTGGAGGGATTCGTTGAATTGTAAATACTTTAAGAACTTGTTCAAATAAAAAGGCAACATGCCTTCGATTTTTCTCTGGGTGTACTATCAATATTTATTAGTATATCCAACACAAAGAGAAATCAGGATTTCTCACGTGTTGATATCAAAAAAATTAAGTTTTTTTCATAATTAAATAATGATCTTATTCTCAAAAAGGAAATGGTAGATTATTGTACTATAGAAAGGGATAGCAGATTAAGTAGATAAGCTAACAAATTTATTATTCTATTGGAATTTAGCTTGTTCATTCACTTTGCTCACTTCAATTGCCTTACCACATACTACTACTTTAAATAGAATATAGCAAACGAATTATATTAGGCTATGTCGAAGCATAAATTCCCTGCAATACTTTTTTTAATCATGAAAATGTTATCTTTGATAACATTGTTGCCGGGACCTATAATCTTCGTTTTTTTTTTTGCTCACAGTTTTTTAGTTAAAAACCTAACAAGAGATATATTGTCCATCTGGCAACACAGTGTCCAATAAATGCCGAGATTTATCCGTTAAATATTCCTTCATGTTTATGACTTTTCTTGTGAATTTTCACATGGACAAAAATGATAGCGGCTGTAAGTAAAACGTTTCAGGTTGACATTTGCCGGAATATGAAAAGTGGACGAAGGAAAAGCGTGATAATGTCAATATCGTGTTTCCGTGCCAATACGTGCTCATTTTATTTTATGAAATTTTTCCGTTGCTTATACAACTCTGACTCGAAGCAAAACTGAGGAAGCCACCGAGCGAGCGAGCAAGAACCCTTCACAATAAACGGACGAGTGAATTCCCTTCACTTACTCGTAACATTATAATACTATATAATATAATAAATATGTTTTGCTTGTGCACATCCTTTTGTCAATGCCGCCGGATGGCGAGCTGGCTGGCTGGCTCGTCTTTGCTTCGTTCGTTACTTGACTAAAAGAAATGGACACTCGGATCGTTTTAAGCACGTTTGCTGGACAAAATGAAATAATTTTGAATTCCGTTTTTTATGAAAGCTTAACCCTTTTCATTTTGTTATCAGCGTCAAAGTGACACAGTAACAATATTCTTACGAGCATCATTGTCGGCGTAATCACCACGACCGTCCGGGGTGAGAAATAACAAGAACAAAAAACTAGCAGTAGAGTTGGCTTCATCTGCGCCGAGGCTTATATACCCTACATTATCATAGAGTATGCGTTTGCCAACGCAAGACCGAGACAAGATATATATATTTTGGTTTTGTTATTGCAATTACAATCTTTGTTAAAGAGTCTTGCTTAATTTTAAGTGGATGAATTTGAATGATTGATTAAATAAAAAAAAAATTTACTGGTCATTTACAATTGAGTTCTAGAAAGCTATTTCTATCAGGAGCTGTGAGTAGTTTTATCCGATCTTAGAACTAACATCTGCTTGGAGAATTGAAACACAAATATTCAAGTCGATTTTCTCAAATTGCATCTGTAATCGCTAGAATAGACAAACGGACGGACATCATTAAAGTAGCCACTGTACATGTACAAATGAATGTCTCTCTCTCTCTTTCTTTATATTATTATAGCATTCAATGCGACGGAAATTTTGATACTCAAAAACCATCAAAAATAAAGAAAAACTAGAAAGAAAATTATCTTCGGCTATATCGAAGCTCAAATACCCTCCGCCATATTAAAAAACCCAAAAATGGGCTTCTTGTAGCACAAAATTCTATATCAATTAGAAGTGGGCGGTATTTTTATCCGATCATGCCCATTTTTTTGTTAATTGTTTTGCGTTACTACAAAAGCGTTAAATACAAGATTTTAACTGGTTATCTAACTACTTTTATAAGTTTTGTTTCTTTACTAAAATGCTAAGTATTGAATTTCAACTGGATATCTTCAGCGCATGGAAGGGGTAGTTTGTATGGGAGGGTTAGTATAAGTTCGATTTTTTTTTACCCGTCTTAAAACTTAACCTCTGCTTTGAACAACGAATTCGGACATAAGAGTTGTTTAAGTGATCTACGCTTTTTATGTTTCCAAGTGTTTTTTACTTGTGTACTGCAGTGTTTTTTTTTTGTTGTGATTATCGCGATTATTGTCTCTATAATTTCGAGTTCGAAAATCGAGTGTTCTTTAAAACATATATTTTTTTGTTATTTTTAGTGGCTTTCGTTTTTTTTATTTACACGTGAATTTTTTAATAAAAAAAAAAGTAAAATTAAAAGAATTTTGTTATTGTTCAAAATATGTAAGACAGATTTAGCCCATTAAAATTCTCATTAAAATGTCAAATTCAACTTTTTTAATGTTATTTTCTGAGGGGCCCTACCGAACAAAAACATTTTTCCGTTTTTATGCGTATAAATTGTTTTCTGGACCAAACTACAGTTACTCATGTTGGACACCGGAAACCGAATTCGAAATATAACAAGAAAATTATTCCGTTTGTTTAGCTTTTTTCATTCGCCGGTCTGCAGCGATTCTTTTGTTTTGAAACTTTGGAGTTCTCTTTGAATTCTCGCTTGTGTCAAAACCAAAAAAGCTTATAGACGAATATGAAACCAAACAAAAAGACCGCTGATAAGGAACAGTAGTGTATTACGAAACAGCGCTGTCCGGTCTGCAAAATTGGTCAATTTGTTTGTTTTTGTATGAAAAATTGTGAGACAAATTCATTTACATATATAAAAAAAACATTTTATTTCAAAAATAAGAAACAAATTAAAAGACATTTAAAAATTTTATTAAAAATGTTTAAAAAAAATATTTTATCTAAAATTGTGAAGTAAAAAAAAAATCAACAAATAATTAATAATGAATCAACGGGGACTAAAACGTAAACGGGATGAAGAAATTGTTTCCATCGATTCGAGTGATGATGAAGCATCTACTTCCACTGAAGCAAAACGTCGTCGGGATGCGGACATCCATTAAGAGCACGAATAAAATATTGTTTGTGTAATTTGTTTAATATATATTTTGTTTTTATTATTTTCTCTACAAGTAAACAAATTACTGCTGCATTTTATTTGATATCACATTATTATCATTTAAATTGAAGAAACTGTTAAGCCATCAAGTGATTTCCAAGATCGTGATTGAATATGTAGAAATAACGATATGTAAGTTCGAACATATTAAAAACAATTACCGCAAAAAAATGCTACCGTAAACGTGGTTAAACGCGACGTTTCTTGCTTTAAATGGGCGATATTTGCATATATAGCATTTAAAGAAGGTAAAGATTTAAAAATAAGACAAAGAAGTTTGGAATTATGGACATAAAATCAAAAAAATCTAAATTAACTAGAATAGTTTTTAAAAAACATTAAATTTTACTTCAACGAATTTTCGAACTACGATAAGAAATATTCAAACTTTCGAGATAAACCTTCCATCCATTATTAAGTATAAATGCTAAATGATAATGGAAAAGTTGTGGTTTGTGTGTTTTATAAGCATATGTTCATAGACTCGAAGTGGACTGGCAACAGACAGTCAAATTGAGTGCTAAGATGACATACGCTTAAACTGAAGCTTAAAACAATAGATTTATCGATATTAACGCTGCTAGAATTTCACATAAGACTGTTAGTAATTCACATAACAGCCTAGCTACTACGTACATATATATGCCACAAATAAACTGCGGGTATTTCACACAATAGTTCCAATTACTTAGTCACCAATGCAATGGCTCGCCGCTAACTGACTTTGTCCTGCAATCGCGGCTTCTTATATAAAGACATTTCTGTTATATTAACATTGTTGTTATGCGAACACCGGTGTCCTTCGTTGTTGTTTCTCCTTAACTGTCTGTTGTTGCTTGAGGGTTACCGTGGTGTCTGTTGTTGCTTGCGGCTTAACTTTCTAGTTGTTGTTGCTTGCTGTTAAATAAACCTTGTTGTAAATTTATAAAGTTTATTTATTTTTTTAGATATATTCTGCAGATCGGGTAGAATTAAATATCTTATGATTCCTAGCCAAACATATTCAGCCTCTAGCAAATTGTTCTTTATAAGCGCCGTCAGACTATGGAACTCTCTTCCTATGAACGTGAGAACGGTATCTGACTCGGTAACATTTAAGCGTGTAATATTAGAATATTTCTCTTAGTTTTTATTTCTTACTAAAATCTCCCTTATATTCCTGTCTTATTCTTTTTTCTTCTACTTGCTTCTTTATCTTCTTATATCCTTCCTAAACACCAGCCTCCACATTTTGCAATTTTGTAAAATTTTGAAATATTTTAATTTAATTCTTGTTAAAAAATTTATATTTCTTGTTTATTTTGAATTTAAATTATTGACGTAACGCAAATAGTTGATATGTATTTAAGTAGGTTTAGTTGTTATTAATTTTTATAATTGTGCAATTAAAAGATCAAATCTCATATGCAAAATGCAATAAATAAATAAATTTAAATTGAAATATATTTATTAATTCTTCTATTTATTATAATTTCCTGTTTTTAATTTATTGTAGTTTTTGCTAATATAACAAATAAGATCCTCGAAATTCAAATAAATTTTACAGAAACCTTTCGGGTCACTGTACTTGCGAGTTTAAAAAAATTAGTTTTTTATCAATTGGCACAAAAACGCTGGCATAAATAAAACGGAGGATATAGCTAATTTCCAAGCTTTAAAATATTTGCTCATATTAAGAAAATATTTTTTATTAATAAAATATTTCCTTTACATTACAAACAATACATTATCGTCTGCACATCGATTAAGGCAGTCGATCTAAAGCAATTTCGACACCTTTTTAATATAAAATTTTTTAATCCTTACTAATATTATAAAGGAAGGTATATTTATTTATTTTCGTTTGTACCGTTTTCACGTTTAAACGGCACATATATCGAGATGGGTCTGGAAGGAATGATAGGCTATATGAAATCTGCCACACCCACATATTACGCCCACAAGTAGTCAAATTAAGTCAACAAAAACGATTATTTCACTAATAAAATTCCAAAAAATCGCAAATTTGGAATTTGAGTTTATATGGTCACTGTCGACAACTCCACGAAAAGTGGGCGTTGTTAGATGTATTTAACGCCCACTGCCGTAACTCGGGAACGCGATGGTCTACAATGATAAAACTTGGTATGTAGGTGTATGGTGACGAAATCTACCACCTCACAATAAGTGGGCGTGGTGGGATTAATTTAACGCCCACCGCGATATCCCATGAACGTTGTGATCTTTGATGATACAATTTGATATAGAAGTGTATGATGATGAAATCTACCATGTTACAAAAAGTGGGCGTGGTCGGGTCAATTGCACGCTCACCGTTGCAGCTCAGAAACGTGATACTGTACGATTATTAAATTTAGTTGGATGGTGTTTGGAAACTATATCTACCATCGCAGCAAAACTGGGGTCAATTTAACACCTACCGCCATAGCTCAGGAACGTGATGTACTACTATTAAGAAATTTGGTTCTTAGTAACTAAATCTGACCGGAAAGTCCTATTACAATTTTAGTTACATACAAATGCGAATACCGGGGAGGTTAACAGTTGCGTAACTCAGTTTATAGGTACATGGTGACAATAGTTACAAACACACAACGTGGAGTAACGGGAAGTTCTGCATACAAATTTGGTATAAAATTATCAAACTAACCAAATATTCATACAAATATAATTCCAAAAATGGTGGGCTAGGCTGGAAAGTTTATTAATCTTAATTAACAAATAAGACTTGATTCTATTACCCGGGCACCGCTGGGTAATTTAAGCTAGTATAATAATAAATTAATGAAAAACTAGCTTTCGCTCCGCACCAATAAATGTGCATATAAGTGCTTCATGTCTCTATTGTAAGTAGGCGTTGTTCTTATCGGATAACGCATATGTTTTTCAGTAGTTTTGTGTTACTACTAAAGTACTAAGTATTAAATTTGAACTGGAAAAGGGTGGTTTGTATATGAGGGGGTAGTAGTTTTGGGGGTAGTAGTAGCTGTTCCATAAAATTTGTGTGTGATTTGTGCACAAAGCATTTATAATGTTTTCTTTTGCAAAATATGCATCTAGTAAACAAAATCCAAGACGTGTTGCATTTTCGGCGAAACGCCATTCAGCTGATCATTTGAACACAAAACATCGAATTTATGAAACCGATTGAAACAGCTTAGCTGATTTGTTGTTACTAATTTTTAATTAATTGTTCAACAACATTTCCTTATAGTTTACGAAGTTTTGGCAAGTTGAGTTACAATTTGAGAGTTGTTTAATAATCGACTTCAGTTAATTCTGAGAAAATTTTACAACGACTCAGGAATTCATTATGACGGTTTTCTCTCTTATGCAGAGATAGAGAGAGAGAGAGTTATACTTATGTGCACGCAGTTATCAAACAAACAATTGTACAAGTTATGAAATCATAACTTATGATGAAACTGTGTGTACCCTAAATATTCACCACCGAGTGGTGCATAAAAATAACTCATACACGAGTAAAGTATGAATTCCAAATATATTTTTGTATTAATGCCAGCTAATATTGTTGTTGTCGTTAACTTCAACCCAAAGCGTACGCAGAAAGTTCATCTTCGAACAAATCCTTTGCGATTCTATTGATTTTCGGTTAAAACTTTTTATTTCTAGGTAGACTTGCAGAGTGGGTAGATTCCGAATCCGGCGACATCTGCTGGGGGTGTAAAACAATCGTCACCATTTCATTGTCATTATATTTGCAAGGCAATCCACGTAGCAGTGATGACTTCTTTGCGACCAACACATTTGTCCAACGAAGTTTTCTATTGCGGTCATTTCGTTGTCTTTGACCGATTTACGGTTTATTGGAATATTTTGTTGACAACGCTTCATGCAGCAATAAACTTTATTTGCGTGCGTTGTTTTTCAACTTCCCATCAATTTCAGTCAACATTTTGAGTACAAAATTTAATAAATGACTTCTAGAAAGGTTCGAAAAGTTTCGCACGTCTTGTTAGTAACTATTTAAACAAACTTATTTTTGAATACAATAGTTGAAAACTTTAAAGTTTTAACATTGCAGATACGAGAGTTGTCTTCAACAAAAGTTATGCACCAGTTAGTGGACGCATTGTATTTTAGCAGATGTTTGTGAGAAAACATTTTGTGCTTTCGTAAAGAGCTTAGATTCAGTTAGTTGACTTAAAGATAGTTGAAAATTTAGTTCAAAATCAATCAGTTTCGCAAATACGTTTAAATATTTGCATATTGCTAAATAACTGTCGTACCTTATCGTACACGCCCAATAGTTACTAGTTAACGCAATTGCTAAGTAAGGTCAAAAAGGACATTCCAAGTTAAATACAATATCCTATTTTTAAAGTAGCTATAACTTATTATGCTTTGTTTCGATATAAAGAAACATTCTAAAGATGTTGGTAATACTTTTCAACTTAAGAAATCACATTTATGGTTAAACAATTTTTTAGTTTTCTATAAATCATCACCAAAAAACTGGTAAAAGATATTAATGCAAGCTTGTTTCAGAATTATCTTCGACTATGCCGAGTTTGAATACCCTCTGCCATTTTAGACACCATCAATGTGCTTTTTGTAGCATATACATATGTGATGTTCGAGTATGTCTCCATACTTGTTGTTCTTACCCAATTCAAACTAATTTTTTGTCAGTTTCTTCGTTTTACTACTAAAATGGTAAATACCAAATTTAAACTGTTATTATTAACTTTATTTTGAGCATAGAAAAGGGGAGTTCATATGAGACGGAGGAGTGGTTTTGTTCCGATTTTGCTCATGTTAAATTTTTATATCATGAATCGACTCAGAATTCGATGCTTACCATTTCTATAAAGCAAAGTGACCTAACAAAAACAATAAATTATAGTCGATCATATCTTTTATTAAAAATAAAACACATTGCTAAATTTCACAATCAAATTAAAGTGGTTCCTAATTTCAAAAAATGGTACCATAAATTTTTGAAAATATTTTAATTACAAACAAATATTTAAAAATTTGTAGGTTACAAAACACCTTAATTTATAAATCATGAACCATCCTAATTAGTACTTTAGTTGTTCCCAATTTTGTATAAAGTTTTAACTTTTAACAAAAGTCATGGTCAGATCCAAAATCTAGGACATAGAGAAACCAGTGTACAACACTTGAGCTCAACATCTTTAAATAGTTAGTAATTAAAATATTTTAGTATCATCCTGTGACACCAAACCAAAATTTTTATACAAATCTGAACCTTTCATTGATGCTTATTTGTAAATTTATTGTGTTTGCTATCGCGCAATCATCATTCGCTTTATCCGCTTTAAAGAACCAGAGGAAAATCGGCATTCTTTATCGGAGAAATGGTTTTATAAATATTTTTAACATAAAATTCCATAACGACATCCGCGAAATTTATCAATATTAACACGCGAATAAAATCAATTTTATGGATATTTATCATTAAACGTTAAAGGTTATTCTTCTTCTCTTATTATACCCTTCGCCAAGTGCAAATGCACTTATGTATATTAAGTTTGTTCTTCCATTTGTAACACTCAGAAGGGGCGTTGTAGGTTTGACAAAGTATATACATATATAAATGATCAGCGTCGGATTCTGAGTAGATTTAATAATGTCCCTCCGTCTGTCAGTCCCAGGTAAGCGAGCTACTATTCTCCAAGCGGAGGTTAAATTCCAAGATAGCCAAGATTAGACCAAAACTACTATCTCCTATCATACCGCCCCTTTCCATGCGAAAAACAAAATTAATAGTTCGGTGGTTGCAACTGACCTGTTATGTATCAATATAAATTACATATATTAGCGTAAAATAAGTCATTCCATTTATTTGTTAACGTAAAGTTACGATACTGAAATGTATTTATGTAGGAAGAATAGAATTAATGAAATAAAATAATAAACCCAATTGTGTCGACCGACAAGTTCATCGAACATTTCTTCGCTAATGACTGACAATTTTCAAGTATGTCTACGTTGTTCGCATTAAAGTTTCCAATTTCGTCCGAAAAAAAAAAACAAATTGAAGTGTCCGTTTAAGTGATCAAAGCGTTCTTCCACCGAATAATTGCACTATCTAAAATTGCGAAGAAACTATTCACTTTATATTTAAATTCTGGTGACAATATGCGCGTATCTGAGCCTCATAACATGCGTTTTTTCGGCGTGACCAAATTGATCTTTGAAGACTAAATTCAGTTTTTGCATCAATTTCCTCAACTATAACCTTAGCCTCCCCTAAACATTGTTAAAGTTGTCGTCAGTGTTATAATTTTTTAAAAATTTAAGTATTTTTTGTAGGTTCGATATCGCTTCCGAAATTTTAGAACTTACAGCTTAAAGTGGTTTGCTAACTAAACTTATTTGATTTAATAACGTATGCCACAAAACTACACAGCAATAAAATTAATATGTTTTCATATATTTATTCAAAAGATTCCGCTTCTAATATGGCATCAGCATCGTATGTGAAATCTTCGCTGATTGTATAATTTACTACTTAACTTAAGGAATGCGCGAAGCAAGGCACCAAAAAGGCGCGTTTATTTTTATCCTGAAAAGTTTTTGAACTCAGATTTGCAACCCTTCATATAAAACCGTTGTCACATCCCTGACCACGCATATTTGATGAAGATATGTTGAATTTAACTCATTTGAAATGAATTCCGATAATGATTCACCTCTTGTTAAATTTTAATGTTTTAAAACGTTCCATAATTGAAGCTTTATCTTCTTTTAATTTAACAAATACTGAAGTTATGGACAGTTGTTATACTTTACTTGTATCTGAAGTGCAATCTTCAATAATTTGGCTGAGTTTACTTCAGTAACAATTTATTTTCTGACCTTACTTGCAATAACAATAATACATAAGTTGATTTGAATGTTGAAACTTTGGTAGTGTGCATTTATTCTTTTATATAGTACTATTAACATATTCCTCCAAAACATTGTTAAATTTAATAAAAGTAATTCTACGAACTTTAAAAAAAATCCGTTGGTTCCCGGTTTATCCGAACTACCTTTTGCATTTCCGTTCAGTTACTAATTGCACTCAGAAATAGTTACAATTCAAATTATAAAATATATATATTAAAAAAAAATTATCTGGTGAAATGTGTTATACATATGTATGTACTTTGGGCAAGTGCCGCCCCTAGAAAGTGATGCCCGGGGCACCTTCACCGCGCACAGCAGCAAGTGCACTTACAGAAGAGGGTAAATTGAGTTTGATCCTCCATTTGGTCGGATTCTAAGTCGATTTAACGATGTCCGTCCGTTTGTCTGTCCGTATTTTAATGTTCTATGTTCTAAGATGGACAAGATCAGACCAAAACATCCCACTTCCATAGAAACCACCTCTTTCTATGCAAAAAAAAAAATTAATTAGTTTCAGTGCAGATATCCAGTTCAAATTCAATATTATGAATAATATGAACCACGCCCACCTCCCATACAAACTCGCCTTTTTTAGCAAAAAAATTATTAAAAATAGTTACAATGTAAATACCCAGTTCAAATCGATATTAAACACTTTGGTAGGAACACAAAATTACTAACCAAAAATGGACGTGATCCGATAAGAAAAACGCCCACATTTAGTATTTATGTGCTAAATGGCGAAGAGTATTTGAGCTTCGACATTGCCTGAGACATTTATCTTTCTAATTTTTTTTATACATTTATTTATCTAAACTAACTTTGAAGAAAAATACATTTTTATTCATCACTTTTGACAAATAATACGTGTGAGGAAAGAAATGAAAAAGAGAAAAAAAAATCGGGAAACAAGTGTCGCCTCCTATCATCTTTGCTTTAATTGTTTAACCTCTTTGTAGAGTCAAGTATATTCCAACTTCTGTGTTGCTCGTTAATTGTTTTCCTTATTTCACTTTAGGCATTTGCTGCAAAACGGGCTCAAAGTAATTATTTCAATTTAGCGATGGTAGTAGGATTGGATCGAGGAAATGTTTCGCATATAAAAAAGGAAAAAAATCCGCTACAAATCACAAGACAAGCTCAAAGAGATGTTATTAAAATTTATCTTACACTCAAAGTGTAACACTTTTAAAATATATTCGATGACGTTTTGTTGTGTTCTTAAATTTTTTTTGTTTACTAAATTTAAGAAATGTTTGGTTATATCTAAATGACGTTAAATGCAAAATATTACAGCAACAAAGTTGCCACTACATAAATTAGGCACACCTCAGTGTAGTACAACACCGAAAAATAAGTATTTAGAAGCTCTTTCTTATACTCCTCGAATCGGAGTTTTTCCGTAACCTATTTCTTAGAACAGAAATTTATTATCTTTGCATTAAAGAGTCATATACTTACATATACGAATATATAGTATCTACTGTTATATCCCAGTCGGCAATTTCAGGGGTAAAAAGTGCTTCTAAAAGTCCTTTTGGCCATAGAAGTGACCTTCCACTCCCACTTCCTTTCTTTTGTGTACGAAATGTTCCGCTTTGTAAGGCATTCTTATTATTTTTTCCTTTCCATGAGAAAGGCTGTTACTTGGCCCTTCTTAAGGTGTGCTTCTGGAAGATTTCTTCGAGAAGGTGGTTTAGAAGCGCTAATTTATTCCATGCTTTCTCCCACTCACTGTTTTTTTGGAACAACCACTTTTATATAAATCGCTTTAATAGGCGCTAAAAGAGTTCTCTCGGCTTCCTTAAATATTTTAGAGGCCCTTTTACTTTGGTTGCGACACACTTCTGCACAGACGCAAGTGGTTTAGAAGCCTGTTATTATCTTTTTACATTTTTCGATTTATATATATCTTGTTGTTTCCTCTGTCACACTTAATTTACACCTTCCACTTCAACTTCTCTAAGGACAGTCAGAAGGACTTTGTCTAATAATTGTATACAAAAATGTCGACTGGGTTAGATTTTCATGCAAATACTCGTACATACAAAAAAGTATAAAGCAAAATAAAGATGTAAAGTTCCATATACAAAGCGATTTCGTTGAGCTGTGGTTGCGACTGCGGTATTTGTTGCTTGTGGCTCATGAAATATTTATAAGGGGATAACGCAATTATTTATTCAGGGCTAAAATTGTATTTGTATATATTTATTTATTTGACACTAAACACGAGCACTTAAACGCTGTGGTTGAATGAAATAACTTAATTTTCTAGCAAATCAGAGTGAAGCGCACGCCAAGTTGAATGGACAGACAGCAACAGGATGTCACTGGATAGTAAAAGGCATAATGCTGCGAAGTTCCGGCCACCAGACACAGACAGACAGACAAAGAGACAGGCAGGCAGGCAGATATACAGACGGACAAAAACATTATTTAAATTTAGCTCAGAATTTGGGGTCAAGTTGGCTAGAGAAAGCAATCCGGGGTTGATGTGGACATGCGATGTAGACAAAAATGTTCATTAAATGCAAATGAAATAATGCTGGAAAAGATTAAACCACAATTATGCAAATACTTTGCCAGTTGTTGTTTATGTTAACTGTCAAGTGTCTTAGTGTCATTGCTGTTTGATAATTTCGAGAAGAGTTTGCCAATTTATTCATTCAGCTATAAAACACATTTGTTAATTACTTGTTCACATTGCTAAAGCTTTTTTTATAATTAATTAAACTATTACGAATTAAAATTTTAATTAAAATATGGAAAAGTGAATTTTTAATTTCTTACAATCTTCTCGATCTGAGTAAGTTTTCATCTCTTTCTTAAGCATTTGTTGAAAGGTTCTACTAGTCGAATAAGTAGCTCGTATACTATTATATATTCTACTGATATTACTGGTTATTAGATAATAATTTAACCAGTACATTTTTAAACTCTCAATTTATATTTTAGAGATTCATTCAATTTAAAATTTTAGATGACAGCGATTGTGCCATTCTTTTTTAATCCTCCAATCGATTACTGGATTTACTCTTCCAAATGATGCATTAGTAATTCAATTCATTTTTATTATTGTTAGATGATTCAAAAATATTTTGTTAATTATTCAGCGATTTTTAACAAATAGCTAAAAAAACATGTAGAAAAAAATTATACTCGGTCTTACCGACTATTACAAATGCACCACATTATTAAATATCACAATCAAATTACGGTGGTTCATGATTTAAAAATAAGTATTAAAAATTGTTTAAATAATATTTTATTAAAATTCTTTTTAGAATATATATATCAGGAACCACCCTGATATGTTTAATTATGCACCAACCTAATTAGATTGCTACACTTATGTCAGATCGTTTGTATATCGAAATAACCAAATAAATTTATGAGCGCTTAATTTTAACATATAATAAAACACAACAAACATGAACCACCCTTATCGTTTCCAAAATTTAATCAATTTTTCGTTAACATATTACAAAATTTTGTTTCAATATCTCCATTAGTTCTCAAGATATTGTGTTAATAAGAAATCAGTATTTTTTTGTAAAAGTGGGCATGGTCGTGGGCGAATTGGTTCCAAATTCTAATCAGTTCGCTTAGGGAATAAGAACGTCCGGTATTCAGCTAAATATCTCTAATGGTTCTTTCGCTATTATGTTAACAAGAATGATGACAGACGGACATGGCTACATCGACTCAGTTTTTGATTATGATCAAGAATATATACAAGGTGGCGCAAAAGAAGTCATCCGATGTTGTTTGGCTCTTTTTTTTATAAATAAAAAACTTCGATTCTGTTTTTTGATTATGTTTACTTAGACCTTTAGAATTAATTGTGTTAAGTCGAGATGATGATATCGGATAAATGGGCGCCGTCACAATTGATTGCCATACGGGCTCGTTTTATGGCATTTTCCATCACTTCGGCGAGAGTTTCGGGCGATAAATTCTCGCATTCGTGTCGGATATTTTCCTTGAGGGCTTCCAAGGTCTCAGGCTTGTTGATGTAAACACGAGAATTCAAAAAACCCAATAAAAAGAAGTCCGGGACCGTTAAATCGGGCGATCTGGCGGGCCAGTGCAAATCGCCAAACGCGAAATTAAGCGACCCGGAAACGCGGCCTTCAGAATGTCGGTTGTGGCTCGTGCAGTGTGTGCTGTTGCTCCGTCCTGTTGGAACCACATGTCCACCAGTCCTAATTCGTCCAGTTCGGGCAGAAAAAAACGCGGTCAACATTGCCCTATTTCGCGCACCGTCTACTGTTTTCGTTTGACCCGCGGCGTTCGGCCCGATGACTCCTCCAGCGTGAACAGCGCACCACGCAGTCACTTTGAGCGGGTGTAATGGTTTCTCGTGCATCACTCGCGGATTTTCGGTTCCCCAGAAGCGATAATTTTGCTTGTTCACGTACCCGCTGAGGTGAAAATGAGCCTCATCGCTCATTATGATTTTTGCCAACACCACAGACGAATTGTTACGCAAAAAAATAGACACAATTATTCCGCGTTCTTGGGGAGTGTATCGCTCCATGGCTTATTCACTTGTATTCTGTATCTGTCTAGTCCACAAATGTCAAAACAGATTTGACATTGGCGGCCATTTGCAAAAATGAGAGCATCTTCCAATAGGGTAATTAATTTTGCGCCACCCTGTATAAATATTATACTTATGTCTATTTCTACATGTATTTTGAGTATATCTTTACGTTACAAACATTTGACCAAACCCAATATACATCACTGTGTGGTGCATAAATACAATATAATAGGTTTTGGCTGTTTTGTATAATATTCATTCGGTTTTTGTTTTGAGACAGTATCCATTCATCAAGTTACGTTGCAGGAATATGTCTGTAATATAACATGTGAAATATAACATCGCAGAAATATTTCAGTTACATTTCTGACATCTTTAAGTTATGTATGTAAAGGGGATTCAATAATTTATCAGTTCTATCAACTGTTTTCATCTTAGTGTTGGTTAATGTAAAATTTAAATCAATTCTGCCTTTTGTCATTTTCTAATTAATATTGCCTTTCTTTTGTTTGATTTTAGCAAAGTTTGTAAGCTGTGAAATTTGCATTACACAAAACATGTTTTTCATTTAGAGCTTATTATTTTTTACTAAGGAATTTTTTTAATCAAAACTAAAAAATTTAGTAATTGTTTTCTTACATACTTACAAGCAACACTGAAACATACGAGAAACTTTTCGAGGCTATTTTCGTGTCTAATTTGACTAATTTGATATTCGAGGCATGCGAAAACTCGTTTTAATACAATTTTTGACACTTTTTCCCAGGGTCTTTTGAGGTATTCGATGCATTTTGCTTTTAAAGGAATTCCCTTTAGTGAATTTTGACAGCGATTTAAACATATGTAAATATTTTTGAATAACTTTATTTTGCTTCATATTCATTTCTAACTGCCCTAAAGTAATTTATTAATATAATTGACATTTTAATTAACTAAATGTCTGGTTAAATTTTTACATCTGACGTATGTGTTATTTATTCTTACTTTTGCAATGTAAATCTTCTCAAGCCAAAAGTAAAAACTTGGCTTCAATACCAAAATACCTTAGTCGAATGTCGGAATTTGCACAAAGCCAGATCATGTGTTACCTTATTCATGAGTCGCATTCATTTATAGCTACCAGCTTCGCGGTCCGAAATATGTTAAAACCTCGCACATTCGTGGGGTGCACAAGCAGAGCGCGCTGTCACATACAGTGGCTCACAGCTTATTTCGTGCAGACGATGTCTTAATCTTTGAAAGGCTATAACTTGGAAGCTAACTAAGATATTGGAAAAATTTAAAAGCCATTTTTTATGTTAGTATTTCTATATTTATAAAATAACTTAAATTTTTTTTTATAAAAGTATATTTAAAATATTGAGACAAAAAACTTAAAATGTAGCCAAATTCAACGCCACAGCTTAATTCGTGCATTGCACTAATACTGAAAAATAAATGTTATAAGTAATTTTTTAATATTTTGTATGACCACCCTTTTGATTTATTACATCTTTAAGCCTGTTAGTCATTGACTCCACTAATTTTTTAGTAGTATCTGGAGAGATTTTCTGCCATTCCTCCATCAGGGCATTTTTCAAATCGTTTTTGTTAGAAATATGCCGGTTCCGAATGCCATTGTCCAAAATTGACCACAAATTTTCAATAACATTTAAGTCTATTGACTGTGCTGGTGGAGTCATAAGATGCGGCCAATTCCAAATCAACCAGGACTGCACAATTCCGGATTTATGGTTCGGGTCGTTGTCCTGTTAGAACCGAAATCCCTGTCGTATACCCAAGGTATCGGCGCATTGAAGCAAATTGTCCTTCAGAATGCTTAGGTACATCGTCTTGTCCATGATTCCATCGATAAAAACTAATTTTCCAACTCCGGATGCGGCCATGCAGGCCCAAACCATCACGCTTCCGCCACCATGTTTCACTGTAGGCTTCAGATGCTTATTGTTCAGCTCGGTATTAGCCTTTCGCCACACATATTGCATTCCATCTGAACCAAAAATATTAAATTTGGACTCGTCCGCGAAAATTACGTCGTTCCAGAAAGTACTGGGCTGGGAAACATGCTGTTTGGCGAGCTGAACAATAAGCATCTGAAGCCTACAGTGAAACATGGTGGCGGAAGCGTGATGGTTTGGGCCTGCATGGCCGCATCCGGAGTTGGAAAATTAGTTTTTATCGATGGAATCATGGACAAGACGATGTACCTAAGCATTCTGAAGGACAATTTGCTTCAATGCGCCGATACCTTGGGTATACGACAGGGATTTCGGTTCTAACAGGACAACGACCCGAACCATAAATCCGGAATTGTGCAGTCCTGGTTGATTTGGAATTGGCCGCATCTTATGACTCCACCAGCACAGTCAATAGACTTAAATGTTATTGAAAATTTGTGGTCAATTTTGGACAATGGCATTCGGAACCGGCATATTTCTAACAAAAACGATTTGAAAAATGCCCTGATGGAGGAATGGCAGAAAATCTCTCCAGATACTACTAAAAAATTAGTGGAGTCAATGACTAACAGGCTTAAAGATGTAATAAATCAAAAGGGTGGTCATACAAAATATTAAAAAATTACTTATAACATTTATTTTTCAGTATTAGTGCAATGCACGAATTAAGCTGTGGCGTTGAATTTGGCTACATTTTAAGTTTTTTGTCTCAATATTTTAAATATACTTTTATAAAAAAAAATTTAAGTTATTTTATAAATATAGAAATACTAACATAAAAAATGGCTTTTAAATTTTTCCAATATCTTAGTTAGCTTCCAAGTTATAGCCTTTCAAAGATTAAGACATCGTCTGCACGAAATAAGCTGTGAGCCACTGTAATTGTCACTTTTATTTGGATTTGTCATTTTAACGAGGTCGCTTGCATATTCAATTGAATGGTGTTGTTAAAGGCGGTTGGGGGTGTACACTCAAGGATACTTTTATCAATTCGCTTGTCCTCCTTTGCATCCGAAAGAATTAATAAACGATAAACGATTAATTCTGCGTATTTTCCGTCCTTACGAAAAGACTGAGGAACATCTCGAATTTGCAATTTTATGCGGATTCTTTGAGCGGAGGCATTTACACTCCAGTGCACATCACGATTGTGCAAGAAATTGGGTTTCTTTCGATTTATTTGTTCAATACAAATTATTTATGTTTTTGTAAGGGAATTGTAAGGAAGTGGAAGATGTCTCTATTTCATTTTTACAAATTAATATTATGTCTTTTTTATTTATTACAACGCTTTCCGAACGCCAATACTTAAATATTCGCTTTGTCCTTAACATTCCTTACTTACCACAAATTAATCAATTAACACTAAAATATTGAAGAAATTGTAGAAGACGACGACGATGAAATACTTTTTTAATTAAAGTAAACAATATATTCACAGTTTTATTAACTTACATAAAAGTTGTGAAAAAAATATTAAAATTGTTTGTCTTTCATAAAAAAAAGTTCATTTTACCGAATTATTTAAATGCTTATAGAGGAAATGACAATTTTTAAAATGTTGAGCAATTTGCCACTGCTTTCTTCAGCAAACATGTTTGGAGTTAGATGGCGTTTGAGTATAGTTTAAACATCCTAATATAATTTGATTAGGAGTCAGCTGATGTGTGATGAAGCTATTTGGAGGTGAGTCCAATGTTACTAAACAAATATGAAATTTAGCAATTTGACATTCTAGTCAGTTGTATAATACGCCTCTTTAGTAATTTTTGGAAATGTAAACATCGTATCAGTTGGTTGGTTGGTTTAGGTGCTGCCAGAGACACAACTCATAGTGCCATTTTGATACACCACTTGTGAAACCTCTGAAAACCCGATCTATTCAAAACTGTCTTGATTTGTTCATAAACCTACTAATGTCTGCAGCTCGTTTAGACTTTCCATAGCGAATTTACCGAATGTACTATGTCGTAAAGCATCCAGACGCGTGCACTCACATATATGAGATTGCAACTTCGGCATCTTTCGTTGTGAGACCATTCCATTTTCTCGGCATGGTCTCCAATCGGCCAATGACCGGTTATAGTGGAAGTAATTCTATATATATATCTGTTCTTGGCTTTCTTATCAATTTGTCTTATCAGTAGATATAGATAAAATTCAAAATAATATACAAAATGCATCAAAAAAATTGGAAGTTCTGAAAACATAGTTAAATTTATAACAGAAAAAGGCGCTAACTTCACACAGCATCTTTTATAGCGCCTCAAGCTTAATTAATAAGATTTACCTAAAGAAGATCTAGAGGACACGATTTTTAAATACTTTTTGGAGTATGTGGTAATATTTAAGATAATGTTATTAAAATGTTACTTTGGTGTCGAGGTTTGTTCACCTGCTTCTTTCTCTTGACTGTGTTCGAATCCCGAGGAGTGCAGTTTTAATAAGCTTGAAGTTATTTTTAATTGTTCTTATCTTTTTATTCATATTAATTTAAATCAATTAATTTTATTATTTTATTAAGCCTGTTAATATTCGAGAATATTTTTCAAAGATTTTACACATGCATTGTTTCATGACATTTTTACGTTATGTCTTAACGTTGTTGACATGCACAAACACCAAAAACTTGAGTCGGCTTCAAGGCCGTTGCAAGGGTTTAAGGGTTCAATCCGTCCGTTAGAAGACTTCCAATACAATTAAATAAAACAATTATTATATATGTATACATATAACGATATATAGGTATTGCTGAAAACCAAAACCCTTTCAGAAAAAATCCTGGCTACAGGCTAAAGCAGCAAAGAGTATAAATCATAATAAAAATTAAACTTTTAATGTGGGTATATTTTTATGTGGGTAAATTTTTATAATTTTTATATTTTTATAAAAAATAAATACTCTTTTTTATATAAAAACCCCTGCAGGTTTTGGAAAAGATGGCGGATGAGGTGACAGAGGAAAAGGTCGTGGACCTGGCTGAGGGAAAGGTGAAGTCCGAGGTGCTGCATCAAACCGCAGAATAGACCCTCTACGGCGTCAGGAGCCGCCACGACTCCCCGCGTCGAGATGTCTCATCACGACACCGATACCTCACCGAGACGCCACCACGACTATCCGCGGCGAGATGCCTCATCACAGCGCCATGGGCGAAGGGATAAGATTATTATTAATATTATTGTTTTATTTTAGTTTTATTTATACTATTTTTATATCTTTTTAAAACACCATACGAGTAAAGACAGGCGGATGCACCATCAGCAACACTAGCTCCTAGGTGGAACGTAGCGGTTCCTCCCCAACGGCGAAAATCATATTAAAAAAAATTCTTTAAATATATATATTAAAAAAATATAATAACTTTTATATATATAACTAGCAAAGGAATTATCTTCGGTTATGCCGAAGCTCAAATACCCTTTGCCATTTCAGTGACACCAAAAGTGTGCTTTTTTTAGCACATAAGTGCTACATATCACTATTATAAGTGGGCGTTGTTCTGATCGGATCACGCCCTTTTTTGGTTAGTAGTTTTGTTTTCCTACCAAAATGTTGTTTACCGAATTTAACTAGTTATTTACACTAACTAATTTAATCATTATTTTCCGCATGGAAAGGGGGTGGTTTGTATGGAAGGGGTTAGAAGTTTTAATCCGATCTTACCCATCGTAGAACTTAATAGGAACTCACATACTAGATTTCAGTTCGATAGCTTTAAAACTGCGGCTGTAATCGATGAGATAGACCGACAATCGGACGGACATCGTAAAATTGAATCAAAAACTGACGCTGATCATTTAATATACATATATACTTTGTCATACCTACCACGCCCCCTTCTGGGCTTTACAAACGGAAGAACAAACTCAATATACCAATCGGTACGTGCACTTGCACGTGGCGAAGGATATACAAATTAGTAAAGTATGTGTGCTCAGCGTTCGCGGTGAATGTAGGCTAATTAATAAAATGAAAGGGAACGACATATCGTTCATCGACACAAGTCCTCTGTTTTTCTTAATCGAATCGAGCACACGTGTAAGAATAGACCGAAAGCGAAAAAAAAAATTAATATTTCAAAAATGTAAAAGTTATGTAAGGAGGATAACGGTTTGGGTTTGTTGAGGTATTTGGCAGATTTAGGTGTTGTAGCAAAGGCGGGGGGATATGAGGTGTCCGAATGGCCATTCATAAAATTAAGAAAAGATGGAAAGTTTTTAAATGGGAATGTAAAGGCAAAATAATAATATCGAAAAAGAAACCGAAATTTTGCAATTACAGTGTTTCACTGAGGACAGGGACATTTTTTGAGCTTAGAGTTAAGCTTACAGTTCTACAAGTTTGTAAATTTATGGGTTGATAATGCTCCAATAATTAATATTGCTAAGCAAGCTGAAATTCTAGGTCAGCACACCCTAGTGGACTGGTCCACCTTCTGTCACGAGGTGTGTGTCATAACACATGATAACAAAAGGTGATTTACTTGGAGGTGAAGGTAAAATTTTTAAAATTGAATAGAAAATCGGTAAAAGGAAATATAATAGGGGAAAGAGAGTTGAAGGCCAATGGGTTTTCGGAGGTGTTGAAAGAGGTACAAGAAAATGTTTCATGGTACCCGTTGAAAAACGGGATCGCGAAACATTGCTTCCAGTTATAAAACAGTGAATTTGAAAAGCATACGATATTATTGGGGAAGATGGATATAATCATCTTACAGTGAACCATTTCATCACTTTTAAAGATCCTGAAACGGGTGCTTTTACAAACAATATTGAGGGTTCTTGAGCTTGTCTCAAGAGATCATCAAATAGTTCTGATCGAAGAAAATATTTTTTCTTGGGATACATCGCAAAATATTTGTTTATGAGGGAATGTCGACTTTTAGGACTCTTCACTTTTGTCGAGTTTCTTAAAGCAGCAGGATGTTTATTTGATCCTCTTGGTTTTTTAGTAGAAGGAGAAATAATACATGAAGATTCAGAAGATGATTCTGATTACATAAATTTAGATAATGAATATTAAAAATCATTATTTAAAGTTTCTGTCATCATTATTTACCTTTGAATCTTTATCTACTGCTTTTTTTACCTAACTATCTAGGGAGTTGTATAAATCTTTTGAGATAATCCTTCATAAACATATGATGTATCCTGTCCAGAACTGTTTAAAGATCACCTCAGTCAAGTTTGTTTAAGTTAATGTTTCAAGATTTTTAGAAGTACCTTCACTGAAAAATATGATTACATAATTTTTTACCAATTTCTAAGTGGTTTCTGTTAAATTTAAAATTTTTTATTTTTTGTAAAGTTTATTAATTTATAACAAGAGTTCTAGTCACAGTATATGTAAGATACAGAAATGAAAAAAAAATCGTACAAATTTTACAAAATTCAAAAAAAAATATAAATAAAAGATATACATAAATAATAATAATAGAAATATATACATATATATTAATCAAACCATAAAATTTTATACTTTCCGAGAAGTGTTTGGTAATCAACAATTCCAACTATTCCCGGATGTACATGATAGTTCATTTAGCATCTAGGGTGCACCACGTGGAGGCGAACTATCTCTACACCCCATATTAGCCAGTATATGGAATTATATTAACCCTTTCGTAGACTATGTACGTCAGTATATGAAATTACAAAAACCATTTCGTAGATTTTAATTAAAAAAAATTTCTTTTTAACAGTTTTCTTTAAATTATTTTTCTTCTTTTCTGCATACCAGACAAATAAAATCTATGATGTCAAAATCTAAATCCTGCGATAAAGAGGAATGTACGTTTTATGTACATCAGATCCACAATTGTCGCAATAAACCCTTTTATGAATGCTTCCTTTAGCACTGTATGAATATATATATACAGCAATACAGGCAGTAGTGTTCCAAAATTGCAGACTGCTTTAGGTGTTTTCTGCCAAAAAATCTCTGCATTTTTTAGGACAGAATTTATCGTTTAATTTAGTTTTTCGGTTTAACAAAATTTCAGCGACAGCCAAATCAAAATAACCACAACTCCAACTATCTGGTTTGATGTTTTTTAAAAATAAGTTTTTCTAATACCCAATGGATGGGTAGTTTTTATTCTGCTACTTCGTTATAAAAATTAACGAATTCAAAAAATCCCAAGTGAAAGCTTTCAAAGCGATACGGATCAGCTTATTTTCCTTGGTTGTCAAACCAAAGAACTTTTTTTCTTTTATTAGTATAACTCCTAGGCACCAATGATTTCTTATTATAACCGAATATAGCAGCATATCCACATTGCAATTAATTTTCAGATTACATGAATAACTTCGTACCAAGTCATCCTTATACATTTTGTTCTTTGAATGCAGGTCGATACTATATTTAAGTCCGACGTGAGCATCAAAGAACATTGCATTTCCATCTTCTACGAAACAGTCCAAAAAGAAGTTCATATGAAAATCGTCTAACCATCTTTCGGTTTCAATTGTAATAAGTTTTCGTACTTCCTGTCTTAAATAAAACTTTAACCTATTTTGGGCGAAAGTTTCAATTCGTTAAGCTACAAGGTACTTATCTGAAAGTTTGTTTGGTAATTTCACATACCATTCTTTGTTTTTTTATAATTCCATTTTCATATTTTTCCAAATTTCCTTTTGGAACGCGAAGCATTTTTTTGTTGCCTTTTTTAAAGAGATAATTAGCTCCTTTTTTCTGTTAAAAGCTTCTTCAGCTTTTTTCGCTCCATTATACGATGTTTGTTTTCCTTTGTAATTTTGCTTTTTTTTTCGACCAGAATTCTTTTTCAGCCGGAGAATAGCAGAAATTTTTGAAGCACATTGTTTTTTAGGAATATCATGTTTCATTTCTTGAACGAGATAACTTTAAAATAACTTTAAAAACCTACAAAGTTTTACTGGATGCTCTCCAATAGCTTAATTTGATGCTATTGACAGTGCTTTTATGTTTTTAAAATGGCCTTCGAAGTGTCGAATTTATTATATGCTTTACCGGATTGAAGTTATAATCTTTTCCATCGGTGATTAATGGGCTCCAGAGCGAAAAAGTCGCAAAGTATCTTTTATTAAACAAGTTCAAAAAATCTTGAGGGTAAAAAATTGATTTTTGAAGCCCGGTTTTTTTCATATTCAACATTTTCCAAGCACTGATATTTTTTTTTAATTTTTATTAAACATGCTATATTTGAAATTAGCAGTTTCATCTTCTTCTTCAGTTAGATGAATGTCCTCATAATTTTCAATGTTAATTTCAGAGTTTCCTCTCCTGGCTGCAACTTTTTCAAAATACTTATCTACTTCTATTGTTACATTATGTCGGTAATGCGAATTGCAGACTTTTAAAAGTATTTTTAAGTTAAGTATAGAAAATCCATGTCTACAAGACTGTATGTCATGTTAATATAATCAATTAACTCGATATGATTATATGCGAGACTAGCTGTATTTAAGAATGCTAAACTAAAATCTGTGACAAGAGTTGTAAATATAGGCCAACTCTTTTAAATACGTTAAGTTAATATTCAATAGAATATTGGTCATGGAGACTTGATATACGTTCTGATATAGCGAAAGTACGTTGATTTTGTTTATTTACCACTATAGCATAATTTTATATCATTTTGTTGGCTTCATTCAAATTGCGAACAATGTCTCCTGTTGAATCCATATGGCCTTATAAATCATAGGAATTATTTGCATTTTTAATGCATTTAATTTGTCTCTAACTGTACAAGTTAACATCCAATGCAATTGACAGTCTTTGAATAAACTTATCAATTTCTTGTTGATGCATCAACAACACATCTAAGAAATCATTTGGATTATTATCTTGTCCTTTTAGTGCTTCGCTTTTAATTATACCATTCGGTACGTGCACATTGCATATTGAGTTTGTTCTTCCGTTTGTAACGCCCAGAAGGGGGCGTGGTAGATATGACAAAGTATATATAAATGATCAGCGTCGGATTCTGAGTCGATTAAACGATGTCTGTCTGTCTGTCCCAGCGATAACAGCCGTAGTTTAAAAAGCTATCGAGCCGAAATTTGGTATGCGAGCTTCCTATTCACCATGCCGAGGCTAAGTTCGAAGATGGGCAAGATCGCATCAAAATTTCTATCCCCTCCCATACATACCACCATTTTCATACGAAAAAAAAATTGATTAAAATAGTTCCAGTGCAGATAACCAGTTCAAATTCGGAATTTAACACTTTGGTAGGAACACAAAACTACTAACCAAAAAGGGGCGTAATCGGATAAAAACAACGCCCACATATAATAGTGACTTATGTGCTAAAAAAAAGCACACTTTTGGTGTCATTGAAATGGCAAAGGGTATTTGAGCTTCGGCGTAGACGAAGATAATTTTGCTAGTTTTTTTTTTTAATTGTGTCATTTGACACGATATCTTGCAAATTTGTTTCTTCCTCCAAAAGCAGCACATATGCAATTTCAACGCATGATTCTCTGTATTCATGAGGATATATATTAAGAAGCTTTTCTTTAAAGAGCTTGCGTTTTTTTCCACGCACTTGTGCATTAAATACAACAAATTTTCGAAGAGATTTTTACGAAACGTGGATTTTTCCTATAAAAATAAAAAAAAATTATAAAAAATACAATACAATATTTAAATAATTATAATTAAAACGAAATTTAATATCAACTAAATTTATAAAGAAAAACAACAAATGCGGCATTTGGGTTACGGCAGTGGGCTTTAAATTGTTTCAACTAAACCCACTTTAAGTGAGATTATCAAGTAACCATACAAACTCAGAAACAAAATTTTCAAATAAAATTGGTTTTTAAAGAAAAATATTAAAAACAAAATTGTATAGATTTACATTTACAGGTGCTGCATCAAACCATAGAATAGAAGTTCTACGGAGTCAGGAGTCGCCACGACTCCCCGCGTCGAAATGCCTCATCCCGACACCGATACCCACTGAGATGACGCCATGACTCCCAGAGACGCCACCGCGATTCCCCGAAACGCCGCCACGACTCTTTCAGACGCCGTCACGACTCCCCGAGAAGCCGTCACGATTCCCCGCGGCGCCATTCGCGCAGGGGTAAGATGATTAGTTTTTTACATATTTTATTTATATTTTTTTTATATCTTCAGAACACCTCAAGGAAAACTGCTCAAAAAGCAAAGGCAGGCGAAAGCACCGCAAGGACCACCTGCTCTTGGTTGGAACGTAGCTGTTCCACCCCAACGGCGACAATCATATTAAAAAAAAAATATGTTTAAAAATATATTAAAAAGAAATAACATATATATATATAAAAATGAATGTATCTTTCTACCCTATGAGTGTCTAAACCATTCATCGGATTGCGATGAAGTTTTGAGGGGTTTTGTTCACGTTAATGATGGTTTTGGTCAAAATTTGACACGCCCACCTATTACGCCCACAATTTGTAAAACTAAGTTATAATATTCTGAGTTTCTATAAACACTGTCGACAACTTCACCAAAAATGGGCGTGATTGGATCAATTTAACGCCCACTTAAAAAAAGGAAAATATACGAATACATTGCTAATATTGCTCCTAAAAATGTAAAATTTGGTAACTGAGTTTGTGTGGTTACTGCCGATAATTTCACCGCCGTAACTCAGAATCGTTACAACGTTGAATCCCGGGAAATAACTAACGGGGAGTACCAGGAAGTACCGCCCGGCATGGTTTGCAATACCACTAGTATATACATATATTATTGTATCCAGTATCTCAAGATCGGATATAACGATTTTGATGAAATTTTGCAGTTTAGTTGTACTTTATTGAAATTCTTTTTTGGTTTTTGGCGCCCTTTATTTTCCAAAATGGTAAGATCGGATCAAAAACTTCTACCCCTCTTATACAAACCACCCCTTTCCATACAAAAAAAAAATAATGATAATAGTTCCAATGCAGTTCAAATTCGATAATCAGCACTTTAGGAGTAACACATAATTGCTCAAAAAAAATGGGCGTGATCCGATAAGAACAACTTATAATAGAGATATGTGGCACTTATGTGCTTAAAAAAGCACATTTTTCGGTTTCGCTGAAATGGTGGAGGGTATATGAGCTTCGGCATAGCCGGAGATAATACTCTTACTAGTTTTCCTTTAATTCGGTACCAAATTTGTTGCAATACGCCTAAAGTGATAGCTGTGAGCTACTGTATAAAATTTAGATGTTGATGCGGATGCAAGCAATGCAAGCTAAGTTCTGCGGCAGAGATGTTAAATGATGAATGCTGGTACTCGGCCATAAAATTTTGTTAATAGTCAGGAAAAACTGCTCAAGTCGTTGTAATAAGCCGCTGTGGAATTGTATTCTTGACACGGGTTGACCAACCAGCTAAATTTTTGAAAGAAGAGCAATCACATTAAAATTGATCTACATATTGAACTTCGTAACATTAATTTTTAAAATAAGACGGCAATTGAATCAAAATTTATGAGTGGGTAAAGGTACAATTTTGATAATTTTTAGAATACATTATTAGTTTGGTTAAGGAAGCATGTCCACCTTTTATATAAACTCGCAACACGGTGCGCTACAGTAATTGCTGAAAGTCCAAATGCAGTTGTTGGCTGCTTTTAACAGATGCAATTTAATTTAAATTTACTTCTGTTGTTATTGAAGAGTTGTTGCTGCCTTTAAAGAAAAAATAAAATGCTTTAAAGGGTTACACTAATTATTATTAAGGGCACGATTAAGTATTACAACTAAAGTTGAGTGGTTTTTAATTTAATTTAATTAAGTGTAATATTTAACAGAGCCCATACGTATGTAGATCTTCAGCGTTATCCAGGCTGCACCACGAGGAGGCGATCTATGTATGTATCTGTTTGCACCCCAAAGTTTTCAAACATTTTGTAGACTTGCAAATTTATGACAAAATCTATATTATGATTTTAATTTTAAATATTTATTATAAGAAATAAACCGTGTTCAGACCGAGGCAAATCGCTATATGTGCGATATATCAGTTTCAACGCACCGAATATACGCAATTCCGAACTGCTTAATTCATGTCTAAAATACCAAAATTGGGAATATTTTTCAATTTTGCATTTTATACCAAAATTTCAATTTTATTTCACTCTTTTATATAGAGACATATAATTTTTTTTAAATATATTTTTTAAATTTTACTTTAACCACTAATTAATATCAAAGCTAATAATTTTAACAAAAATTGTAAGGAAAAAGTTTTGACATTAGTTTTTATGAAAATTAACTTTCCTTAAAAAAATATTTTTTTTTATTCAATTTTTTTTTGCGAGTCCACTTCTTCATGGCTCATTTTGCAATAGTTTCTTTCATTTCAGAAATGTATGTATTAATTATTGCATGCTTGACTAGCAATGAATACTAACCGATCTAAGAGAGTCACCAAACTCAAAAAGCCTGGCTTTTAAATGTTGCCTATATATAATTTGTGGAGATAAATTAGTTAATTTTTCAGATTTAATAAACTTATCCGCAAATTGTATGATGTATACTCCACAATTTTAATTCTCATTTTGCTTATCGTGTTCAATATCTTTCAAAAAAATTTCCTTTTGGATCCAAAGAATGATTTCCGCTTGTTTTAAATCTATAAAAAGTAAACAAATTAAACTATTACTACTATTTGTTAAATAATACTTATTTTCCATTCTTCACTGACCCATGACATTTACATAGCTCCTTCACGACAGCTGACCAAACAATCCCGTGAATCCTTTTAGCATCTTTTGTTATAAATTAGCGCTTTATAACGCTTCTGTGCTCCTTCATAACCTCCAGCAGCCTGCTTCTTTGTGGCCGTGATATACGCCCATTCAGTATACTAGAAAAAAAATGCGAAATAAATTGATATTTATTCAATAATTCGATACAAAAATAAAACACTTTTTAATCCTGCCACTTTTGCGCTTAAAATTCTAATATTTTGTTTTGAATTTGCTTCTCACCACCTGTTAACGAGAGAATTAAATTCGACTCGATTAATTTTACTTACAGTAATAATTTCTCAATAGCGATCCTCTAAAAACGGAATTGGAACGTGAGAGTTTGAGGGAATCTAAATTGACAAAAATTTTACAGAAACAGGTCAAGTGAGAGTGATGCATGACACAAGAAGACCAGTACAATAAGTAGCCGAAGTTTATGAAGTAGACAATCATTAAATGTCAAAAAACAGTAATGTCATATTTCCAGCTAAAAGTCCGGTGAAAAGTAACAACTGACTGCTTTGAATTGTTAAGGTAACGGTAAATTTATTTACTTTTTTTGTCATTTTTTGTTTTATTCAAATTGTGTTGGCAATTATAAAAATATTTTAAAAAAATTTCTAAAAGCTGCATTTTATGTAAACAACTTATAATGAGTGTCGAGCTATATTCTAAATAAGTTGAAGTTGGAAGAGTACGAGTTTCAGGGCAGTACAACAGTTTTTATGTGATATGAAGCGGTTAGAAGTTTTTAACAATTTAATGAATGGAAAATTCAGCACTGCTCCAATTTTCAAAATTGTTTAATGCAATAATGCAAAGAAATTTTTTGTCTGATGAAGTTAAAAAATTGTTCTTTAAATGCAAAATGCATTTTAGAATTAAATTTTTATAATAAACATTTATACCAAAAAAATATGATTTTTTAGTGCATAAGTGTTACATTTCTCTATTATAAATGAGCGTTGTTCTTATCGGATCACGTCCCTTTTGTATTAGTAGTTTTAAGTTACTACTGAAGTGCTAAATACAATTTTTTTTTTAATTTATGTATATGGTTACACGAAACTACTGAGTAAGAATGGGGATAACCAGAAGAAAACAACGCCCAACTCTTAAACAAACTTCCCCTTCGAGGACAGAAAATTTATAAAATAGTTGTAATTAAGATAATCAGGTCAAATATTTAACACTTAAGTAGTAACACGAAACGAAACTACTTAAAAAAAATTACCTGATCGGTTGAGAACAACGTCCACTTAAATCACACATGTGCTTCAACAAGCACATATTTTAGTGTCTGTTTATTTTCACTTTGAAAAAAAGGAGGTTTTTATCGCGAATATAACAAAAGAAAACAAGCGAGATGTAATTTTTGCTTACACAATGAATTTTTCTTTTCTTTAAAGCAATTTGTGTGACAATTATAAAAAAAAAATGGCGGTAAGTAGAATCCCAGCAAACAATCAGACTCTTTTCGGACTCTACTTGGACTCCTAATTCTGAGCCTTTACCCTCATAAAGAGCTCTTATTTAAGTTAGCCCCCTTTAAAGTTGAGAAATGAATGGATGAAAACTTGAAAATGCTGCTGCGGTTTATAACAAATGAGGTGTCAAATGAAAGGTATTGAAGGAGTCTTTGATATCTTATACCATTGTTTCTAATAACTTTACAAACTTCACATTTGAATTAGCTCACATTTGAACTAGCTCAATTTACTTGTTGAGTTGAGCGATCGAATTGAATGTGAGCTATTAACAATCCTGAAAAAAATAATAATTTTAAGTATGAAAACATGTTTCTTGTTTAAAGTTATTAAAAATCTCTTCGAGGGAAAGTTAACCACCTCTTATAATAATTTTAAAGTGCGTCGGATTTAGACAGATAAGGTATCAAATGATTAATACCTCTCAATCTTACATAAATTTCTAGGATATCTGCATAAATGTTGAAGTTATTGGTATTTTTTAACTTGATGGGTTAATTTTTCGAAAAATGTAGAATCATTCATTTGCATATCATATGTCATACCCATTTCTTCATTAAAATTTAAACCATTTTTAGAAATTGTTTAATTCATCAATTTATTTTACAATTATATTTATATTCAATGCTTTTCTTTCTATAGGAGAGAAATATGGATGCGGCTTTTGGGAGTTACACCCACAAACAAAATAAACATATATGCTTGTGAAAAACATTTTTCACCTGGCATGTTCTGCACTTCATATATAAAAAGAAGTGCAGTTCCAGATTTTAATTTAGCCCCATCCGTATCCTCTTGTGCTTCTTCTGTTACTCTGGTAGGGTCTTCTTCTACTTCTTCTTTTTGTACTTCTTTATCTTCTGATGTTCAATCTTGTACTTATGTACCTTCCAATTTTCCTAATATTTCTACTTCTACTTGTCAATCTTTTTCTATATTATCCTTTGCTTCATTTCCAACTTCCACCACTGTTACTGCTTCAACATTTACTTATATTTCATCTACTTTAGTAAATACTTCCATATTAAATGAAGATAGTTCAATAGTTAATTTTAATCCTCCACAAACGTCAACAACACTCAAACGTAAAAGGTCGCTCTTGTCATCTTTTACTTATGATGAAGAGATGTCTTCAGAAAGTTTAGAACCTCTTCCTTCTTTCAAAGATCTTTTTATACGAGTGTTGTTGCACGTCAAGTCCTAACTGATAGCAGCTTAAGTGCAGGAACTGCTAGAAAAATGAGAATGCTGAAGAAAATAGGCGAATTAGAAAGTCAGCTAGAAAAAGAAAAAAAAGAAGCAACAATTTGTAGAGATCAGCTGGAAAAGGTCATAGCTCAATGCGAAAAACATCAAATAAATATAAATAATTTAAACTTAGAACTTAAAAATTGCATTGATGATGTTTGCGGCCAGATTTCTCCATTTTTAGCTTCATGTTTAAAAAATTACTTGAAAAATAATTCCCGTCCTCCTAAAGGGCATCGTTATGACGATCAGTTGAAGTTGCATGCGCTTGGTGTTTTCTTCTTATCTCCTCTAACTTATCGATATTTGAAACATCATTTAAACTGGCCTGAGGAAAAAACTTTATTTAATTTTATTTCCGCTTGGCCGAAATCACCAGGTTGCACTTCGAGTACTATCGCAGCTGTAGAGGTTCGTACTCGTGATTTTACAGAAGATCAAAGATATGTAAGTGTCTCTTGTGACGAAATGTCTTTAAAATTGCACTTACAATACGATAGGCGCCGTGATTTGATTTCTGGCTTAGAGGATTACGGCGATGAAAATCGCACCTCTAGAATTTGTAATAGTGTAATGACTATTATGGTTCAAGGAATTGGAAGTGAATCATGGTCACAACCGATTGCTTATTTTTTTATTCATGGCGCCTGCAAAGGTTTTATTATTAAAAAATATGTTTTTTAGATTATATCTCAGCTTCAAGATATAAATTTATACCCGTGCCATTTCGTTTGCGATCAGGGTTCTAATTTTGTCAATTTTGCCAAACTCTCAGGAGTTACTGAAGATGGACCCTATTTTGAAGTTGACGGAAAAAAATATTTGTCTTCCATGATTCTCCACATCTCTTAAAGTAGTAATTGCCTTGAAAACTGCTAAAGGTTTACCAATCAGTTGAAATGACATCGAACACTTTTATGAAGTAGATTCAGTGTCTGGAATAAGATGTGCTCCAAAATTGACCACAGCACATTCAAAACCAACTACTTTTCAAAAAATGAGAGTAAAGTTAGCAGTTCAAGTTTTAAGCAATACTGCTGGATCCAGTATGTTAACTTTTTATAGCTCTGGAAAGTTGTATATTGCAAAAGCTCCAACTACCCTTATCACTGTTGAATATTTGTTTTTTATAAACGAACTTTATGATATATTTAACAATAGTAGTAAATCGCTAAGAGCTTTTTGCGGTGCAGGCAATCAAATCAATTTCCTTCGGGAGGCTTCAACTCTTCTTCGATACATAATTATTAGAAATATAAACGGCAAGGGTGTAACTAATAACTTTTCATTTATTAATGGATGCTTACTCAATATTAGTATTTTGATGCAGTTTTGGCAATATTTGTCACACAAAGGATTTTCAAAAGTAGGTACAAGAAGACTATGTCAAGATTATCTTGAACACTTCTTTGGTCAGATAAGGAAGGTAGGTTGTAATTCAAATATAATAACACCTTACATGTTTTCTTGCTTATTCCAAAAGCGTTGGGGACTCCATTATATTAATGTAGTAGTCAAAGTTATTGCGAGCCTATAAATAATTTTGACGAAGTTCCTATATCTTCTGTACCACAAAATACTTCCCCTGTAGCTGACGTTGGTGCAAGTGCTTTGGCAGAAGTGCAAAGTTGGGAAGCTTTTCAAAGTCTTCCAAGGCCAGAAATAAACATTATTAAGGATATAAAAATTGATAGTTGTTTAGATGAGAGGGAAATATTATGCAAAAATGCACGTGCATACTTCTGTGGATATTTGTATTTAAAACAACACAGACTCCACAACTGCTCATTTCCTTTGCCTAATTTCGGGAATGATGCAGTGACTGAAGAATTTTTTTTTGTTTACTTTAGAAAAACAGTTTAGTGGTTGTGAGCTCGTAAAACCACCTTCGGGCTTCATAGAATATAGAGCTAAACTTGATGAAAAATTTAATGAACTATTTGAAAAAGCTTGCCATAGGATCGGTTTAATTAAATATCTATTCGACCACATGATTGAAATTGATCCATATCTTTGTTGTAATAATTTAAATCATTTTGTTCTTTTGGCACTTTTTATTCGTATTCGAATATATTTTGTTTTAAAATTTTTCAATAGAGACATAACCGATAATAATTATTCAAATAAAAAAAATTTTTGTATGTGACACACCTGTAAAATATTAGTGCAATTTGGACTTGGTGAGCCTATCTAATTTAATAAGGACTATTTATTTTTCTAGTCTTTTTTCATTTTCCGTTTTAATTATTAATATAACTTTATTATTTTATATATACTATTGTATTTATTTTGTTTATTATGTTATATGTTTTTGTTTCTTTTAAATTTTGTAGTTTGCAAAACTGCTTTTTGAAATGTTTTTATATTATTAACTTTTTGTTTTTGTAAATTATTAATATTACTATGTTTTTATATATATTATATTGTACTTATTTGGTTGCTTTTGTTATATGTTTTTTTTTAATTCTGTAGTTTACAAAACTGCTTATATTATAAACTTTTTTTTTTTTGTAAACATTTAAATATATGTATGTATATTAATTAATTTTTTGTTTGTTTGTTTTATATTATAGTTTTGTTTGTTTTGAAATTAAGTTTTTTTGAAATGCGTTTATATATATATATCCATATATACATATGTATTTTAAATATTTTTTGTAAATATTTTATTTGAATACTTATTTATGTAAACGGTGAAAATAGGCCTCCAGGGGATACCGAACACCCAAAAAAAATCGGTAACGCGCCATATTGCAAACCTCATGGTGGTGTGGAAAGTGCAATTATTATGATTGTATCTATAATATGTTGTTAAAAGTTTTATTATATATATTTACATGTTAATATAGAAACAATAAACACTTTAAATTTTTAACAAAGTTTATTTTAAAATTATATTTAATATTTGTTTTTATAAATTTTGCTTTTCAAATAAAATTATTCATTATAATGTAATATAAATAATATAAATCCATTTTTACCCGCTAATTTTTATTTCTCTATGATTTTAGCCTTTTTTGTTTGTTTATAAGCCGGCAACACTGTCGGCCAAAAAATTATTCTGCGGAACCTTCGACATTATTTCAATGATTGTGCGCTTTTTACCGCATGAATCTATACTTTATGTATATCAAAATGTTCCTTATATTTCTATCTTAGAGAATATATATATTAACTACGATGCAAAGAGAAGCATTATATCATTATGTTTAAATAAAAAAATTTTCATTTTTGGCTGTCGCAAAAATTGAACAGCTGATTTATTATTCACCTACAGCAACGAAATACACACAAGCAGCGTCCAACAACAATTCAATGTGGTTGTTGGAATTTGTGGGGAGTTCATTTTTTTGAAAAAAATTTTCTCCAACAACACTACAATGTGGTTGTTGAAATGTGTGGGGACTTTCGGCTGTGTTGCTGTTGTACAACAACATTTATTGTGTTTGTTGTAAGGACAGTGTAATGCCGTACACGAAGAGTTCCTTCTTATTGTTCTCTGCATTTTTTTATAATCTTACACCATACAATTGATACTAGAAAAAATGGTTTTGGCAAGCTTCTTCCAACCAAAACGTCTTAGCCATTCATTTCTTCTATATTAAAAAAAAAGTTAAGCACCTGTTAAACTGTTTACCTGGTTTAAAACATTTCTTTAAATTTTAAGCAGTGTTTAGAGCGAGGTATATGATATGTTTGATACTTTACGCATTATCGGCCTAAATACTTCTTTAATCATTTTAAAAACAGAACTGCAACTTTCTTTACCTTGGTCAGGAAAAGCAAACCATTTACATTGACTTGAACAATTTAATTTATTTTTTTCTGGCATTGTATTTCTAAATATCTGTAAAGACCGCAAGGCAAAAGTGGGTAGTCAGATAAGATTAATGAGGTTGGAAAGGCGGAGTGGAGGGTACGAAGCCTGACTCTTGCTAAAGCCGGACAGTCGCAGATGAAGTGAATTAGTGTCTTTGGTTCACTGGTGTTGTTGCAGCTTCGACAGTGGACATTATAGGGAATTCCAATCTGCGTGCATGTTCACCAATCAAAGTACTAAATCTCAGTAATTGTAGACAGCAACAGAAAATCAGTGTTCTCTTGTCCTTGACGGTTCGCGAATTAAAAAGCCGTAAAAACTATTGCGTCTAAACAGATCTCGCAGGTTTTGTTTGGGCTGTTCGACGAAATAAATTTCTTTAGCCCACAAGTTTTTATTCTAAGAACATGAAAGTATATTCAAACATTAAAAATGTTACCTGTAACTTTCAACGCTAACCAATGGGTTACTGGTTTTTATTTTTGGCGCAATTTTTTCCAGCGGGCGGTATTTTTTTTTATGATTTAAGTTGTCTCTAGAAGAACTGCGTTCAAGCAGACGCAAAATATTTTACAATATTTAAATTTCACTATTTTAAAAATTTAAATTTGTCAACTTTCACAATTTATTTTGATCTGATTTTTGAAACTTCATTAACTGTCATTTCAAAAAGGGATTTCGAAAGGTGAGTTTAATGAAATACTTATTGAGCGGTGAGTTATTTAAGCTAAATTTGTTGTTGGAGGGTTTTGAAAGGTGAGTTAGTTAGGCTAATTTTGTTGGAGGGTTTTGAAAGGTGAGTTTGGAATTTTATGCAGATACTACATTTTGTCGGTTTATTTGGTTTCAAAAAATTTTAAACATTCAGTTAAGTTACAGACAATTTTAAATAATTTTATATACATTACATCTAATGATTTCGAATAAAAGATTGTATATTAACTATATTAATGTATTTATAAATTTATTTTTTATTTTTTTTTAAATATGTTAAAAATCATAAAAAAAATTTATTTTATATTGACATTTAATACATTTATTATTAAAATTAACATTTCATTTTGTGACATTTTTTTTAAATTTTTCTAAAAGTGTAGTTCTCTTTATAGTCTGCATGGCCTACTGAAATTTTTTGACTTGTCACCAATACAAACAAATAAAGAACTGTCAAGTGAAGAAGAAGACGAGTGTCGCCTCCTATCCTCCTTGACAACACTCGTCGAAGAAAGATCTTCGAAAGAAGGAAGAGGTTCCAAACTTTCTTATGACATCTCTTCATCATTTGTAAAAGATGACATTTTACGTTTGAGACTTGTTGACGAAAAAAGTTTTTTACAACCATAAATGTGCTGTTATATTACATAATACGTTCTTTCTCTAACCGCTTCATATCGTATATGTACTGTTGAGAAGGTTTTTTTAATCCGCCTCTGGACACCTGATCAATCAATGTCCAAGTACTGCCATGGAACTCGTACTCATCCAATTTTAACATTTTTATTATATAGCTCGACATGGAGGATGTGTATATATTCTTATGCAGATCGTCAATATCGTCTTCATTATTACATTTTAAGTAGTCTGGGAATATTTCACAAGTGTCTACAGACGCTTATTATTTATTTGTCTGTAGAAGGGTAAACCAGCAAATACATCAAATTAGACCACTGCTTCCGCCCCGTGTACAGCAGTTTTTGCAGCTCCATTAAAATTTAAACCATTTTTAGAAATTGTTTAATTCATCAATTTATTTTACAATTATATTTATATTCAATGCTTTTCTTTCTATAGGAGAGAAATATGGATGCGGCTTTTGGGAGTTACACCCACAAACAAAATAAACATATATGCTTGTGAAAAACATTTTTCACCTGGCATGTTCTGCACTTCATATATAAAAAGAAGTGCAGTTCCAGATTTTAATTTAGCCCCATCCGTATCCTCTTGTGCTTCTTCTGTTACTCTGGTAGGGTCTTCTTCTACTTCTTCTTTTTGTACTTCTTTATCTTCTGATGTTCAATCTTGTACTTATGTACCTTCCAATTTTCCTAATATTTCTACTTCTACTTGTCAATCTTTTTCTATATTATCCTTTGCTTCATTTCCAACTTCCACCACTGTTACTGCTTCAACATTTACTTATATTTCATCTACTTTAGTAAATACTTCCATATTAAATGAAGATAGTTCAATAGTTAATTTTAATCCTCCACAAACGTCAACAACACTCAAACGTAAAAGGTCGCTCTTGTCATCTTTTACTTATGATGAAGAGATGTCTTCAGAAAGTTTAGAACCTCTTCCTTCTTTCAAAGATCTTTTTATACGAGTGTTGTTGCACGTCAAGTCCTAACTGATAGCAGCTTAAGTGCAGGAACTGCTAGAAAAATGAGAATGCTGAAGAAAATAGGCGAATTAGAAAGTCAGCTAGAAAAAGAAAAAAAAGAAGCAACAATTTGTAGAGATCAGCTGGAAAAGGTCATAGCTCAATGCGAAAAACATCAAATAAATATAAATAATTTAAACTTAGAACTTAAAAATTGCATTGATGATGTTTGCGGCCAGATTTCTCCATTTTTAGCTTCATGTTTAAAAAATTACTTGAAAAATAATTCCCGTCCTCCTAAAGGGCATCGTTATGACGATCAGTTGAAGTTGCATGCGCTTGGTGTTTTCTTCTTATCTCCTCTAACTTATCGATATTTGAAACATCATTTAAACTGGCCTGAGGAAAAAACTTTATTTAATTTTATTTCCGCTTGGCCGAAATCACCAGGTTGCACTTCGAGTACTATCGCAGCTGTAGAGGTTCGTACTCGTGATTTTACAGAAGATCAAAGATATGTAAGTGTCTCTTGTGACGAAATGTCTTTAAAATTGCACTTACAATACGATAGGCGCCGTGATTTGATTTCTGGCTTAGAGGATTACGGCGATGAAAATCGCACCTCTAGAATTTGTAATAGTGTAATGACTATTATGGTTCAAGGAATTGGAAGTGAATCATGGTCACAACCGATTGCTTATTTTTTTATTCATGGCGCCTGCAAAGGTTTTATTATTAAAAAATATGTTTTTTAGATTATATCTCAGCTTCAAGATATAAATTTATACCCGTGCCATTTCGTTTGCGATCAGGGTTCTAATTTTGTCAATTTTGCCAAACTCTCAGGAGTTACTGAAGATGGACCCTATTTTGAAGTTGACGGAAAAAAATATTTGTCTTCCATGATTCTCCACATCTCTTAAAGTAGTAATTGCCTTGAAAACTGCAAAAGGTTTACCAATCAGTTGAAATGACATCGAACACTTTTATGAAGTAGATTCAGTGTCTGGAATAAGATGTGCTCCAAAATTGACCACAGCACATTCAAAACCAACTACTTTTCAAAAAATGAGAGTAAAGTTAGCAGTTCAAGTTTTAAGCAATACTGCTGGATCCAGTATGTTAACTTTTTATAGCTCTGGAAAGTTGTATATTGCAAAAGCTCCAACTACCCTTATCACTGTTGAATATTTGTTTTTTATAAACGAACTTTATGATATATTTAACAATAGTAGTAAATCGCTAAGAGCTTTTTGCGGTGCAGGC